>JAPQWV010000035.1:1567500-2767500 GCA_027422505.1 Craterostigma plantagineum
GAAAAAATATATTGCAGTGAGTAGTGATGGTCGATAATGGTGTAATAAAGCCTATGCTTGTCGGAATAGATTATTATTCTAATCCTAAAAGAAAGCAAACCCTCGATCTTGGACGAGGATTAATGTAGTTAATCAATAAATTAAGGGTCGTTGATATAGGTTAAACCTAATTAAAAGACATTCTTGGACTGCTACAAGAAAATGATTTGACACATAAAAAAGAATAGTCTTTCTGCAAACCTAACCTAAGAACAGACACACCCACGCAAGAAGACAGTACATACTACACATGAATTAAGAAAAAAAAACATTCCACACTGAAAACCACGAAAATCCCACAACAAACAAGAAAGAAATAATTAGCATAAATCGAATTACCTTGAAAAAACGCGCCCACAATCGCAAGAATGCCCTCTAGTCCACAAGTCTTGAGATGCGCCTTATAATCAGACTGAACGGCGTAGCCCTTCGAACACCTGCCGCAAACCCACTGCTTGTGCGTACTGTGCTTTCGCCGGAAGTGTTTCTTGATTCCGACAAGATCGCCGAGGGCATGGCAAGGGTCGTGGTGGAGACAAGTAGGCTCTGGGCAGACGAAAACGCGCTTTCTAGCGATAGGGTTCTCGCGCTTTAGCAGCTTCCATGGAACCTTGTGCCTCCTTCTGTGCATCTGAAGGTTCTGATCTCTCTGAAACCTTGGTTGCAGATTTCGCACACGTACTTGTCTGATTCTAACAGGGTTTTCGGGGATAGGGAAACAACTTCTGCGTCTGGATCTGCGTGCGTAATAACAATAAAAAAAATTCGATCTTTGGTTCATTCGTGGAATAATTAGTTCGTATGAAGCGTTTGCAAGTCACCTGGGGTGCCAGCTGGCCTTCTCTTTCGCTTGCTTGTTGTGCTTCCATTTTCATGGCAGGGAATAAAGGGCTGCTCGGAGGATGATGCTGAAGGATTCATTGATTGAACTTCTTGTAATGATATAGCAAGAAAAGGTGTCTTAATCTTTGATGAGCTTCGTCGTCTGTAACAAATATTGATGATGTGATTTTAGGTCTGAGTTAGGGGTGTGTGGGCTATGGAATATACATCTGCTGTTGATGCACACATATGAGGATGAGAAGGAAAAGGCTATTGCTTTAGGTAGATAATCAGCTTTTTTTTTTCTTTTTCTTCTAATTTATTTGGTTATATTTTATAATATGGTTAGCTGATTCTTTCCTTTTCTCTCATACCTCGCATCAGAGAGAGAGAGAGAGAGAGAGAGATGGGGTAGGTCTTGAGACTTGATTCTATCTATGGGCATGGCAATATATGGTTCCCATTTGATCATATTACAGAAGAAAGCAATTGGATTATCATCAGTACTAATTTATTATTATTATTAGCTTATTATTATTATAATACAGTAGTCTATTTGTTTTTCATGGAATTTTTTGTTGCATAGAGATGATGAGGCAAGCTGAATTTATATGTATACGTATACGTACACGCTACGAGTGCAAACTTTTGTCAGATATAATTATAATAACGTTGTTGGCACACAAAATGATAAAAATAACCATTCGAAGTAAAATAGAGGATTATTTCTATAAAAATCCATATGTTGAAATGAAATTAATAAATCATCTATAAAGTTGATAGTGTTGGTGGTGAATTTGATTGCTAAAATGGGGGCCCTAATTTGCCAAATTCAATGTCCTAGCACTATATTATTCGGATTGTAGGTACCAATTAATATGGATGAGGATATAAAAAAATGCTGATTACATAAATGATATTCATTGCAAGAATAAGTGATACGATTATTTTTCTTATTATTACACTTACATGTGATGTGATGCAAGATTAGAGGTTGCGGCAATTTAAAGATTAAAGATTAAGGATAATATAATACGACAAAATACTTCAGTCTTCATAGTCGAGTATCGTAATCCATGAGGAGAATTTTCTTAGAGTATCAATCAAAGTTATAGTTTTTTTGGACCACTTGATGGGATGGTAATATTATGTGAATTCATTAGCATCTAATGACTGAAAAGTATTAATAAATTATGATTAATTATAAAACAAAAAATTGCAGCCATTTATGAACATGATTAGATACAAAGTCAGAAAAGTCACTAATTTTTCATTAGTATAATAATTACGTGATGTCCATACAAGTATTTGCATTGCAGTCACACAAAATCAGAAAATCCAAGGAAGATATTTTGATTTTTCTTTTTGTAAAAAGAATATCTCAGCCACTTGCTTGGTTAGTACAGCAGATATAACAAATTAAACGATTAACTGTCGTCCACTATGATATGATATCTATCACCCTCCTCTACTCTCACAAAATCTTTATGATTAATTTATTTAAAAGAAATCCCCGATAATTGATTAATAAATTATCCTCTATGAAAAAAGATATCTTTTCCAACCAGCTAATAATAATGTCAACATGCTGAATATGGCTATGGGAATGAAAAAAAGAAACTAAATTAAATTCTGAAAAAAAAAACAATATATAACTTTTAATTGCATTTATAATGAAACAAAGTGAAGAAGGAAACAAAGGGAGTTGGGAGAGATGATTGCTGAAGACATTCATTCCTTCTCTTTCCAAAGCTGCTGCGTGTGTGTGAGAATCCAACTCCCATCATGTCTCCTCCTTTCCATTAACTAATTTAATGTAATCTTTATTTATTATTATTATTATTATTATTATTATTATTATTGTTATTTGTCCTTACTCTCATAACATTTATTAAAGAGCAGATATATACTTACACTTACATATATGTGTGTGTACAGTGTGATACAACTAACCCTAGTGCAAAAATAAATAAACACAGAAATCGAAATCGTTGAATATGTACATGAATGGAAAGTATTTCTGTTGGGTCGAGAAAGTTGTATTCATTTCATTGCTTTCGGACAAAGGAAATGTAGCAAAGAAGTAAAAGCTGGGCAAACGTTATCTTCTTGGGTTATTACAATAAATGAACAAACATAGGACTGTTGGGATAATACAACATATTCAGAGTTCTTTGATTGATTGTTCTTCGCAAATCATACGTCATCGTTTTGTTGTCGTCGCATCACATGAATGTGTTTTCTTATCATTTTATTGTCCTTTTAGGGTGTAATAGATTCGTAAGCATCGATCGAAACAAAGCCATGCATGATTAAATTATAGGAGGGAATGTTGAGTGTTTTTATATAGTGAACTAAGAAACAACGTTGGGTGGAAAGCAAACGAAGAGATATATATTAATGATCGTCAAGACAGCGACAAAAGGGTCTTTTTCAATAAAAAACATGCAAGATTTTGGATTATGTCTAGGTTAAATGTTAACATCATTAATTCTTTTGCTATTATTATTATTATTATTATTTTCCGAGCTTGACTCGTTTATAAGAACCATACTTGGTTATGACTTGTGAGGAGTATATTATCATATTATGTGTAATCGTGCAATAATTGTCTCTTGCCATATACTTGGTTCATTAATTAAAAAGTAATTGGGCCATTTAATGGGCCAATGTGTCTATATTTGGGCTTACACTATATTAGGAAACACGAAAGTTCAGCCCAAAATAAGGATAACGAATTAGAATTAAATTAGCTGAACTGGGAAAGAGTAGAGTAAGAACTGTGACTGCCCCATCAATGGAACGAAGCGAAAGAATACGCCACACAGAGAAAAGGATGACGAGGAAAGAGGTAATCTGAATTATTGAACCAAAATGCATTCGCTTTCGTTTCTCCAACGTTTGCGTTTTGCGAAATTGTGTTTTTTCTTGAAGGCAGATACTTGAGAGGAAGAAATCGATCGACAAGAGAATCAAAGATGCTTCGTCGGCGAAAGACCACCTCGATTCCTTCCCCCATCTTCGATTCTACTTCAAAGATGGTTCGATCAGTTTCCTGAAATCAATTTCGCGTTTTTTCCCCTTAATTTAGTTGCTGCTGTACATAGTGTGGAGATTTAGAATCCATTCAGACAACTTACGTTTGAACCTTTTTTGTGTTCTTACTTCTTAACAAGCTGAAAGTTTGTGTTGAGCTGTTGATTTATACTTGATGATTCTACAATTTGTCAATGAGTAACTCCTTTCGAATTTGTTCTTCGTAGGCTTAAATGTGCACTTGGAATCGGGGCGAGGCAACAAGCTCGCTCTTGATACGAAAAAATACATCCAAAATCTGCTTAAGGTAGTAATACGAATGGGGTACTTTATATGTATTCTTCGTTTCGAGTTTATTCAACTCTGCTTGTATTTCGATACTTTTCCGAAAATGTTCTCTGAAGATAAACATGGAGGCTGCTTTTGGACCTGAGTGGGCCGACGAAGAGAAGATTAAAAGGAGAGAAATGGCAGCAGAGCAAGCTCGATATATATTCGTTCATGGGATTGCGAATGATGAAGAAAACGATAAGGAGATTTTGGGTTTTGTACATTATCGATTCACTGTGGAGGAAGAATTCTTCCCCGTCCTTTATGTGTATGAGTTACAGATCGACCCTCGCGTTCAAGGGAAGGGAATAGGAAACTTCTTGATGGTGCTAATCGAGCATATCGCTCGACAGGTTAGAACATGATTTGTTATAAAGGTTTTCTTGCATAGTTTCGCAACTATCTTAAGACACAACTTTGGCTTGTAAATATTTTAGAGCGGAATGTGCGCCGTGATGTTGACTGTCCAAAAGCGAAATCGATCAGCTATGGACTTCTACACTAAGAAACTCAAGTAAGTGATATCTTCAAAGTTGATACTTTTTCGGAGCTTTTTTCGTATTCATTTTAAGAACAGAGTTCCGATTTTATCTTCTGCAGATACACAGTTTCTGCAATCTCCCCGTCGAGAGTCGACCCATCGGTAAGAAAGCAAACACACTTACTTCAGTTGGCACTCTTTTCCCTTTGCTTTCGACTTAAAATCTTCTGCTCTAATCCTTTCGTCGCCTTAACACAGTTGGGATTGCACAAGAGCTACGAAATTCTCTGTAAAACGTTCGACCAAGAAGCCGAGGAAGCGCTAGTTTAAGTAGTACACATTCTTTCTTTCTTTCCTTGTATGAAAATTTTCGTAAGATCAAAGCAGGTCTTTTGTTGAGACGCGATTAATACATCGTCAGAGATCAATAAGAGCAGAGTTGCATCTGGCCTGAAACTTACATAAGCCCTCCTTACATTTAAACAAGGATGTCTTTACATTATGCTTAAAAACAACTTTTTTCGTCGCAGATAAATAAAAGCGACGGCCCGAAGAAGGATGACTTCGACTAGGAACCAAAGACCTCCCTTTTCACAATCTACTCTTCAACCAAGAAACAATGCTATCGCCAACTTCATCCTTCTCGGGCTCGAAGAGCAAATCATGGAGAAGCCCTTCGTAGAGCTTAATCGTCTTGTCCTTCGAGGAAGCCTTTCTATAGAGCTTCCTCGACGCCTTAGGATCGGTCACCAAGTCATCAGTCCCATGAAGAACGAGGAACGGTACAGTTATCCTCTTCAGATTCTGCTGAAGATGGGTCGTAATTCTCAGGATTTCGTAACCCGTCCTCACTCGGATCGACCCGGTGAAAACCAACGGGTCGGAGTATTTGGCCACCAGCGCTTTTGCGTCCCTCGAAACTGCTATGCCTGCCTTGTTGGCAGCGCTGAGCTGGAATCTCGGCAATAAGAAGGCGATAATTGGAGCTAATACCTGCGCCATTAAAGGAAGATACAAAATTTTTCGTTCTTTTCTTATCTTTCTCGAGTAACTCTATACGCTGCTTACGAATGGTTAATGAGATGATTGGTACATACGGCGAAAATTGGGTGCGATGGCTGAACTCCCACTGCTGGCGAGGTTAGTACTACGCCTGCTACACTCTTTCGCACTTTTGGGTCAAGCGTTGCCTATATAACATGCATCGAAATTTTTACGATGATATAATTATTACATGATTTTCATTGTAGACGACGATGATGATATATTATTACCTTCAGCACTATTGCCCCGCCGGTCGAGTGTCCGAAGCAGAAGCATGGAAGCCCTGGATTTTCAGCTAAAACCTTGCCTAGGAACATTTTCTGCAATAAAACAAGAACAAAGATTTCAACAAAAAACAGGCCATACTCACGAAGTAATTACTTCTGGGATTTTCGCACATACCAAATCGTTTACTGCGTAGTCGAGGGACGGGACATAAGCGTGAAGGCCATCGCTTCCACCGTGTCCTAAAAAGAACCAATGTAAGACAGGAGAAGCCATTAAAGGGACGAACCTCTCTCAAACTTTTACGGTTTCGACTCTCAACAAACTATCTGCCTCAGCTTTGACTCACCTAAGCAACAAAGACTACTTAATACTTAACTTACTGCAAGGGGTATGCGCATTTTTTTTTTCACTTGTGTGTTAGAATCGGAAGTGTTTCGTATATATTATCATCATATTCTATACTACGTGAAGATGCGAATGCAGAGACAGACTCGGGTTATTACACGAATAACTTCGGGCTTACGACTGTATGAGGTGCTTCACATGTTTAAGGCACCGATATATAGCCTCCGAAGATCAGTGATTTTTTTCAATGGCCTGCAACATTTGAATATATGCGCTTTGTAGAACAAAGAAATATGCCGACTATCGATATCTAAACATATACATCCATATTCCGTCTTCTAGTTGGTAGCGTAAAGCTTTGCAAGATCCAAGGTTGTTCGAGATATTGGTCATTTTATTATCTGTACTTACTACGTATCTAACGATTATGATGTTGAATAGCAGCAGCAAACTCACCAATCCAATCCATCCCATAGACCTTGAATCCATTTGCAGTGAGCTTCTTGGCGAAATCGCTGTATCTACCGCTGTAATAAAGAGACAATTTTTTGTGTAATAGGTGAGAAAAAAGGCGATGAAATGAGAAAGGTAAAAAGCGTTAGGACATACGTAGAATGATATTACCATATAAACAGACCTGTGCTCATTTAAGCCATGCATGAGAACCACAAGGCCCCTGTAATAAAATTGAAAGATTGAAGAACAAGAACTTAACGTGGTTCGGATTCGATTGATCCTACATCCACGGGGCGAACGGATTACTTGATTGATGAAGTGTTTACAGAACGACGAGGAGAAAACTACAGCTCAATCTATGTCACACACTTTACGCATTCTACTGTATTGAATATTTATATCAGTGAAGAAGATGAAGTCGCGCTTTCTTCAGCTGGCGCCAACTTCTGTTTTAAAACACCTGGCAAAGTCGTCTGCCGTTCTCGCGTTTTTCTTAAGTGACTTTCTTGAGCGACTTTCTTAAGTGACTTTCTTGAGTGACTTTCTTAAGTGACTTTCTTAGCTTACTGTTCCAACGAGCAGCTCAAACAGACCAAAGCTGAAACAAGTCTTGATCTTCCAAACTCGATTTTCCTAGCTCTGTTTTAATATGCCCCCGCAAGATGGACGGCATAAGTCAATTACGGACATCTTGAGCAGTAGATGTTTCAGCTGCGGGCCTGAGAGTGCTTTGGTAAACACATCTGCGAGCTGAAAATCGGTTCTAACTGGAAGGAGCTTGATGGAGCCATTCAAGACATGGTGACGTATGAAATGACAGTCGATCTCGATGTGCTTCGACCTTTCATGGAATTTTGGATTCGAAGCAAGCCTTAAAGCTGAGAGATTGTCACAATACACCACCGGCGTTTGAAGCTGTCCTAAATTCAGCTCTGTTAATAAGTGCTTGATCCAAAGCTCCTCGGCTACGACCGCACCGAGAGCCCGATATTCTGCTTCAGTAGAGGACCGTGAAACTGTCGCTTGTTTCTTCGCCTTCCAGGTGATCAATGAATCTCCTAAGAATGTACAATAACCCGTGACCGATTTCCTCGTGTCGCGGCACGCAGCCCAGTCTGCGTCTGAGAAGGCCCGAAGGGAGAAGTTCTGTTCTGAAGACATGAACAAGCCCTGGCCTGGGGATCCTTTCAGATATCGTAGAAGATGGTGCGCAGCCATCAAGTGAGTAGTCCTTGGGGCTGTCATGAATTGACTCAGCCTATGGACGGCATAAGATATATCCGGTCTTGTGAAGGTAAGGTATAACAGTCGCCCCACCAGTCTGCGATATTGAAAAGGATCTGTGAGAAGTTCACCATCAGTTGCCATGATCCGTTCACTCGAGTTCATGGGTGTAGAAAGAGGTTTAGCATGGGAATAGCCTGTGTCTTTGAGTAATTGAAGGATGTATTGTCGTTGGGAGATATATATCCCTGTTTTGCTCCTTGCAACCTCGACGCCTAGAAAGAATTTCAGCTCCCCTAAATCCTTCACTTTAAAACAGGAACTGAGGAAATGTTTTGCTTGCTGAATCTGTTCAACAGAAGGCCCGGCAATGATGATATCATCAACATAAACGAGCAAAACCACTAGCTCGTTCCCTTTCCCTTTGAGAAATAGAGTGTGATCCGACTGCGTTTGGGAAAAACCATAGCTCCTAACTGCCTCTGTGAAGCGTATGTTCCATTGCCGAGAAGCCTGCTTAAGCCCATATATAGATCGGTGCAACTGACAGACCATTCTGGTGTGGTTACCTTGCTGATAATGATTCTGGAATCCATAAGGGAGGTCCATATAGACTTCCTCCGTGAGCTCACCATTGAGAAAGGCATTATTCACGTCCATTTGCATGAGTGTCCAGTCCAATTTTGCAGCTAGGGACAAGATAATCTTTATAGTATTTGGTTTCGCCACGGGTGCGAACGTGTCAATATAGTCCACACCTTCTCGTTGATCGTATCCCTTCGCTACCAACCGCGCTTTGTATTTCTCTATTTCCCCACTGGAATTGAATTTGAGTCTATATACCCAACGATTACCAATGGTCTTCTTGCCGGGAGGTAAGGGAACAACAGACCATGTGGCATTTTCCTCCAATGCCTGAAGCTCATCAGCCATGGCTTTCTGCCAGTTCTCAGAAGCTGAAGCTTGTAAGAAGCTTTTGGGCTCTTGAGCAGAATCAACTGTATTGAGCAGTGCTTGAAATGGAGCTGAGAACTTTTCATATGTCAGTACTTTAGACAAAGGATACAATACTGCCCGGTCCCTCAGATTGTTGCAATGATAATCTTGCAGATACTGAGGCCTTCTTGAATGTCTCATTGGCCTTCTAGCTGCATCATGTACCTGCTGCAGTCCCTCTGTTTCACCTGGAGTAGAGGCCTCGTGGGAGTTTGGCATTGCCTCACCTGAGGAATCAACTGCTGCCTCTGTTGGTGGAAATAGATTTTCTTCAGGCTGAATCATATCTGGGCTGGCCACTGCCTGGTTTGGAGCAGAAGAGTCTCCTGACAAGTCTGAACTGCTGTGATCTGCAGAAACTGTTGCATATGGCTCAGCATGATCAGGGGAATCTGCTGCATATGGATCCAGGTGATTCATAGACCAAGATTGTGGCAATACAAATGAAGGAAAAGGATCTGTAGCCTCCTGAGTGAGCTGCTGGCTTTTGAAAGGGAACACTCCCTCATTAAACTGCACATCTCTTGAGATAAATGTTTCCCTTGTTTGTAAATCCAGAAGTTTGTAGCCTTTGATTCCATGTGGATATCCTAAGAACACGCACTCCTTAGCTCGAGGGTCAAACTTCCTTCTCCCTGCAGTGAGAGTAGAGGAAAAGCACAAGCATCCAAAAACTCGAAGGGAAGTGTAATCAAAAGGCTTCTGAAATAACAACTGATAAGGGGAATCATTTCCTAATGAGACAGAAGGTGTTCTGTTAATAATATAAGTTGCTGTTAATATGCAATCAGACCAGTATTCTAACGGAATTCCAGACTGGAAATACAAAGCTCTAGCAACATTTAACAAATGTTGATGCTTCCTTTCAACCACCGAATTTTGTTGCGGTGCTTGCACACAAGATAGCTGATGCATAATACCTTTATTTCTATACAAATCTGACAGATTAAGCTCTTTTGCATTATCCGTTCTTATGGTTTTTACTCGACACTTGAACTGTGTTTCAATCATAGCTAGGAAAAATGAAATCACAGCTCTAGCATCTGATTTAAACTTGATCATGAAAGTCCAAGTAAACCGAGAATAATCATCCACTATTGTCACAAAGTATTGATCATTGTGGTGTGAAAGTACATGGAAAGGCCCCCATATGTCACAATGCACAAGATCAAATGCACTACATGTCGATTTACTGTCAACAGGATACTTCAGTTTCTTCTGTTTAGCCACTGGACAGATCTTGCAGAAACTAGGGGTGAACTGTTTTGATTGCTTAAGAGTGTTTCTTAGTACATCCAACACTTTATTAGAGGGGTGTCCTAGCCTATTATGCCATAGATCACCTGACAACTTATTCAAACACACTGGAACAAAACTAGGTACAGAACTAGTAGCAGCATAATCTGATTGAAAAACATATAGTCCAGCTACTTGTTTACCCCTGCCAATCACAAGGTGCGAGGGATCCTGTATTGAAAAATCATTAGCCCGAAAAAGGAACTTACAAGCATCATCATTAGCCAAGCAGCTGACTGAAATTAAATTAAAATGGAAATCTGGGACATACAACACACTAGTCAGCTTTATGTTCTGATTTAGCTTACAGTTTCCTGCTTGATTTACCGTGATAACAGAATTATCGGGCAGGATCACTTTTGTTCTGTCTATCCTATGCAAGTTATCCAATAGATTCTTATTACCACATATATGCCTTGTTGCGCCTGAATCCACTAACCAATAACTTGATTCAGACAAAACTGGTAAATTGAAAGTAAAACAGGTACCTTGCTTTTCTGTCGCCAGTAGTGGATCTTGATTTCCATACTGCTGTTTTGCTCCTTGTTGACTGAGCAGCGCCTTCAAGCTATCCATCTGCATTGTTGTTAATTGAAGGTGGACCATTCCATCATTTGTGGTTGCTGATATAGAATCAGAGAGTTGACCATGCTGAGCTCCTTTACTGGTGTGCTCAACCAGTGCCTGATTCACTCTAGGCCCCTTGAATCTTGCATTATGCTTGAACCCTGGAGGATACCCGTGGACTTGATAGCAGGTCTCGATGGTATGTCCTTTCTTCCCACAGTGTGTACACAAAGGCCTGCCAGCATCTCTTCTTTGGGCACTGTAATTTTTCCTCACAGATTCTTGATCCGTCCGGGCTGCAAACATGGCCATACCATTCAGATGATCTTCTCCACCTCTCACATTGCCTGCAACTATGGACCTTTGTCTTTCTTCTTGAGCCAACAGGGAAAACACCTTATTAATTGATGGTAGAGGATCCATCAATAAAATCTGTCCTCGCACTTGTGCATATGAGTCATTCAACCCCATTAGAAACATTAGCACATACTCCTCATTCTGATATATTTTCTGATTGTTCATACCACCACAAGAACATTGGCAGATGGGTCTGTAACTCATCAACTCATCCCACAACGTCTTAAGTTTAGTGAAATAAGCCGAAATACTATTGGTACCTTGGGCAAGATTCATCAAATCTTTCTTGATTTGGAAGATTCTGGGTTTATTAGTTTGCCCAAATCTTTCTTGTAAGTCCACCCAAACATCTCTTGCGGTCGAGCCATAGAGGATACTTGCTGAGATTTCCTTCGAAACTGTGTTAAGAATCCAAGATATCACGACGTTGTTATTTCGCTTCCAAGCATTCACAGCATCCAAATCTGTGGCTAGTGGCGGCTGAAGATCCCCACTAACAAAGCCCTCTTTGTTTCTCCCGGTTAGTGCAATTAACATGGCTCTACTCCACGTAGCGTAATTGTCACCCACCAGCTGCTCGTGCACCAACAATTGGCCAGCAGTATCCCCAGCATTTAAGAAATATGGATTGTTAAGATAAGATTGAACTGCTGCGGAATTCATCATCGAGGCTGAATTTGTTGCAGGTGGTGTGGTTGAATTGATTGTATGCGCATTTGAATCCTCTTCCATTTTCTGTGCGAACTAAAATCACGGAATCGCAGCTTACTGGAATTGATCAAATCTCTGATACCATAATAAAATTGAAAGATTGAAGAACAAGAACTTAACGTGGTTCGGATTCGATTGATCCTACATCCACGGGGCGAACGGATTACTTGATTGATGAAGTGTTTACAGAACGACGAGGAGAAAACTACAGCTCAATCTATGTCACACACTTTACGCATTCTACTGTATTGAATATTTATATCAGTGAAGAAGATGAAGTCGCGCTTTCTTCAGCTGGCGCCAACTTCTGTTTTAAAACACCTGGCAAAGTCGTCTGCCGTTCTCGCGTTTTTCTTAAGTGACTTTCTTGAGCGACTTTCTTAAGTGACTTTCTTGAGTGACTTTCTTAAGTGACTTTCTTAGCTTACTGTTCCAACGAGCAGCTCAAACAGACCAAAGCTGAAACAAGTCTTGATCTTCCAAACTCGATTTTCCTAGCTCTGTTTTAATACCCTGAAAATCAAGAAATCGAGCTAAATCTATTAGATATAAATGCAATAATAATGATAGGAAGAAATAGTAACGGAAGAATAAAACGGTAAAATTACCTGATTTGGACCTTCGTCGGCGTCCAAGATTGAGTGAAAATGGTGTCACCTCTCTTAGAAGCGAAGAAAGAATAATCCCTCTCCACGCTTTCGTCATCATCCTCCACGACTCTCTTCACCGCCAAAGCTCGCCTGGCCGCCGCCTCCTTATCCACGGCAACCCTCCTCGCAGACGGCGGCGCCGCCGCCGACATGCACCTTCTCCGGCCGCGAAACGGCACCAGAACGATCAGAATCAAGGCGTTAACGATCAAGAGCCAAAGGCTCCTCAGCGCTCGCAGAGATAGCAGCGCAACGCTAGCGCCTGACGTCAGCATTATGGCCGTTGAGGTCGTCGTCGTCTGTTCGCTGATCATTTGTTCGTCTTAAATTTAGTTCTATCGATAGCTTCAGCTAATATAATGCCCAGAAAAGAAAACCCACGAGCTATTATCTCGATTAATCGAGCGGAAAACGACGGATTTGAACGTGTAGAATTGAAATCAAGGAACCCACAGCAAATATTCACGTTAGTATCCTTCTTAAACGAGAGAAAGAATATGCAGAAAAATATCGTATATTCAGAAAAAAAGATATCGAATGAGCAAAATGTTGGGAAGAAGCTAGAAATTCTGAGGACAACAATATTTGTTAAAATTCTCGTCAGAGTTTTCTAATCTTGGGTCGGTATATGTAAGGTGGGGAGGGAAAAGCGGGTCACGCACGGATGTCAATCGGCGGCTGAGGATCATCCACGTGTCATTAGTTATGCGGCGGCCGAGCGGCAAGGACACGTGTCGTCTTCTGAGAGTTCGTGTCAGAGAGAGATACTCGTGTTGGAAATCAGCTTGTCGAAGGTAACAAAAAGATTTTCGGATAAGGTTGGATTTTCATTGACTGGCTAGAAGACGGCGGAAGTTCCACGTTTTACGAAGTAACTCTTTTCTTTAAAATAACCACGTGGTTAAACTGTAATTGGGCAACAATATTAGAGTTCGACCCAATTAAAAGCCTGTATTTTGTGGGCCTGACGGGCTTAAGGCCCAAATTTACATGGAGGTGAAAGAGAGCTTTTTTTTGGCAAATTTTTTGGTTATTATTCTCCGATTCCTATCCCCGAGTTGAAATACAAGCTTTAGAGATGAGAACTGAGAGCTTTCATGGAAGAAAAGCAGCAGTTTTTTATTTTTTTTTCCTTTTTCTTGTTTTCGTTCATTTATGTATCTTTTCCTTTTTCCTTAAGACATGATCTGAGCAATGCAATGAATCAAAAGTGTTACGTATCAGCATCAGTTAACGTAATGTAACGAAAAGAAGAACCATGGCTTCAAATCCCATGATGAAAAAAACAGATCTTTTTCATCTTTCGCCAAACAGCATTCAATTCTGCTACCTTTTTCCACAGCCTATAAATGTACCCATTCTCGCCATGGATGAAAATCCCAGGTTTTTCTTTCTTCCCTCAATCATGGCTCGTTTTCACATCGCTTTCATCTTACTATGGTCTCTGTTTTTCGCCTGTTTCAGTCAAAGCTTCGTAGCAGACGTAAGCTTTCCCAGCATCAAACATGAGAGCTCGAAAAAAGGAGGAGGCATTTCCGTCGAGTTCTTGGTCGTGGGAGATTGGGGCAGAGGCGGGAATTTCAACCAATCAAAAGTCGCCACTCAGGTAAGAATTTTCGATCTCAATCCCAAGAAAATGATGCCTCTTTATACATAAATAGGAACACAAATTTTGGTTCAGATGGGATACGTCGGAGAGAAGTTAGACATAGACTTTGTGATTTCGACGGGCGACAACTTCTATGACAACGGACTGAAAGGTGAAGACGATCCCCAATTTCAGAGGTCGTTCACTGATATTTACACAGCTGAAAGCCTTCAGACGCCGTGGTACATAGGTAACAATTTAGTCTTACTACTACGGTTGAGCGTATAACTAACACAACTAACTTTCTCTTTAACATACAGTGTTGGGAAACCACGATTACCTGGGAAACACGGAGGCCCAGCTTAGCCCCGAGCTTCGAAAGATCGACAGGAGATGGCACTCTATGAGAAATTTCGTCGTTACAGCAGGTATTCTTTCTTCACAGATACGACTTTATGTTAGTTATAAAAAAAGATCGAAAACCGAAAGTACCCTTTTCGCCAAACGTGTGAAGGGATTGCGGACATTGTGTTCATAGACACGACGCCCTTCGTTAACACGTACTTTGACAATCCTAAGAAGCAGAGCTTCGACTGGGGAGGAGTAATTCCCAGGGATGGATACATGTCTTATGTTACAGAGGTTTGTAGTTAAACTGAGCTGAAATCAATGAAAGCAACTGACAGAAATACTAATCTTTGCTCGATTCGATTTCACCTCTAATTTAGAACCTGGATTTTGCGCTGGGAAAATCGAGGGCTCCCTGGAAAATTGTCGTGGGGCACCATACGATTAGAAGTATAGGCCATCACGGCGACACTCAAGACATCGTCGATCACATTCTTCCAATTCTCGAGGTTAATTGTAACCCCAATTTGATATTATAAGGTTCTTGTTAGTTAACCACAATTAGCAGCTAACGGTTATATCACAAGAAAACGGAACTTTTTTCAGGCACACAAGGTGGACATGTACATCAATGGACATGATCATTGCTTGCAGCACCTCAGCAACAGAGAAGGGTTAGTCAGATCGAAACTCCTAACTCGAACCAATTACATGCTACTTTCAACCTTAATATCCTGTAATTGTTTCATATACAGTTCAATGCAATTCCTAACGAGTGGGGGAGGTTCTAAGGCATGGAAAAACGATATTAAGTATGGACTCCATAGCAACAATAGCATGCATTTCTATTACGATGGCCAGGGTTTCATGGCCGTGAAAATAACACCCAAGAAGGCAAAGATAGGATTTTTCGATGTTACCGGGAAATCTTTGTATAGCCTGAAGTTGAGATGAAAGGCCGTGCACACCTTATTCTATAGTTGAAAGTATCGTAAACTGAATCATAACAATAACGTTGTTTGCTTTTTCACAGCGTTAATATGACCATCCATTGAACTGAAACAGAAGCCATTATATGTACAGGAAAGAAAACAAAAGCAAGACACAGATTCTTAATCGAGTTATCGCGTCACATTACGACAAAACACTACGACCACTAAAGAAAAGTACCTTTTTCAAACGAGCTTCAAATCGATTCAAGCTGAGACAAAATGGTATTTGGAATCAACAAAGCTCTCCACATCCCAGAGGAACGACCCGAAAGTCACAGCTTCCAAAACAAGCCTCCTCAACCCGCCAAAGCTGATCTTGATATTTTCGTCTTTCGAAGGATCGATTGTTCCCTGAGGTGTGATGGAAATCTCTGGCCTTCCAAACAGTGCCTCAGTGTGCTTCTCAACGATGCTTATAGCCTCTTTCGATCTGATAGTCGCATATCTCTGAAGTGTCTCCCCATCAAATGACATGACGTATGCTCTCAATCTCGACGGTTTTATAAAGGGCCCACCAACATCACCCGAAAAAGAAGAAACTTCAGGGTGCGGTTGAGCATTTCTCATGGATTCATTGACACTATAGCCTTTAGGTTTTCTCTCTTCTGCAATCTCTATATCGCTCGCTTTGTTGTCCATGCCTTGAGGAAGAACTTTCATTGTCTTCTCCAATTGAAACCTTTGGTCGATCCTTTTGAGGAAATATCCGTACATTATAGAAGCTGCGTAGACCTGACCCACCCTCAGCTTGCTGATAAGCGCTACAGAATTTGAGTCACCTATTCGGTTTCCAAGGATCAAAGAAAGGTGATTTTGAATCATTTCATATGCTTCGGGCGAGTGGAGGCTCTCCAATTTCTTGTCTTGGCCCGGCCCCGCATCGACTTGCCCATTAGAAACAGCCGACGATGGAATTGATGGAACCAAAGGAACTTTGGCATCCATAAATTTTTGCACCACCAATGCGTACAGTATCTCTTCGAGCGCATTTCTCCTTTCATTGGCCTTCACCTCTGCAATTCTCCTGAAATCAGAAATGTTCCCACCATTTTAACTTCCACGAGCTACAGCGAACGAACGGAGATATAGAAAAACATGAGGAATCTGAGCTGCAATTTACCTGTACAAAACGAGGTCAGTAGCAGAAGAAGATGGATCTTCCTTCTCCTTTTCAGCATCACGGTCACTTTCAAGCTGGGCGAGCTGCTGTTCCACAGCAGCAGGGACAAGATGAGGGTGGCTTACTAATATCTGAGAAAGAAATTGACCAATTGGAGACTCGAGCTGAAGAGGAGCGATAGGAGAGGACGAATGGCTCGAATCAGAAGGTTGAATCGAAGCTCGAACTGTGGTGTGCCCCCTCTTTAGATACTCTGGTCTTCGGTGGCGTAGCTTCATTTGAGAGCTTGAAGGGATTTTCTGCAATATTATAGTCCAAAAAGAAATGAATACGCATGAATCATGATGTATTTAGGACTGTCGAAGTTTATTCATTGGACAATCAACTAAAACCTAACAACAAAAGATCCAACCTCAAGTATTTGACATATAACACAGCACTACCGACAAAATTTCCACGGAATGACTCGATATTATGGGGGATGGATAGAAGAAAGAAGGCAACCCCCTTATGCATTTTCATATCTTCCCATCAAAATTTAAAAAAAAAAACAAATAAATAAAACAGAATCCCGATGGAAAAGATTAGGGTTTGGTTCTTCACAGAAACTTGACACAATCCCCCTTTTGTTGCAATATGCAGCATATTAGATCCTCCGTAAAAGAAAATTTATCAGAAACTGGAAATAATCTGCAAACAACGTATTGATAAAATGACCAAGCAAAGGAAAAAAATCAAGCTATAAGCTACCCACAAAACCCAATAACCCACGCATTCAGATCCAGCAAACAAACACCGAAGATTCAAAGATCCATAGCATCGTACCTGAATCCATGAGCTAGAAATCATGGACATGGGTCCGACCCGCAAGCTAACGGGTCTGTACCCAGCTACCCCATCATAACAAGGCACAAAAGAAGCACGGAAAGCAGCAACGGTTTCCATCTTCAGAAAAAAGAAGAAGAAGGTATTCTCAGATTACGAAATCAGCTCGTGGGTTTTGCTGAATGGGTGTACGGCTGTAAACAGAAACGGAACTATTTCACGAACTCGTTGGGAAATCCATTCATTATTTTATAACACAAGCTCGTCAGAGTTGACTCGTCAACGATGAAGAAGGATGTATGATCTTTGCTTCACCGGGGGTATTTTAGTAATTGAATACTCCGTAAAGATCTTTATTCTTTAGACTTGGTGGAGATTTCTAGACCAAGAAAAGTAGGGCCCATTTATGATTTTGGGCCCATTTTAGTTTTTTTGCCAGCCATAAAAACCCATCATGCACTACGTGTCTTTATCTTGACTGGTAAATAATTGTAAGTTGTGGTTATTATTTTGTGTTTATGCTACAAAAATATTTTAGCCGACTTTTATCTTTGTCCACAACCCCGTGAAAAATAGGATGTACACAAAAAATAATACAGGAGTTACAATCAAATGTGTTAACTATAACATAAGATAACGATAACATATCTATACTCATACATAGTAGAGGTAGAGTAGCTATAAACCGTCACACAGTCTATCAATTATTTTGTAATTTAATTACTTGACAATTTTCATATCACTTTTAGTTTTTAATCTACTGTAATTTATGCACCTAATTTCTTTTTTCATATTAAACACTAAAAAGATTATATTACTTGACAATTTATGCACCTAATTTTTTTTTACTTTGTATATTTAAAATTATATTTCATATTAAACACTACACATTATAATTCTTAAAATTAAAAGTAACATTAAACATAATTATAGTTTAAGCACACTGAAGTTGCCAAAAGTACTCATGCATTTTATATAATTGGCGACGAGATTTTGACTTGGGAGGTTATAAGTAGAATCTCTAAGACTATGTTTATCAACGACCCGGACAACTGGTTGTGCAATATAATTAAATAAAACAAATCAAACAAATAAATATTCTCCACAACCTCACAGTCACAACCCGGTTGGTGGACCAACCTGGTTCACCAACCGGTTGTGCAAAGTTTTCAAAACTGTTTCTGTGGTTTTTATTGATTTTTATGATACATTTAATTATCTATTAAAATTTTATTTTAATTTTTTACCAAAATGTATGATCTTTTTTTTTTTCTGTACAAATAGAGACTAATATTGGTACATAATTATCTATTTCTCTATTACATTCTATAATACTCCCTCTGTTCTACAAAGCAAGTCGTTTAAGGTTTTCTCACACATATTAAGACATGAATTAAAATGTCATTTATACCCCTCATTAACTAGTACTCCCTCTGTTTTATAAAGCAAGTCGTTTTAGTTATCTTCTTTTGTTCTAAAAGCATGTCGTTTTGCCATTTTCAATAAATTTATATGTCTAAATTTCCAAAATTGCCCCCACATTCAATCACAACACATGCTTCAATACAAAAAGAAACACAACGTAGAAGTCAAACTGATAATGTCTTTTCAATGTCAGTCACCAACTTCCAACATCTCTTAATTACTACACAACTCCCATTTTGAATATCTATAAAAAAGAGTACAAAAAATTTATGGAAACGCCTCACTGCAGAAGAAAATCTCTTTAGAAATGGAAGATAAAAAGAAAAAGCAAATTGTTTCAAGAGCATCGAGTTCTTTTAAGTATCAAGTCAAACAAGAGATTGAGGAGGATGAAGTATCTGCCAAAGTTGATACTGAAGACCACGAAGTTATTGCCAAAGTTAAACATGGTTTTGATTTGAACAAATTCTACGTCGATGAAGGAGAACTCCACACCAACAAAGAGATTCAACAAGAGATTGTGACGATGTTGAAAATTTATCTTCCAAAATTTTTTTAGATTACTTGCACTTATAATACCGTTTCTGTATTGAAAAGAAAATGCCTTGTTGTCTGCTATAGACCCTTGTTGTCTAGAAGCACGATTTCGAAGTAGGTTTTACATGCCTATAACACAAGCTTAACGAATTCGAAGAAAAGGTGTAGGGAATTGCGCATAGACGACGGCCACATAGAAAGCTTATTAGAAAAGGGTCTGTAACCCTTAATTCACAATGTCTAATTCTGTAATTATTAATCATGTCCAATTTCTTATAACAGTGAAGAATTAGACATGAATGATCAACATAAAAAATTGTTCTTTTTAATTAAAATCAACGTAGTTATTACCTTGATATTCTTGATTAGGGTTTGTAGGCTAATAAGCTTTCTATGTGGCCGTCGTCTATGCGCAATTCCCTACACCTTTTCTTCGAATTCGTTAAGCTTGTGTTATAGGCATGTAAAACCTACTTCGAAATCGTGCTTCTAGACAACAAGGGTCTATAGCAGACAACAAGGCATTTTCTTTTCAATACAGAAACGGTATTATAAGTGCAAGTAATCTAAAAAAATTTTGGAAGATAAATTTTCAACATCGTCACAATCTCTTGTTGAATCTCTTTGTTGGTGTGGAGTTCTCCTTCATCGACGTAGAATTTGTTCAAATCAAAACCATGTTTAACTTTGGCAATAACTTCGTGGTCTTCAGTATCAACTTTGGCAGATACTTCATCCTCCTCAATCTCTTGTTTGACTTGATACTTAAAAGAACTCGATGCTCTTGAAACAATTTGCTTTTTCTTTTTATCTTCCATTTCTAAAGAGATTTTCTTCTGCAGTGAGGCGTTTCCATAAATTTTTTGTACTCTTTTTTATAGATATTCAAAATGGGAGTTGTGTAGTAATTAAGAGATGTTGGAAGTTGGTGACTGACATTGAAAAGACATTATCAGTTTGACTTCTACGTTGTGTTTCTTTTTGTATTGAAGCATGTGTTGTGATTGAATGTGGGGGCAATTTTGGAAATTTAGACATATAAATTTATTGAAAATGGCAAAACGACATGCTTTTAGAACAAAAGAAGATAACTAAAACGACTTGCTTTATAAAACAGAGGGAGTATATCATAATTCATATTATTTTTCTATCTCCAATGACCAAAGTATCTAAATTTATATCATATAATGTAATCTATTTTCAAACGCTCAAATACTACTAAGATAATTATAAAATATAAATATTATAGGTTGTGCTGGGTTGTTGATAAAGTATGAAAATTGTTGAGGTGTATGCTGTGAATGTGGAGGAAAGAGAAATTAATATTTTATTCTCATAACCGGTTGTATAGGTCATGGATAAACATAGTCTAATACAAAAACTTTCTTTGATTATGTCGCACACATTAACATGTACTAGTATCCATTCTACCTACAATTCCAAAAGCATAGATCCACCCAAATACATAATATATACTAAGTCTAAATTGCACGCTCATGCTCATATGTTGTGCTACATAATATATAAATCATTTATTAAACATTAAATAACATTTCCTAAAAATAGAAGGGTAAATGTGACAATATATAAATGCAAGGTAGTGCGTGGTTTCTTAATTTTTATTTTGTGTTATTATTAATTTGAGAAAAATTTTGATTGGTCGATTGATACACCAAATTGAGCGGCTGGTAGAGCTGTCAAACGGGCCGGCCCGCCCCGAACCGCCATTAAATGGGCCGGGCGGGCCAGCCCGCCAACATAACGGGCTACTAAACTAGTAGCCCGCCCCGCCCGTAGCGGGTTGGCGGGTTGGCGGGCCAGCCCGTTAATTTTTCTTTTATTTTTTTTTAAATGTTTGTGTATTCTTTTTTGCAAATAATAATTTTATTAATAATATATGTTTGAATAATTAACGAAAATTCATATATCATTTCTGAATTATATAATTTCATAATTAAATCAATTATAATCAATTACTAATAAATAGTATTTATTACTATTTAGCATAAAAGATGTTTATAAATATATATACATAATTTAAATAAAAAAAGAAAATATTGGCGGGCCAGCCCGCCCCAACCCGCCCCGCCTCGCCTCAACCCGCAACCCAAACGGGCTGGCCCGTTTCGTCCCGCTTTTAAACGGGCCGGAAATTGGTTGGCCCAACCCACCTATTTTTCGTGGCGGGGCGGGCCAACCCAACGGACCCGGCCCATTTTGACAGCTCTAGCGACTGGCATAATATAAGAGTATATATATATATATATATATAGTTTTATAATGCCAGACATATTGTAATATATGTAGTAAGCAGGTCTCAACTAGTTTAAAATTATATAATATTGGAGTATGGCCCCAAAAGGGCCTTTCGTTTAAATACCATCACATTCACGACCACTTATCTCAACCCACGAAGACTTGGGATAAAAGAGCAACTAAGGAAACAAAAAGGAAAATAGAATTAATAGATTCATTCGTACGCATATACTAAAAAGAGAAACAGTCATACGAACTATTCAACGCATCATGGATTTTCTGGCAATGTTAGGGATAGGAAAAAACAGCTCACTTGCATGTCTCAGAAAAAACGCATGCAAACGTAGCTTTCGAATAGTGTTGTTTAAAACACATACAACTCAAAACGACCCCAAAGAAAATTATTAATTCCCCTTTTCCTTTTTCTATTACTGCTTATTGACATGATAAATAACTTATTAATGCCCTCTTCTTCATCAGTCAATCAAAGAATATATATACAAGTCGTCTTCACTTCCTTATTAAAAAGAAAAGACAAACGCATTATCACTTCAACATTAATTATCTACAGTATATAATACCAACAGCTTTTTTTCGCAATCAATCTGTTCTATTCAAAATGGAAAGGAAAAAGGTACTACCTGAAGAAGACGAAGAAAGACGAAAGACTGCTGTAGATGAAAATCATGGGATTTTGAGAACAACTAATTCTTCAGATTATTGTCTGAAGAAGGAAATTGCCTCGCATCCCTTATATGGTGTGATGGCTGAGTCTCACTTGAACTGTTTGAAGGTGGGCTTTTTTTTTTTGTTTTATGCCGACTATCTTTCTTTCTTTTATATTACAAAAGATATCAAATTCCATGATTGCATTATTTCTTGCAGTTGTGCTTGGGAAACACCAGTGTTGTTGTTGATGACAATCGTTTGTCTCAAAGTGTAATGAATAAGCCAGACAAAAATGAGTTGGATCTGTTCATGGTAGGTAAACGTCTATATATAAAGGAATCTTATACACTTTTTGCTTCATTTATATAAATATTCTTACAAAGAATTTTACGTCTGTGTATTGCTGCATAGGAAGCGTACTGCATGAATCTTGACAAGCTTATGAACGCAATGGAGAAACCTCAGAAGGAATCAATGGAGTTTATCAGATTCATGCATTCACAGCTTAGTGATTTAATGGAGGATAATGTTTCTTCTTCGTCACCAAATTAGGTTTTTTTTTTGCAGCAAAAACTGCAGTTATATTCTCATTTAATGGAGGTTTTAATTAAGATCTCTAATGGCTGTGTGATTATCTTCAATTTACTTTCGATTTTTCATTGGTTTTTAGGACAATGCACTGTGCTTTTGTAATATTGTAATATGTCCCTTTTCTCTTCCAAGATATGTTTTCTGTTAATGGAATAAGAGCACGAACGAAAGGGGAAATCCTAGAAATCGCTGGACATGTCGACGATTTGTATTGAAGTATGAAGTATCGCTTTCGAGGAGTTAGTTAGTATTCTTGTGAAATCGCTTACTCAAATCAATTTTTTTGAGAAATTGCAACAATTCTGCTAAAATGGAAAGTTTCGTAATATCGCTAATTTTAGAGGGGGCATCTTGCAATTCGACAATTGAACATCAAAGAAATCGCCTTGAAGCTTAGCTTACATCGTAGGTGGTGCTACTCCTCAGATCTGCTGACGAAGAAAAGCAAAAGGGAATTGATTGCTGACGTGTTGCTACCATTGTGTATAGAGGTTTTGATGAGGCTGTTGCATATTGCTTTCATCGTTGCTTTGGCATTTGGACTAACGGCGATCCTCATCTACATCACTGGGACCAATCTTGGTGAGTGAAATATACCGTGGAAATATGGGTTTTTATCTTGTTTATGTCTTTTCTCTGGCTATTGTGTGTGTGAGGTAGGTATTGATTCTTGAAGACTTGTATGATTCATGTGCAGATGAGCGGATTCGTGCTTCAAGTGAGGATTTGGAAGCTTTAGAATCCCTGAAGAATCACTTCCAGATGTGTGTGGTGTGTTTCCTTGTTGTCTTTTGCAATCCCTTTAGCTTTCAGTTTGCCTTTGCGTGATATAGTTCTAGAGTTAATTGCAATGTTGGAACATGTAATTCTTTGAATCTGTTTAAGGATAAAGCTTTGTGCTTACAATATAAATATTGCTTGGGATAGTGCGACATTGTGTTTTGTAGTAATTGATTGCGTTCAAATGGTTGCATATAGGTTCTAGCATATGGATTTGAAAGCTCACGGATATTGGTTTGTTGAGTTTTTATTTACAAACACAGATCGATTTTTAATGTTTAGATGGAGATTTAGAGTTTAATCCTCGGATGTATAATGATTGATGCTTGTGCAGCTATATGGTTTTTCCACTAATGTGCTTCTCCCCGTGCAGAGTGCAAATGGATTAGGATTACAAGCTGTGAGAGGCGAGGACAATTGTGAGATTACGTTGAGGTTTCCTAGTGAAACCATTCCGAAATGGGTAAATTTTGAGTTTTGGCATGAATGATTTTGCTTGTTTCTTACTAGGTATTTATGTATCCTTAATTTTCTTGTTCCTATCTATTTTGGAAAGTTAGTCCATGAGATTTGGAGAAATGTAGTAGGCTTGCGCTTTTTGTAGATGATTTGTTCGTCAGTTTTTCAGCTAAGGTGTGCTTTCTCACTTGAGTGTTACAAAATATATGAGCAGAAAGATCCCAAAACAGGTGAACTTGAAGGACTGTCCTTTGACTTCAACCTCTGTGAAGCAGTAGCGACATGGGAACAGGTCAGTAACCCATCTCTAATGCTAAATCTGTCAACAGTGCCTATCATGTTTTCTCTCTTCATTGAAAAACTCTAAACACACGTATCAGTTGTTATGAATCTGTTACTCTGATTCTGTGACACATATCTTTCCCCGAAGATCGTTTTTGCATTCAATATGTCTCTCTTTGTGTGCCATAGTTAATTTGTTATTTAGTGAGGGATTTTCTCAGGTGCGGAATAGTACGACAGTTCTGACTCGCGAGTTTATTGATGCTTTGCCAAATGGCTGGGAAAATTATGCATGGAAGAGGATCAACAAGGGAGTGCTTCTGTAAGTGTGTTTTCTGTCTATGAGCTATGCTACGATGGATGCAATATGCCTATATATTTCTTTTATGCTGTGGAAAATTTTGCTTTTGCACTCTGATTTTCTTAGTGTTATTTAACAGGTTGATCGTCTGTCAATCATTCAGCACGATTAATCTGATAAAATGCTCCCGTTTTTGCTGCAGAAACAATTGCAAAGATCGAACTCTGTGCATGGAAAAGCTTTCTCTGGTGCTCCCCAACACACCACCGTACACACCAAGACAATTTGGTAGTTGTGCTGTAATAGGTAATTCAGGCGATCTTCTCAAGACTAAGTTTGGCAAGGAAATTGATAGCTACGATGCTGTTTTCAGAGAGAATGGAGCACCCATAGAGGTTGTTTATCCCATCTGTTGCAGTTTTATACTCAAGAATTCAGTTGTTGACAATCCAATTCTTGTTTTATTCAGAATTACACAGAATTTGTCGGTACAAAAAGCACATTTCGCCTTCTCAATAGAGGCTCTGCTAAAGCTCTCGATAAAGTTGCAGAGCTGTATGGTACTAACTCATGTTACGTGGCTTGAGATTTCAATTTAATTCGATATCACACTGACTATTGAAAAACCTGCAGACAAGGGGAAGGAGGCCTTGATTGTCAAAACAACAATCCATGATATCATGAACAAAATGATTAAGGTATGCATAGCACAACACTCACAAGTCACCTCTGATTTTCCTTCAAATGCCTTCTATTTCCTCAAACTACGATGCCTTGATGAGAAAGGCGTGAGGGACGTATTTCATATTTAAATTCTCATTTTATCTCCGTAGGAAATTCCCATTCTAAATCCCGTACATCTCATGCTGGGCGCATCATTTGGCTCAGCTGCAAAAGGCACTGGTCTGAAGGCCCTCGAATTTGCCCTCTCCATCTGTGATACGGTTGATATGTATGGTTTCACTGTAGATCCTGGCTATAAAGAATGGTATGTATCTGTAATCACAAGCCATCTAAACTTCTTCTGTAATGATTAATGAGGGAGCCTAAGTATTAATTTCTCAGGACTAGATACTTCTCAGAGTCTCGCCAAGGTCATACCCCTTTGCATGGAAGAGCTTACTATCAAATGATGGAATGTCTCGGTGTAAGTTTATAGCCCTTTTCGTTATAGAACTTCTGAAACGGTTCGTTTTCCAGGGAAACGTTTAGTATCACATGTACGTTTTTATCTCGTATTAACTGAACTCCTTTTCATTGTTTCTTATAAGCTTATCAAAATCCACTCTCCAATGCGTGCTGATCGAAATCGAATCGTCAAGTGGGTTCCCGACCGCAGCTTAATAACTGCTGCTCGAATCGCTTCAGAGAAACTTTTAAGGTAGTTTCGAATTGTGATCATTTTCTGTTTTCCTCATCCATTTTTAAGAAAGAATACTAAATCGATGTACTTCAACTTACAGGAGAGTCGGGGCTGGATCTTCAGATCCTTTAGCTTCGTGTTCCATAAAAGCGAAACAGCTGAAAGAAAACAATTCGCCAGTTTTGGCCTTACGAAAAGAGGCTATCGAGCATAAAAGATACGTTAGAGGCGCCACTTTCTATCCTTTGGAACACAACCCAGGGCACGGCCAACTCTGTACAGTTCCATGAAGATCGCCTTTTTTTCGCTACTGTTCTTTTTCCGAGGATGAGGCACTCCTATACTGAATTTGAAGAATGGAATGCATCAATTTTCTTTACATGAAGTGTTAGAATTAGGTAGCATGGCAGTGTAGCTTTGGTTAAGAAACTTGTTTACAATTAGGTTTATTACAGCAACAGTTTGAGACATTCTGCAATTTCTTAATTCAATTGAACCAAAACTTTGCACTGTAATCTCTTAATTCAATCAACCGAACACTTCCCCCTATCCCTACAACCAAACATATAAAAGAAATATTACAAACTGCTAACAAGTGCTGAGATTCTAAAATTTCACGTGTAAGGAAGTAAGTTTCATTTCTAACATCAAAGTTGTAAGCCTCACATATGTGAGAGGATTAACGACTCCCCATCTTTAGCGCTTTGTCGAAACGATTCTATACGCTGAAGATAGTTCGCCAAAACTATTTTTCGCCAGCGAGTTAGTTTCTGCGGTTGAGATAGCGAACAACAGCGTCTTCAATCCTGTAAGTATCAGTACAAGGGAAAATATTAACCATCATTGTAATTACAGAAAGGATTGTGCACTCATCAGTAATGTATGCACGGATACAACTTGTTTGACCTCATCAGTATCAGTACGCCCGAAAATATTACATGTGCGCATATCAGTGATGTATTCCTATCCTATCAGTATCAGTCAATCGTAATCACAGATTCAATCGTGCGCATATCGGTAATGTATACATATAAATAAAGTGTTTGATCCCTGAGTATCAGCAAGTGCTATCATAATCACAGATACTTTTGAGCACGTCAGTTATGTGATCATAACCTCATATAATAAGAGCTGAGGGAGTAACAGATCATCCGAAATATAACTAGCTAGCATCACAATTCACATAGAATATGGCTCAGGACTGTGAATGCTTACCAAGGTTGATTGTAGAACTCCGCGGCGCGCTCTTTCTCTGAATCACGAGCAGAATCGGTAGCAGTAAGCTTAAGATCTCTGGCTTGAGAAGCAATTAAGGCATTGGTGAATTCTGCAGGCGACTCACTGAATCCAAGAAAGAAAGATCTCCTTCGACAATACTCATGTATTTTCTTTACAGCAGAAGAGATTGTCTCGTCGCAAGCATCGATCTCCTTGTTGTTCTTGAATCTTGATATTACCCAAGAAAGTCGACATTACCTTCTGTAGTGGCAAAGGAACATCCACAAGAATATCGTAACATGTATTTCCACATGGACTATTACCAGAAAGCTTGACTCTGTGCTCCAAATGGATAGGCCCAGGTGGAGAAAGGTGTGGTGCTAACCTCTGCTTTACCATGGAAAACTTCACTTTCTCTTCACCGAAAACACTTCTTAGAGGTGGATCGCACATGAACAAGGAAGTATCGCCAGGCACTTGCAGTTTCCTCACTTTAACATACTGCCAAATTGCATTCAGTACTCTAGCCCGAGTTGCGATTTCAATTCCCACAACTTCTTGCAAAGCAGATGACAGCTTAAACTTATCGGCACCATAATTCATCTCCAATCTAATAATTGCCGTAAACTCCTTATCGCCCTTCCTCTTCACCTCAAACCCCTCTCGTTCTGCAGGAGATCTCGAATCCTCCCACGAGATAATGTGATTATCAGGATAAAGGTTCTGATCCAAATATATGCTGATCTTCTTGATAAAGGAGGAAAACTTTGGGTACGATGCACTAGGTGCGTCTGATAGACCGTCCAAGACATGATCTTTCCTACCTTCCAAAACCCTTCCGATTATTCTGAGACACCACGAAGGCGGCTCGGCATCTCCCTTATCATCACCAACCTCGATTTTGTTCGTGAAAGTGTTGGACACATATACGCGCAGAATCCTCTGCTTTTGCACAGGATTTTTCAGACATTCCTCAATGTCAGCTTTCTTCCTAGCAAGGAAAGCATCCACACGAGACTCACACTCAACTAACCGAGAATAAAGGGCAGATTCGGGCAATATAGCTGCGACCTTCTCCGGGATCACTTTATCTGGAAGCTTCCTTTTGGGTCGACGCACAGCTGGAGCTAATTCCATGGTTTTCATGGGCGTACCACCGCCGCCCGTGCCTTGACCCAACGAACCGCCCGTAGCCCTCGACGACGGGGGCTTCTGCAAACGCTTTGCAGTCCCAGAATTAGGCGTCGAAACAACAGGCGAAGGGATTCCCATGTTAGAGCTAACGAGATTTTGAGACACGATTGGAATTTGAGGTGGG
Organism: Craterostigma plantagineum; assembly: GCA_027422505.1. Classification (NCBI taxonomy): domain Eukaryota; kingdom Viridiplantae; phylum Streptophyta; class Magnoliopsida; order Lamiales; family Linderniaceae; genus Craterostigma; species Craterostigma plantagineum. The sequence goes on from JAPQWV010000035.1 coordinate 1,596,155, forward strand.
GGACGGATCTGAACCGTCTGTGGTCTGACGGAGGTCTGAGCTTGACTAGCCGCCGGTTGAAAATGTCCGGGAAAATAGGGCCTTGGCTGAGCTTGCTGCGGCTGCGGCTGCTGGTTCGCCGGCGGCGGCTGCGGCTGCTGACTCGAGCTGGCAGGCGTCGGCGTATGCATCTGAAACCCGCCTGGATTTGCAAAATTGAAGCTTCCCCTAACCGAGTTATTGTTGATGTTGCTGTTGCTATTGTTCATGTTACGAAACCCTAGGTCAGTTTTCCGAATTCAAGGAGAATGCCAACTCTTCAAAACCCAGAAGAATTCAAGAACTGTAGTGAATTAACAGAGCTAACGACCTTTAACCTTCGGGTCAATTCTCAGAGGATTATTCAAAAATCGGAACTTTGAAATCGAACAACAATTTAATCCTGGGTAATGGGCCGGGCCAACCCAGAACCGGCCCAAAACCGGCCCACGAAACCGGTCCAGAACCGGAACCGGTAAAACCGGTTCTGGAACCGGTAACCGGCCCAATAAAACTGGTTTGGGCCGGTTCCGAGAACCAGGAACCGTGGATTACCGGTTCCGGTTCCCGGTTCCGACCCACGGTTCCTGGTTCCGGTTCGGAACCGGAACCGGAACCACTATATCAATTTTCTTTTTTTTTTATTCCGAAAATAGTAAAAAAAAAAATAAAAAAAAATAACAAAATTATAATAGTGGGCCGAACCGGTTCTGGAACCGGAACCGGCCCATTAGTGGCCCGTGGTTCTGCTCCGCGGTTCTGGTCCGGTCCAAGGAAAATGGTCCCGGAACCGGACCACTAGAATTGTTGAACAATTCATCGGCGTGAGAGAGTTTTAATTGGCCTTAAATTGAGAATACTTCCCACTAGAATCGTCGACGGCAAGAGCGATTTCCTCAAAACAAATATGTCATTGGATAACCAGCAAGTGATGATTGAAACCTTCATCCTAAAACAATTTTGTTTTTGGACACAAACAAAGGCTCATACTGAGAGGGAGATTATTTCGCTTTCTTGATTGTATTGGCGAAGAAATTCAGGATTATATGATTCAATAAGCCTTTCTAAGGCAATACAACTCTCCAAACACAAAAGCATGCTCTAAACCTCCATAAGCTACTATCTACTATAACATCTCTGCTACGCAAAACTAAATCGAACAAGTTCTAGAAGCTTTCAGTCGTCGTTGTTTTGCTGCTTCTCCTTGCTCCCAGCCGAGCTGCAAAAACAGATTGAAGAAACAGATAAAACTTTAACCAAAAATTTAGCAGAAAGTCATAAACAATCGTCCTCAGAACAAGAAAAGATGGCAAAAGTAAGCGAACAGCAAAAAATGACCTCTTTCCACCGTCTTTCTCCTCACCACCGCCGGCGGGTCCCGACCCATCACCGTCCAACCCGCCGCCGTTTTCGCCGGAAACCCAGCTGAGATTCCTCAGAAACTTGTAGGAGCTCGTACTTTCGACCAGCGCTGCAATGTCCTTCTTCTCAAGAGTCTTGTCGTCGTCATCTTTCTTGCGCTGAAGCCACGCTTTTCTGGTCATATCCTCTATAAAGCGCTCGCACGACTTTCCGAGAAGATAAAGCGTTTCAGGTGCAATCGCATCTGCGTCTCTTTCGATGCGTCGGAGCTGTTCTTTGCAGAAGTTTTCGAGCTGTTTCTCAGCGGTAATGGCGTTGCATGCCTTGAAGAGAAGGTCTATCCCTTTGTTGTTGGTGGGTTCAATCGCATGCCTCATTTTCTTGGCGGCTCTCTTGATTTTCTCGATGGGAGAGGACTCCGTCGCAGGTGAGTTTTTTTGGCCGTCGGCGGCGGAGGCGTTCTGAGTCTGCTGCTGCGGTGGGAGTGGGAGGAGTGCGGCGGCGCTCAGCTGTTGCTGCTGATGGAGGAGGGTGATGTGGGTTATGGTGCTGTTCAGCTGTTGTAGGAGGAGACTGTTGTAGGTGACGGCGGCGTTCAGCTGCTGTTGGAGGAGGTTGGTGTAGAGGACGGCGGTGGTCATCTGTTGCTGGGGTGGTTGTGCGGCGGAGGAGCTCGCCTGCAGTAATGAGAAGAGGATGTTCGGCGGCGGTGGCTGCTGCTGTTGTTGTTGGGGGAGCGGTTCTGACTCCGAGGGCGGTTCTAGTTTGACGGCGGCGGTCTTCTGTTTTGGGGGGAGCGGTGGCTTCGGAGGACGTTTTCCGGCGGCGGCGGCGGCCGGCTGGGTTGATGGGGTAGTGCTGGTTTTCGAAGTGGACGCGCCGTTGATCAGAGGGACCAGTTTGAGACCTGCAAGGGTGGCGTCGGTGGGTGGCTCTCGGTCGGCGGCGCCGGATTCCGGCGGTCTTGATGTCTTTGCAGTGGTGTCGCCGTTCGGAGGCTGCTTCTGTTCGGGGAGGGTGGAGCTGTCGGCGGGCGGTGGTTCAAGGGATTCGGTGGAGGCGTCGGCGGCGGCTTTCTGAGGTTTGTGTCGTGGGAGGTGTTCGACGGCGGTGGAGGAATCCATTTTGTCTGTTTCTCGGCGGAGGAAAAGAGACGATGACTGTTTTGAATAATCTTCAGCGGTTTGTAGAATGGGAGTTATATAGAAAGACATTGAACGTAACGGTTTCTTGAATTTTACGACTATTTACCCAATAGCCCTCCAAATTCAAATATTACGAAATCATTCCGTTTTTGAGAACTTAAAAAATTTACAATCTAACCCCCATCGTCTTAATTTACATAAACAACTGTGCGCTTCGAAAGAAAAGCCATCGAAGGTGTGAACTAAAACCCATAGTCGATTGAATTTTTCGGAGAATTAAGGAGACACGAAGAGGAAGGTGGTAGGCCGTTCATGGCTGCGCTGCGGTGTTCAGGGAAGGCAATTTCTGAAGATTTGGCGATGAAGTTACGGATAAGGTTTTTTTGTGACTGTGCGGAAATCTTCGCCCAACGTCAATTGATTGGAAAAAAGGGATCAAATGAGAGGAATATGAGCTTCTGAGGAACTCACGTATGGTCATCGGCACTGTCGAAGCACAGTTTAGAACTGAGCGTCGATGTGCTAATCTGATTTCTGAGCAAGTTCTTTACACGGAGAAGCTAAGAACAGAGTGGAAATGGTTGTTGGGGTCCAGCCACTTGCAAGCATTGTTTTAAAAAGCGCTGCGTAGCGCGCTTTATAGCGCGCTATAGCGCAAAATTTCACAAAAACGCGATATAGCGTTCTGTATTTCGCGTATTTCCCCAAAAGCGTACGCTTTTTTACGCCTTTTTACGCTTTTTTGCGCTTTTTACGCTTTTTTGCGCTTTTTACGCTTTTTTTTTAAAAATTTGCGCTATTTGGGCAGAACTGATTATTTGATGAAAATAGAGCACGTGATGTGTAAATTTATTCATCATGTGATCCATACTAAGATTATCGATTGAAATGGTATCACATTGATGTACCGTGTAATTTATTCATAATAATTATTATTTTTATATATTTCGATGCAAGTAGCTTGGAAATTTGACGTAATACAATTATAAAAATTGCTAAAAGTAAGTCAATAAAGAATAACTAATTATTATTTTTAATAAGATCAATAAAATAGTATTTTTAACTGAATTGCAGTGTAATATACCGTTACATGTTGTATAGATGCAATATTTTTTATTAAAATTAGTTTGCTCGAAATACTCACGCAATACGCTACGCCATTTACGCTACACGCTATCGGAATTAAAACGCTATGACTTGCGCTATGCGCTTTTTAAAACATTGCTTGCAAGGCCACGCCCGCCAAAGAAGAACAAAGAAAAAAAAATAATAATAATATTTTATTATAATATTATTTTAATGAAAGGTTTATATTGAAGGGCGACGCGGCGGATTCCTGGCCACCCGTTTCGAGCGGTCCAGAAGAGCTGAAGACATCTATAAATAGGCTGAGGATTCTTCAGTTATGATCATCACAAACTCATTCGAGTTTTACTATATAGAGAGAAGTAGTTCGAGTGAATTGTGAGGTTATCAGTTCAGGTAGAAACTGATAGGGTTCCACATCCACAGAGAGGTGTGAGGTAAACACGAGTGGTAAAAGTGAGATAGTAAAAATTCGAGGGTTGTAATTTTTACTATAGTGAAGATTTTGCCGACTCGGCCGTGGTTTTTCCCTCTTCGTTAACAGAGGGTTTTCCACGTTAAAGTTCTGGTGTTCTTTCTTACCTACGGTAATTTTACTTTTACCGTGGTAGTTACTGTGCGGGTCCCACCAAATTTACCCCGTGGGTCCCACTTCTCCCGATCGTCGTACCGAGCCAAACCGGGACCAGTTCCGCTGCGGGGCCCACTGACCACCGCGGGGCCCACCACCATTCCCAACAAGTGGTATCAGAGCCTGATAGTATTCTGAGTATGCTCTGTGGTTGCAGCTTTGACTGATCTTCCACATCAGAAAAGATACTAGTAGGTTGCTGGTAGATTTTGACGGCCACATGGAGAACGACGGAGGAATGATCAAGCTGACAGTAACGAATTACTCCATATGGAAATCAAGGATGGAGGATTATCTTTATTGCAAAGACCTCCATGAACCAATCGAAAATGCAGGCAAGATGCCCGAAGGCGGGAATTCTGACCTTTGGAAGAAATTGCAAAGAAAGACGCTAGCTGTTATCCGCCAATGGGTGGACATAAGCCTCTACAACCACGTCTGAAATGAGACAGACCCCTACAAACTCTGGACGAAATTGGAGGGTATGTACGAGGTGACAAATGCGCTGAGCAAGGTATTCATGATGCGAAAACTCATGAATGTGAAGCTGAATGAGGGACGATCAGTTGCTGAACATCTGAATGACTTTGAAGGGCTGGTAAAGCAACTCACAAGTGCCGGTCTAGTCCTTGATGATGAGCTACAAGCATGTCTACTATTGGGATCTCTACCTGATAGCTGGGATACGTTGGTAGTATCGCTCACCAACTCGGCACCAAGCGGTAAAGTCACGATGGAGATGGTGAAAAACAGACTCTACAATGAAGAGCTGCGACGGAAGGATGCTGCCAGTACCAGTACGGGAAATCAGGCCCTTGTTATGGAGAATAGGGGTCGGAGCAAGAGTAGAGGACCAAAAAGATACGACAAGTCGAAAGATAGATCCAAGTCCAGGGAGACGAGGAAGTGCTACCATTGTGGAAAAATTGACCACTTACAAAGAAACTGTAGGCTTCTCAACAGAACACAGAAACAAGATGATGACAAGAACACGTCTGCAATCGCCTCCAACGACGGTGGAGAGGTTACTCTGGTTAATGAAGCAGACTGCTGTCATGTTGCGGATGCAAGCACCGAATGGGTAGTGGACTCTGGTGCCTCCTACCATTGTGTTCCAAGGCGTGAATACTTCTCCACATATAAGGCGAGAAACTTTGGCACTACCAAGATGGGTAACCAAAGTGTTTCTAAAATAGTGGGGATCGGTGATATCTGTATCCAGACGAGCGCGGGGTGCACATTACGGCTGAAAGATGTGCGACACATACCAGACCTACGTCTCAACTTGATTTCTGTGAAGGTGCTGGACAACGAAGGATACTATAATGAGATGGCGAATGGCAACTGCAAACTCACCAAGGGATCGTTGGTGGTAGCGAGAGGAAAGCTATGCTGCTCGCTGTACAAGATGCACGCAACGATATGTGCTAACCAACAGAATGCAGTTGAAGATGATGCTTCTCCAAATTTGTGGCACAGACGGCTGGCGCACGTAGGAGAGAAGGGGTTGAATGTCTTGGCTAGAAAGTCTCTCATACCAGTAGCCAAGGAGAAAGCGCTGAACCGCTGCGATTATTGTTTATTTGGGAAGCAACATAGAGTTTCATTCGCGAAGAACTCAACCAGGCGAATGAAGAAGTTGGAGTTGGTACACTCTGACGTATGCGGACCCATGGAAGTCGAATCTCTAGGAGGCAGTAAATATTTTCTGACCTTCATTGATGATGCGTCTCGTAAGACCTGGGTATATCTGTTGCGGACAAAGGACCAGGTGTTCTATTATTTTCAGAAGTTCCATGCGATGGTGGAAAGAGAAACGGGAATGCCGCTAAAATGTCTACGCACAGATAATGGTGGTGAATACATCTCTCGGGAGTTCAGAGATTATTCCACGAAGCAGGGCATTAGGCATGAGAAGACGGTTCCTGGCACTCCTCAGCAAAATGGTGTCGCGGAGAGAATGAACCGAACCATTATGGAGAGAGTCCGAGCGATGCTCAAGATGGCTAATCTATCTAAGTCATTTTGGGGGGAAGCTGTCAACACTGCAGTCTATCTTATCAACCGACTACCTTCATCGGCGTTGGATTTCGATATACCAGAGAAGGTGTGGACCGGTAGAGACATCTCATATTCGCATTTGAGAGTGTTTGGCTGCAAGGCGTTCATGCACGTGCCGAAGGAACAAAGATCGAAGCTCGATGATAAATCGAATCCTTGCATCTTTGTTGGGTATGGAGACGAGGAGTTCGGCTACAGACTTTGGGATCCAAAGAAGAAGAAGACTGTTCGAAGTCGCGACGTAGTATTCCATGAGCACGAGATCATGGGAGACTCAGATGTGGATGTGACGAAATCCACAGGTGACGGTGTTGTCGATTATACACCAGTCAGCATTCCACATGACGGTGCCACGGAGGAAGGAATGCAACAATCAGAACCTGAAACAGAAGAGCCAGCCATTGATGATGATGAACCTGTCGTATATGAACACACTGAAGGTACTGAGCAGGGGGAGCCTTCAGATGTACAAGAAGCAGTTGAACCTCAGCCGAGAAGGTCAACCAGGGAACGCCAACCATCTACGAGGTATCCGAGTTCTGATTATATTTTGATTACTGACGAGGGGGAGCCGGAGAGCTTCCAAGAAGTACAATCTTGTAGGGACAAAGATTGTTGGATAAAGGCCATGCAAGAGGAGATGGATTCTCTGAAGAAGAATGATACGTACGAGTTAGTTCGATTGCCGAAAGGAAAGAAGACACTCAAGAACAAATGGGTGTACAAATTGAAGAAGGATGATGGCAAGCTGGTCAGATATAAGGCTCGATTAGTGGTCAAAGGTTTCACTCAGAGGAAGGGGATCGACTTTGACGAGATATTTTCACCGGTCGTGAAGATGAGTTCAATCAGAGTCATACTGGGACTAGCTGCTACCATGGATCTTCACTTGGAGCAACTCGACGTGAAGACCGCATTTTTGCATGGTGATCTTGAAGAGGAGATATATATGGAACAACCAGAAGGGTTCGAGGTTAGAGGTAAAGAGGACATGGTCTGCCGGCTAAAGAAAAGCTTGTACGGACTAAAACAAGCTCCACGGCAGTGGTACAAGAAATTTGATTCTTTCATGGTGCATCAGGGGTTCAAGAACAGATGCAGATCCATGTGTTTACGTCCGGAGATACTCTAACGGTAAACTTATCGTTCTTCTCCTGTATGTTGATGATATGCTAATTGTCGGACAAGATGCAGAGATGATTAGCAGGTTAAAGAAAGATTTGTCAAAGACGTTTGACATGAAGGATTTGGGATCGGCAAAGCGGATTCTCGGAATGGAGATTACCCGAGATCGAAAAGCTGGGAAATTGTGGTTATCCCAGGAGCGCTATATTGAACGAGTTCTAGAGAGGTTCAATATGAAGGATGCTAAGCCAGTTAGCACGCCACTTGCCGCGCACTTTCAGTTGCGAAAGAAACCCGGTTCATCAACAAACGAAGACGGAGAAGATGTCCCAGATGTTCCATATTCATCGGCGGTCGGAAGTTTGATGTACGCCATGGTGTGTACGAGGCCAGATATCGCTCACGCAGTTGGCGTTGTGAGTCGATTTCTATCGAATCCCGGGAAGTCACATTGGGAAGCAGTGAAGTGGATCATGAGGTACCTGAGAGGAACTTCCAAATTATGCCTAACATTTGGAAGTGGTAAATGTTTTCTTACAGGCTATACGGATGCTGATATGGCCGGTGATCTCGATAGCAGAAAGTCAACGTCGGGATACATATTTACATTCTCAGGGGGAGCTATCTCATGGCAGTCGAGGTTACAAAAATGTGTTTCTTTATCAACTACTGAAGCGGAGTATGTTGCAGCAACGGAAGCTGGCAAGGAGATGCTCTGGCTGAAGAGGTTTCTTCAGGAGTTGGGTATTCAGCAGGAAGAATACATAATATTTTGCGATAGTCAAAGTGCTTTAGACTTGAGCAAGAATACTATGTATCATTCGAGGACGAAACACATCGACGTTCGTTATCATTGGCTCAGACTGGCTATTGAGGAGAAAGCGTTCAAGCTGCAGAAGATCCACACAGACAAGAATGTTGCGGACATTATGACGAAGGTGATTCCCAAGGAGAAGACAGAGTTTTGCGCCGGGCAAGCCGGCATGGGCTATCGCTGAGGCGGTAGGAAATCTTCCCCGCAAATAATGATGAGGCTGGAGGGGGAGAATTGTTGGGGTCCAGCCACTTGCAAGGCCACGCCCGCCAAAGAAGAACAAAGAAAAAAAATAATAATAATATTTTATTATAATATTATTTTAATGAAAGGTTTATATTGAAGGGCGACGCGGCGGATTCCTGGCCACCCGTTTCGAGCGGTCCAGAAGAGCTGAAGACATCTATAAATAGGCTGAGGATTCTTCAGTTATGATCATCACAAACTCATTCGAGTTTTACTATATAGAGAGAAGTAGTTCGAGTGAATTGTGAGGTTATCAGTTCAGGTAGAAACTGATAGGGTTCCACATCCACAGAGAGGTGTGAGGTAAACACGAGTGGTAAAAGTGAGATAGTAAAAATTCGAGGGTTGTAATTTTTACTATAGTGAAGATTTTGCCGACTCGGCCGTGGTTTTTCCCTCTTCGTTAACAGAGGGTTTTCCACGTTAAAGTTCTGGTGTTCTTTCTTACCTACGGTAATTTTATTTTTACCGTGGTAGTTACTGTGCGGGTCCCACCAAATTTACCCCGTGGGTCCCACTTCTCCCGATCGTCGTACCGAGCCAAACCGGGACCAGTTCCGCTGCGGGGCCCACTGACCACCGCGGGGCCCACCACCATTCCCAACAATGGTGAGTTGAGCATCAAAGTGGATTGGGAGATGAAGGGGTTGTGCTTCGTGTTACCATCATCGGGCCATGAAAATGAAAGTGGAAGGATCGTTAATCCTATTTCACAAGAAGATGAACTTCAAGACTTGTTCTAACGAGCTCAAAACTGAATGGGAGGCCATTGATGAGTCCATCATACGTTGACAATAGCATGTAAGGACAAAGATATTGGCGCGACTCAATCAAATAAAAGGACCCTCGGGCCAAAAGGGAAGATTTGATGCCGTTCCAACATCATTGTAAGTTCGTTGCGTAACGAACTTACCTGTACGATGTGATAATGATATCCCCTTCGGTTCTTGAATGAGTAGTTCTTTTGCAGGGGCACAAGCTTACAGTGATAAGCTTTAATGGGATTGCACGGGCACAAACTTGTTGGGGTTCTTGTACGTATATATGAGCAGAGAAGAAGAAGGTTGCTTTTAGTTGAAATGTTGCTCTGTTTGCGTAATTTAAAGAATAGGAAACTTCATATTTGGAGTATTTTCTTACATTAGGTGTCATTTTCTCCAAGTGTTTCATATAAAGATAGTGGCCATATTAGGTGATTTTCCAGCTGGGATGTAACCTAATATCGCATCATTAACTTAGAACATCATCGTTATGTCATGGAAGAAAAGGTCTAATGTTTGTAAAGTCTTTCTCTTTTGCGTTGATTAGAATTAGGGGTTGGCATCGTATTGGGTAGTTCGAAATTGGATATTGGGTATTAATTTAACTAACCGATGCCTCCCGACTTACTAAATTCGATTACCATATAACCCTAAATCGACCAACTAATCGATTTACCCGACCAAAATTATCAGCGCCTATTTGATATGGTAACTTCTAAAGATGTATTGATCAACCAGTCGATATAGAGCACTCCAAGATGTAACATTTCATGATATGATGATATTAAAGAAGGTAAACATTATGTCCAAGAAAGTTCTTGCAATCGCAACTCACAAGCATATCTGAACTGTTAAGGAGTTCAAAAAGAGGATTGATTCATCACTTTGACAGTTTTTCAACTTATTCAATGTCAAGAAAGAAAATAAAAAGAACAGCAGCAACACAAAGTGACAACCTTCAGATTGTGATCCCCAGGGATTTCTTCATCTTCTCAACCTCCAAATACACAGTAGAATAGGGCAAAAACTCAGAGAAGTAGCTTTTGCTCAGATCGTTTATAGCAACTGCGAGTTTAGGAATCTCTAGGGTTTCCTCGTGGGTCAAAGTCCTCACGAATTTCGCGGGATTTCCAGCCCAAAGCTCGCCGCTCGGTATTCTTCTTCCTGGAGGAACCACTGAGCCAGCTTCAAGAATGGAATGGGTTTCGACCAGCGAACCCTCCATGAGAATCGAATGCTGACCAATGATGCACTCGGGCTCGACCATGCATGACCGTAGGAGGCTGTAGGCGCCCACCGTGACGAACCTTTCTATTACAGTTTCTGCTGGGAGACCTGTCTTAATATGAGATATAGACTGTTTTAGTTTGAATGTTTGTGGCGTGGAATGGTAAAGGCGATATGATGAAATTTCATTCAACTGAAAACCATTCCATCGATGGAATTGAGATGTTATTCATAGAGAAAGGTCTCAAACATCTGGAGGAATTAGAGAAGAAAGATATAAGGGTTCTTCTTTTTGGACCAGCGAGGAACTAGAGAAGAGAGATATGAAATTCGAAGCTGTAGAGCTAAAGGAATAAGCTTGCAAGTTAACTTCACAATAACTGACCATATTCAAATCCCTAAAAAATGCTCAGTGAGAGTCAATTGGTTCCACAATACAAATTGATCTGGGAAATTCAACCAATGCAGTACAGTTATAGGGCGTGAAAAGCATATTCCCAATCTATACTACCTCGATTCTTCCCAAACTGTATCTGAGATCATAAATCGAACGATGAAGGGGAAATTGAGAATGAAGAAGCTGACCTGTAGGCGAAGACCAAGCGGCGTGAACGACGCACTTCTCTTGCACGTTGGAACAGAACCCAACGGAGATCTTATTCAGGTCGCCCCTCAATACGGCGCCGTTCCACACGGAGGCTCCGTCGTAGACCACTACCTGTCCCGCGAGGACGACGTTGGGAGCCACGTAGGCATCGACGGCGATTTTGGGAGCCCACTGTCCTAAGGGCACGATCTTCCTCTGTCCCCTGTAGTCCCACTTCACGCGATCTGGCGATTCACTGATCATTGGGGCGGGTAAGGACTTTTGGGCAGCTGTCTCGGCGGAGAAACTGCGAAATTGAAGCTTCGCGGCGAGGCCGCGAGCCAAGAGCCGCCGTGATGTTCTGGCGAGCGTTGCCATTGAGAGAGAGAGAGAGAGAGAAGCTACGAAGGTGAGAACGGAAAATGGCACTTCATCGCTTGGGTTGGATATGTGAATATGGGCCGAATATATGGGCTAGCCGGATTTTGCTATTTCTAAGAACGATACTCCCTCCGTCCCAAGCATTTTTGGACATTTGGGGTTCTGCACGGATTTTAAGAAATTGAATATTAAAAGGTAAAAAAGTGTATATTTTGACACGTCTTTTGAGAATATTTGATATTATTATATTGATTGTTTGTGTTCGTTTTCTAAGGAATGTACAAAAGAAGTGGGACACCCGATATAGTAAAATATGTAAAATGGTTTGGGACGGAGGGAGTATCTAAAAACTTCAATATTACCTTAAATAATACTAAGTAGATTAAATATGATGAAACAGTAAATTAAGAGCATACTAAAAATTTAACTTTGTTTCTTAATATGTGTGGAAATTCTTGTTTCTTCATATGTGTGCAAATTCCTTAAACGACTTCGATTTAAAATCGGAGGGAGTATAATCAATGTTTTAAAAAGCGTGTAGCGTAGCGTGTTGCATTTTAGTGCCGGTAGCGCGTAGCGTAAATAGCGTAGCGCATTGCGTGGGTATTTCGGGTAATCTATATATAATGTAACAAATTATATATAATATATAATAAATATACATATGCTACGTTCGCTTATTTTTTATGTCATTATTATAGTTATGAGACTAAATAACCAGCATTTTCTCAAAGAATTTAATGAAATAAAAAATATGGTACAATTAATTGATTAAAATAAAAAATTCAATATATATATGAATAATATATTTTAAAGTTTATATAAGCCCACAACAACAAAAGAAAATAACATAAAATAGTGTAACACACTATGTACGCAATTTGGCACGCTATATGCGTAATTTGGCACGCTATTTATATTATTTCTCATTCGCGCTTTTCAGGACAAAACGCTATATTTTTTACGCTTTAACGCGTTTTTCTGCAAAATTGCGCTATTTCGCGCTACGAAACGCGCTATACTACGCTATTTAAAACACTGTGTATAATACACATGTACATAACCATTGTTTTCTACTATGTTTGATGTGCTACACGCAAAAAGAAAAAAAAGAAAACCACTAACATAGCATAATTCAACAGATATAGACAAGAGTTGAAGATGGCCATATAGAACATCAAAATATCATCATAGGAAAAGTGTTCACCAGAATCACACACGACGTTTAGGCCGTGGTGGAGAATAAGACATGACCAAATAAGCAGCGCTGTAAAAATGCTGATTGCAATAGAAACGGTCGTCATCGTGGTAATAGCCCGATTTACCTCGAAAAAGTTGGCCATTACAGTAAGTCCCAGAAAATGGGATCCCAGGAAAGTTCTCAGCGAAAGGAGAACTATTGTCAAAGTTAGGTCCCAAGAAAGCATAGCTCCGCCCCCAGCATGAGAAAACCATTCCACCAAACACTTTTCGGTTATTATTACCACAGCTTTGCTTCAGATCTCTGAAGTCTTCGGAGATTTTCTTGCAATGAGAACGAGCAGCTTCAGAGTCTGCGACGTAGAACCGAAATGGGTCGCCAGTATTTATGCCAATGGAATCAACTAATAGGTATTCCTCGGCATCTGTTCTGTATAGAGAGAATGTAAAAACGGTGATGAGTTTCTTCACTATTGCAGACAAAAGGGAGAGTTTACTAGGCTACCAATCTAACACTTAAACAGTACGGAGTTTCCACAAATGATTCTAAGATTACAATGTGTAGTAATAACTGGTATTGAAATTACCCGATAACAGGATGGAATTCGAGGAATTGCAGACTTTGTGATCTTTCCGACCCAAAAGAGCATCTTTTCGCCACTCCGATGTAGTAAACAGGGGATATAATACGGTTTCCGAGCTGTTTCATATTAAGCCAATTCGATTTTGAAATTAGGATAAATACAGCTTTTAGCGCAGAAGTAAGGTTGGAGGTCGATGGAAGAACACAACTTTAGAGAGATGGTTCGATATCTCAAGTACCTGGGCAGATATTTCCTCCAAAAGAGTTCCACCATTGAGGATCTGATGGCCCATTCCAATTGATGCCGTGAGCCATGTAATTTCACGATCATGATTTGATTCTGATTTGTATCTTGAACCAATCAGTGTGATTCCAGGTGATAGTAAGACGTGAAATTGTGTTTCTCCAATACCTGGAAAGTATAAAGACGGTATAACAGAAACTGCTTTGTATCTTGAACCAATCGGTGTGACTCCAGGTGATAGTAAGACATGAAATTGTGTTTCTCCAATACCTGAATTGAAGTGTACAGCTGAAAAAACTTAGCACTAGATAAGACATCAGTATCTGATAAACCACGAACTAACACAACAGTGGTTCCTTATAATGTGCGAATTTTGATTTGCAGGGAAAGAAGAAAATTAGCTTACCTAAGCGTTTGCCCCTATCTTTTGTGAGTACCAAGGCAACAGCAGCAATGGTTGTATTCGGCCAACTCTCAGAAGTGATAGCATCATCACTTCTGTATAGGAACGAACTACCACCATCACCCACAACAAAAGTGTCTTGGGGAAAGACACATTCTGGAAAAGGAAAAAGAAGCGGAACATAGGAAAATCCAGAGAGTAATGCCACAGAAGAGCACCTTCATCCTACTCTAATTTATTGTTGTCTTTGTACTGTAATGCACGACATGAACAGGCCAACATATGTATGACTATTCTATATATGTATGACTATTCTATATACTCACCAATTGTTTGTAGAACAGGTTTGATGTCTGTATGCAGAACCTATCACATCATTTAGTCCAAAAGTATGAAACAAGTGAGAATGGTTAGAAGTTAAGACGATAAGTTCCAAAGGTTTTAGTGACATGTGCCACTCCAGGGTCAAAATAACATAGGTTATCCAAAGTTCTGTGTTAAACGAGGAGGACAACTTGAAAACAGAAAAGATAAGATATGAATGGTAGCTCACAGCATATAGTATAATTCCAGCAGGACAACTTGAATCTGTATCACTTGATGATGCAGTTTCTCTGATATTCGTAATGAACTCATCAATGAGAAGACTTTGAGGTTCCTGATATTACATGGATCTCAACTTAAGTAACGTAACAATCAATAATTACACACTGCCATGATACATAATTAATCACAGATACCTCCTGTTGTTTCATTAAGGGTATCACATGGGCCCTTAATCCTGGTAAGAATCCAACTGTCAATACTATGGCCTTGTATTCATCTGATTCTTCTTGTAATGTAGGAATAAAAGCCTCAGTGTCCCAAAGCATCTAAAGAGAAAACGCGTGTTTGGGTTAGAATGTTCCTATACAAAAAACCTTAAAATTATGTTGATAATAAAGCTTCACGATTCCACGAAGTGTATAAAAGGTACAAGATGAAGAATGCCTCAACAACAAATTTCCCTAGACAATATTCAACGCCACAAACTGGGATAAGATTCACAGAATTACCTCAACAAGCTCATCTGAATGAGCGGATGTACCAATGACTCCCTCCGGCGTGTTGATGATCAAAGGAGTGCTAAAACCTAATTTTTGGCCAATCTGCAAAAAAAAGCTGTCAAATAATCTAACCAATAAAACTAGTACCTTCAGAGAAGAGACAGGTGAGGGAGCAAAACCAGATTTAGGGCTTCTTCCATATTAAAAGCAGGACCAATTGATATCAAGGCGAAATGTGGACGAATAGGTGCAGATAAAACCTTGTCCAAAACATCTTTCACAGCATTCTACATCAGAAAACAAAACAAAGTTAGGGTCCAAAACACGCCAACATTTGAACAGGCTCACGAAATGCAAAAGCTTCCACTTTTACATTGAAAAGGGATGCAACATGCAATTTATTCAAATAATCAAACCACTAACAACCCACGTATATGTACTTTGGTATCTGCATAAACAATTCTCTTCGTTTAGCACCAATATTCTACAAATGCAATCAAAGAAAAACACTGAGTTGCATACATTAGTGAGAATCTGCAATATGTCACATATAACAATATTCAACGCAAGAGCCATGTCTAGAAGAGTTTCTAGCTAACCAAACAATGGATGTGCAAAGAAAGGTTGGGCACCCAAACACCTCAAGATAAACCAACCACAGATTGTACGGCAGTTTCCATGTAATTTTGCACAAGTGTTGTTCAGCGAAGTCAAGAACGACCCAAACAAAACAAAGAAGAGTTTAGAGCTAAGCGAACACTAATAACCACTTCCAGTTTCTTCACTATAACAGACAATTTCGCCAGGGATGACAATTGGGTTTCACAAATCAACAATTCTCCATTAAAATCTTTGAAGCTTGCGAACCTGAAGGGAAAACTCTAAAGAGACAGCCGATGACAGTTTAGGGCAAGAGAAGAGGATGCGATTGCAGAGACGATTCCAAAAATGGCTGACGCATGACGCCGAAGCGAATGTTAAAGCTGGCAATCGGTTCAGAACGTTCTGCATCAAATCTTCTCCCAAATCATCGATCGTTGTCATCGAGGTTTTCTCCTTTGCTTTCACCATTTTCTTCTGCGAGACTGAGATTGAGGGTTGTTTTCCTTCCATTAACACTTCAAAATAAAATTGCGCGTCTGTGAAATTTGCTTGTTACTTTTTAAATGTGGGGGTAATTTGGTAAATTGAGTACCGACCGATCGTTCTAAATATCCCCCAAAACCCCTTCACGTTCTAATTAGGGTTTCTAGAGATTCTGCAAGGAAAACAAGGTTTAGGTGATCTCTTTCGTTTGATTAGAGCTCATTGAGATGAACGGCGAAGAATTGACAGAGCAGGAAACAACTATTTATGATCGTCAAATTCGAGTTTGTGGTGCTGATGCTCAGCGAAGGTACTGGATACTTAAATTCTACATTGTTCAAGGCTTTAACCTTCTAATTTGTTATCGAATCTTGGTCTGGAGTTCATTTGTCGATGGGCTTTTTTCTAGGCTGAGCAAGTCTCACTTGTTCGTTAGTGGGCTCAAAGGCACTGTTGTTGAGGTAATCGATTTGTTTGCATGAATGTATATGTAAAGATTCTTCCTCTTACATTTAGTTAAGGTTATCTCGTTTGGAGTTGGGAATCACTTAACTTAAGCTTTGGCTCCTGTAAGTGATCCGGCTATTCTTGTACGTTTTGACAGTTTTGTAAGAACATCATGCTAGCTGGCGTAGGCAGTGTGACTCTAAATGATGACCGCATGGTGACTGAGGAGATACTGTCATCCAATTTTTTTGTTCCCGCCAGATGAGAACGTGTTCTCCGGTAAAACTGTTGCTGAACATTGTTGCGAGTCTTTGAAAGATTTCAATCCCATGGTTCGTCTTTCGGAAGAAAAAGGTGGGTTCTCTTTCTCTTTTTGTAGGCTTTCCAGTTTTTTTGACTGTTTCAGTGATTCCAAATAGTAGGGACTGACAGGGTTTTTAGCCTTTCTTTCATGGTTTATTAGGTGCCGTGATTGCCTCATTACCTGGATAGGTTTTCCTTAGTTATGATTGTTTTTACTAATATGTCTATCTTGTGAATGAATCCCTTGTACAAATGATGGTGCAAAGATTGGTTTGGAGTATATACTGGATTGTGCATCGTGTGCTAACTCAAGACTGAGTAGTTTTCTTGGTTTCCTTCAGATGAATTCAACTGAGTCTAAATATTATGTGTGCTTTACTTTCTGAGATCTCTGAATGCGTAATGGGTAAAATTTATGCTGTGTATCTATTTATCTATTTCATGCAGGTGAGCTTGAGGGCTTCAGTGGGGACTTCTTTGGCAAGTTTGATGCTGTGGTTATCAGCGGTTGCTCGCTTCCTACAGAAGTAAAGTTGCCTTCTCCGACTACCGAAAACTTCAAATTTTCAGTTATTTGCTTTCTCAAGATTTCATTGTATATTTTCGGCAGCAATCAGTTAACGAAAAATGTCGGAATACATCGAAGCTTATTGCATTTTATACGGTGGCCTGCAGAGACTCCTGCGAAACACTTGCGTTTGTTGTTTTTAAATACAAGTCATTTTACTATCTCAAGAAAGATATCCTGAATATTCTCAGCTTTACCCTCATCGTGGATAAAAACATTTAGTTAAGGGTACAGTAGAAATTTTACTTTGTTACGATACGTATGCAAATTCCTTAAAACGACTTCGATTTACATGACCATCGTTTTCTACTAAGTTGATGTGCTACACACACACACACGAAAATAAAAACACTAACATGGCATAATTTAATAGATATATAGACTAAGCGTTGAAGAGGGCCATAGAACATCAAAAGATTATCATAGGGAAAGTGTTCACCAGAATCAGACAAGACGTTTAGGCTGTGGAGGAGAATAAGACATAACCAAATAAGCAGCGCTGTAAACATGCTGATTGCAATAGAAACGGTCGTCATCGTGGTAATAGCCCGATTTACCTCGAAAAATTTCGCCAGCACAGTAAGTCCCAGAAAATGGGATCCCAGGAAAGTTCTCAGCGAAAGGAGAACTATCTGCACAGCTAGGTTCCAAGAAACCATCGCCCCGCTCACAGCATGAGAAAACCATTCCACCAAACACTTTTCGGTTATTATTAACACAGCTTTGCTTCAAATCTCTGAAGTCTTCGGAGATCTTCTTGTAATAAGAACAAGCAGCTTCGGAGTCTGCGACGTAGAACCGAAATGGGTCGCCAGTTTTGATCCCAATGGAGTCAACGAATAGGTATTCTTCGTTTCCTCTGTATAGAAAGGATGTAAAAAGGAGTGATTAGTTTCGCGGAAATTGAAGTTGAAGAGAGATTGATATGATCTCGCTATTGCAGACAAATGGGAAGATTTACACTTACATAGTATGATGAGGTTTCCACGAATGATTTTAAGATTGCAACATGTAATAATAACTTGTATTGAAATTACCCAGTAACAGCATGGAATTCGAAAAATTGCAGCCTTTGTGATCTTTCCGAGCCAAAAGAGCATCTTCGCCTTTTCTCCACTCCGATGTAGTAAACAGGGATTTGGATACGGTCTCCGAGCTGTTTCATATTAAGCCAATTTGATTTTAGAATTAAGCTAAATACAGCTTTTAGCGCAGGAGTAAGACGTCGGAGGTCACTCAATTTATTTAGGCGTGATGGAAGAACACAACTTTAGATAATAGATGGTTCGATGTCTCAAGTACCTCGGCAGATATTTCCTCCAAAAGAGTTTCACCATCGATATTCTGATGGTCCATTCCATTTGATGCCGTGAGCCATGTAGTTTGATGTTCATGATCTGTTCTAACAGAAACTGCTTTGTATCGTGGACCAATCGGTACGATTCCAGGTGATAGTAAGACATGAAATTGTGTTTCTCCAATACCTGAATTGAAGTGTACAGCCGAAAAAACTTAGCACTAGATAAGACATCAGTATCTGATAAACCACGAACTCACACAACAGTGGTTCCCTATAATGTGCGAATTTGAGTTGCAATAAAATAAAAAAATTGGCTTACCTAAACGTTTGCCCCTATCTTTTGCGAATACCAAGGCAACAGCAGCAATGGTTGTATTCGGCCAACTCTCAGAAGTGATAGCATCATCACTTTTGTATAGGAACGAACTACTGCCATCACCAACAACAAAAGTGTCTTGGGGAAAGACACATTCTGAAAAAGGAAAAAGAAGCGGAAAATAGAAAAATCCAGACACTAATGTCACAGAAGAGCACCTTCAGACTACTACTATATTATTGTTGTCTTTGTACTGTAATGTACAACATGAACAGTTAACATACGTACGTCTATTCTATATACTCACCAATTGTTTGTAGAACAGGTTTGATGTCTGGATGCAGACCCTATCACATCATTTGGTCCAAAAGTATGAAACAAATGAGAATGGTTACAAGTTAAGACGATAAGATAAGTTCCAAAGGTTAATTGACATGTGCCACTCCAGAGTCAAAATAACATAGGTTATCCAAAGTTCTGAAGATGTGTTAAACGAGGAGAAAAAAGACATATATAAACATTTGATTGCATCAAATTTTCTGCTAAGGGTGCAAACAGAAAAGATAAGATGAATGGTAGCTCACAGCATATAGTATAATTCCAGCAGGACAACTTGAATCTGTATCACTTGATGATGCGGTTCCTCTGATATTCGTAATGAATTCATCAATGAGAAGACATTGAGTTTCCTGATATTACATGGATCTCAACTTAAGTAATGTAACATTCCATAATTACACACTACCATGAAACATAATTAATCACAGATACCACCTGTTGTTTCATTAAGGGTACTACATGGGCCCTTAATCCTGGTAAGAATCCAATTGTCAATACAATGCCCCTGCGCCTGCCTCCATCTAATTCTTGCTGTAATGTAGGAAAGAAACCCAAAGCATGAGCATCTAAAGAGATAACGCGAGTTGGGTTAGAATGTTCCTATACTAAAAAATCTTAAATTATGTTGAATAAAAAAGGCATCGCGAAAATGTGTATAAAGGAACAAGATGAAGAATGCCTGAAGCAGAACTAACAATCAGATTCCAGGCACACTAAAATAGACAATATTCAGCGCCACAAACTGGGACAAGATTCACCGAATTACCTCAACAAGCTTATCTGAATGAGCGGATGTACCAGTACCAATGATTCCCTCGGGCTTGTTGATGATCAAAGGAGTGCTAAATCCTAATTGTTGGCCAATCTGCTAAGAAAACCCTGTCAAATAATCTAACCACATAAAACTGAGTACCTTTAGATAGGAGATGGGTGAGGGAGTCACACCAGATTTAGGGCTTCTTCCATGTAAAAAGTAGTACCAATTGATACCAAGGCGAAATGTGGACGAATAGGTGCAGACAAAACCTTGTCCACAACATCTTTCACAGCATCCTACATCAGAGAACAAAACAAAGTTAGGTCCAAAACGCGCCAACGTTCGAGAAGAGAACAATATCAACGTTCATGAAATGCAAAAGCTTCCACTTTTACATGAAAAGGGATGCAACATGCAATTTATTCAGTTTTACAATCAAACCACTAAAAACGAACGTGCAAGATATATATACTATGGTATCCGCATAAGCAATTATCTTAGTTAGCACAAAACCAACAATATTCTACAGATGCAACCAAAGACAAACATTGAGTTGCATACATTCGCGAGAATATGCAATATATCACATATAAAATTATTCAACGCAAGACCCGTGTCCGAAGAGTAACTAGCTTTAAACGAAACAATGGATATGCAGATAAAGGTTTTGTACACCAAGCACCTCAGGATAAACCAACCACAAGTGTTAAAGAAAGTACAAGTCCCACAATGATTGCACGGCAGTTTAAATGTAATTTTACACACGTGTTGTTCATCTAAGCGAAGACAACCCAAACAAAACAAAGGAGTTCAGAGCTAAGCTAACAGTAACAACCACTTCCAATTTCATTATACGAGACAAATATTTGCCAGGGATGACAATTGGGTTTCACAAAATTCTCCATTAAAATCGATTTACAGATTGAAGCTTGCGAACCTGAAGGGAAAACTCTAAAGAGAGGGCCGATGACAGTTTAGGGCAAGAGAAGAGGATGCGATCGCAGAGACGATTCCAAAAATGGTTGACGCATGACGCCGAAGCGAATGTTAAAGCTGGCAATCGGTTCAGAACGTTCTGCATCAAATCTTCTCCCAAATCATCGATTGTTGTCATTGAGGTTTTCTCTTTTCCTTTCACCATTTTCTTCTGCGACACAAATGAGGGTTCTTTTCCTTCCATTAACACTTCAAAATTGCGCGTCTGTGAAATTTGCTTGTTACTTGTTAAATGTGGGGGTAATTTGGTAAATTGAGTACCGAACGATCGTTCTAAATATCCCCAAAAACCCCTTCACGTTCTAAGGGTTTCTAGGGATTCTGCCAGGAAAACAAGGATTAGGTGATCTCTTTCGTTTGATTAAAGCTCATTGAGATGAACGGCGAAGAATTAACAGAGCAGGAAACAGCTATTTATGATCGTCAAATTCGAGTTTGGGGTGCTGATGCTCAGAGAAGGTACTGGATACTTCAATTCTACGTTGCTCAAGGCTTTTAACCTTCTAATTTGTTACGGAATCTTGGTCTGGAGTTTATTTGTCCATGGGCTTTTTTCTAGGCTGAGCAAGTCTCACGTGTTCGTTAGTGGACTCAAAGGCACTGTTGTTGAGGTAGTCGATTTGTTTGCATGAATGTATATGTAAAGATTCTTCCTTCTACATTTACTTAAGGTTATCACGTTTGGAGTTGGGAATCACATAAGTTATGCTTTGGCTCCTGTAAGTGACCGGGCTGTTCTTGTACGTTTTGACAGTTTTGTAAGAACATCGTGCTAGCTGGAGTAGGCAGTGTGATTCTAAATGATGACCGCATGGTGACTGAGGAGATATTATCGTCCAATTTTTTGATCCCGCCAGATGAGAACGTGTTCTCCGGTAAAACTGTTGCTGAACTTTGTTGCGAGTCTTTGAAAGATTTCAATCCCATGGTTCGTGTCTCGGTAGAAAAAGGTGGGTTCTCTTTCTCTTTTTGTAGGCTTTCCAGTTTGACTGTTGCAGTGATTCCAAATAGTAGGGAGTGGCGGGGTTTAGACTTTCTTTCATGGTTTCTGAGGTGCTGTGATTGCCTCATTACCTGGATAGGTTTTCCTTAGTTATACTTCTTTTACTGATATGTCTATCATGGGAATGAATCCCTTGGACAAATGATGGTGCAAAGGTTGGTTTGGAGTATCTACTGAATTGTGCATTGTCTGCTAACTCGAGAAAGAGTAGTTTCCTTGGTGTCCTTCAGATGAATTCAACTGAGTCTAAATATTATTTGTGCTAATATCTCTGAATGCATAATAGCTAAAAGTTATGCTGTGTGCGTCCATTCCTATGCAATTTATCTGTTTCATGCAGGTGAGCTTGAGGGCTTCAGTGGGGACTTTTTTGGCAAGTTTGATGCTGTGGTTATCAGCGGTTGCTCGCTTCCTACAAAAGTACAGTTGCCTCTTCGACTACCGAAAACTTCAAATTCTTTCAGTTATTTGCTTTCTCAAGATTTCATTAATCTCACTTGGTATATTTACTGCAGCAATCAGTTAACGAAAAATGTCGGAATACATCGAAGCGTATTGCATTCTATATGGTGGACTGCAGAGACTCCTGTGGTGAAATATTTGTTGACTTGCAAAATTATACCTATTCAAAGGTAACTCATGATTTATTTTGCTTTTTGCATTTAAGCGTCGCGTAACTGATTTTGATGTTCGACATCAATTGCTATGATATCTTCAATATGTTGTAGTTTGGAAACAACATAATCACAGTTTATTTTTGAATGATTTCATCACGGATTTCAAACTGCTTTCCTATTTCACTTTCTGCCCGCAGAAGAAGAATGACGAAACAGTTGAGTGCCTTTTGGAGTATCCAAGTTTCAAGGTATGAAATAAAGTAGTACATTACACAATGTTGTTGCAGAAATAAGTTGCTAGTTTTCTCCTTTTAGAGTTATTCTGTATCATAATTTGATGTTTTCTGTCATGAAGAACTGCAGTGAAGGCATAACCTCTCTATAATATGACGAATGGAATTTTCTCTGATCTTATGCTTTTGACTTCTCAGGAAGCTATTTCAGTCCCATGGAAATCTCTTCCAAGGAAACTTTCCAAGTTGTACTTCGCCATGAGAGGTATGTATAACTGGCCTTTCGGTTTGCTCTTCATAAACATTAGTGTGTAAACTCATACTCTGCATTGCAAAGTCTGAAACTGTCACAAACATTTTTTTTCCAGTAATAGAAAAATTCGAGGAATCTGAATCTGAAGGCTGCATGCCTGGAGATGCTTCTGTTGCTGACTTGCCAAGTGTTCAATTCTTGAAGAAGAAAATCTGTGAAGCACAAGTAAGTACTCTCATCTCTTGCAAATAATTTCACGTCCATTAAAACGTCGATCAAAATCTCCTCATTAAAATTCCAACTCTTATGCAGTCTTTTGACGAATCTCGAATCCCTGATTCTCTCCTTCAGAGACTGCTAGAAGGCAGACAAGAATTCCCGCCCGTATGTGCCATCATAGGTGGAATCTTAGGACAGGTAAATATAAGTATTTCTTGCCAAGCTCATCGATTGTTACTGATTCTAAGCTGATGAATTGTTTGCTGTTAAATAGGAAGTAATCAAAGCAATATCTGGGAAAGGAGATCCTCTGAAGAACTTCTTCTTCTTCGATTCGATGGATGGTAAGGGCGTTATAGCAGACATCTCTGAATCGAAAGCCGAAGGTTAATGTTGCCTTTCCTCTATTACATTTAGGAAGCATTCGATGACCTTAGAACTGGTAATTTATGTCTTGGGCTCTCTCTCAATTTCTTAAAACATGAAACGCCGTCGTGTAACTGTATGCCATTTGACTAACTTTCTTCGTATTTCTTATGCTGTCATTAAACATTATGTATCCAATGACATCGTACGTCAATCTTTCCAACGAAAACTCGATACTATTATTTATTACAACGTTCACAACCATGTCTGTCTCTCGACAACTTGTATTAGTTTAATAACATAAATTTCAAAGCTGAAATGCTTTGTCATGCAAAAACTAAAAGTCTACAAAAGCCAACAGAACACTGTCATACCACGTTCAGCCCCATGTTTTCATTACGAAGATTTAGTTGTACATGGTACATGGTACCGCAATCTTCTTGTCTCTTGATAAGTTTCTAAACATGAAATAAAAAATAAATCCAATCTTTCATTTGCTAACTGTTGTGGCTCTCCGATCTCATGAAGGGTCATACAAAATCACTATAAATCCTTCACAAAGTATCCTTATCGTCGCATCTCAAATCTCAATACATACATTTACATTCCAAATATACATATTTCCTTTCTCAAAGTACCAAGAATTGAAATCATGGGCGAGCATCAAACAAGTTAGTATACTGTAAATATCTCTTTTATCTTGATCAGAATTGGTTTGTTAAATATAAAGTTAACATCTTTTTGCTACTTTGTAGACACAGATTCGTGCCTCTTCACAGAAGAAGAAGAAGCATTAGTGGTCAAGTCATGGAACTCAATGAAGGGCAATGCTGGTGAATGGGGGGCCTCAAATTCTTTCTCAAGTAATAACATAAATATATAATTGCGCGCAATATTTCAATTTAATCACTCTACTATTAATTGCATATTCAGGATATTCGAGATAGCTCCATCAGCCAAGAAGATGTTCTCGTTTCTAAGGGAGTCGAACGTTCCGCTCGAACAGAATCCTAAGATTAAGACACATGCCAAGTCTGTCTTCGTCATGGTTAGTAATATAAAATATTCGTCATCAACCTTCAACGACCCCACAATTTAATTATTATTTATTATGATAAATTACTCTTTTTATTACGATTATTAATTGTGTTAGGAATTATTTATTGTGTTCAATTAGTTATTTAATCTTGCTTTGTAATTTAATATTGCCCTAGGACTTAATTGTAAATATATCCGACTTGTGGCTATATTAGCTATATTGGGCCCGTTAGCCCATTAGGGCATTTGTATATATACCCTAAACACATCTGTGTTTAGGGTTGCTGAATCATATTAGAGTTGACGACTTTTCTGAAGAACTCGCGCGCTCTCGTTCCAACTCTACAATTCGTCTATCGGTATTACTCCTTTATTGCTTCCATAATTCATCGTACAGGTAATACTAATCCATTGATTCAGTACAAGGTTGGATAAAATCGGCCTAACAAGTGGTATCAGAGCCAAAATCGTGGATCAAATTCATCAAGTTTACTGATATCCTACTCGTCTTTGATTCTAGATTTTTCGCTCCAGTTTTCAAAATCTCTCTATTTCTTGTTCAAATTCTCAGATTTATCTCGGCTCATGGAAAATGCATAGGTGCATATCTGTTTCTCACAATTCTTAATTCTGCCAGTTTCCTTTTCCAGTCGAAGATTCAATTTTCACGACGAACAGGAAATATTTTTGAAGAAGAGATAAATCTCGAGGTCTTCCATTTTTATCGCCCGACATCTGCTACGAAGAATAGCTATCTCGAGATCTTCAATTTTAGATCGCTCGACATTTGCTTTTTTAAGCATCTCGACATTTCTAAGCATCTCGACTTTTTTCTCGAATTTTTTTTTCTCGACATTTTTCAAGCTTCTCTGACATTTGAAATCTCTCGACATCTTCCTTATTCTCCTTATCGACATTATCTTCTATCTCGACTTTTGATTTGAAGCCTCGACATTTTATTCCTTTCAACTTCTCGGCATTTCAAGTTGTCGACAGTGCTCTCGAAATTCCTATCCAATTCTCGACATCTCGACATTTTTAATTCCACATCCTCGACAAACCCGAAGTCATTTAAATCTCGACACATTCCACATTCTCGACAAATCTGGAAGTCATTTGAATTAGATTTCCCTATTTCAGTTTTTCTCGACAAATCGCACCTTCTCGACATCATTAACCGATTTTATAAAATCTCGAGGTCTGTATTTCCCGAAATCACCCTCTTGCCTTTCGAAAAAGCTTTCGAAATCCCTTCCTCACACATTCTAAATTCATTCTTTTGTCAGCATTGCATCATTTCTATCATCAATGCCCATTACTCGTTCATCAATCATTATCTCACATCATTATATATATATATACATATATATATATATATATATATTCATATACACGTAATACATCTTCAAACACCACTCATCATCCAAGTCCCATCACCACCTTGATCTTCATCCACGTGCCATATCATCATATAATAATTGAACTCTACTTACATTTCATCGAACGTTCTATTCTTATAAAGCCATTCGAATTCCACTAATCGGAAATATTCAGGTTTTAAAAAAAAAAAAATTAATAATAATAATAAAAATAAAATAAAATAAATTATATATATTATAATAACAAAATCTAATATAAATAATAAATAAATTAAATTCGGTGATTATTTTATCTTTCATATATCTTTCTAACATTGTTTGAATTTTCTTTAGTTAGAGATCTAAGATTTAGCTGATCAACACGATTAAGATCCATATCCAACCAAAATAATTCTAGAACTGAACTTTCAATATCCACTTTCAATATATCGTATATGCCGTATCAGTGGGAACAGAAAGTGAACAAACAAGCTAAAGAAATTGAGGAATTAAAAGCTCGCTTAGAGAATAATCATAAATGTCTCCTTGCCAGCTTAAGTGAAAAAGCGCATCTCAATTGCAAGCTTGAAGCAATGCAAATGAGAGTCGATGATCGTGACAAAGAAATAGAAAGACTGAAAGTGAAAATTAGTGAGTCAACTACTAGTTTGAAAAAGAGCGAAGACGAGATACTCACTAAGACTTGTCAATATAACTTCATATATAGCGAGCGTAACGAGTTATACTCTAAAATTAGTAGTTTAGAGGACATTCTAACAAAAAGAGGGCAAGCGGATCAAAATTCCTCTAGGAACCTAGCGTCAAACGGGGAAAACACTTTACATTCTAACAAATCTACTTCTTGTTGGGAAATTCCAGAGGTTGCTGATAAAATTTCTAAATTGAACGCAACTTTGGAATCAGAAAGAGTAGGTTTTCAAGCAGAAAGACAAAAACAGTCGGGTGCCGTATTCATGGTAGAACAGGAATCATGGCTCAAGGATACCTCTGAAAGTGAAGACGAAAACCTGGCTCTCATGGCAAACGTCGAAGCTGACTCTGAAGATGAAGCACATACCACTGCAGCTACTCTCCCAACTGACTCATCTTCTGAGACTGAGATTGCCTTCCAAGTGGAAAAAGACGTACTTCTGACAGTCATATCGGCACTTGAAGACCATATCAACAATCCCATAGGTTTCTGCTCACAACCGCCTCCAGCTGAGTTGAAACTAGAGGCATCACTTTGCAAGACAATGAAAGGGAAAGAAAAAGCCACAAGAGACGATTTGTTATTTGAAAAATATGCTTCTCCTTCAAATCAATACTATTCCTACGATGACGCACTTGCCCTAAATTCTCGTTTCAGACTAGCAAATGCTAGCACAATCAAGAACGATGCACGCGTCTTTGCTAAGTCAGGCTCGCAAACTCAACTAGACAAGACACAAACAAAAGGAACGACTGACTTTCTAGTTGAAATCTTGCATCTCCAGAACATCAACAAATTACAAGCAAAGGAACACCAAAATCAAATTGAAATCTTCAAGTTCGAAAAAGAGAAACTACTAAATGAACTTTTCCTCCTAAGAAATCTCAACGATCATTCATCTGAAGTTGGTTCCTCTTCGACTTATGATTTAACTCCTAACAATGTGTCAAATTTAGCTACAGGCAAGAAACTAGCTAAGAAGACGAAGACGATGGACTGGGTCAGGAAATTAAAATCTAAACCCTCTCCTACCAAGGCTTTCCACTCTACATACTATGCTTCTGATGAACATAACTTCATTTCATCGAAGACTAATGTTTCCCGTTTTAATAAATCTAATATTTATAAGATGCGTCATTCATCTACTCGACGGCCATCATCTCATGCAAGCCACGTCTCGAACACTCCCGTTTTCAATCGATTGATGCATAAGAACTCAACAGGGTATAATCCTAATATTGAACAAATTTGGGTGCCCAAGCAAAAACATCACTCCACATCCCCTCAATACTCAAAACAGGGATTGAAGCTATGGATTCCTAAATCACAAATCAAATTGAATAGGACTTCAAATGATGACTTAGGATCGATATCTGAACCAAATGCGTTTAACTTGTTTTCTGCTAACAAGGGAGGACCCATCAAAAAATGGGTACCAAAGGCCCGATAATATTTTGCAGATATTCCAGCATGGGTAGGTACTAAGAGAGCTGCTCCACACTCATGACTGGTATGCGATGAGGGCAGCCAAACATCCCAGCGTGTATGGCATCTCGGGTTGCTCCACAGACACGGTTGGTTAGCGATGCGAGCAACTAAACGTAGGTAAATTCTATATATGCATTCCATAGTTAAACTTTTGGCGTGGATATCTAAATGAAAAGACCATATACCTACTTTGAAATTAAATGGTACATTACAGATATGCATGCTTCAAAAAGACGTTAAAATTCCAAATTTTTGCATGCATACATGAGTTGAAATGCATTAAATACCATGTTATAGGTACATTTTTATTATGCATGCATCTTAAAGAATTTTTAAGCCTAAATTTCTGTATGCATATGAGCTAAAGCGCAAAATACCTATTCTAACTTAGAGCGATAAGAAACGTACACTCTAATGCATTTTTAAAGAATAATAGTTCTTCAGTTTGCATCTGCTCTGAAAAATAAATTAATACGTTCACGCTTATTTAATTGGGAGATAATTTACATGTTTAAACGTGCATGCATTGAGGGGGAGTATCACTCCATATTTACGAGGAGAGAGTACATTTTTTTGGGGAGTACGTCTTAGGTGCACGATTTGAGGGGGAGAAACCTACTTTATATATGTATACATATATATATATCTATATATATCTATATATATCAATATATATTATGATATATATTACTATTACGATAATATATACTTATATATAGTTATAAAAAAAAATTGCAAAAAAATAAATTGCAAAAAAAAAAAAAAAACCCTCTCAGACGCTTCCACCTCCCAAGACGGACTTCAACTAAAACTCGACCCTCAAGAGTTCAAGAATTCCAAAAGGCAAAATCCATACACAAACACGAAGATGATCACAACCGACCTGCTCCAACTCGCTGATCAAGCAGCACTCATCAAATTGACGGACGCATGGATTCTAAGTTCCCATGGTTCAGTCAGACCAAACTGAACCTAACCCCGGAACGTAGCCGAGTGTTAGTGACGATTTCAAGTTCATAAAAGCCATATTGGATACTTTGATAGACCGTAGAGCGGAAGATACAAACGATCCCTCACTTCACAAAACATTCGGGCCATCCCATGTAGGTGCAGGAGCTGATTTTTATCAACTCCCGGGTAGAAGTCGCCTCATTTGGTCCAATGGCGCATGCACAACCGAGCCTTATCCACTCGTCGATCTCCCAACAGACCGATGTTTCAGTAAATCACGGGGAGCCGCATAATCTATCACTGCTTCACTTGGAAACAGGAGATATTGAACTAAGTGGTAGTCAGCCCCACACCACTGAATTTTATTGAACACATCGAGTCTAGTGTGTCCTCACCATCCACATTTTTTAATATCTTTTTAGGACACATACACTTTCTGTTATCTGGACTTTGTGACCAGATCAGAACTTTCGTAGACATGTCCTACTACGACATGCTTCGACGATCGGAAGGAAGTCCTACCGTTGCAACATCAAAACAACAACGGTTTCAGGCCATCTCCTATGAGCTACGCTCTTAGACTGATGTTAACGGGATGCCTATGTGGCCCCGGTTTATAAAGCCCTGTTCTCACAGGCCACGTCTCAGAGTTTAACTCTGAAGTCGTGTCGACGGACTGTCTTTGTGGCTCCGTCAGGTTATTACCCAACCTGAGCACCCACCATTTCCGCCGCGCGTACCACTCTGAAGACGGGCTCTCATGCAATTGATGGGAAAATCTGAAGGAGCCCAAGCACACTTTTGGAAAACGCACCCCACTTCTTGTCCCGACGAAGTGATCTTCTTGCCAAAGACAATGCTCCATTTTGATCCAACGCATGACGATCTCCCCAACTCGATCTTCATGAGGGGGAGGAGTACTAGAGCAAAATGGGAGCAATATTACGACGATAGTGCAAGATAGGTCAGAAAATGCTAAATCTCAAGTCATGTCAGGAAATCAAGCGAAGACCACAGAGTCCAACGATGGAAGTTGTCGCCTCATGTACGACTCTCCGATTTTAAAGAAACACCCCAATCACAACGCAAGGTTGAACAAACGTAAGGGGAGTTGAGCTACAATCGACGGAGAGATCGGACACAAATGACAAGATACGGCCAACAACTTCGGCATGGACTTCAAGAATCAAAGCTGCCAACTCGTGTACAGCTCTTCGAGTTTAAAGAAAACTCTCAATCCCAACGCAAGGTTGAATAAATGTAGGGGGAGTCGCGACAAGTGAATGAAGAGCTGGAACACCTAAAGAGAAGATTCGACTCGTGTACGTCTCTCCAAATTTAATGAGTACTCCTCAATCCCAACAAAAGGTTGAACAAACGTAGGGGGAGTAGTAACTATCCAAGGGAGAGATCGAACACAATAGGGATGATCCAACAAGTAGCCTGGAACACAAGAAGAGAATATCAGAACACGGTGATCTTGGACTCCTAAAGAAGAGGTCGCAAGACAAGATAAAGGAGGAGGTGAATGAACAAGAGCATGCATGCAAATGCTTTCGCGTACACAACTCCGATACGTGTTCTTTGAGGACTCAGGACGATTACAATGCGAAGACAACCAGCGCTGAATTGCAAATTGAACACAAAGGGGGAGATTGTTAGGAATTATTTATTGTGTTCAATTAGTTATTTAATCTTGCTTTGTAATTTAATATTGCCCTAGGACTTAATTGTAAATATATCCGACTTGTGGGTATATTAGCTATATTGGGCCCGTTAGCCCATTAGGGCATTTGTATATATACCCTAAACACATCTGTGTTTAGGGTTGCTGAATCATATTAGAGTTGACGACTTTTCTGAAGAACTCGCGCGCTCTCGTTCCAACTCTACAATTCGTCTATCGGTATTACTCCTTTATTGCTTCCATAATTCATCGTACAGGTAATACTAATCCATTGATTTAGTACAAGGTTGGATAAAATCGGCCTAACAAATTGCATTCTTTGCAGACATGTGAAGCTGCTGCTCAGCTTAGAAAAGCTGGTAAAGTAGTCGTAAGAGAATCGAGCCTCAAGAAGCTTGGATCCGTGCACTTCAAATACGGCGTCGTTGATGAACACTTTGAGGTACTTTCCACTATGATTAAGCTGATATAATAGATATTCATGACAATAAATAATTTTCTACATACATATATAGGTGACAAAGTATGCATTATTGGAGACTATAAAGGAAGCAACAGAAGAAATATGGTCCTCAGAGATGAAGAAGGCATGGAGCGTCGCCTATGATCACTTGGTTTCTGCTATCAAGACTGAGATGAAACCCTAGACGACGAACAACGTACGAATAATAATTACGCTTATTGTTCTTCGTATCTGTTGAAAATTATTTCCAACGAGTGATCTGCGTGCATTGCGTTGCGTTGCGTGTTCTTTGTTCATATCTTCGCGTATTTAATCATTTTATTGTACGAAAAATATATTTTATTACATATACATGGAAGAAGAATCTCAATCTGAATGATCGGCTTCCATGCGCAATAAGTGCGTGCATTCTAAGCCTTTTGCTCGACCAATCTCTGTAACAATTATTTGCTACTTTTGGTCCTCTTCCGTCGACTGTTCTTTTTCTGCTGCTACTATTGCTACTACTGTTGCGACTAATAGTTCTCATGCTTGTTAAATATTCGAGAATGTTAGATTGCCTACACTTGCGTCTGTAATCTAACGTCATCCTCGTCATGTTTTAGTGCTCGAGCACGTCCATGGGAACGCTCTGCAAAATTTTTTCTTTGTTAAGCCGTCGAACGTTCTTTTTATGCACCGATATATGTATATATATATGTATATATATATTGATTTATTTGATGTTGTTATTTGCATCCACGTCGCTCCATCGTGGCTGCACATATTCATTTGTATCAAGAAATCGATCGAAATATACCCCAATATGAGAGTCACGGCCATTTTTTTCAAAATTTTGCATCCTTGATAAATTAGGCTCAAATTTGGTCCTGGAAATATATTTTTTGAGCCTGAAAATATGTTTTTATTATATGTGTGAAAATTTAGGGACCCTAACGACGCACTAGATCGTGATGAGTCAAAATCTGGCCCTGATATGGGAAATTGAGAAATCATTCATATATATGCACACACACACACACACATTATCCTTACGGCAAGGTATTTGCGAATAGCTCTGAGCAGTATCATCAGTAAGCTTTTCGATCTTATCCCCGTCGGAGTTCTCCATAGCGATCACGGCTCTATGGAGATAAAATGGCATTATTTCGTTCTTCACTTCTTCGGGGATTTTGCACAGCCTTCCCTTCTCTCTATTCATCACCACCCAACTGCTGCATTATAGTACAATTAAAGGAGATGAAAATTAGGGTTATCTTGTATAAATAAATACTGCAGAATATATTAAAGAACATATTATATATTTATATAGAAATTAATATCAATTATATATAACCTGGTAGCTCTCTTGTAATAATCTTCTGTGTGTTTTGGTCTCGAACCCCGAACCCGTCCCCTTCGATCCCCGAAGTCGACACATGATTCAAAGCCGTCCTATACCGAAAAAAATGCTTCTTTCATTATATTGAATTTGCGAAGATCAAGAAGAAAAGCTCAAAATAGAAAGAAAGAAAACCCTAATTAACCTGAAGAAGATTCATTACGGTCTCCATGGCGGCGGTCCTATCGGGACCAATCTCGTAAGACCTAATGACGAAAGACTGTCTGAAAGCAAAGCTGTCCTCGACGTACCTACCGAGCAAACTCAACATTATTATGATCGTCGTTTGCAATGCTTTTTAACACTATTCCATTGACAAATCTCCTCTCAATATTGATCTTCCTCTCTATATTAGTTTCCATGTTAGCTTCGATCTTGACCAAACGTGGCCTTCTCTCGAGGCTAAAAAAAGGCATTGATATGACGACCGAAGATCGAACGATTTAGGGCTTCTTTCTGAGCGAAGCGCGAGCTAATTTCTCGATAGATTAGAACATTATTTTTCATTGAGAGTGCCATAATAATGACTATGCTGTGATCCTAAGTTTTTGTTCAAGGAAAATGTATTAGAGTGCTCGAAGTTGAGCAAACATGTGGGAACGAAATATATGAGTGGGGTGATCTAATTTTCGACGTCGTTGTAATTAATTAGGATAAATTTGAAGCGTAACGTAAGAGAGTTGTGATTATGATTAATCTTATGTTTATCTTAATGCATCCAACTTAAGATATATGCAAAAGGATCATAGTGAAGATATTGATTGCATTTAATGTGCAGCTCAACTACGTTAATTTGGGTTCGAGAAGAAAACGGGGGGCTGTTTAATTTCGTTGGCTTACACGGAAAAATAGAATAGAGACGACTCTCGTAACTAAGGCCTATTAAAAAACTAATTATTATTTATTATTATTAATGTCGAAACTTAATTAAAGAACCCGAAAATCGCATGTAAACACCTTGTTCCTTCATTATAATTACTTGTATTTTGGCACAACGTGTGTGCATGACAATATAAATTTATAATGTTAATTTATATTTTAAATTTTAATAGGCGAAATTATAATGTTGGATTTAATTTTTATATTATTTTAAGAATTTAAAAATAATTTTAGGGATGTAATGATGATAAAACTTAAAATTAAGGGTTGAATTTTGAGGCTGACACACCAATCAATTTGGAAACAGTTCCTATAAGCATATCTCCCTTAATAATATAGAAAGATAATCTAGCAGTAAAGCCAACAAACATCGCGCATGCCTTTATTATTTATACTCTTCGGTAAGGAGTGGAGGGTGGAGATTGTCAAATTGACAAGTCAACTTGATAAATAGGAATTTAAAACTTTATTCTTAATTTCCTAATTACAATTTTACCCTAAATTATTACAAGTTTATCCTTAAATTAAAAATTTATTAACTAATAATATAAAGTGTTCAAAATATAAAATAATTTGATATATTTGCACACATAATCGTTGTGCTAAAAACAGACTATTTGCAGAACTTAAATAATCCCATATGACATTTTTTAGTTATACAATCTCGGTCGTCGATCTGGGACAGGTGGAGTCTGGGGATCATATGGATCAGTAGGGTTTGTTCTCGGACAAATCTTATATTACTAGAGAAATGTAGTTGTCCTTATATGGTGCCACGTGTCCCCTAATAAATAATTATAATAGATTAAAAATATAATGAAAACATGAAATACCCAATATCACATTATCCACTATAAATAGTCATTTTTTAATATAAAACAAATGTATATAGTTAACCGTCAGGTAATAAACTAGTTATAATCGATTGAAATGGTATTTTCTCCATTCTCTCTCTTCTCTTGAACCCTCTTCAACTTCCTACAAAGTTCTAGTTGGAAATTTTAAGGCTAGAAATAATATTTATAATTATAAAAGGATGGAAAAAATTGTAAATTCATCGCCCCTGTACTATAGGATACCTGAGGGAAATTGTGGATGTGTTCATGTATTTCTTCAGTTAAACCACCACCGTTTCCTGATGAAAAAAATAATAATAAATAATAAAAAAAGGATGGTTCAAGATAGAACAACTCGAAAGAATAGTTTATTAACATTGGAACTGATTAGTTCGAAAAACCTAAACACCTAGAGCTTGTAACAACAAAATCGACCGGTATTTATTTTGAGAAGGATTTCGATGAAGCCCCGGTGAGCCATCTCTCTGTATTAAAACTTCTGGTATAACAAAGTTTTTTATCATGTGCCTTTACGTTGATGATATTATTTATCTTGGCACCGCCCCGGCGTTGATTGAAGAATTTAAGAAGCCTATGGTGCAAGAATTCGAGATGATATATTTGGAACTTCTAAAATATTTTCTCAGAAAACAATCGAATGGGAAGTTATTTATATCTCAACAAAAATATGCTGACAATTTGTTGAAGAATTTTAATATGCAGAATAGCAAACTCGTGAACACTCCTATCATCCTATGGCCTCGAACGAGAAGTTGCAGCAAAATGATGGTGCGGAAAAAATCAATGCAGGGATGTATCGAAGTCTTGTAGGATCATTGATCTACCTCACCAATACGAGACCAGATGTTATTTACTCGGTAGGTTATGTTTCTCGATACATGAGTGAACCGATCAAACTTCATCTTACCTCGCCAAAAAGATTCTTGAGATACATCAAAGGTACTAAAAGCACGGGATTCTCTATGAAAAGGAAGAAGGCAATCTGCTAATCGATTTTGCTGATAGCGATTGGGCCTGTTCATTATACGACCGTAAGAGCACTTCAGGATATGTGTTCTGTCTCGGAACAAACGTGGTGCTTGGTGTTCTAAAAAGCATAAAACGGTTGCATTATCATCAAGTGAAGCTGAATGTATTGCAACCACAGATGCAGCGTGTGAAGCGGTCTGGATAAGAAGAATTCTCGAAGATCTACATCAAAAATAGAAGAAGCCGACTACACTCTTCTGTGATAATATGTCAACTATTGGTATGACTAACAATCCGGTTTTTCATGCAAGGTCGAAGCAAATCGAACTCCGACATCATTACATCCGTGAACTTGTGACCAACGAAGAAGTTCACATGGAGTTCGTCAACACAAATGATCAAGTCGCACTTTCTTACGAAGGCGGTATTTATCGAAAAACTTGAGAAGTTCAAGAGGATTTTGAAGATCACATATTAAGAGGGGGTGTTAAACATAATATGTGTTTTTCCATATTTGAATAATAAAATTAAAATGGATACTTTGAATGACATAGATCACCAAATTTGAATATTGAATATCTAGATGATTTGAATGTTCAATATATCTAGATGGTTTGAATATTGAATATCTAGATGATTTGCATGTTGAATATCTAGATGTTTATGAGATCTATAAATAGCAATCATGTAAGGACGTGTAATAAAAATTAAAAACCTTCTCTTATATCTCTAATATTTTTCTATTATCTTCTCTTAGTATATTTCATAATATATATATATATATATATAAAATAATATTTGTATTATTCTCCTAATTAATAATATTCCCACCATATTAAAAAAAAAAAACTACCAACAGATGTCTCTCTTTTGTTACATGTATTAGTCTATACTATCTATTAATTTAGCATCCAAGTCTTCGGCTTTTCCTTTGCATAGGAAATTTCGTCTATAAGAAATCAAGAAAACTTTGTATTGTACAAGGATTAACGAAAACAGACAAAGTGGATGAACAATAATTGCATTAGGTAGGAACACAAGCAAAGCCCAGTCAAACATAATACCCAAAAAAACATTAGAATAACAAATTCTTTGTCTCACGAAAATAGT
This sequence comes from Craterostigma plantagineum, assembly GCA_027422505.1. Classification (NCBI taxonomy): domain Eukaryota; kingdom Viridiplantae; phylum Streptophyta; class Magnoliopsida; order Lamiales; family Linderniaceae; genus Craterostigma; species Craterostigma plantagineum. Next base: position 1,632,770 of record JAPQWV010000035.1, read on the forward strand.
AACTGCAATGAAGACATTATTCAAACCTTTGACCAACAGTTGGCTTTTTCGTTCTGTAAGAAATAAAGAATGGTCGTATTTATTATATAGGCTGCTGTTGGTCCGTTACTATTTTTCAAGGTTTTTGCCATCTATTTTTTCTTTATCTCCTACGCAAAATTTTCCCCGCATACCATCATGGAAGAACGTAGGTTGAAGAGGAAGAGGATGACTGCACGGGCTTACAAGCGATTCCTTGCTATACCAAAAGGTATATGTTTCTCTCTACTCATTACAATACTGTGAGAAACGATACAAACGTTTATTTATTTATTTATTTATGTTTTCTAAACTATTTTGAACTATACTTTTAGATTCTGTTGTGGAGCTAGAAGCCTAGAACACGCAGCAGTCCAGCCGTTGAATGTTGCTTCAAACGTTTCCAGTGAAAATGTGGACGCTCCTCACGCCCCTCCTGCTCCATAGAGAAGCCCAATGACAACATTATTGAAGTCTATCAAAGTCGCTCCAAACTTAAAACTAACACAGGTATACTGATAGACAATGATTAAATTGACGGAATTCAGTTAGCAGGACTTTGATGTTTGTTTCAAAGTCCGGCTAACTGAATTCAGTGAATTTAATCATTGTCTTGCAGTATACCTGTGTTAGTTTTAAGTTTGGAGCTTGATACACTTCAATAATGTTGTCGTTGGGCTTCTCTATGCAAGGCCCGGCTAACTTAATATAAAATATGCTGCTTATGGTATTATGTAACTGCAGTTTATGTTAGTTCATTATGTGGAGTAATCTCAATGTCCAAATAAAATAATATAATAAATAAACACATATCAATACATGTGTTATGAAATGTGTCATGGGTATAGGAAAATAGAAAAAGAAAAAGACATCTAGGGGCTTAGTCATGATTAAAGAGGAGAAAACAAAAGTGATGATGTACTCTTAATTCGCTATATAATGCATGTATGGATCTTTGTAAAATAGAGTGCAATAATAATAATAAAAAAATATGTTGGTGTGGTTAACGTGAAACGCAAATATTTCTCTCTTTCCATTTCACATATACTTGAGAAAGAATAACACACTAATGTCCATTAACGATGGGAACTAAAGCGAGAAAAAAAATATGATTCCAGAAACTATAGCCCTAAAATCAAATACAAATATGATTTCCAGAAAAAATATGGTTACATTTACTGACCTTTGTATGTGAATATTCGACTGTAAGTTGCTCGAATGTGGGTTAATATAAAGGGCACGTTTCACATTTCACAAACAACTTAGCGATGGCTACTGCAAGTTTATTTATGCACCCTCCTCTTTTATCATGCAAGGTAAATGTTTGGTTAAGTTGCTTACCGTTAACGAACCGAACTCTCTTTATGTATGTTTCGACGCTCCTCATATCAAGGATCAAGGAGTGTATTTATTCGACCATGATTGGATGGAGAAGGTCGACGACGTCATCAACTGCTTGGTATCAGGAAAAACATTCGGACAGTTTCAAGGTGGTAAACCAAATGGTGCGATCGTCACGAATATCCAAAATGAAATATGGGACGAATTCTGTTACACATTCACGCCCCACAAGATCGAACAATGTATAAACTTCCTTGAACGTCGCTATCATGCATTCAAGTATATTGTTGACGACTTGTCTACAAACAACGACAAGAAGTGGAATTTTGTTGACGCACCAGCGGCGAATAAATGGAAAAAGTGGATACATGTATTGCCCTTGTATTTAGTACACAATAATATACTTATTGTCTAACTATATTTGGACTAATTTATTTCTTTTTAGGACGACTCTCTTGTACAGCCGTACGTGTTCAACGGTGAGAAGCATTGGGACGATATTGAAAAGATTTTCACTACCAAGCTTGGAGAAGTGATTAAAATTAGCAGTGATAAGGATGTCCGTGACGAAGATGCCGTAAGCGACGAGGTCTCATCTCCATATCCACCTAGCTTCCTATACGACAATCCCCCAAAGAAGAAGCTGAAGGTCGATATTGGCGACCGTGAGACTGCCAATATCTAAGTGTGTCTACTCCCCAACATTTTTCAACTATCGGCATGTTTATGATTAGGGTTTTCATCGTGCACGTAAGATAGTAGGTGATGTTTGTGTACAACCGACGTGGCTTAAGTCGGACCTTAACATGTATGTTAGCTTGATGTGTGGCTAACAATTTTAATGTAATGCTAATTATGTATTGTTTTGTTACCTTAACGAATGATTGTTTATCTTTCTTTAAGTCTTCGGAAAGAAAGACTTAATTGGTCATACGTGCCTCTAAGCTGAAATTAATATTAATATTAATATGGCTGAAATTAAATAAAACAGAAATACAGGGGCTCTTTTTCAATTCTTCCATATAAGCTGTTTTGGCTTATCAGATGTATAAAAGCTCAGTCAGTGTACGATATGTCATGTACGCGAGTTGTTGGGATTTCGGCGCCCCTAGGTTCGCAATTGAGAGATCTTTCGTGGGTGTGTGAAGATCGAATCTAAAGATTCGTTCTTGACGTGTTAAAAGCTCGAAAACAGAGAAGACGAAAACCAGAAATGAACACAGCTTTAACGTAGTTCGACTCGAATTGAGTCTACGTCCACGGACCAACCAAAGCTCTTTATTCCAAACCGAAAGAAGGGATTACAACAATGATACTTCCTCTCCAACTTTCTAGTTTACATCACTCGCTAAATCTCTCTCTATCGAAAGCTACGATCGCTCGAAGTAAGCTACTTCACAACTGATATAACATACATATATATATATATATATATAGCAGCAGACTAAACGGTTCAGCTATGTGTGCTTAGACGAGTTTGTACCCCGTGCTACAACACTTTTATAAGTTATTTGCAACTTTATATCCTGACCATTAGGTCTTCATCCGCAAATCCAACGATCCACAAAATGTCACTTGGTATATTTACTGCAGCAATCAGTTAACGAAAAATGTCGGAATACATCGAAGCGTATTGCATTCTATACGGTGAACTGCAGAGACTCCTGTGGTGAAATATTTGTTGACTTGCAAAATTATACCTACTCAAAGGTAACTCATGATTTATTTTGCTCTTGCACAAGCGTCGCGTAACTGATTTTGATGTTCGACATCAATTAGCTATATCTTCAACATGTTGTAGTTTGAAAACAACATAAACAAGTTTAATTTTGAATGATTGTATCATGGATTTGAAACTGCTCTCCTATTTCACTTTATGCCCGCAGAAGAAGAGAATGATGAAACAATCGAATGCCTTTTGGAGTATCCGAGTCTCAAGGTATGAAATAAAGTAGTACATTACAATCTAATTGATATTTCCATCAAATGATGTTGAAGAACTAAGTTGCACAACCTTCTCGTCTCTCTATTCATCATCACCCAAGTGCTGCATTGTAGTACAATTAAAGGAGATGAAAATTAGGGTTATCTTGTATAAATAAATACTGCATAAAATCTTAAAGAACATACTCTTAATATTTATATAGAAATTAAGATGCACTATATATAACCTGCCTTGTGTGGGTTTTGGTCTCGAATTATCCCATCTCGGCGCATCCCATTTTTGCCCGCTGCGTCCACCCACGTGTCGATCTCGACAATATCGCCCCCTACGAAAAATGCCAGTTACTTGATTTTCAAAGTTAAGTGGTTGCAATTTAAATAGCACTGATTTCAAAATATAAGCGCTCTAATCAGAACATGTATTGTATTGCGTTGGAAATTTTAATTTGTGTCCTTTCGCTTCAATTTCAAAACGTAGTCCTTCAATTGCACACCCGTAAGTTGACTGTCCTGAAAGTTGAGAGCCTTACCAAGAACTGTATCGTTCGATCTGTACGTGTACGTGAGTAACGACCCAAATAAGTTTCCTCGCGCTCATCTCTCGGGTCGCCCCGAACCCGTCCCCTCCGATCCCCGAAGTCGACACATGATTCAAAGCCGTCCTTACAGAAAAAAATGCTTCTTTCATCATATTGAATTTAGGGCTGTTAAAAATCGACCCGACCCGCCAACTCGACACGAACCGCACCCGAAAATAGCAGGTTCGGGTTAGCATTTTCGACCTGTTTACGTAAATGGATGAACCCGAACCCAACCCAATTATTAAGTGGGTTAGGTTAGGGTTCAGATTTTCAACCCGAAATCAACCCGAAATCAACCCGCAATCAACCCATTTAACCCGAATAATATATATTCTTAAATTAGTATTAATATAATTAACATAAAAGGATTAACCCTAATTCTCTATCTGCTCTCACGCTCACACATGATGTTTTTAGAAAAAAATTGCATTAGTTCTCATTTTTTTTTGTTTAATTTGGATTTATAATTCTGTCAATTTTGTTTTTTTCTTTTTTCTTTTGTAATTTTAAACTGGTTGGCGGGTTGGGTTAGGGTTAAAGCAGGTTGGGTTTGGGTTTCATTTTTCAACCTGTTTAAGTAAACAGGTCAGGTCAGGGTTGAAGTGTTCAACCCGTTTATTAAACGGGTTGAACCCGAAGTTGACCCAACCCGACCTGTTTACCACCCCTAATTGAATTTGAGACGATCAAGAAAAAAAGCTCAAAATAGAAAGAAAGAAACCCTAATTAACCTGAAGAAGATTCATTACTGTCTCCATGGCGGCGGTCCTATCGGGACCAATCTCGTAAGACCTAATGACGAAAGACTGTCTGAAAGCAAAGCTATCCTCGATGTACCTACCGAGCAAACTTAACATTATTATGATCGTCGTTTGCAATATGCCTAACACTATTCCATTCACAAATCTCCTCTCAATGTTGATCTTCGTCTCTATATTAGTTTCCACGTTAGCTTCGATCTTGACCAAACGTGCCCTTCTCTTGAGGCTAAAAGAAGGCGTTGATATGAACGACCGAAAATCGCACGATTTAGGAATTCTTTTCGAGCGAAGCGCGCGCTAATTTCTCGATTAGGACGTGATGTTGCATTTAGAGCGCCATAATATGACTAAGCTGATGAGGTCTTATGTTTTGTTAAGGAAAATGATTAGAAAGTGCTCGAAATTGAGAAAACGTGGGAACGAAATATAATGAGTGGGTGATCGAATTTTCGTCGTTGTAATTACGATAGATTTAAGCGTAACGTAAGAGAGTTTGTGATTAATTTTATCTTCATATCCAACTTGAGATATATGCAAAGGAAAAAAAGATAGTGAAGATAATATTGCACTTGATGTGCAGCTCAACCACTTTTATGTTGGTTGGAGAAGAAAATGGAGGCTCTTCAAATAGTTCAGTGGCTTAAACGGAAGACGACTATATCGTAATTAAGGCATTGTTAGAAAACTATTTATTAATTACTATTACTAAGCCGAAACATAATGAAAGAAACAGAAAATAAAATTGCATGTTAACCCTTGTTCCTTCATTATAAGTATAAATGTATAGTCTCTCGTAAGTAAACTAAAGCCAACAAACACATTGGTGCATGACTTTATTAATTAATAATATAAAATTTTCAAAACGTAAAATAATTTGATATATTTGCACACACATTGATTATGCTAAGCATACTAGTTCCTCATATACAATCTTGGTCGTCGATCTGGGACAGGTGGAGTCTGGGGATCATATGGATCATGTCTAGGGTTTGTTCTCGGACCATTATAATCGATTGAAATGGAAGCTTCTCCATTCTCTTTCTCTTCTCTTGAACCCTCTTCAACTTCCTACAAAGTTTTAGTTGGAAATTTTAAGGCTAGAAATAATATTTATAATTATATATAAAGCATGGAAAAAATTGTATATATTCATCAGCCCCTTTATAGGGTACCTGAGCGAAATTGTGGATGTGTTCATGCATTTCTTCAGTTAAACCACCACTTTTTCCTGATGAAAAAAATAATTATAAATAAATAAGTAAGGATGGTTTAAGACAAAAACAACTCCAAAGAATAGTTTATTACCATTGGAGCTGATTGTTTTGCGATCTGCAGAGGAGAAAGTCACGAAACATAAAAGACACAAGAGAAAGATAACTTTCTTCATTCTTTTCGGATATGAATGAGTTATATTACTTGCGGATCATACAAATATATATATATATATATATATATATCGTTTACAGTGCTATTAATATGTAACCTGATTATTCGATGTAACATGGAAAAGTATCTCGCATTTATATACTAAACAATATTGTTTAAGGAGAAAAAGGCAAAAGATCAAATATAAATAAAATGCCAAATTGTTAAAATAGGAAATATAATAAACATCAAATCTTCTCAAAATTAAGTATAGGTTATTCATGAGCGATACACAAATGAAAAAGTAAAGAAGTCATACACAATATGCATACAAATCCCGGACATGTCTTTGGTGTTTAGGTCTTCGAAAATAATTCGTGAAAATAATATGTGATGTAACATATATGAGTTATTTACAATTAATATATATATATATATATATATATAAATCATTGTAGATTCGTACGAATGGTAACGATATATATCAAAATTTTCCATCGATGTTTTACATATTAAAAACAATATTGTTCAAAATATGATAGCACGCTAACACAAATACAACTATCGATAAACGAACATCATATATTGTTATATTACAAGAAAATGTTTGTGGCCTAATATAGTTAAAAAAGAAAAGAAAATATATGAATTTACACTTTCAATCCTGTAAGACCTGCGCCTGAAGTTGGTGACATTTGAATAGTTGAACTTTCTTCCATGTATCTTTTCTGTCCTTGTTTTGAATGAGCGAATGAAATCTACTTCTTGTGTACTAGTCTCTTCCATGGCAAATAAAAAATGTACATCTATGTCTTGGATCCAACAATTTTTGTTTAAAAAAAAAAGCAAATTATGTGAGGAGTAAATTTTTACAGAAACAATTAGTAAATGTTGTATGGGATATATAAAACATGCTTATATTAATTTGTGTGCAATATTTAGATATATCGTAAATTTGTACGAATGCTAACGATATATATAAATATATATATATATATATGTGAGCACCATAAAATTCCTCATAAATATACATATATATATATATTATAGATGTAATAATTTGTTTTGAGAAAAAATCAAATTATGTGGGGAATAATGTTTACAGAAATACTTAGTATATTTTAATGGGATATGGGATATATAAAAGATGCTTACATAAATTTAGGTGTATATATTGATATCGTAAATTTGTACGAGTGACAACTATATAATATATCTAAGATTTTCTTTTAAGAAAAATTTTAGTTGAGGAATAAAGTTTACGGAAATTAGTATATTTTAATGGTGTATATATCATTTTACCCCAAAATATTTGAACGTCTCTCTATATACCTCAACCCTAATTAACATAATCTCCAAGCTAATATTATTTTCATCAATACCGGAGTACTTGTATTTATTTTATTTAATAAAAAATTGAGCTTATCAGCTCCAAAGCATGACTTGTAATCCATTCACGTCGTCGTGGTATTACATGTCAATTTGATCGCTTTACTATGGACGGTTAGTCGTCCTTCGCATGGATTGAACCGCGAAGGAGCTGCCTTCTTAGAATTGAAGAGGGGCTTCTTCTTTGCGGACGGTGGTCGTCGAGATTCTAATTCCCTCTACAATTGGGACGACCCTCGAGGTGACAAAATGACGCCTTGCAATTGGGTCGTCGTTCAATGCTCCACAGGATCGTCGCTTGTTGTTTTCCTCGACCTGAGGTCGCCCAATTTATCTAGACGTCTCCAACAATCGGTTGGCCGGGAGTATTCCTCCACAGATCGTAGAGTGTCGAAGGCTGCAAAACTTTAGCCCCACAAGAATCTGTTCGAAGGCAGAATCTTGATCGAATTAGGACTTCTTTCTTAACCTTAGTATATTTTAATGTGTATGAGATATATAAAAGATTGCTTACATTATTTTGGGTGTACATAGTTAGTTATCGTAAATTTGTAGGAATGATTACGATGTATATATATATATACTGATAATTGTGAGAAAATTCACATTATTTGAGAAATAATTTTTACAAAAACACTTTGTGTATTTTAATGGTGTATGGAATATATCAAAGATGCTTATTTAGATATCTTAAGTTTGTTAGAGATAACGATGTATATATATGATATCTAGTAATCTGTTTTTGAGAAAAATTATGCGAGGAATAAATTTCACAGAAACAATTAGGTTGTCTAATGGTGTATGGGATATATAAAAGTTGCTTACAGTATTTTGTGTGATATAATACATTTGTACGAATGATAACGATGTATATAATATAAATATTTTCTTTTAGAAAAACCACATTACATGAGGAATAATTTTTACAAAAACAGTTAGTATATTTTAATGGTATATCGAATATATAAAAGATGCTTACATTAACTTGGGTGTATATAGTCATAAATTTGTAATAGTGATATATATATATATTACATACATATTTAGATCTAATAATAATTTTTTTAGAAAAACCACATTTTGTTAGGAATAAACTTTTACGGAAATAATTAGTATATTTTAGTGATGTAGAGATATATAAAGATGCTTACAATAGTTTTTGTATATATTTACATATCGTAATAAATTAGTACGAAATGATAACAAATATATATAGGCCGAGTTTTACAACCATGGATGGAACACTCATCCACCATGTACCCTTTCACAAAGAGAAGGCAATATAGATTTGTGATATCACGGAATGCTCTTCCAGCGATGCCGGAGTTTGTTGGCCCTTGGCCTTGCACATAATCACATCCGAGGTAACTTGCCGAAAGAGCTCGGCGATCAGTTCTCTGATCGATACCCAAGGAGCTCGGGAACTGTACGAGCATCGAGACCTAAGCTTATATCAAAACAGGCTCATCGAACAGATTCCTGCCGAACGTGGGAACACAGCGTCGTCCCTCAAGTATCTATACCTGTAATAGAATCGTCTAAATGTCACCATCCCGAGAGAGTTTGGGAACCTCCGTTCGGGTTTAGTATTCGTCTGCAAGTGCAGGAATCTAAGGAACTGCAAATGGCAGGGGCTCCGCAGAGAAATCCCAACGGAGCTGGGCACCTTACGTTAATTTGTGTTTATATCGTAAATTTGTACGAGGGACAACGATATATATATATATATATACATATATATATATATTATATATATATATCTTTTCTTGGAGAATAATCAAATATTTTGAGGAATAATTTTTTGCAGAAATATATATTTTAATGGTGCGTGGGATATATAACCTTCCATTTACAGTTGTATAATCCTTATTGAGAAATAAAAAATAAAAACATAATATATGTATGAATATGCAAGTTTTTCCTTCATACTAATATTGTATTCACCATAAATGAATTGTTTGAATTTGAAATATAACCTAACGCAAGTCTCTCTATATATACCTCACTAACGTAACATCCGTAATTCACATAATAAACATCTCTAACGCAACAACCCTATATAAACCTCACTAATGCAAACCATCTCTAACGCAACAACCCCTATATATACCTCACTAACGCAACAACCCTATCTATATCTCACTAACGCAAAACATCTTTAACACAACAACCCTATATATACGAGCTCCAAACCATGACTTGTAATCCGTTCACGTTGTCGTTGTGGTATTGCGTGTCAATTTTTGATCGCTTTACTATGGACGGTTAGTCGTCCTTCGCATGGATTGAACTGCGAAGGAGCTGCCCTCTTAGAATTGAAGAGGGGCTTCTCCTTTGCGGACGGTGATCGTCGAGATTCTTATTCCCTCTACAATAGGGACGACCCTCGAGGTGACGAAATGACGCCTTGCAATTGGTCGGTGTTCGATGCTCCACAGGGTCGTCGCTCGTTGTTTCCCTCGACCTGAGGTCGCACAATTTATCTGGACGTCTCCAACAATCGGTTGGTCGGGCGTATTCCTCCAGAGATCGCAGAGTGTCGGAGGCTGCAAAACCTTAGCCTCAACAACAATCTGTTCGAAGGCAGAATCCCGATCGAATTAGGACTTCACCTTTTGTATATTTTAGTGTGTATGAGATATATAAAAGATTGCTTACATTATTTTGGGTGCATATATTTAGATATCGTAAATTTGTACGAATGATTACGACATACATATATATATATATATATATATATATTGATAATTGTGAGAAAAATCACATTTTGAGAAATAACTTTTACAAAAACAATTTGTATATTTTAATTGTGTATGGAATATATCAAAGATGCTTACATTAATTTTATCTATATATTTAGACATCGTAAGTTTGTAAGAGATAACGATATATATATGATATCAAATATTTTGTTTTTGAGAAAAATTATGCGAGGAATAAATTTTACAGAAACAAGTAGGATATTTAATTGTGTATGGGATATATAAAAGGTGTTTACAGTAATTTGTGTGATATAATACATTTGTACGAATGATAACGATGCATATAATATAAACAAATTTTTTTTTAGAAAAACCACATAACGAATAAATTTTTACATAAACAATTAGCATATTTAATGGTATATCGAATATATAAAAGATGCTTACATTAATTTGGGTGTATATATTCATAAATTCGAGTGATATATATATATGTATATATACATATATTTAGATCTAATAATAATTTTTTTGAAAAACCACATTTTGTCAGGAATAAACTTTTACGAAAATAATTAGTATATTTTAATGATGTAGAGATATATAGAGATGCTTACAATAATTTTTTGTATATATTTACATATATAAATTTGTATGAATGATAACAAGATATATATAAATATATATATATATATATATATATTTATATATATATATAGTTTACAACCATGGATGGAACACTCTTTCACCATGTCCCCTTTCACAAAGAGAAGGCAATATAGGTAAAATGGTCTTGTGATATCACGGAACACTCTTCCAGCAATGCCGGAGTCTGTTGCCGCTTGGCCTTGCACATAATCACATCGGAGGTAACTTGCCGAAAGAGCTAGGCAATCAGTTCTCTGATCGATATCCAAGGAGCTCGGGAACTGTACGAGCGTCGAGACCCTAAACTTATATGAAACAGGCTCATCGGACAGGTTCCTGCCGAAGTTGGAAACACGTCGTCGTCCCTCAAGTATCTAAACCTGTAATAGAATCGTCTAAACGCCACCATCCCGAGAGTTTGGGAACCGGGTTTAGTATTCGTCTGCAAGTGCAGGAATTAAGGAATTCGTTCTGTGGAGTCCCAACGGAGCTGCGAACCTGCGGGGCCTGCAATTGTGTCTGAACATTAGCTACAACGGACTGTCAGGCGTCATACTGATACTGCGATAGCTTGGCAACCTCGACATGTTGGCACTCCTCTACCTCAACAACAATAATCGCAACGGCGAAACCCTGTGTTTCGAAAGTTTTTTCGCACAACGTCTACTTGGCTGGGGTTATGCCGTCGGGCCGACTGTTCGATACATATAATATATATATAGATCTAATAATTTCTTTTTCGAGAAAACCACAAAATGTGAGGAATAAATTTTTGCAGAAACAATTAGTATATTTTAATGGTTTATTGAATATATGAAAGATTCTTACATTAATTTGTGTGTATATATATTTAGATACCGTAAATTTGTACGAATGATAATGATAATATGTATATATAAATATATAATATAGTATATATCTAATAAATTATGCGAGGAAAAATTTCTTACATAAACAATTGGTATATTTTAATGTGTATCTTATATATAAAAGATGCTGACATTGTTTATTTGTATATAGTTAGTTATCGTAGATTTACAAATGATAACGTAAATCTATATATATATATCTAATAAATTGTTTCGAGAAAAATCACTGAGGGATATATATAATGATTTATGGAATATATATAAAAGATGCTTACGTTAATTTGCATTTATATCGTAAATTTGTACGGGGGACAACGATATATATCTTTTCTTGGAGAAAAATCAAATATTTTGAGGAATAAATTTTTACAGAGATAATTAGTATATTTTAGTGGTGCATGGGATATATAGAATATGCTTACGTATAAGCTATCGTAAACTTCTACAAATGAGAACTATATAATAATTTTTTTTTGAGAAAAAGGAATATGTTTTTTTATAGAAACAGTAAGAATATTCTAATGGCTTATGGAACATAAAAAAAAAGATGATTACAATTCTGTGCTTATATATATATTCTAAATATGTACAAGTGATAACTGATAGCGATATATATAAATATTTATTTCTAATTTATTTTTGAGAAAAACGAAATTATGTGAGGAATAAATATTTACAAAAACAATTACTATAGTTTTATGGTGTATGGGATATAAACATGCTTACATTAATTTTGGTGCAGGTGTTTAGATATCTTAAATTTCTACAAATGATATCGATAATCTATAAATTTTTACGTAAACAAGTAGTATATTTTACTTGTTTAAGAAATATATAAAACACACACGTACATTAATTTGTGTCTATATATTTAAATCTCATAAATTTTACGATAACGATGTGTGTATATATATATATATATATATATATATAGCTTTAATAATTTGTGCTGAAAAAAATCATATTATGTGAGAGTAATTTTTTACGGAAACAATTAGTACATTTTAATGGGGAATGAGATATATAACGATGCTTACAATAATGTGTATATATAAATTTGTATGAATCATAAACGATATATCTAACAATTTTTTTTTTAAATCACATTATGTGAGGAATGGTTTTTTTACAGAAACAGTATTTTTTAATGGTGTATGAGATTATATAAAAGATGCTTACAATAATTTGTATATTGATGATTTACAATTATATATAGATATATGTGTATATATATTAATGTAAATTCGTACCAAGATAACGATATAATCTCAAAACTTTTCGTCGACGTTTAAAAATAAATAATTAAAGAAATAAAAACAGAGAGAGAATAAACAAATATTTTAATAAATATTTAGCAGATTTGGGTTGTGTAAAATTTATTAAGTACTGAATAAAGAAATTATTATTCTCTACTTATCTCTCTAATATTATTATAATCGTAATTAGTAAAATAGCTAATCGTTATAATATATTCATAACATGTGTAACATCATTATTATTTTTGTTGTGGTGGTGGTGTTTTTGTTGCTGTTCTATTTATAAATTGGCTGAAACTTAATCAAGGAAACCGAAAATTGCCTTTAAACCCGTATTCTTTTTATTATAATCTCTGTCGATGAAAGGCAACAAACATGTTTGGCACGACTTTATTATTACAACAGTGAACGTCATCACATGATGTTATCATTATTACACTCTTGGTAGATATGGAACAGGGGGAATATAGGGATTAAACGGATCGTGGCTAGGGTTTGGTCTTGGATCCTCATAATCAGCAATTGAAGATTCTCCATTCGATTTTTCTTTTCTTGAAACCTCTTCAACTTGCTGCAAAGTTTCATCGGAAAGTTAAGGATAGAGATAATATTTATAATTATAAATCGTATAAAATATATAATTACATTAACCCCTAAAATAACCTTAGGGAAGTTATCGATGTGTTCTTCATTTATTTCCTTTGTTAAGCCACCATTGTTTCCTGATGAATAAATAAATAAATAATGACTGTTTACGATAGAACAACTCCAAAAAGAGAAGATAGCATAAGAGTTGAATAATTAATATTATTTTATCACCATTAGAACTGTCTATCTTGCGAATTGCAGAAGAGAAAGTCACGAGAAATAGAAGACACGAGAAAAGGATAATAACTTTCTTCATTTTTCCTTTTCGGATATAAACGAGTCAAGATCAGCAGTATATATAGAGGGATGGATGAACCATTCATAATGCTATTGAAACATAATCTGAGTATATGATTCATTCATGGAAAAAGTATCAATTAAATTAAAAAGAAAAAGTCAAATTGTTAAAATAGCAAATATTATAAATATCAGTCGAAGAATCTCACTCATAAGACTAGTCGAAGAATATCAGTCGAAGAATCTCACTAAGTCGATAATACCTTTCTTCCAAATTTACTTCTAACAAAGTATAATTTTTAACAATCATGATAATCGTAATAATATGTCACCGTGTCAAATATATTAAAGATCTACCTGTGTGAATGTCATAAATGGCAAATGTGGCAGATGAAAATATGTACTAATTTTATTAATGTATTTCTGCTGAGATTTGGTCAATAATATCGGATGAATGTTGTTTCATTTGTTTTTGCTTTCCAGGATTTATTCTTAGTTTTGGATAAGATTTGACCCATTAATTATCATCACATTCCGGATACGATAATATTTTATATTTTATATTAAAAAATTGTATGTTGTTTTTTAAATTAAGCAAAAAATTAATTGATAAGGATAAAGACATTAATCAGAAGAAATAAACTTTTGAAAAGATAAAATTTACTTACACTAACCTGCAAATTATCAGCATATAGTGTATAACACTTTTTATGAATGAGTTAACATTATATGTAGAGCGTCGTAAGACTTCACAATGCTAATAATAAAAGTCTGAATACTACAATAATACGAAGAGCAATAAGTAGGCATTATTCGTATATATGTTTCTCGTCGTCTAGGGTTTCATCTCAGTCTATGATAGCAGCAACCGAGTTATATTCGGCATCCGAGTTGTGAATATAATCAGAAATCAGCTACTAACAATAAAAGAAATAAAGTTTTTGAAAGATAAAATTTAATTGCACTAACATGCAAATTATCATAACACTATTGAATGAGTTAGCATTATATGCAGAGCGTCGAAGTATTCACAAATTCACAATGTTACTAGTGAAAGTGATTATTTGATGTGATGACTGATGATCTGATAAGTATCACGTAAAAATCATAAATCGAAATTAATATAAAGCAGAAGTCAAGAACATATAATTGAAGAATCAAATAATCTTTCGTAACTAAATAAACCTAAACAAGATTGGTGGCCCTGTGCTGTAGGCGTCATGTTGCAACTCCACGCTAGCAACCTCTCACTCCGCATCTTGCCACCGCCGTAGCCGTAGTAACCGTCCACCTCTTCCAGACAGGGCCGGTTTTTCAATTTAGGTGGCCCAGTGATATATCATAGAGAAGCCCTAAATAAATATAACTAATTATAAATTTAAATATTTTTATAGTTTTTAAGGCCCATAATTGTTAATTTTTATGGGTTATGGGCCAGAATATATTAGTTTTTAAAATATTTTTATAATTTTTAAGGCCCACATAGTTAATTGGTGGGATATGGACCAGGAAATATTAGTTTTTAAAATAAATAAAGAGACAAATGTGGCCTATTGGGCGGGATTTGTGGCCTTGTGCTGTAGGCCTGGATGCACAGGCCCAAATCCGGCCCTGCTTCCAGAGCCAGCGCTTGCTCCACACCCTCTCCATCTCCGGCAGCAGAAACGGCACGAACAACGACATAAGGTCTCGAATGGCTCGGTCTTCTGTTCCTCCTCATCGCCGAGATGTACGGTGCACCCTTCTTTACCATTCGTCACCACCACAGTAGAGCAGCATTGTTGTTACTGTTCTTCGTCCTCCGCCGCCTCAATTCTTCCCTGATGTCCACGTAAGCTGCCTCGTCGCTTTCAAAAACCCAACCCTTTCGATCAATTGCCCGAAACCTGAATCGCTCAATTTCGCGAGCAGTTCCGTCGATTGGATCGAAGACTCTGATCAGTGACTGAACGTCGACAAGCACGGTGTCACATATTTCGATCATCTTGGAGAGCGTCTGTGGGGTGATCTCTCCGGCGACGTCCACAGCGAGGCCGAAGCTGAAGCGGCGGTCTGGGAGGTCAGTGGGGGAGATTGGGTCGCACGGTCGGATGCGTTTAAGAACGCCGTCCCTGTCGTGGGTTTTGAGGTTTTTTTTTTTTTTTTTTTTTTTTTTCTGAGTGGCTTTTGAGCTAATCGAGCTAAACAGATGATTGATTCGAGCCGAGCTCGAGCGTTTCGAATTATATAATTTGATGTAGTCCGATACTTATCGAGCCGAACTCGAGCAGCTCGATAAATTGTCAAGCCGAGCTCGAGCCTTGATTTTTGCAGTTCAGTCGGGGGCTTGGTTCGTTTACGCCCCTAGTTTACGCTATGCACGAGGGTCTATGAGATTTTTCTCTTTTACTTCATAGTTAATTTTCTCCATCTGTAGGTGATGATGCGGTAGTGTTTTAATTTACAGGGAATTAAGGTTACCAACAAGAAAGTAGGAAATAATTCTAGGCACCTCCATAGAGTAATAACACTTCATCTTGCAACTCCGAACTGCGGTCGATAACTCATAGTGCGATCAACAGCGGCTTGAATGTCTTCCAACTCAGCTGCGGTCAGTTCTCTGGCAAACAAGAAAGCGCATCCTCCTTAGCGAGGGGAAAGGCAAAATGAAATCTTGGTAATAAAGCTAAGAACCAAAAGAACCAAGAAATTTAGCACGAGGCAAATATCGATCGCCTAACAACTTTCCATCAGAAACCACAAAGGTTTCAAGATTTCATTAAATGGAGCCACATTTAACTAGATGACCAACAAGCAGACACTTACATGCAAGTGAAACCTTAGAAAATACGTAAACTAACCGTAATACTTCGCGATCTGGACCAACATAATCATCATCATAAGGCAGAAGTTTGATTTCATCATCATCCTTGGAAGAGAGAAGGAAAAAAAAAATCAGAAGTCAACTTCAAAACGGACTCTGCCATGATTAAGGAGAAACGGAAAGCATAGGTGATACCTTAATCTCACAATACCATGCCTGTGGCTGAATCATGGCATAAACAAAACCTCAGAAAAGAAGGTCCTCGCTGCTACCATCTTCCCTAGCCTTGAAAGTCAGCGCGTGACTGATGCAGCCAATACGGTTGGCCTTGCAAACCTTAGTGACCTTGAATCTCGTCGACTAAAAAGAATAT
The DNA here is from genome assembly GCA_027422505.1 of Craterostigma plantagineum. Lineage (NCBI taxonomy): Eukaryota > Viridiplantae > Streptophyta > Magnoliopsida > Lamiales > Linderniaceae > Craterostigma > Craterostigma plantagineum. The sequence goes on from JAPQWV010000035.1 coordinate 1,649,705, forward strand.
ATGCAGACCAAAACGTTAAAATAGATAAATTAATAAACACACAAATACATAAATAAATCAAAACTCTTCTGACATTGGTGTCATTGAAAAATTTCAAAGCCAAATCCGCCCGCTCTCTCAAAGAATCCAGTTTGTATGCGTTCACCTCCGTATTTGATCCGCCATATGTATAGCCACCTTTACCACTCGAATCAGGAGGAAATACTCCCTCACACAACTGTCGCCGCACTTAACTCAGATTAGCTTGTTTAGTTTCGTAGTAAGAAATGGAGATCATTAATAAACAAATTCTACAGAAAAAACAAGCACAGGAAAAGAGAGAGAGAGAGAGAGATTACTTCGCGGTAGCTTTCCACTGTCTTGAAAGACTCAGGGCATTCAACTATCGCAATTTTATACGACTTTGGGGACGCCGTTTTCTCAATGGCTGATTAATAGGGTTCCGCGAAAATTGTCAGGCACTAAAACAATAAAACTATCAGAATTCACACTGACGAGATCTGCTTACCGGGAAAGATAAACCTTTGCTGGGCAGGGGGGATGCCCTCATTGTCCTGGATCGTGGCCTTGACATTGTCGATGGTGTGAGAGCCCTCAACAAAGATCAGCCTTTGCTGGTCCGGGCGGATGCCCTCCTTGTCCTGGATCTTGGCCATGATATTGTCGATGGTGTCGGAGCTCTCAACTTCGAGGGCTATGGTCTTACCGGTGAGAGTCTTGACGAAGATCTGCATACCACCACGGAGATGGAGGGCCAAGTGGATGTTGTAGTCAGCCAAAGTACGGCCGTCCTCGAGCTGCTGGTCCCGTGGGATCCCTTCTTTGTCCTTGATCTTGACCTTGACGTTGTCGATAGTATCTGAGCTATCAACCTCGAAGGTTATGGTCTTTGCCTGTGAGGGCCTTAACGAAGATCTGCATCGGTTTGTCAAAAGTTGAAATCCATGAATCGAACAGATCTAACGTAAATAACCCGAAATCGAGTTCTCCACGACAACGGATAAACTTTCAATCAGGGAAAAAAGAGAATAGAGCCCACAGATCTGAACCAAACTGAAACAGCACGCTATCGAATTTATCAAACAAATAGATCAGAAGAAGCAGAAAAAATTCAGATCTAGGTGCAGAATCGATAGAGCCGACGGAGCAAATAATGGATTCACGAACAAATTACCTTCTAACGTTAACAAAAAACAGCAGATCGAACAATAAAAGGAACATAAGCTGAAGAAAATTAAACTTACGTTGAAGATTAAACGACGAAGCTTTTCGCTGCGGGAGATTGATTGATAATTATCCTAGGGTTGCGTAGAGCGAGTTGCGAGGTTAAGAAATTCAGATCCAACTTTATATACCTAAACCCTAAGGAAAGCTAAACCAAAAGTAGCAAATAATAATTCAAACGAGGTGTAATTATAGGATGGGTCTATTACACATTCAATACGGAGACTCGCATAAGATTTTCATATGAAAGATTATAGTAAAATCCAAATTTATTACCCACAGTCGCTTGCACGTACCATCCTCACAAGAATGGAAGCATTCTCCTCCTTGAAGATAATAAGTTGACGGAAATTATCGTTGTCTTTATGAATTTGTGCAGTTAAAACACCGTTGTTGTTTCCTGGTTAAAAAATACTTGAAGAAATAAAGATTAAAAGCAGAAAGAGGAATAATTAACAGTGTAGTTATTTAATTTATTATTTATCACCATTGGAACTGATAAGTCGTGCAGAAGACAAAGTCATGAGAATAAAAACACAAGTTATAGATAACTTTCTTCATTATTTCCTTCTCGGATATGAATGAGTCATCAAATGATGAGGGGTGGAGCCATTCACTACTGCTCTCCTGTATGCAAATCTTCATCTCCCCGTTTTTAATAATAAATTTTGTAACAACAATCTCAATAATAATAATAATTAATATATAATAATAATAGTAGAAATTGTAATAATAATAATTGTTATTTATTATATCCACTTTTAATGCAAGAATGTGACGACTATCATTTGTGCTAAAGAGGAACGGGACCACATTATTTTTATTGTTTCAAATAAAATACATTTGGCAAAAATGGTAAAAGCATAACTTTAATAATAAACACTCTTAATGCACGAACGAGAGGTGATGAATACCACATTTTCTTCTAAATAGTCTTTCCAAATAAGGTACATTTGACATAAATGTAAAAAAGGCACAACTTCCATATACACGTTGATATCCTATAAATTGATGGCAATAATCCACCCACCACTGCAAGGTTTCTCAAGGAAGAAAAGGGTATGAAAGATGTCATTTACATGAACTTCTTCACGTAAAAAGAAAGTCCGTCTGTAATCAAAATTATATCATTCATGGTAAGCGACGAATTTGAGATTTTTATTTACCAATCACATTAATTTGTGATGTAACCATAGTTTTGGTATTATTTATTTGCACAAACACTGCATGGGTGACATATGCGCTGAACCATGCAAAACAGATTTAGGCTCATATATGATTAAACAAACAAACAGTAGGAAAACTTCACCATATCCAAAATTTGGTTATATTCAGTTTGCTCACAGATCGCGGTTTAATTTTGTCAAGACATCACTTGTAGCTCGCAAAAAATGAGCGGTTTTCTGAGAAATTAAAACTCACCCAAATAACATTTTATCTCTCTCTCTCTCTCTCTCTCTCTCTCTCTCTCTCTCTCTCTCTCTCTCTCTCTCTCTCATCTCTCTGTTCTCTTCATCGCCTCCATTCTTTTTCTCTACTTTCTCTCGGCTGCTCGGATCTGGCGAGAGAAGGTAACGGCGGTGGCTAGAGGGTTGATGGCCGCCGCTCGGCGATAGATCTGGCGAGGAGGGTAGGGCGCGTGGTGGGGGAAAAGTACTGTTAAAATTCTCCGACAGGTATGTTTTTATGTGAGATGTTTCCTTTAGCTTTAGTTATTCGTCTTTTTTATCGCACGTTATATTTGTATTCATATATATATATATATATAATATACAGCGGAGACTCTTCAATAAACGACTTGATAAATTGAGGTTTCCAACCTAAAACCTATTGGTATTAGGTGGAGAGGCCTCTTTGATTTATATACTGAGCTGGATAGTACATTATATATATATATATATATATATATATATAGCGGAGACTCTTCAATAAACGACTTAAATTGAGGGTTCCAACCTAAAACCAATAAAACGACTTAATAGCGGAGACTCTTCAATAAACGACTTAAATTCAAAGCCTAACACGTGGATATATGAAATCGGGTGACGGTAAGTGAAATATGCGTGAAAACACCATAGATCGAACCCGCTCTGATACCACGTTAAATAGAGGTTTCCAACCTAAAACCAATTGGCGTTAGGCGGAGAGGCCTCTTTGATTTATATACTGAGCTGGATGATACTAATTTCCTGATGTGGAACAGAAATTCTCTCTCTCTCTCTCTCTCTCTCTCTCTCTTCACCCTCTCCCACTCATCTCTCTGTTCTCTTGATCGCCTCCATTCTTTTTCTCTTCTTTCTCTCGGCTGCTCGGATCTGGCGAGAGAAGGTAACGGCGGTGACGAGAAGGCTGGCCGGCGGATTCTGGGCGGCAGATCTGGCGAGTGAAGGTCGCGGCGGTGGCGAGAGGGTTGATAGGCCGCCGCTCGGCGATGGATCTGGCGAGGGAGGGTAGCGGCGCGTGGTGGGGGCAAAATACTGTTAAAATTCTCCGACAGGTCTGTTTTTATGTGAGATGTTTCCTTTAGCTTTGGTTATTCGACTTTTTTATCGCACGTTATATTTGTATTCATATATATATATATATAATATATAGCGGAGACTCTTCAATAAACGACTTGATAAATTGAGGTTTCCAACCTAAAACCTATTGGTATTAGGTGGAGAGGCCTCTTTGATTTATATACTGAGCTGGATAGTACATTATATATATATATATATATATATATAGCGGAGACTCTTCAATAAACGACTTAAATTGAGGGTTCCAACCTAAAACTAATTGGTATTAGGTGGAGAGGCCTTTTTATTTATATACTAGCTGGATAGTACTAATTTCCCGATGTGGGACAGAAATTCTCAACACGCCCCCTCACGTGTGGCACGATTCAAAGCCTAACACGTGGATATATGAAATCGGGTGACGGTAAGTGAAATATGCGTGATAACACCACAGATCGAACCCGCTCTGATACCATGTTAAATAGAGGGTTCCAACCTAAAACCAATTGGCGTTAGGTGGAGAGGCCTCTTTGATTTATATACTGAGCTGGATGATACTAATTTCTCGATGTGGAACAGAAATTCTCTCTCTCTCTCTCTCTCTCTCTCTCTCTCTCTCTCTCTCTCTCTCTCTCTCTCTCTCTCTCTCTCTCTCTCTCTCTCTCTCTCTCTTCACCCTCTCCCACTCATCTCTCTGTTCTCTTGATCGCCTCCATTCTTTTTCTCTTCTTTCTCTCGGCTGCTCGGATCTGGCGAGAGAAGGTAACGGCGGTGACGAGAAGGCTGGCCGGCGGATTCTGGGCGGCAGATCTGGCGAGTGAAGGTCGCGGCGGTGGCGAGAGGGTTGATAGGCCGCCGCTCGGCGATGGATCTGGCGAGGGAGGGTAGCGGCGCGTGGTGGGGGCAAAATACTGTTAAAATTCTCCGACAGGTCTGTTTTTATGTGAGATGTTTCCTTTAGCTTTGGTTATTCGTCTTTTTTATCGTACGTTACATTTGTATTCATATATATATATAATATATAGCGGAGACTCTTCAATAAACGACTTGATAAATTGAGGTTTCCAACCTAAAACCTATTGGTATTAGGTGGAGAGGCCTCTTTGATTTATATACTGAGCTGGATAGTACATTATATATATATATTATATATATAGCGGAGACTCTTCAATAAACGACTTAAATTGAGGGTTCCAACCTAAAACTAATTGGTATTAGGTGGAGAGGCCTTTTTTTATATACTAGCTGGATAGTACTAATTTCCCGATGTGGGAGAGAAATTCTCAACACGCCCCCTCACGTGTGGCACGATTCAAAGCCTAACACGTGGATATATGAAATCGGGTGACGGTAAGTGAAATATGCGTGATAACACCACAGATCGAACCCGCTCTGATACCATGTTAAATAGAGGGTTCCAACCTAAAACCAATTGGCGTTAGGTGGAGAGGCCTCTTTGATTGATATACTGAGCTGGATGATACTAATTTCCCGATGTGGAACAGAAATTCTCAACAAGAGTGGCTCAGTGGACGCTATGCGATATTTTTCTGGCTTCTCCTTCATCAATAGTTATTTATAGTTTTCACCATTTTGTTGTGCAGTGATTCTGCCAGCTGCTACTCTACTCCTCGTAGGCGAAAGTTCCTTGGGTACAGTCACCAAACATGACTTGGTTTTCCGTTGCACGTCGTCGACGGCGTTCGCTGCTCCCCAAGGTCGACGCTCGTCATTTCCCGAAAAAACTGTCCCGACCCAAATCATCGAACGGTCGGCCCGACGGCAAATTAAGCCCCCACCAAGCCGACGTTGTATGGAAATTGCTTATTGTGAGGCTCGAGAACTCCCCGACCGAAAGGCGGGGATTTCACCGCTCAAGCTGTTGTTGTGAAATCCAGCCTCCCGTGGGGAGGTCTCGAGCCTCACCATATGCAACTTTTCGTACAACGTGGGCTTGGCGGGGGCTCTTCCGTCGGGCCGATCGTTCGACGTTTTGGGTTGGGACAGTTTTTTACGGGAACGCGGGCTCGCCTGGGTGGGTGTGGTTCTGCTAGAATTTTGTATGTAATGAAATTCTTTGTGTTGTACTATGTGTATACCACCGTTGATGTACCAGTGCCATCATTTCTTTGATCTTGGATGTTATGACTGACTGCTTTGAAATAATACTTTTGAGTTTTTATGTCCTTTCTAATCTAGGACATGTTATTTGGAAGTAATGGAGTTGTGAATTTAATGGCATATAATCAGAAATCAGCTAATTTCAAAGGTTTAATGATTGATGAATTTTATTTGCATTTACTTTCTCCTCAAAGCAGTTATTTTTTCCTTGTAACACTTGTAATGGAATCATAATCATGATTATCATAATACGTGGCTATTGATTAGTACTGTCAAAACGGGCCGGCGGGGCGGGCCGGCCCGTACCCGCCAAAAGCCCGCCACTGGCGGGGCGGGGGCGGGTAAGCCCGCCTGCTGGCGGGCCTGGAAAATGAAGGCCCGCCCCGCCTGCAGGCGGGTAGCGGGCCTGGCGGGCATAGCCCGCCAGTTATTATAAAAAATAAAATAAAATAAAAAATTTATAAAAAATAGGAAAAAGTAAAAAAATAATAACAAAAAATAGATAAAATAATATAAAAATTGGAAAAAAATAAGAAAATGAAGGATAATATATCTAATTTAATAAACTTTTTAATATTAATCTATTTATGTTATTAAATACCTTATTATTATTATATATTTGTAATATTACAAAATAAATAACATTATATTTTTTTTAATTATTCTGGCGGGCTAAGCCCGCAGGTAGCCCGCCCCGCCCCGCCAAAGCCCGCACCCGCCGCGGGCTTACCCGCCCAGGCCCGCCTCCAGGCGGGCCTAAAATTTCAGAGCCCGCCCCGCCGCTTTGGCGGGGCGGGGCGGGCTGGCCCGCGGGCCCAAGCCCGTTTTGACAGCTCTACTATTGATGTAATCGTCTGAATGTGTAGTTCCTAACATGATCTCGTCTTTTTTTTCATAATCATGATTATCATAATACGTGGCTATGACTTGTGTGCCGCATGAAAACTAAGATCAGCACAAACAAATATTAATAAACTAGTTTTTTGCCCGTGCAATGCACGGGACTAACGGAAGTAATAAAATAACTTAACATAATTTTCCGTATAGGCGTTGTTAGTAAAACATCTCACAATTTTGACAGTTGAAAAGCAGCACAATCTCATCGCTAAGAGAAGGCGTAGGCGGTGCCGTGAAAATCCCAATGGAAAGCATGTCTGAGGCGCTTGGGTCAGCCTTCTCTTGGGATAATCGTTCAGGCATATCATCACCATGTCCTCAAAATTGTTCGAATGCTGCATCCTCGCCTAGATCGAGGAGTCGCAGAAGAATACTTCAGAATGCTTCTCCAGATGATCATCTTACTCCCTTCTTACAATGACAGCTTCCCTCCATCTCTAATCTTGGTTATATAACTATCACAACTCCTTATTTCTCAGGTCGGAGCCCGAGTAAGCCGATTTTGAATGATGTCCCAGACGATATTAATCTGGAAAATAAATTGGTAAAAAATTAATTTAGTTAAGCGACGTCATGATCTTGAAAACCAAATTGAAACAAAGAAATAGTGCACGTGTACAGTGATATAGAATACAAATCGATGAAATTGCGTAAAAGAGAATTTTATTTTTATTCTTCTTCTATCTGATATTTGGTCTGAAAGTTTTGTTGGATAAAAATAGGTAGAGAGAGACTATCATCCTATTACGTTACCTCTGTTCTTGGTAATGCTGGCTCTCCAACAATCACTTGTATGTAGCATAGGTGAAACACCGCACACATTGCTCAGACCACCCGAGCCACCATTCTTCATGGAGACAGTTGGAACTCTGCAGTAAAGAAGTATGATTATTTTTTTCCAAGGATAAAACAACCTTCCATTCATCAAAATGATAATCAATTATATTTTGTTCGTAGACAACGAATCATTCTTGGGAATAATATGCATTCATTGTGCACTCTTGAGAAGAAACTTGTTTACACAAAGATGCAATTTGCCATGTAAATGGTGGAGACGGTGCAAGAGTATTAATATCAGAAAACTGATATCTATTAAACGCATACACACAGTCCATGAGTCAGACAAATTAAAGACTAAAATTTAAAAATAAAGTTAACAGTAACAACGTCGATATCTAAGAAAGTTGTTTAGAAAAAGAAATTAGCATCATGCTGAATAACACATTAATCGCGACTCCGCCATAAATGAACAAAACTTGAACCAATCTTCTACAACCCAATCGAGCACCTCTCAAGCTCTTTATTGCAAGAAACCGATCGTAAGTTAATGTTTGGATGAGCATAGACCGTTAGTTAAAGCAGACCTGGAAAATACTACTTTTTGCTACGTCCTCATTGGCGAGTGTGTCGATAGGTGGCTGCTCGAAGATGTCTTTCGAGGCAATCGAAGATCTCCTCCACGAAAAGTGTACTGCTCACCGTGGCCATTTTCTCATCTAGTAGTAATAATTCCTGCCGATAAACTTAAAAAAATTTCTTGCACTACATAGTGAATGTTATTTTTTTTCTTTTATGGATAATCGAATTCTGTGAGGGACGAATAGTTATTTGGTGAGGAGGAACGATCGTGAGACTTGAGTATTTTTGAAGAGAATATTCTTTGCCAACTTTTCTTTATTTCTTCTTCTCTTGCCTTCTTCAACGTACAAGATACAAGTATTGATAGATACAAACTAAGAGAGGATAACAAAGCATCTAATTATCATATCATAATTATAGATTTAGGCGGCTGATAATAGATTTGCTTTTTTCGTCTTCTTCATATTTTTCTTCCCCAAAATCCTTTTTTTCTTTTTTTTGCTATCTTGACTATTTCATGCGCAGCCCCTCATGCTTCTTTCGTCTTATTTTTTTTTACTATTCATTTTCATGCCTTCTCTTATTTTCTTTTGTGTGGGTCAGTTTTGAGATTAGTGAATGTTATTTTTTTTCTTTTATGGATAATCGAATTCTGTGAGGGACGAATAGTTATTTGGTGAGGAGGAACGATCGTGAGACTTGAGTATTTTTTAAGAGAATATTCTTTGCCAACTTTTCTTTATTTCTTCTTCTCTTGCCTTCTTCAACGTACAAGATACAAGTATTTATAGATACAAACTAAGAGAGGATAACAAAGCATCTAATTATCATATCATAATTATAGATTTAGGCGGCTGATAATAGATTTGCTTTTTTCGTCTTCTTCATATTTTTCTTCCCCAAAATCCTTTTTTTTTTTTGCTATCTTGACTATTTCATGCGCAGCCCCTCATGCTTCTTTCGTCTTATTTTTTTTACTATTCATTTTCATGCCTTCTCTTATTTTCTTTTGTGTGGGTCAGTTTTGAGATTAGTCAACAAATTCCCCCCTTAATCTCAAAACCTTGCCGTCTTTCGACACTCCTTGAATTTAACTCTTTTTCGTCTGTCATACGTAGCGGCTCGCCACTTGCCGTCAATAATTGCCTTCGTGATTCTCGCCATGTTTGTCATCTCGTCGTACTCGTCTGTCACTAAGTGGCACAGAAAGTCTACCACTTGTTTTTCTTCCTGGACTGCCTTTGCCCTTCGGTTCGGTTCTTCGGCAATGTAATAAATATCCTCGTATTTTTCTTTGACCTCGTCGTTAAAAATGGCAATACCTGCTTCTTCACGCTTCTTAACAAGCTCCTCATTTTTCACCTCTATTGAGATAATTTTGTACTGCTCCACATCATTTTTCACGAATATATTTTTGAATTTATTTTACCTCCTCCGCGATTTTTCTGCGGGTTTTGTTGTACTCAAGATTCATTGATATGGCGACTGGATGTTTCGCCTCCGATGGCTTGGCGTTCGTCAGCATCTCGAAGGTCTCCTTCGTGGTTACGTCGGTCGCGAGCTCATCGATCTTATCCGTGTCCTCCTTCGGGACTTCTCCGCGAATTTGGTCGATCTCTTTTTCCTTCATATTTTGGTTATCGCGCATCTGCTTGGGGACCTCGTTGGTCGTCGTAGCGATCTCGTCTTTCTCGTCCGTCTTCAATTTTTCGGCAAGCTTGTACTTGTCGTTGCTTCGGGTTTTCAATTTGTTCATGTAGGCCTCAAGGCTGTCTCTCGCATTGATCCATTCTTTTATCTCCTTGTCTTTCAGGCGCGCTTTTTCTTTGTCAACGCGCTCTTTCTCGTTAAGACTGGCCTCCGTAGGACTGGCCTCCGTAGGTTCTCCAGTCTTCTGTGTCGTGACTTTACCGACAACATGTCGCATGGCCTCCGTCGTGACTTCATGCGCGACCATCTCGTCGCTCTCCTGCATCTCAGCTCGTATGGCTTCTTCAGTCTGCTGGGAAGTTGGCTTCTTTCTCGTATCTTCTCCGACATCAATAGCGTTCTCGGTTACTGTGTCGTATTTCTCCGTGGCTTTCTTATTCGCATCGTGGAATTTATCTGTAGCTTCGTCCGACGACGTGTGCATGTCGTCGTCAACCGCATTTTTCATCTCATCGGCATTCTCCGATGTTCTCACGTCGATCTCCTCGACTTTCTCAGGTGGTTGTCGTGGCGACGTTTCTTCGACTGTCTTCTCTTTCTCGAGCTTTAAGGGCTCCGCCTCGTAGGAAGGTTCCGTTGGTGGAGTGGCGGATACTTCATGAGTGATATTTTCTTTTATCACTTCAACGAGTGCTTCGGTCGTTTTCTCTTCTTTTACGGCCTCCTCGGCCTTTGGAGATTTTTCTTCCTTCTTTGTGGCTTCACCTGCGTCTTTCTTTGACGCTCCGCCTTCTTTTTCCTTCTCGGCGATAGGCGGTGGTTCATCTTTTTTCTTTTCCACCACCGATGGTGGATCCTCAGTGTAATATCTACCACGCTTTATCGACAAGGCAAGGGCATCATCTTCACGTTCGCCGTCGTCGTCTATCTTCTCCTCGTCCTTTGAAAACTTGATAACGTCGTCTTCTTTCGCCATCTCAAGTTCGCCTTGATTTTGTTGCCGAACTTGGTTGGTGTGATCAGCGTCTTTGTACGCTTTCTCCAACAGATCCCAGGCTTCCTTGGCGTTATTCGTTGCGCCTATCGCTCCGAAACCGGTAAAATCTAACGCCTCTAAGATGAGAAGGACCGCGAGACCATTTTCTCTGACGGCGGCTCCCAACGTCTTCCGTTGTGATTTTTTATACTTCGCTGTATCTAGTGAAAACCCATCTTCGACTATTTCCCATAAGCCTTTTGTTTTTAACAGAGCTTTCATTTCGACGCTCCACCTTGCGTAGTTATTCTCGGTGAGTTGCGGGATTAACATGTAGGTAAATAATATCCGCTTCGACACCATCGGTACTATCGGCTCTGTCGGCTCGCGACTCCATTGACTTTGGCTCTGGTTCTGTTGACACCTTCAGCTCTGTCGACTCCATTGGCGCTGGCGACACCATCGGCTCTGATACCATTTTGTTGTTTTATTTCTTTTATGGATAATCGAATTCTGTGAGGGACGAATAGTTATTTGGTGAGGAGGAACGATCGTGAGACTTGAGTATTTTTGAAGAGAATATTCTTTGCCAACTTTTCTTTATTTCTTCTTCTCTTGCCTTCTTCAACGTACAAGATACAAGTATTTATAGATACAAACTAAGAGAGGATAACAAAGCATCTAATTATCATATCATAATTATAGATTTAGGCGAGGAGAAATGTTTTTTATCAGAGGGACAAACCTTTTCTCTAATACATGCACATACACAAGGCAACGTGCCTTTTTTTTAACTCTCACCAACTCTCTTTCTCTTGCTACTCGCACGGCCCTCTGTGCCTTTTTTTCTTTTTCTGCTCACCCCCACCTCTCCACTTTTACACAATCACATACATCCTATATATAATAGATAGTAGATATAGGTAACATAAGAACTAGCACACTTTGATTCTTTTTCCTTCTTTGAGTGCTGCATAATTTTGTTTTCTTCCGTCGTCTTTCACATTTTTTCCTTTTCAAAGATTTATGGCTGCTGCGTTGATTCTTCAAATATTTCCTGGTTTTTTTCTTCTTTTATTTTTCTTCTACTTTGGCTGCTTTGAGATTATAGTCAACAGTGAAGTTGTGCCAGCAAAAGCTGATCTCGTCGACATGTGCTGCTCATGGAGGTTAAGCGAACTGAAGAGCAAACTTGCATCCAATGCACACACTTGCTATGGATATTTAAGAATGAAAGATGACATTAAAAAAAATTCAAAGGGGAAAGTAAAGAAATTATTATCGAGTACCTCATGAGTGACTCCTCAGCTTGCTCTATCGTCTCGAAAGCGAATGGCACCTGCAAATGGAATCGATCATCATCTGAGCTCTCTCATACGGTCACATCTTTTGATCTACAATACAATGTACATATGCATTTTCGAGCAATGTACCTACGCATTTTCGAGCAATGTTTCCATACGCCATCACACCTGAAAAAATTGGAGCAGGAGTGAAGTTTAAGTGGCAAGAGAGACATCATTTTATATTTACTAATAACATCACACCCGCTCTCTAGCAAAAGCCTAGACAATGAACTTTACACTATAGTAGTAAAATGAAGAACTTCTTCAAATATGAGCGTGCAGAAGAGATGATCAACCAATAAAAGTTACATCGTCGCCTTGCCTTATTTGATCTGACATCGTCGCCGCTCGCCTCCCTTCGAAGCCAAGCAGCCAGCGCCTCCCGGATTGGACTGCTGCCCGTTGTAGTCGTTCAGTGTCGCCCGTCGCCGCCCAGCACCACAGATCAACCCCAACGGCCCCTCGCGACGCACCTTTTGATGAAGCCCCGACGAAGAACGTCAAATTGCATCCGAATCTTCAACGTCATTGTTGGCGTGGCAGCGGACCCGGTCGAATAACACCGCGGCTAATATTTGGGTAATTAAAGATAAAATGTGGACACTGAGATTTAACGTGGAAAACCCCCAAACAAATCGGGGTAAAAACCACGGCAAGGAAGAATAATCCACTATAGAGGAAAAATATAGGAGTTACAACCTCTCAATCTATAAATGAGAAAACCCTCAAACTCTCTCTTTATAGTCGGAGAAAATACCCGACAAACTCTCTATTTATTCTCTCTGTCTCTCTTTTATTTCTTCTGTGGGATGCATTTTCACTGATCGTGAGCCTCTTATTTATAGCAGAATTGCCATATGAACTACTGCAGCACACCTTTGAATGAATCACGTTTACAGCCTGTTCTTTTGACAAAACTAAGGTGTGCGCAGCTTTTTTATTTTCTTCACTTTGACTTTTCAAAGCCACACTATGTCGACAATCTCCCACTTGAAGATTTGATTGAGGATCAATCGGATCTTCACAACATTCTTTCTCCCTTGCCATTCATGTTGCTTACGTCTCCGCTAGGCCACTCGAGGAACGACACCAAACGAACTTGTCAGTGTTGACCGCCTTCGTCAAATAATCTGCTAGGTTATCTTTCGTATGAATTTTCTGCATATCAACCGTGCCCTCTTCCACTTTCTCACGAACGAAGTGATACTGGACTCGTATGTGCTTAGACCTGGAATGAAAAGCTGGATTCCTTGCGAGATGCAAGGCACTCTGACTGTCACAGAACAGAGGAATATTCTTCTGTCCGTGCCCGAGTTCCTCCATGATCATTTTCAACCATACTGCCTCTTTACTTGCCTGCGTAGCTGCAACATATTCAGCTTCAGTTGTTGACGTCGCGACAACGGACTGAAGTTTCGATACCCAGCTTACGGCTCCGCCAGTAAGAGTGAACACATATCCCGTGGTAGATTTGCTCTTGTCAAGATCACCTGCATAATCAGAGTCAACGTACCCTCTGACAGTAAAGTCTGCTCCCCCGTAACATAATGCAACATCTGAGGTTCCTTTGATATATCGTAGGATCCTCTTCACCGCGCTCCAATGCTCTTTGCCCGGATTCGCCATGTACCGACTTACTACTCCCACTGCATGTGCAATGTCTGGTCGTGTACAAATCATCGCGAACATAAGACTTCCCACCGCTGATGCATACGGTACTCGAGACATCTCCATCCTACCTTCTTCACTGCTAGGACTCATACTTGAGGATAATTTGAAATTAACAAGAAGTGGGGTAAAAATTGGCTTACAATCTTGCATATTGAAGCGTCGCAAGACCTTCCACAGATAATTCTTCTGCGAAAGCCAAATCTTCCTGTTATTTCTGTCTCGGTAAATTTGCATCCCTAGAATCTTGTTTGCTGGTCCCAAGTCCTTCATCTCAAATTCCCTAGCCAACTGTGCCTTGAGTTCTTCAGTACGATCTTTGTTGGGGCCTGCTACCAACATGTCGTCAACATACAACAGTAATATGATAAAATCATTTTCACCAAACCTCTTGAAATATGCACAAGGGTCTGCATTTAATCTGTTGTATCCAAGGCTCATGATGAAGGAATCAAATCTCTTATACCAACACCTCGGCGCCTGTTTGAGATCGTATAGAGATTTGTTCAACCTGCAAACCAAGTTCCGTTTTTCTTTGTCTTCAAAACCTTCCGGCTGGAGCATATAAATTTCTTCTTCAAGATCTCCATGAAGAAAAGCCGTCTTCACATCTAGTTGCTCTAGATGTAGGTCGAATATAGCACACATCGCCAGGAGTACCCGAACAGTCGTCAGTCGAACCACCGGTGAGAATATTTCATTGAAATCGATACCTTCTTTCTGAGCGTAGCTTTTAACCACCAGTCGTGCACGAAACCGCTCTACTTGATCATTGCTGTTCCGCTTGATCTTAAAGACCCATTTATTGCCGATTGCCTTTCTGTCGTTCGGTAGTGGCACCAGCTCCCAAGTCTTATTTTTCCGTAGAGCTTCCATTTCTTCTTGCATTGCCGCCAACCACTGATCTGCATCTGAACTGTTCAGTGCTTCTTGAAGAGTTGATGGCCCCCCGTCATCAGTTAGAAGACAGTATGCAACGTTGCTGTCCATATCGTAATCTTCATGCCAGGATGGTGTGGCTCTTTTGCGTGTGCCCCTTCTAAGTTCTGGCTCTGAAGATTCGCTTGCCCCTTCCTCGTGCTCCGGTGCTGCTTCAGAAATATCTTGATCAATAGACTTCCCTTTCGCCGGAATCGTCGTAGTCTCTAAGCGTTCCTTTGTAGTGCTATCATTTTCTTCGATTAGTTTATCTTCTAAAAAGATAACCTCCCTGCTGATGACAATCTTGTGGGCAGTGGGATCCCACAGGCGATACCCCTTCACACCATCAGCATACCCCAAGAACAAACACTTCCTGTTCTTCGGATCCAGCTTCGTAGTTTCTTGGGCGCTGTACATCACGTACACAGGACTTCCAAATACATGGAGTTTGGAATAATCTGCTGGCTTTCCGGTCCACATCTCCATCGGCGTCTTCTGATCAATTGCCGTTGAAGGCGATCGATTGATCACGTAACAGGCGGTGTTGACTGCTTCTGCCCAGTATGATTTATCCAGACCTGCAGCTCCCAACATGGCTCTTGTTCTTTCCAACAGAGTCCTGTTCATCCGCTCCGCCACTCCATTTTGTTGTGGAGTATACGCCGTAGTAAAGTGCCTTTTGATGCCTTCTCTTTTGCAAAAGCTATCAAATTCCCTGCCAGTATATTCTCCTCCATTATCCGTCCTTAAACACTTGATCTTCTTTCCTGTATCAAGTTCGACCCGAGCCTTGAAATTCTTGAAGGTTGCAAACACATCTCCCTTACTCTTGATGATATACACCCAACATCTCCTGGAGTAATCGTCGATGAAAGACACGAAGTACTTCCCTCCTCCTGGGGATGAAACCGGTGACTGCCATACATCAGAGTGAACCAATTCTAGAATATTGTTGCTTCTAGAATTTGATGTGTTGAATTGTAGTCGATGCTGCTTGTTTGCTACGCAATGCTCACAGAACGATAGTGACACCTTCGTGAGACCCGGAAGTAGATTTTGGCCCGCAAGAATTTTCATTCCTTGTTGTGACATATGCCCCAGCTTCTGATGCCACAGCATAGTAGATCTTTCGGTTGAATTTCCTGAAGCCACAGATGCTTCCCGTTCTTGCACCGTCTCTCCCAACAGCATATACAAATTTGCAGCAACCTTTTCACCTTTCATGACTACAAGTGCTCCACGGAATATTTTCATTATTCCTCCCCGAACTTTGATTTCACAGCCAAGATCATCGAGCTGTCCCACAGACAATAAATTCTTCTTCAGACCTTCCACGTGCCGCACTCCTTGAATAGTGCGAACTGTACCGTCGTGCAACTTCAACCTCACGGTTCCAACGCCTACGATCTTTAAGGCATTATCTTCGCAACTGTACACAGATCCTCCTAAGATAGGTTCGTAGTGATTGAACCAGTCTCTTCGAGAGGTCATATGATAAGTTGCGCTCGAGTCAAGAAGCCATATCTCGTCGTACGCCTTCCTGCTCTCCGTTGAGATAGCTGCTTCGCTACACAATACGTCTCCACCTGACGCGTTCGCCAGATTTCCTTGAGGATTGGAATTCTTCAGGCTCCAACAATCCTTCTTCAAGTGACCCTTCTTTCCACAGTGGTAGCATTTCATATCCTTCTTCTTACTTCTTGATTTTCCCCTGCCTTGAGTGTGACTCCCACTTGAACCACGTTCCGTTGATCTCCCTCTCATCACCGTCAAAGCTTCGACCTGTTGCGAGCCTGCTTGCTGGTCCTCCTTATTCTTTCGCCGATTTTCTTCTTCAAGAACAGCAGCTGCGATGTTATTGAAGACCAGAACTTTCGCGTTGTTCGTCAAGTTGATGATGAGTTGATCATACGAATCAGGCAGACTTTGAAGTAGAATTTCTGCACGTTCTTTATTGTCTGTTTTATACCCCAACGACGTTAGCTGGGAAAATAGAGTATTCAAGACGTTGAGATGCTCCGTCACCGAAGTAGATTCAGACATTCTCAAGGTGAACAATTTTCTCTTCAAGAAAATTTTGTTGTGTAACGACGTCGGCTCGTACAGATTTGTTAGATGGTCCCAAATCTCCTTTGCCGTTTTCTTTTCTTCGACGCTGGACAATATCTCACCTGCTAGTGCCAGATGGAGATTTGCGACAGCGGCCCCGTCCATCTCGTCCCATTTCTTTTCGTCTGTCACTGTAGCTGATTTTCCATCGATAGCCTCCAGACAGCCGTCCTTTCGCAAGATCGCCTTTATCTTTAATTTCCACAGTGAGAAATTTCTCCCGTTGAACTTTTCGATATCAAACTTCGCCGCCATAATTTCTGCTCAGTCGTGAGCAATACCTCCGACGAGGTTGCAGCAGATAATTATTGAACTCGTACCGGCTTTTTCGTCACCGTAACAAGGG
This sequence comes from Craterostigma plantagineum, assembly GCA_027422505.1. NCBI lineage: Eukaryota > Viridiplantae > Streptophyta > Magnoliopsida > Lamiales > Linderniaceae > Craterostigma > Craterostigma plantagineum. The sequence continues at coordinate 1,666,823 of JAPQWV010000035.1, forward strand.
CAGTATAATATCTATTATTTTCTGATGTGGACGGTCCACGTTAGTGGCAACCACAGAGCATACGATAAATAGATATATAAAACCCAAGCTAGGCTCTGATACCAATTGTTGGCGTGGCAGCGGACCCGGTCGAATAACACCGCGGCTAATATTTGGGTAATGAAAGATAAAATGTGGACACTGAGATTTAACGTGGAAAACCCCCAAACAAATCGGGGTAAAAACCCGGCAAGGAAGAATAATCCACTATAGAGGAAAAATATAGGAGTTACAACCTCTCAATCTATAAATGAGAAAACCCTCAAACTCTCTCTTTATAGTCGGAGAAAATACCCGACAAACTCTCTATTTATTCTCTCTCTCTCTCTCTCTCTCTCTCTCTCTCTCTCTCTCTCTCTCTCTCTCTCTCTCTCTCTCTCTCTCTCTCTCTCTCTCTTTTATTTCTTCTGTGGGATGCATTTTCACTGATCGTGAGCCTCTTATTTATAGCAGAGGATTGCCATATGAACTACTGCAGCACACCTTTGAATGAATCACGTTTACAGCCTGTTCTTTTGACAAAACTAAGGTGTGCGCAGCTTTTTTATTTTCTTCACTTTGACTTTTCAAAGCCACACTATGTCGACAGTCATGTTGCTGTACCCCTGTCGAGCCGTAGGCATATTTCGGAGCTTGGACGCTGATGGTGATGAAGAGCCGAAGAGGTGTGGGGATTAGTTAAATCGATCCACCGTCGCGTGAAAGTGGGTAGTTTATAAAATTTTTTATTCAATATAAGCTTTTAATGCGATGAAAGCGAAAGAAAGTCAAGGTTATAGTAGTCTTTTACGTATGGGACACAGTGGCGCGTCTAGAAGAAAACTACATTTCCATATATATATAAGATAAGATACCCTTAAAAACATTCGTTATTAATAATTAATGGTGACGCTGCTTCAGCCGTTACTTTTCTCATAATTAATACTTCGGCCCGTGCTAAGCTAAAGCTAGTTAAACCCGGGATCTCTGTCCCAGTTTTTTGTGCCACTTTTTAAAAGCATCATTAAATATTGCTCCGATTAGTGTTAAAACATCCGTAAATGACATTATATCATAAATGCTATTACACCAAATGCTAAAACACAAAAAATCAATATAATGTACATTTTTCTATCATACTTTCAGTGTATCATATATTTTTCTCTAACATAATTATGGATGTTATATAATTATTTTTAGTGTTTTAGCATTTGGTATAATAGTATTTATGATATAATGTCATTTACGGGTGTTTTAGCATGCACTAATCGGAACAATGTTTAATGATGTTTTTGAAAAGTGGCACAAAAAGTGGTATAAAAAAAGTGGAACGGGAGATCTGGTCCCGTTAAGCCCTTCTAACCATAATTAGATTCTTACACTACTGTCCCATTTCGTTGCCACGTGTCTCCTCTTCGTTTGCTCTTGCCGTATAAAGAGAGAGGACAAGAAAGTCATCTTCAAGCTGCAGATGTTCGGGAATATTAGCACATATCATAGCCTATAATTATAGAGGCATGATATGTGCTAACAGGGAATTTCCCGTCCGACATCTGATGGCTCGTGCGGAACCTCACAGCCTTGGAATCTGCAGAAGCTCGACCTTGGAGGCAACGGATTCGTCGGGACGATACCCAAGGAAATCGGAGATCTCGCCCAGTCGCTCGAACGCCTCGTTATTTCGGACAACGAGTTCAGTTTACGGGCGGCATTGCGCTCTGGCAGTTGAAGTAAAGGTTCTTTTGGGTGATATAAATCAAATTATGTCTTCTTTCTATGTTACAAGAACACGATCTTTCGTCCAATACGGTAATAGTACACGCAAGATAACAACAACAACATGCAAATGCAGATACGAAGAGCAATAAGCAATAACCATTATTCGTGTATATGATTTTCGTCGTCTAGGGTTTCATCTCAAGTCTTGTTGATAGCAGCAACCGAGAGATAATCGGCATCCGAGTTATTGTGAATACAATGCCAGGTTATAATCAGAAAATCAGCTAATCAAAAAGTCTATTGAACAATGGCATTTGATTGATTTTCTCGTCAAGCGCAGTTACTTTCGTAACGATGAATGATATACTTCAATAAATGAATAAATAAAATCGAAAGTCAATGACTTAAAAGAAACGGTTAAAAGTCCTTATTTCAAATTGGTTACTAAAATAATATAATCGGCTTATTTGAGGTAAGTAGTCGTCCAAATAATTCGTGACAGGGTGTATTTAAAATACTAGTGTGGATATACCACAGCTTTTTACTTGTAACTAGTATTTTATTTCTGTACACTCCCTCTAATATAAATATATAACATTATTATTATTATTTTTATTAAATACGTAAATGCCGAAACGGAAAATGCATGTGAATCTTTTTTCTTGATGAATATAACCGAAGCCAGCACAAACAAATTTAGGCCCGATTTTATTGCAATAATGAACGTTATTTATTACATGATTATTTTGTTCTGATTAATACAGTCTTGGTTGACCAGGAGTAGGAGGGTTGGGATTATACGGATCATGACTAGGATTTGGTCTTGGACCATAATCATAGTCATCAATTGAAACCCCTTTACTCTCTACATTTCCCACTTTAACTTCCTGCAAAGTTTTCATCGAAGAAACTTAAATTAAAGATAATACTTAGAAGCATAAAATTTATAAATACATCAGCCCCTAAAATAACCTGTGGGAAATTATCGATTTGTTCATGTATTTCCTTAGTTAAGCCACCATTGTTTTCTGATGAATAAATAATTAAAAATAAATAAATAAGAATTGTTGAACTACTAAAAAAAAGGTAACATAAGAATTGGTTTATTAATATTATTTTATCACCATTGGAAATGTCTATCTTGCGATTTGCTGAAGAAAAAGCCACGACACATAAAAGACACAAGAAAATGATAACTTTCATCATTTTTTTTCGATGTGAATGGGTTATTTGACTCCTAAATCAGCCGTATATATAGGGGGAACCATTCACAAAGCTATTAAAACGTAATCTCATTTATTTAAACATGGAAAATATCTCACATTTATATAAAATCTAGACAATATAATATCAATTATAAATAAATGTCAAATTGTTGAAATAGCAAATATTATAAACTCCAAATAGTCGCTCAAAATTATATAAAAAATTTATTTGTGGGTCATAGTCCATACAAATGGAAAAAAAAAATGTCATATGATTTGACATTACTTATTCCAGATTATTTCCAAGAAAATCTTATTTTTCAATCATGATAATCGTAATAATATGTCACTTGTCAAATATAATAACGATGTACTGTGTGAATGTCATAAGTGGCAAATGTGACAACTCCAAATATTATTAATACTATAGAGTAACATGATGTGTCTCGGCTTAGATTGTCAATTAAAGTTTTGGATGATTGTTTCAGTTATTTCTTCCATGATCCCTAACAACATTGGGTCTTACTATTCGCACCCCCTACACCCCCTATACCACTATTTAACACCCTCAAACACTTAGATCTTTGTAATAATAATTTGAAATAATCACATGATTCAACAAAAAATATTTTATTAACTTATTTTTCGTTAAATTCAATAATACTAATTACATTGACTATTCAAAAATTATTAATTTAAGTCATTTTAACCAATGACACATTTAGAACTAGCAAAAAATGCTCGTGGTCTGCGGGCCCGCCCGCCTCACCCTGGTACTGTCAAATGGGCCAGCGGGCCGCGTGCCCGCCAAAGTTACGGGGCGTCGAGCTGCTATTTCTCAGGCCCACCAGAGGACGGGCCTATGCGGGTAAGCCCGCGCAGGCCGCGAGCAGGCCCGCCAAATATAAAAAAATATTTTTTTAGAAAACTAATATATGGATGAATTATATAGTTTCTTATATTAATTGAGATCAAGTTTTTAATCTAATCAAATTTAGTAAAATAAATAAATTTTTGTTACAGAATTTAAATTTGATTAGGAGTAATTCAACTTCATTGGTTTATTTTAATGTTTTTATTTTTTAGATATTTTCATTTTTATTTTTTAAGACGGGCCGGGCAGACCAGGCCCGCTACTCGCCAGTAGGGCGGGGCGGACTGCCATTTCTCAGGCCCGTCAAATATCATAAAATATTTTTTAAAAAATTAAAATATAAATGAATTATTTATGTTTTATACTTTTAGATCCAATTTTTAATTTAACCAAATTTAATAACAAAATAAATTTTTATTAAAGAATTTAGATTTGATTAGGAGTAATTCAACTTCATTAGTTTATTATACTGTAACATTTTTTTCTTTTTTTATATACTTTTTTTTGCTTTTACATTTTAGGACGGGCCGGGCCCACTAAGCTCGCTACCCGCAGTAGGACGAGGCGGGCCTTCATTTATCACGCCCGCCAGATGAAAAAAATTGCCTTTTTTAATCGTCAATTATTTATTTAATATTACTTAAACTATTAACATTAAACGTTTCCTTTTATATGGGGAATGTAATTGGTAAATAATTAATGTTTACTCTACATATTAATTAGGGGGTGCAAATAGAAAAAAGGTGGGTGCCAATAGAATTACCATATTAAGGGTGATGACTTGCATATAAATTGTTATTTTGGTCTGTAATTAATGTAAACGTCAGTGACACGTAGAAAATCATAATCGATAATATGATATAAGGAAGTCAAAAGCAAAGTAGAAGTCGACAACAAATACTTTATGAATCAGGTAAATCCTTCAAAACTACATAAACAAATGAGCAATTTTGGCAGGGGCGATATTGTCGAGATCGACACATGGGTCGACGCAGCGGGCACAAACAGGAGGATCCGCCAGATAATTTCGAAATTCCTGAAGTTGTTACGTATATTCGGGACGTATTGAGCAACACGATGCACTGAAATACGGGACAATAACGTCTTATGGAAAGCGTAAGACATAAGTGCCTCGACTTCGACGTAATAGCCGAAACTCTGTCCGGTTCTACGAGCGCCAACGTCCAGTCGCCCAACGCACCGAGACCCAACAAATAACTTATGCAGTATTTATACCAAGAAAACCCTAACAATAATAATATAGAGACGAGAAGGCTATGGATGCGAATCAACACGGTGAAACACCGTTAAATACGTACATTCCGTGAACTAAATATTAGAATGTCAGGTCAGACTACTAATTAATATTATATATCACCATTGGAACTGATAATTCGAGAGAAGGGAAAGTCAGAAGAAACAAAAGACACAGAAATAGATAACTTTTTCTTCATTTTTTCCTTTTCGGACATGAATGAGTCATCCAATAAATACAAATCATTAGTATAGAGGGGTGGAGCCATTCACAGTGTCATTAAAACATAATCTGATTATTTGATTCAATCATGGAAAAATATCTCACAGTATACCAATCTAAACTATATTATTTGTAAACAATAGAAAAATATCATTTCGAAATACAAAAAACAAAGTCAGATTGTTAAAACAGCGTATATTATAGACATCAGTCGAATAATCTCTCATTATGTAAGAGTAAGATAATCTATCATAACTTTATAAATCTAAACAAGATTCGTTATTCGGGGATAGAGGTAAAAAAGAAAAAGCAAAGCAAAAAAAGCCCGAAAAGAGTGTCAGTTTCCAAATAGCTTATTTTTTGCGCTCTCATTTTATATGTCTTCCGAATAATTGTAAAATAACCAGGTAAACTTTGACAAACTTAATGTAAAAGAAGAATTATTCATATCTGGCAATGGACTGCTTGGTTAATTGAGTCCGTTATCTTTAAGTGTTGGAAAATGACAATCTATGCTGCTGTGTATGTATTGCTCTCCTGTATATGGCAAATCTTCATCTCCCCATTTTTAATAATAAATTTTATAACAACAATTTCAATAATAATAATTATTATAATACTAATATATATAATAATAATAAGTGGAAACTACAAAAAAATACCTATTTATATAAAAAAAAGTCGCAATCAGTACCCTGTCAAACTTTTTATATGTAGGTACCAATTAGAATAATTTTTTGCTCATTGGTACATGTTCCGCCGCAAGTACGTCACATAACGGATTTAGGTACCATACAGAAATGTATTGTGGTACACAATACAGTGAGAAAATGCTACATCATATAACACATTAAGGTACCATATAGAACGTATATAGGTACGCCTGACGTGGTACGTAATACACATATAAAAAGGCACTGGGAAAATGGTACGGACAGTCGAAGGGATACTTATATAAACATTTTCTTGGTACTAAATTGCAAATTATTGATATAAATGTGTGTTTTTCTGTAGATTCGCCTAATAATAATAGTAGTAGTACTAGAAACTATAGTAATAATAATTGCTATTTTATAAACTATTTTTCACGCAAGAATGTGACGAATATCATTTTGTGCTAAAGAGGAACGGGACCATATTATTTCTATTTTATCAAATAACATACATTTGGCGAAAGCGTTAAAACACAACTTTAAACACTTTTAACGCACTAAAGTGATGGATATCATATTTCTTCCAAAGAGAAACGGAACGGAAGTGGTTATTATTTTTATCTTTTCAAATAAAGTACATTTGACAGAAATGTAAAAAAGGCACAACAATATGGTTTGAATGATTCACGTCGTCATCATTATAAAACCCATGCAAAATAATATAAATTCAATCTAGGGTTTGAATTGCTTACTATCCCATACTACCTAATGTGGATGGAACACTCTTCCACACATACCGCCTTTTCACAAAGAGAAGGCAGTTTAATGGCGAAAATTAATGAAGAGCGATAAGTAATAATTACACTGTAAACATATTACATACGCATATACATTGAAAGAGAAAAGGCAAGACACAGTGAGGTATAAGTGCTAAGTTTTAACAGCTTCTTGCAAAGTTTTCATTTGAAAATGTTAAACTAAAATAACAATTGCAATAAAGTTATATAAATTACAAATCATCAACTTTTTATAAACCCGAGATAAATTACATGGATTAGTTGCTTGGTTAAATCACTATTTTCTGATATACAAAAAATCAAGAGAAAGTAAGAATGGTTTGGAAAAAGCAACTGAAAGAAAAGAATAACTAATCGATATACCACTTCAAAAAATTGCAGGAGAGAAAATCAAGAGACATGAAAAAGATAACTATCTTCATTTTTCGCGGATATGAATGAGTTAGCATTAATATACTAGAGCGTATAGGAGAATTGACAATGCTACTAAAAACAATCTACACGTAAGAACCATAATTAAAGACTCAAGAAGTAAAGCAGAAGAAAAGAACAAAATAATTTAAGAATCAAATAATCTTCCGAAACTATATAAATCTAAAACAGATTAGTTATTTGGATTTCTATATAAGTAAAAAAAAAAAAAGTAAAGCAAAAAGACAGAAAAAACCTTGTCAATTAATTTTCATATAACTTGTTTGCGGTCCCATGTTATACCTTCCAAGCAAGTAATTTTTAAATAATATTATTTCTGTAATAAGTTCGTCTCCAATAGTAATCTACAACCTGTTACAAAGAATATTCCACGATAACCATTACCTAAATGGTAAATTTGACAAATTTAACCTAAAAGTAAAAAATATTCATATCTGGCGGACTGCTTAATTGTGCTAAATAAAGTGATCTTAATAGCTAATAGATTCCGTTATGTTTTAAGGATTGTCAGTGTATTATGCTCTCCTGTATATGGCAATGTTATCATCTCCTTTTTTTTTTTTCAAGAAAATAGCTAGGTAGTTGCATTTCATTCAAACAAAACCAGCGAATGTATCATACATAATAAGCAAGCCGTCTGCCTATATAAATGAAATGATATTACTTATTATAAATCGTCAGATTTTGTAGTTTCATATGTTCCTTCTGCGTATAACACTGAAGCCGCGCGCTGCCACCTAACATCTCTCAAGCTACTTATTATTTGAGCCCCAAAGATTACGACGCTCGTTAATATTAAGGTATGTGATCCCATTCAATGATCATTACAATAAACTATTTTTCCACTTATAAGGCACGAAAGTGAGATATTAGTGTGCTAAAGAGGAACGGAACCGATTATTATTTTTATTTTTTATTTTATAAAAAAAATCTATTCGACAGAAATGTACTGCGGGTCTAAAACTTTCAAATATGGTTTGATTGATTTCCACGCATGCATTCACACGTATCGACGGAAAGCCATGCAAATAGTAATAATATGAAATCAAAGTTGGGATAGTTGAGTACGAATGATTATCATACAAGTAGAAGGAATTTCTATTTTTATTTTAATTCTGTATTTATACATTTTGAACGACGTAAATAGTCGTCGTCCCTTTTCAATTCTAATTACAGCAGAGTTAATAATTATTTCCTATTTGCTGTGCACATGCAGTTTGCAGTACCTAAAACTTCCGCTGCTGTGTGTCGATCCTCTCTTTGCCGTTCATGATGACGTCGTGTGTTTCTACCCGGGTTTGCATGTTCATGACTTTGATCGCTTTATTACTGTGGACGATTATTGTTAGTCCTTCGCATGGATTGAACCGCGAAGGAGCTGCCCTCTTAGAACTGAAGAGGGGCTTCTTCGGTGGTCGTCATCGAGATTCCCTCTACAATTGGGACGACGAAACGATGACGCCTTGCAATTGGGTCGGCGTTCGCTGCTCCCCAAGGTCGTCGCTCGTCGTTTCCCTCGACCTGAGGTCGCGAAATTTATCGGGAACGCTGGGACCTTCGATAGCCAACTTGACGTCGCTGATGGTTCTGGACGTGTCCGAAAATCGGTTGGCCGGGATTATTCCTCGAGAGATCGCGGAGTGTCGGAGGCTACAAAACCTCAGGCTCAACGGCAATCGATTCCAAGGCGGAATCCCAATCGAATTAGGACGCCTCCAGAGCCTGAGGATTCTCATCTTAAGCAACAACCTAGTCACCGGTCCCATCCCGGAAGAGCTCGGCAACCTGACTTCCCTTGTTCGCTTTGCGGCCTACCGTAATCGCATCACCGGCGAAATCCCTCACTCGCTTGGAAACTTGAGGAACCTTAGGACTTTCTGTGCTGGGCGCAACGATATATCGGGCAGCCTGCCAGCCGATTTGGGCCGATGCAATAGCCTGAGGGTGCTCGCCCTCTCGCAGAATCAGATAGGAGGTAACTTGCCGAAAGAGCTCGCCATGCTGAAGAACCTAAACGAGCTCGACCTCTCTTGCAATCAGTTCTCGGGATCAATACCCAAGGAGCTCGGGAACTGTACGAGCATCGAAGCCATCAGCCTATACCAGAACAGGCTCATAGGACAGATTCCAGCCGAAATTGGGAACGCGGCGTCGTCTCTCAGGTATCTTTACCTGTACCGGAATCTTCTAAACGGCACCACCCCGACAGAGTTGGGAAACCTCAGTTTGGCTTTAGCAATCGATCTCTCCGACAATCTACTGTCGGGAGAAATCCCATCCGAGTTAGCGCGCATGAAACGCTTGGGCGTGCTATACCTGTACCAGAACGAGCTGACCGGCGCCATCCCGCCCGAGCTTGCTGCCCTGACGGAGCTGACCCACCTCGACCTGTCCCAAAACCGACTGACGGGCAGAATCCCCCACGTGTTTCAGTACTTTCCTCGTATGAAGGAGCTGCTGCTCTTCCACAACTCTCTCGCCGGGGTCATACCGCAGGGGCTCGGGATTCACAGCCGCCAACTCTCCGTCGTCGATCTTTCCCAGAATCGGCTCGTCGGCTCCGTTCCTCCGCGCGTCTGCGAGCACTCGAAGCTGACGTCCCTGAACCTCGCGTCCAATCAGCTCTACGGAGGCATACCCGACGGTGTGATAAACTGCAGCTCGATGGTGTACCTGCGCCTCGGCGACAACGGACTCTTCGGGAATTTCCCGTCCGACGTCTGCAGGCGCGCGCGGAACCTCGCAGCCTTGGAATTGGGCCGGAACGAGTTGGTCGGGACGATACCCCGAGGCGTAGGCGACTGCAGGAATCTGCAGACGCTCGACCTCTCCGGGAACTTGTTCGAGTCGAACCTCCCCGAAGAGATCTCCAACATTCCGCAGTTGGCCATCCTCAACGTCTCGTCCAATCGCCTTCTCGGCGGGCCCGTCCCCTTGGAGCTCATCGTCCGCAAGTGCAGGAATCTTCAGAGGCTCGACCTCGGAGGCAACGGATTCGTCGGGACGATACCGAAGGAGATTGGCGATCTCGCCCAGTCGCTCGAACGCCTCGTTATTTCGGACAACGAGTTTACGGGCGGTATTCCGCCCGAAATAGGGAAGCTGACCCGTCTAATCGAGCTGCAAATGGGTGGGAATTCGCTCAGCGGAGAAATCCCGATGGAGCTGGGGAACATGCGAGGCCTTCAGGTCTGTCTCAACCTCAGCTACAACAGACTGTCGGGCGCCATACCGCGACAACTCGGAAACCTCGACATGTTGGAACTCCTCTACGTCAACAACAACAACCTGAGCGGCGAAATCCCGCCTTTCGGGGAGTTTTCGAGCCTTATGGAATGCAATTTTTCGTACAACGTCGGCTTGGCGGGGGCTTTGCCGTCGGGCCGACCGTTCGACGATTTCGACACGGAGAGTTTTTACGGGGACGCGGGCCTGTGCGGCGGCCCGCTACGTGGATGCAGTAGTGGTAACGCATCTGCTTCGAGCTCGAAATTTTCGCGAGTAAAGGACGTCGTGTACTTAGTTTCGTGCATCGTCTTTGGGATCTGCTTCGCCTGGGTGGGTTTGCTTCTGTATGAGATGTATTATTGTCGTCCTAGGCTGGTGGATGAAGAAGTTGAAATGGCGGTTATGGTTAATTAGTTAGTGTTTGAATTATAATACTGCTAGAATTTTGTATGAAATCAATCCTTTGATTGTGTTATTGTAGTATAATGTATGTAGCCACCAGTGTAGTAAAGTAGTCGTCCAACTAATTCGTGACAGGGTGTATTAAAAAATACTAGCGTAGATAAACCAGAGCTTTTTACTTTTAACTAGTATTTTATTTCTGTACACTCCCTCTAATATAAATATATAACATTATTATTATTATTTTTATTTTAATTAAATACGTAAATGCCGAAACGGAAAATGCATGTGAATCTTTTTTCTTGATGAATATAACCGAAGCCAGCACAAACAAATTTAGGCCCGATTTTATTGCAATAATGAACTTTATTTATTACATGATTATTTTGTTCTGATTAATACAATCTTGGTCGACCAGGAGTAGGAGGGTTGGGATTATACGGAGAATGACTAGGATTTGGTCTTGGACCATAATCATAGTCATCAATTGAAACCCCTTTACTCTCTACATTTCCCACTTTAACATCCTGCAAAGTTTTCATTGAACAAACTTAAAATTGAAAATAAATACTTAGAAGGATAAAATTATAAATACATCAGCACCTAAAATAACCTGAGGGAAATTATCGATCTGTTCATGTATTTCCTTAGTTAAGCCACCATTGTTTCCTGATGAATAAATAATTCAAAATAAATAAATAAGGATTGTTGAACTACTAAAAAAGATAACATAAGAATTGGTTGATTAATAAGTATTATTTTATCACCATTGGAACCGTCTATCTCGCGATTTGCAGAAGAGAAAGCCAGGAGACATAAAAGACACAAGAAAATGATAACTTTCTTCATATTTCTTTTCGATGTGCGAATGGGCTAATTGACTCCTAAATCAGCCGTATATATAGGGGGAACCATTCACAAAGCTATTAAAACCTAATCTCATTTATTTAAACATGGAAAATATCTCACATTTACATAAATCTAGACAATATAATATCAATTATATATAAATGTCAAAATTGTTGATATAGCAAATGTTATAAGTAAATAATCTCTCAAAATTATATAAAAAGATTATTTGTGGGTCATAGTCCATACAAATGGGAAAAAAAATGTCATATGATTTGACATTACTTATTCCAGATTATTTCTCTCTCTCTCCCTCTCTCTCTCTCTCTCCACAATGCAATTCGGGATCTTCTATAATTCGCTCTTTCATTGCGAGCAACTCAAGTTAATCCATCATTACACAATACATACTTGTGATGATGAGATCCTCCGCCGCCACGTGTCACCGACTTTGTCCTCCTCGGCATCCACGCCATGTGGCTTGTGTCCCGCATGAAAACTAAGATCAGCACAAAAGTGCGTTAAAGATGGAAGCTTTGAACCACAAATCTTCTTGAAACGTAATAAAAATATTCATAAAATACCCTTAAAAACATACGTTATTAATACTTAATGGTGACGCTTCAGCCATTACTTTTCTCATAATTATATACTTTGGCAGGTGCTAAGCTAAAGCTAGTTAAGCCCTTCTAACCACAATTAGATTCGGACTAATGTCCCATTTCTTTGCCACGTGTCCCTCTTTGTCTCCTCTTCGTTTGTTGCTCTTGCCATTATAAAGAGAGCGGACAAAGAAAGTCATCATCCATTGAAAACAACTACCACTCACACACACACAAAAGATAAAGAAACCACTCACTGCGTGAAAACTGTTCTTTATTTGCTAGTCAATCAATTGCTCACATAAATTCCCCCTTTATTTGCTAGCCCAGAGATTAATTCGGAGATCTCGCCCAGTCGCTCGAACGCCTCGTTATTTCGGACAACGAGTTCAGTTTACGGGCGGCATTGCGCTTTGGCAGTTAAAGTAAAGGTTCTTTTTTTTCCTTTTGGGTGATATATAAATAAAATTATGTCCTCTTTTTATGTTACAAAACACGATCTTCCATTCAATACGATAATAATACACGCATGATAACAACAGTAACATGCAAATGCAAAATACGAAGAGCAATAAGCAATAAGCATTATTCGTATATATGATTTTCGTCGTCTAGGGTTTCATCTCAAGTCTTGTTGATAGCAGCAACCGAGAGATAATCGGCATCCCAGTTATTGTGAATATAATGGCATGTTATAATCAGAAGATCAACATTTTGCAGTTACTTTCGTAATGATGAATGATATATTCTATAAATATATAAATAAAATCGAAAGTCAATCACTTAAAAGAAACGGCTAAAAAAGTCCTTTCTTTCAAATTGGTTACTAAAATTTTATAATCGGCTTATTTGAGGTAAGTAGTAGTCCAACTAATTCGTGACAGGGTGTATTAAAAAATACTAGCGTAGATAAACCACAGCTTTTTACTTTTAACTAGTATTTTATTTCTGCACACTCCCTCTAATATAAATATATATAACATTGTTGATGTTGAGCATTCAACTGAAACGATGTTGAGTAACATTCTAGTCAACATCAGTTGGCCGAGAATGTTCTCTTTCCTAGTTTTATCTTTCATGCCCAAAACCTATTTAATTGATGACGTGGAATTTTTCTAGTGTTTTTCAGGACTTCTTCAAAGGGTTGAATGGATCAAACCGCGTGGAAGAAGTGTAGAAGAACTAGAGTGAAGATAGGAGTGAAGCATACTAAAAATAGGAAGCTTGGAGAACAAGTGAAGACTGAGCAACCCAAGCTGACCAAGTCGAGCTGCAACGGTCACTAACTGTCCAAATACACTTAGTGGACGTTAGTGGACGTTGTGGGAAGTTGCTAAGCCGTTGGAACAAGTCTCTCACAAGTCGAAGGAGTATATAAGTCGAGAAGACTTAACCGTTGAAGACACGGACTTTGGGAGGACGAACACAGAGCGAAAGTGAGAACATCTCTGAGAGAGAATATTCCTTGAAAGAGTTTTTCTTTGTAGTCTAGCAGTCGCTGAATTCTTTATTGATTCGTAGGTTTTTGCTAGACTAGTTTTGAACTATCTTTTCGTGATAGTTTGTAATCCATCTTTATAGTGGATTCGCAGCAAGTTATTTGACTTGCTGCATAAAAACATCGTGTGTGTTCGTATCATTTCGTCGCTAAGTTCTTACTATTCCGCTGTGCTTTAAAAGAGAGAGTGAGTGTTAACCCAACATCACGTCCAACATCCGTATTTTACTTAGTGATTTTTATCCATTGTGTGTGGGACCCCCTTCAAAGTGGTATCAGAGCCAACGCTTGACGTGACTAAGCGCTTAACATCCTCTACAATGGATATCAACAGTTCTAATAACCTCGGCAAGGTTCCTGTTCTTGATGGCACCAACTACGCGTATTGGAAGGTGCGAGTTCGTCAATGCATCAAGTCAATTGACGTGCGAGCATGGCAAGCAGTACTTCACGGGTATACTCCTCCAAGGACAGAACCTGATGCAGATGGTGAGGTCGTTGACAAGCCGGTCGAGCAATGGACGGTAGCCGAGCGTAGCCTTGCGGAGTTCAATGACAAGGCACTCAACGCCATCTTCTCTACGGTGGATATCTTTATGTTCAAGATAATCCAGAATTGTACAACGGCAAAGAATGCATGGGATCTGCTTGAGAGATACTGTGAAGGTGACACAACCGTGCGCGAAACCAAACTACGTCTTCTCCTCAGTCAATTTGAGAACATGAGAATGAAGGACGACGAGGACATCACGACGTATTTTGGAAAGCTCTTGACCATTTCGAGCGAGTGTGCCAGCCTAGGAGATCCTCTGTCAAACAAGGTATTAAATTCTAAAGCTATTCGTACACTAACTGAAAAATTCAATGTGAAGGTTTCAGCGATCGAGGAGTCACACAACCTAGCCACCATGGACTTCAACGTCTTGATGAATATTTTGAAGAATTTTGAAACCAATCTTGAAGTCCAAAAGAGGGCCGCACGTGGTAAGAGTCTTGCACTGGTCACCCAGCCATCCAAGGATCTGATCGAGATCGACCCCAGTAACGAAGATGACATGGCCATGGTCGTGAAGAAATTTGCGAAGTATTTCAAGAAGAAGAATGTTGTGCAGAATGTTGGCCCAACATTCAGAAAAGGCCAAAATGCCAAGGCAGAACCATCTTCAGCTCCTCCGTTCCCTAAACGAAAGCCATTCGGGAGGCTAGACGGAAAGCCGAAGAAGAACATCAACTACGAGTCAACAAGATGTTATGAATGTCAAGACGACGAAGATGGTGAAGAAGAAGAAGAGCCTAAACAATCATCAGTAATCATCCAGTCTTTTTCTGACGACGAAGATGATGAAGATCAGCAGATCGGACTTACAGCGGTAACTGATGTTGAGCCAACATCTGACTCAACATCGGTAAAACATATTATTTTTGATTATGATGATTCAAACTGTCTTGATGGTCTTTTGAGTTGTGATGAAACAGAACCTGAAACTGAGGATGGTGAAGATGCCTTTAAGCTGCTGACCACGCAATACGAATTAGAAAAGGCAAACAACTCACAACTCCGTGCCGCGGTGAAAGTGTTAGCCGAGGAAAATGAGAAAAATGAAAAGGTCATTGAGGGTCTTATGGACGGCATGAACAAGTTGGAAGCTGCATTAACACGAAAGGACAGAGAGATAGACATGCTTCAAAAGCGAGTCAATGAAGCCGACGAAACCTTTGCTAAGTGGAACCGGAGTAAGTTCAGCCATAAAAAGGTATTATCTCTTGGTATTTATGACAAACAAGGTCTAGGTTATACTGGTCAGTCTGAAAGTACGAATCTCATGTCTCATGTGAAGCCTAATATTGTATTTGTTAAAGCTCAGTCCGTGAATGACGAAGTTGAAATTGTTCATCCTAAGAGTAGTTCCGAGCATGTGACCCTGAAAAGTGATGATAAATCCCTTATGTGTGAATATTGTAAGAAGCTAGGTCATGTAAGATCATACTGCTGGAAATTGAAGCGAGAGATCTCTGCAAAGAAATCGATGTCGGCTGAAATGTTACCCAACATATCGGTCAACATTGAGAAATCTGTGTTGAAAGGTGTGTCTGGGGAGAGTTCAGCTGGCGCATCTTCAAAATCTAGCAAACAGAATGTAGTCAAACCATCTAAGAAAGCTTGGATTAAGAAATCAGGGGATAAATGTCTTGTCGTGTATACCTCTTTGCGAGCTAACGTTACAGGTTCATGGTACTTCGATAGCGGGTGTTCCCGACATATGACGGGTACCAAAGAATATCTCAGCGATTACACGCCTTTAAGGAGTGGATCTGTGACGTTCGGAGGCGGTTCTAAAGGCCGAATTCTCGGCAGAGGCAGACTAAATGTGCCCGATTTTCCCAAGCTTAGCAACGTACTCCATGTAGACGGGCTTGTTGCGAATCTCATTAGCATAAGCCAGCTGTGCGACGATGACCTTGAGGTAAGGTTTAATAAGGAGTGTTGTGAAGTTTTTAACTGAAATTCTGTTCTAGTGATGGCAGGTAAGAGATCTAGCGACAATTGTTACCTAGTTGGTGACAAATCCGGTGTGAAGGACGTGTGCCAACTTTCAAAGGCCGAGGACGATGTTGTGCTTTGGCATTACAAATTGGGCCACGTCAACTACAGAACCTTGGAGCAACTTATCAAACATAACGCAATTCGAGGCATTCCTAAGCTTAAGGAATTTGGTAAGGTTGTATGTGAGTCGTGCTTGAAGGGTAAGCAAACCCATGTTAGTCATAATGTTGACCAACAAGCTGCCCAACATTTTAAAACTGCTCACTGTTTTCAATTAATTCACATGGATTTGATGGGTCCTATGGAAGTTGATAGCATAGGTGGTAGGAAATATGCCTATGTGCTCGTGGATGATTTCTCTAGATATGCATGGATTTTCTTTCTTAGGGAAAAATCAGAATCATTCGACTTCTTTAAAACTTTTTGTGCTATGGTTAGGAACATTTTCAGTGCTACTATTTTTCGCATTAGGTCTGACCATGGTAGAGAGTTTGAGAATCAGTTCTTTGATGAGTTCTGTGATAAGAAAGGCATCGTGCATGAGTATTCGTCTCCTAAGACGCCCCAACAAAATGGGGTGGCCGAAAGGAAGAATAGGACGTTACAAGAGATGGCACGTGTTATGTTACTTTCTAAAAATGTGTCTAAGCGTTTTTGGGCTGAAGCATGGCATACCGCATGTCACATTTCGAATCGTGTGTTTTTTAGGCATGGTACTAAGAAAACTTCGTATGAATTGTTGAATGGTAAGAAGCCTACGGTTAAATATTTTCATGTCTTTGGTTGTTTTTGCTACATGCTGAATGATCGTGAATATTTGACTAAGTTTGATTCGAAAAGTGATAAATGCATCTTCCTAGGTTATTCGTCTAACAGTCGTGCTTACCGTGTCTATAACTTGCGACTAAAATCCGTTCAAGAATCAGTGAATGTGGTATTTGATGATGCTACTGATCTTAGCAAAATGCCTCCTCAAGTTGATATTGCAGATGTTATACAAGCGGGTAGAGACTCAGAGGAGCCAGCGGATAACAATGTTGAGCCAACATTGGACTCAACATCTGAGCCAGATCAGAACGAAGAAGCTGGTCCCAGCGAAGTTCGACGTGATCCGCCAGCTAAGATCCAGAAAGATCATCCCACAGATCTGATTATAGGAGATGTCAACGAAGGAAGAAAGACCAGAGTCAAACCACGAAAGGATTACAAGACTATGGTAAGGAATGTATGCTTGAACACGGTATACTCTGAGGTACGGTTTAATTGTTTTGTTTCTGAATTAGAACCTAAGAATGTCCATGAAGCTCTTAAGGATAATTTCTGGATAAATGCAATGCAAGAGGAACTCTTGCAGTTTGAGAAAAACCAAGTTTGGACCTTAGTCCCACGGCCGAAAGACATTAATGTCATAGGCACGAAGTGGATCTTTAAAAATAAATCTGATGAACTTGGTAGGGTTGTTAGAAACAAAGCACGTTTAGTAGCTCAGGGTTACACGCAGGTTGAAGGGATAGATTTTGATGAGACGTTTGCTCCCGTTGCTAGGTTAGAGTCGATTAGACTTTTGTTAGCTATTGCATGTTGGCTTAACATTACATTACACCAAATGGATGTTAAGGGTGCTTTTTTGAATGGGTACATTGATAAGGATATCTATGTCGAACAGCCTAAAGGGTTCGAAGATCCCCATTATCCTAACCATGTTTTTAAGCTGCAGAAAGCATTGTACGGGTTGAAGCAAGCCCCTCGAGCGTGGTACGCGAGGTTAGCAACATTTCTACTTGAGTTCGGTTTCACTCGAGGTGAGACTGATCGAACACTTTTTGTTAAAAGGGTTGGATCCGAGATTTTAATTGCTCAAGTATATGTTGATGATATTGTTTTTGGCTCGAGCTCACAATTTCTTTTAGACCAGTTTGTGCAGGCGATGAACACTACTTTTGAGATGTCGATGATTGGCGAACTAACCTATTTTCTAGGTTTGCAGATTAAGCAAAGTAGTGATGGGATCTTTATGTCCCAAGAGAAGTATGCCAAGAACACAGTAAAGAAATTTGGACTGGACACGGCGAAGGTAATGAAAACTCCCGTGGGTAGTACGCAAAAGGTAAGTAAAGACGATGTTGGGCAGAATGTTGACCCAACATTGTATCGTTCGATGATAGGTAGCTTACTGTACTTGTCTGCGAGTAGACCTGACATAATGTATAGTGTTTGCGTATGTGCTAGGTATCAATCTGAACCTAAAGTGACACATCTTAATGCTGTTAAGCGAATACTTCGTTATGTGAGTGGATCGTGTAGCCTAGGATTATGGTTTTCCAAAGACACTAATTTGAGTCTTGTAGGCTATAGCGATGCTGACTGGGCAGGTGACGAAGATGACCGCAAGAGTACAAGTGGCGGCTGTTTCTTCCTAGGTAATAACTTGGTTGCATGGTATAGTAAGAAACAAAATTGTGTGTCGTTATCTACTGCTGAGTCTGAGTACGTAGCTGCGGGTAGTTGTTGTACCCAATTATTGTGGTTGAATAGCATGTTATGTGACTATGGTTTAGAGTGCGAATCTGTTCTTATGTATTGCGATAACCTTAGTGCCATTAACATCTCTAGGAACCCTATTCAACATTCTCGTACGAAGCATATAGATATTAGGCATCATTTTCTGAGAGATATGGTCGAAAAAGAGTTAGTCCGCATTGAGCATATAGACACTAAGAATCAGTTAGCAGACATTTTTACGAAAGCATTGGATTCTGAAAGGTTTTCGGACCTGAAGAAATCCATAGGTTTGCACATGTTAGTTTAAATGTTGGTCCAACATTTGGATCAACATAGCATATGTCGAATTTGATTGTTACAGTTTTAATGTTTGGTTTGATATTCTGTTCTGTTTTCCTGTGAAATGACTTGATTCATCTTGGTTGGTCCCTAAATGAACCCGATCCCTCTTTTATAGGCTCTTGGTAATACGTCCCTAGGTACACGGCATTCGCTGTGACGATGTACTCTTTGCGACTAAAAACCAATCCTTTTTGTGTATAAGCATGCTCATGAACTCTCGGCTAGATATAGGTATTTGGTAATAAGATTCCTTAGGTACACGGCATTCGCGGTGACGATGTATACTATGCGACAAAAAGCCGAACCTTGAGGCTGAGGGTATAAGGGCAGTGCATAATTTCGGTTGGATATATGAGGTGAAAGGGTAGAAATAAAGGGTACTGATTTTGAGAAGGATTAAGCAGATAAGTCTAGGATTACGGAATCAGAATGTTGAGTCAAATGTTAGGGCAACATGTGTGACTGTCAGTTTGATATTGCTATATTTTGTGCTTTCGTTTTTATTCGTGTCTGTCTTTAGTACTGTTTTTGTTAGTCTTTTGTGTCTATTTTAGAAATCTCTCAGATTTGCATTAGAATTCTCGAAGAACAGCGTGATACACTTGTTTCTATGTGCTCATCGAAGTCGCTCAAACGGTTAGTATTTCTTGATTCTACCTTGACTTTTGACTTAGTCTTTTTGGTTGAATCATGATCTGAAAAGCTCCTATTTACTCGCATGACTTAGTCTCAAACTTGCTCCTATGTGCTCGTGAAAGTGGATTGGTTATATACTATTTTTAGCTTCATGTTTTTGAATAATCATGACTTAGTATTGAACTTATCCAATTTAAGCAGTTTTCTCCTTATGCTCAACGGTCATGTTTATGTCCATTAACTCCATGATTAGCTTAAGAAACTGCTACAGTGACCGTTGTGACTTGTGCGATTTATAAGTGGTAGATTATATGATTTTATTTAACTTGTCATATCATCCCACTTGCTCCACATCGTTCTCTACCACTCTGAAACTGCATTCTGCGATTTTCTCTTCCATCTCAGCTCTTAGGGTTTTCATTTTTCGACTTTGATTCACTTTTTTCTTGCTAAAATAATGTCGAATTCATCATCTCAACCGAATGTTGACCCAACATTCGACACTAACTCTGCTGCTCCAGTCCCTCTGCAAGTAATCCCAGGTCCCATGGAGATCGTGGTCTACACCGGGCCTTTTCAGCCACTCAGACCAGTCAGACCACCACCGCAGGGCGCCGAAGAACAAGTTCCACAACCACCGACCACAGAAGAGCCACAGCCCACGACGACAGAGCCACAAACGGCGAACCCTAGCCAAGAAACTCCAGCCACGATGGCAAGCCAAGAAAGCGACGATGATGTCCCTCTGAGAATCAGTCTCCAATCGCTCCAAACCCGGCGAAGAAAACGCAAGGATGACGCGCCGCCGAGCTCATCTGGTGCAATTCCAGAATCTGGAGCCCCAATTGGAGGAGAGGAGCCGACAGCGCCGAGCTCTCAGACGGTGGAAACCCCTGTTTCAACAGACCCAGTTTTTCCGGCCACAGTTGCACCCAGACAGACGATTCGGCCACCGGTCTTCACTTTCGCCGACGCTCCGCTCGGTGCAACTTCATCCCAGCCACGGCCAGTCCAAACTAGCTTGGTGGGAGGCGCAATTTATGTTCCAGCGCCGTCGTCTGTTTCTCCTCCGCCGTCGCAAGCTGCCACGACGCCTTTACCTGGCGCTCCAAGCTTGATTCCGGCGACAGCTACTGCCCCAAAGACGAAGAAGTCTCGGCCAGAAACTTCCAAGAAGAAGAAGGGCAAATCCCAGGCCAAGACTTCTGCTCCTGTGACGAAGCGACGAAGCGGGCGTATCAGACGAGCGATGAACCCAACTTCCAACGCCGATGACCCCATCGATCTGTCCAGCGACTCGATTGACACGGTCGTCGACTCCACCACTTATGACAGCGTCGACTCGGAGTTCTCAGATGAGGACTTCAAACTTTCAGGGGGAGAGACGCCGCCCTCTGACTCGGAGTCCTTCACCGCCTCAGAACAATCAGAGAGCAACGACGATGAAGAGGCAGAACTAGCTGAGACCTTAGAGTCCTTGAAGAAAAGGGTGGAGAAGAGCGCGGGCAAACGACCCATGGAAAGTGATGACAAGCCAGCAAAGAGAGCGAGGACTAAAAGTGCACCTCAACCAGCCGCAAGTCACCGAGATGCCTCCCCTGTGCCAGTCACTGAAGGGAATGTTGAGTCTGATGTTGACCCAACATTGGAAGACTCAGATTGGGAGAGTCCCTTGCCCAGCCGCAAATTTTACCGCCCAGCCAACGAGCAGCTGTGGAGTTCCCTGAGTCATAGACTCTTTAGGGTGGAGCGGGTCGTGGACGAAGTGAGCTTCAGGAAGTACGGCGTGATGCAATTCCTGGAGTCACGGCATCTCGGGCACATGGTGACAAGCTTGGGGACATACTGTGACAGTGTTGTCCGAGAGGTATATGCTAATCTCTTCTTTAATGTGGCTGAGGTTGGGTCTAAGAAGTATGGGAAGGTTTTTCTGAGGGGGAGTCTTTATGACATGTCGGCCAGTGCTATAAATAGGTTTCTTCGTACTCCTGAGGTAGAAATGGGGTATGAATATGATAATGATGCTGTGGTTAGTTTTATTACCGGGGGTAGAGTGTCCAAGTGGGTAGGAAACTGTGCGGGTAGTGCTCTTACATCCCTGTATTCGGTCTTGTGTAAGATTGGGGTATGTAGTTGGCTACCTACGTCTAATGAGGTCAGGGTAACTGAGACCATGGCGCATTTGTTGTTTGCCCTTGGTCAAAACTTGCCTATTAATTGGGGGAAGTACATTCTGGACAATATGTCCAACCAAGCTGAGAAGAAAGGGAAGGGAGTTCTCCCTTATCCATCGATCATCTACGGAGTACTTCTACAAGGCGGATTCCAACCTACACGGCGAGACATGGTGATCACTCAAAGGAGCCCGTATCCTGTCCAGCCAAGTCATTTGGCGGACTCTGGCAGAGTAGTAGATCTGCCCTGGCGCAGCCCTGATCATGATGTTGACCAAGATGTTGGGGCAACATCTGTGGCAGAACAAGCCCTCAGAGCTCTTGATGAGTCCATCGCAGCGTTGGTGGCTCAAAGGGATGCATTGAGGAGGATCGATCATTTCTTCCCAAAAAGGGGGAGATAATAGGGCAGAAGCGAGCGCTGAGCAGAGAGCTGAAGATCGGGCAGGGCCGAGTGAAGTGCAAGTCGAAGCACAAGCAGGGGGAGATGAGGATCGTGAGCAAGTGCAAGTTCAAGGAGCTGAAGGCCAAGAAGGAGCTGAAGTGGAAGAACCCGTCGACAGTCTAAACACTTAGGCGTCGATTTTTGTGCATGCGCTTTTTGCTTGTGTTTGCATGCCTGGTTCTTATTTTCCTATGTACTTTTTATTTTGGACCATGTCTATTTTTATTTTTGCAGATCGTTTCTGGACCTCTAAGGCGTGTACTAACTTTTTAGTACTTTGAATAGTTTTTAGTACTATTCTGATTTCCTTCTAACCCTAACCATTTTGTTTTGTGGTTGAGTGGATGTTGCCTTCAGGGGGAGTTTTGCTAAGGATAGCTTCTGCATTGGTTTTGGGAAGAAAGATAAAAAGGGGGAGATTGTTGATGTTGAGCATTCAACTGAAACGATGTTGAGTAACATTCTAGTCAACATCAGTTGGCCGAGAATGTTCTCTTTCCTAGTTTTATCTTTCATGCCCAAAACCTATTTAATTGATGACGTGGAATTTTTCTAGTGTTTTTCAGGACTTCTTCAAAGGGTTGAATGGATCAAACCGCGTGGAAGAAGTGTAGAAGAACTAGAGTGAAGATAGGAGTGAAGCATACTAAAAATAGGAAGCTTGGAGAACAAGTGAAGACTGAGCAACCCAAGCTGACCAAGTCGAGCTGCAACGGTCACTAACTGTCCAAATACACTTAGTGGACGTTAGTGGACGTTGTGGGAAGTTGCTAAGCCGTTGGAACAAGTCTCTCACAAGTCGAAGGAGTATATAAGTCGAGAAGACTTAACTGTTGAAGACACGGACTTTGGGAGGACGAACACAGAGCGAAAGTGAGAACATCTCTGAGAGAGAATATTCCTTGAAAGAGTTTTTCTTTGTAGTCTAGCAGTCGCTGAATTCTTTATTGATTCGTAGGTTTTTGCTAGACTAGTTTTGAACTATCTTTTCGTGATAGTTTGTAATCCATCTTTATAGTGGATTCGCAGCAAGTTATTTGACTTGCTGCATAAAAACATCGTGTGTGTTCGTTTCATTTCGTCGCTAAGTTCTTACTATTCCGCTGTGCTTTAAAAGAGAGAGTGAGTGTTAACCCAACATCACGTCCAACATCCGTATTTTACTTAGTGATTTTTATCCATTGTGTGTGGGACCCCCTTCAAACATTATTATTACTATTTTTATTTTTATTATATACGTAAATGTCGAAACTGAAAATGCATGTGAATCCTTTTTCTTGTTTAATATAACTGAAGCAGCACAAACAAATTTAGGCCCGATTTTATTGCAGTAATGAACTTTATTTATTACATGATGATTATTTTGTTCTGATTAATACAATCTTGGTCGACCAGGAGTAGGAGGGTGTGGATTATACGGATCATGACTAGGATTTGGTCTTGGACCATAATCATAGTCATCAATTGAAACCCTTTTATTCTCTACATTTCCCACTTTAACTTCCTGCAAAGTTTTCATCGAACAAACTTAAAATTAAAAATAATACTTAGAAGCGTAAAATTTATGAATACATCAGCCCCTAAAATAACCTGAGGGAAATTATCGATGTGTTCATGTATTTCCTTAGTTAAGCCACCACTGTTTCCTGATGAACAAATAATAAGAATAAATAAATAAGGATTGTTGAACTACTAAAAAAAGATAACATAAGAATTGGTTGGTTAATGTCATTTTATCACCATTGGAACTGTCTATCTTGCGATTTGCAGAAGAAAAAGCAACGACACATAAAAGACACAAGAAAATGATTACTTTCTTCATTTCTTTTCGGATGTGAATGGGTTAAATGACTCCTAAATCAGCAGTATATATAGGGTGAACCATTCACAAAGCTATTAAAACGTAATCTCATTTATTTAAACATGGAAAAGATCTCACATTTACATAAAATCTAGACAATATAATATCAATTATATATAAATGTCAAATTGTTGATATGGCAAATATTATAAACTCCAAATAGTCTCTCAAAATTATATAGAAAGATTATTTGTGGGTCATACTCCATACAAATGGAAAAAAAATGTCATATGATTCGACATTACTTATTCCAGATTATTTCCAAGAAAATCTTATTTTTCAATCATGATAATCGAAATAATACGTCACTTGTCAAATATAATAACGATCTACTGTGTGTGAATGTCATAAGTGGCAAATGTGACAACTCCAACTATTATTAATTATATTGAGTAACATAATGTATCTCGGCTTAGATTTGTCAATTGAAGTCGGATGATTGTTTCAGTTATTTCTTCCATGATCCCTAACAAAAGTGTTGTAACATATTAAGGGTGATGACTTGGATATAAAATCTTATTTTGGTCTGTAACTGATGTAACGTCAGTGACACGTAGAAAATCACAATCGGTAATGATATAAGGACGTCAAATGTAAAGTAGAAGTCAACAACATATGCTTTAAGAATTAAGTAATCTTTCAAAACTATATAAATAAAAGATCAATTTTGGCAGGGGCGATATTGTCGAGATCGACACGTGGGTCATCCAAGACCAAAAGAAGATTATTTATTACAAGAGCTACGACGTTTCCTAAAAGAACCCCTTTAAAAGATATTAAAGCCTGTTACGGCAAACGTGTTGGGCCTACTAATAACAGGACCACTATAACAACTTGGGCCATTAGTTTGGGCCTCCGTTGAAGCTGTGCTATGTATGGTATAGGGTATAAAAGTCTTCCTTTCCCTCTTGAGCTTTATTTTCCAACTTTATATACCTAAAGCCTAAAGGAAAGCTAAACCAAAAGTAGGAAATAATAATTTTAACCGAGGTGTTATTATAGGATGGGTCTATGACACATTAAATACGGAGATTCGCATAAGATTTTCATATGAAAGATTATAGTAAAATCCAAATTTATTACCCACCTTCCCTTGCCATCCTCACAAGAATGGAAAAGCATTCTCCTCATTGAAGATAATGTGACTTGACGGAAATAATCGTTGTCTTTATGAATTTCTGCAGTTAAAACACCGTTGTTTCCTGGTTAAAAGAAATTTAAAAAAGACACAATGTAGTTATTGACAGTGTAGTTATTTAATTTATTATTTATCACCATTGGAACTGATCATTCGTGCAGAAGACAAAGTTTCGAGAAATAAAAAACACAAGAAACAGATAACTTTCTTCATTTTTTTCTTCTCGGATATGAATGAGGCATCAAATGATGAGGGGTGGAGCCATTCACTATTGCTCTCCTGTATGCAAATCTACATCTCCTCGTTTTTAATAAGAAACTTTATAACAACAATCTCAATAATATTAATATATAATACTAGTAGTAATTATAATAATAATAATAATTGTTATTTAGTATATCCACTTTTAATGCAAGAATGTGACGAATATCATTTGTGCTAAGGAGGAACGGGACCATATTATTTTTATTTTTTCAAAATAAAATACATTTGGCAGAAAATGGTAAAACACAACTTTAATAAAAGAACTTTTTAATGCACGAACGTGATGAATACCACGTTTTCTTCTAAATAATCTTTCCAAATGAAGTACATTTGACATAAATGTAAAAAAAGGCACAACTTCAATATATGTTGATATCCTATAAATTGATGGCAATAATAATCCACCCACCACTGCAAGGTTTCTTAATGAAGAAAAAGGGTATGAAAGATGTCATTAATAAACTCACATAAAAAGAAAGTCGGTCTGTAATCAAAACTATATCCATTCATGGTATTGGTAACCGACGTATTTGAAATTTTTATTTACCAAGCACATTAAATTGTCATCTGACGTATCGTATATTTATTTGCACAAACACAGCACGGGTGACTGATGGGCTTAACCAGCAAAAAAATAGAAATAAAAATTAGACCCATATTAAACACAGTAGGTAACACGCAAAGGTAATGAAAGCCCAAATTGTGTTTCTATAATCTCTTATATATACTGCAATAATGATGCATGTGGGAACTAAGCAAAATCAGATAAATCTTCATCTTCAACCTCTCGCTCTCTACTTCTCATCTATCGATCGAGCTCGATCGTTCTTCTATTTCTCATCTAACCATCTTCTCTTCTCCATCGTCTTCTTCTCGATCTATCTGTTCTTCTTCTATCCTAACTCTAATGCTAGATAATACATATCATCACGCATACAACCCGTTTGATAAAATCACTGAGTAAAGAAACCACTTCAAATTAGGTCGGGATCTTACACACATCAGTTGAATCAACCAATCCTCACGAGGGAAAAAAGAGAAGAGAAAACTCTTCCCTCTATGCTCTATTGTAAAGACGCCGAAGAAATCATCAGGTTTCACGACTGGTGAAATTCTCGACGACGGAAAGTAAAGAGCTTTTCCAGCGGTTCTCCGACGAGGTCGTCGAGGGGTATTTCAAATCCATCTACACACCTTTCTCTTACCGTACACAAACGCCGGTCTGAAGACCACGCCTGCAGTGTAAGCATGGTAAGCGTCGTTTTTATTTCCTTATCAGACATTTTACTTCATCAGTATTTCTTGATTTCGGTTTACTGAGTTTGTTTGCTCTCTCCCGGCCGCGTCATCCCCCAGGGGCTCGGGATTCACAGAAGCCAACTCTCCGTCGTCGATCTTTCCAAGAGCTGGTCGGTTACGTTCCCTGCGAGCACTCGAAGCTGACGTCCGTTACTTGCGAAAATGTAGAGGTCGAAGAAGATGCGTTATCGCCACTACTGCATCTACCTAGCACGCAGCCGCACAGGCCCGGTTTCCGTAAGAACTGTCCCGACCCAAATCGTCGAACGCTCGACCCGACGGCAAAGCCCCCACCAAGTCGACGTTGCACGAGAAGTTGCAACGTGGTGGAACTCGTCTACCTCGACAACAATAACTTGAGCGGCGAACTCCCGCCTTTCGGTGGGGAGTTCTCGAGCCTTAGGGAATGCAACTTCTCGTACAACGTCGGGCTGGCGGGGACTTTGCCGTCGGGTCGAACGTCCGACGATTTGGGTCGGGACAGTTTTTACGGGAGCCGGGCCTGTGCGGCTGCGCGCTAGGTAGATGCACAGTGATGATAACAGATCTTCTTCGAGCTCTAAATTTTGGCGAGTAATGGACGTCGTGTACTTAGTTTCGTGCGTCAGTCTACGGAATATGCCTGCGCCTGGGTGGGTGTGGTTCCGTATGAGATGAAGTGGCCGGTGGATGAAGAAGAAAAGAAGTTGAAATTGCGGTTGTTGTTAAGTAGGGTTTGAATTATACTGCTAGGAATTTTGTATGTAATCAATCCTTTGATCGCGTGTTGTTGTAATAATGTATGTACGGCACCGTTGATGTACCAGTGTGATGTACCAGTGTCATTTTCTTGATCGTGGATTTTATGACTGAGTTTTATTTCCTCCTTGAAATATTGTAATCTGCTTATTTGATGTTATCGTCCAAATATATGATTCCTAACAGGATCTTGTTGTTGCATATTCATGATTATCGCAAGTCGCACATCTGTCATAAATAGGGGACGATTATTTCATTTGCTTCTATTTGCCACAGTTCAATAGTTTTGGACAAAGATTAGACCCAAAATTAACATTCGTCAGCTGTATATTTGTCCACACGTGTGACTCTCTCTCTCTCCTCAATGCAATTCGGTACTTTCTATAGTTCACTCTTTTATTGCACCATCACGAAATCAGAAAATTCTCAAAGTTAATCCATCCTTACATAATACATACTTGTGATGATGAGATCCTCCTCCGCCACGTGTCACCGACTTTGTCCTCCTCGGCATCCACGCCATGTGGCTTGTGTCCGCATGATCAGCACAAAAGTGCGTTAAAGATGGAAGCTTTAACCACAAATATTCTTTAACCGTAATAAAGTATTAATAAATATCCTTAAAAATATACGTTATTAATAATTAACGGTAACTCGGCCATACTTTTTCATAATTAATTAACTTGGCCGGTGCTAAGCTACTAAAGGCTAAAGCTAGTTAATCCCTCCTAACCACAATTAGATTCTCGCACTACTGTCCCATTTCTTTGCCACGTGTCCCTCTTTGTCTCCTCTTCGTTTGCTCTCAGCATTATATACAGAGGACAAGAAAGTAATCATCCATTGAGAAGAACTACCACTCACACACACACAAAAGAAAAAGAAACCACTCACTGCGTGAAAACTGTTTCTTTCTTTGCTAATCAATCAATTGCTCACATAAATTCCCCAAAGCCCAGAGATTAATTCGTCACAAAAACCTTAAATTCGAAGCGTAAAGAAACTCGGTTACAAATTGCAAGACATGGGTCGGTTCGTGACTTTGCTTTCCTACCTTCACTCCATGGCCGGGTAAAGTAAAGCTCTATTTTCTCTAATTACCCTTTTCAAAAAATCAGATTTTTTTTTTCTGATATAGTATATAAATAAATACAGGCCAGGCGTGATGCTTTTGTATCCCCTCTACGCATCGGTAGTCGCCATAGAAACTACGTCGAAGGTAGACGATGAACAGTGGCTCGCTTATTGGATTCTCTACTCATTTCTTACGCTTATGGAGATGTTGTTAGAGCCTCTTCTTGAATGGTATTTTAGTTATTCTTTTCTTGGGTCTTAAAAGAGATTTGATTTCGAACTAATTGAACTTTTTTTTTCTTGGGAAAGGATACCTATATGGTACGATGTGAAGCTATTGTTCGTGGCTTGGCTTGTCTTGCCTCAGTTTAGGGGAGCTGCGTTTTTGTACGAAAAGTTCGTTAGGGAAAAGCTTATTAAGAGGTATGGTGGAGCTCATTTCAACGGTAAGAACAGCAATGGTAGCAGTTATGGGAAAGGGAAGAAGAAGTTCGTCGATTTCATTTCGACCAAGAAGGTAACTTAACTGATTGGTTTGTATAGTTTTTCTTTTAAGGTGAGGTATTGAGATGTTTGTGTTATTTTCTGGCTGACAGGGTGAGCATGAAGCTTCGTAAGCTTTTTGACTCGTCGTCAGTTTCGATGTAGTAATAAATAATGGCAGCTGTTTGTTTATTATATGTTCATGATTTTCAAGAAAAATAGTTTTTTTCTTACTGTTGGGAATGGGCCTGAAATATTTCTGTTCATAATCAACAACGTAGCCCAAAACAATCAAAGCCCATATAAGACGAACATTCGGCCCATTAATAAAACAGCGGATCCCGCCGAAGAACTTAAGCCCAAACATTATTACATCTTTGTTTAATCTTATTACCAACAGCACATGAAATCTGATCTCATCAAAATTAATGATTCACTTCCTACTAAATTTTTCTATTGTTTCTCAATCAGTGTTTTAAATAGCGTTTTGTAACGCGCTACAGCGTAGTTTAGCGAGAAAACGCGTTGGAGCATAAAAAAAACAGCACTTTTGTCCTGAATAGCGCAAGTATTTTGAGTAAAGGCGCAAATAGCGTGAATAGCGCGTTAAATTACTCATAGCATATCATTCTTTTTTACTTTTTACCTGAGCTATCACCACCACACATAATCGATTATGCACTTACAACATACTCTCTCATGGTGAGACTAATTCTCAGAAGCAAGTATTATGTCTCAAATTCACTCATCACGATTGACAATAATTGAACACTTGACTATGTTGAGTGCAAACAAAATTGAATGACACCGATTATTTTTTAGATTTTATTTATATGGTTTTATGTCTTTTGAGTTGTTCGGGACGATTAATTTCCAAATGTTATTTCATATGATTAATGTTTATTTTTTTATATTAAAAGTAGTCTGCCCGAAAAGCTCACGCAATACGCTACATTTTTTACGCTACGCAACATCGGTACTATACCACGACATATCACCTCGTTTTTTAAAACATTGTCTCCCAATCAACCGTCGAATAAATAACAAATAATCTACTATTTTACATGAATTGTTTTCAAAACATTAGTATTTCACGCAAGCATGCATATAAAATTCGGACGCCAACCCTACCAAACCAAAACAAACCACCATTTGACAAAGTCTTTGGTAGCATTCAAATTACAGGCAAGTAACCTAACTCAACTACGTACCTTCATCACGTCCAAATAATGGCACCAATTTCCGTATATCAACATCATTTCCTACTACAAATTTTGAATATACTAACACTGCATATATTATTCACCCCACGTCCCCATCAAATGGCCGTACATCATTTGTTAACCAAAACACAGCAACTATGTGTGCCTCTCCACGCCATTTCCTCCATTATATACCTCGAATAAAGCTGCCTTCAGACAACAACATATCCATTCGAATCCCAAAACATCTTCTTTCTTCGCAGGTAATGTAAAGGAATACAATGAATATTCGATTATTTATTTTATTAATTAATTATAATGTATAGCATTTGATGTGTGTAGTGTACTATTGTTTTCTTGAAGTCAGTGTTATGGAGAACGGTCAATATCATGAAAAAAACGGCGCCGCCTTTGAGCTCAACGTTACAAAGGCCGAACCCAAGCTTGTGTCCCCATCCGAGGAGACAGAGAAGGGCTTCTACTTCTTGTCCAACCTCGACCAGAACATAGCCGTTATAGTCCGTACGATCTACTGCTTCAAGTCTCCCGACAAGGGTAACGAGGACGCCTTCGACGTAATAAAGGAAGCCCTTTCGAAGGTCCTCGTTTACTACTATCCCTTGGCCGGGCGGCTCGCGCTGAGTCCCGAGATGAAGCTCGTAGTGGACTGCACGGGCGAGGGAGCCGTGTTCGTCGAGGCCGAGGCCGTGTGCGGGCTCGACGAGCTCGGGGACATCACGAGGCCCGAACCCGGAACCCTAGGAAAGCTCGTCTACGACGTTCCCGGGGCTAAGAACTTACTCGAAATCCCGCCCCTCGTCGTCCAGGTAATCAGTTTTTTTTTTCTAGGGTTTCGATTGCGTAGCGATAGTGTTTGAAATCACATAACAAATTAAAATACGATACTCCCTCCAAGTAGGGATCAATGGAAATCGAACTTATTTAAGACCCATTATACCTTCAAATTGGTCCGAGTCTAGACGTACTTACTTAGACCATGCAATGCGCAGTCGAATTCGTAGGTGGTTTAATTTGACGATCGTTTAGACTGATCGATGTCCTTTTTTCATTTTTCACACAGGTGACCAAGTTCAAGTGCGGCGGGTTCGTCCTCGGCCTCTGCATGAACCACTGCATGTTCGACGGGATCGGCGCGATGGAGTTCGTCAACACGTGGGGAGAAATGGCCCGAGGGCTCGAACCGAAGGTCCCTCCCTTCACGAACCGAACGATCCTCAGAGCGAGGAACCCTCCGAAGCCCGAGTTCGAACACAACGAGTTCGCGGAGATCGAAGACGTATCGAACAGTTTGAATCTCCACGACGAAAAACATATGTCCTACAAGACGTTCGCCTTCGACTCCGAGAGGCTCGAACGCTTAAGGAGCCAAGCCCTAGAGGGCAAAACCCTAGCCAAGTGCACCACCTTCGAAGCCCTATCGGCCTTCGTTTGGCGGGCCCGAACCCGGGCCCTAGGGCTCAAGCCCGACCAACAGACGAAGCTCTTATTCGCGGTGGACGGACGGTCGAGATTCGACCCTCCGATCCCCGAGAAGTTCTTCGGAAATGCGATCGTACTGACGAACTCGCTATGCAGGGCGGGCGAGTTGGAGGAAAATCCTCTCTCTTTTACGGCTAAGCTCGTCCAAAACGCGGTGAAGATGGTGGACGACGCTTATATGAGGTCGGCTATAGACTACTTCGAGGCGACGCGGGCCCGCCCCTCGCTGGCCTCGACCCTTCTTATTACGACTTGGTCTAGGTTGTCTTTTTACACGACGGATTTCGGGTGGGGCGAACCGATTTTGTCGGGGCCCGTGGCTTTGCCCGAGAAGGAGGTTGTCTTGTTCTTGTCTCATGGGAAGGAGAAGAAGAGCATCAATGTGCTTTTGGGATTGCCATGCGAGGCTATGGAGAGGTTTGAGAAGATTGCTGAGGAGGTTTGATCGTTGAAATTTATGTGTTTGCTGTGTGTTTTTATTGTGTGCGAAGTTGAGTATGTGTATTATTGCTTGAATGTTATTGCATTTTTTGTTGGTGCATTTTTCTTGGTGAAATTTTGTGTTGTTCCATGTGAAAGTCTCTTTCTTGGTTGAATCTGTATTGGGTTTGATTTGGGCCCATTGTGAAATTTACAATCATCAATCTATAAAGGTATTCACACCACACTTGGGCTGGAAAAAAAAACTTGGAACTCGTACATTTTTGTTTAATTTAGTGAAATGAAAAATTACATATGAATAACAACGGGGTTGGTTCATGTTGTAAGCGGCTTGGTATCGCTTAAGCAAGGTCTCGGGTTCGAATCCTTGTATATGCAGCACTCCCCTTTGGGAGCCTCACCTGCCTTTACCAGGTACGCGACGCGGGCGAACCGGATTAGTCGGGGCAACCCGGAACCGGTCGGGTATCCGCAAAAAAAAATTACATATAAATAATTCAAAGAGTTCTGATGCTATAGAATTAGAATCTAATGACAGCTTACAAGTTCACGCAATTTAAGTTAGTTTTGCAGAATTGATAAACGAAATTCAGTATCTATGGGTGTTATTGACGTTATAACATTACAATTTGTATATAATTAAGTTGGAAAATCAAATTTGCTGCTCATAATAAGGGGTGTATTTAGTACATTAAAGCATGCCAATAGAGTTACATGTATAAAAATCATGCAATAATTTTATAATATAATCAACAGGGTGTAAGTAAATAGAATCTCCCATTTATAAATTTTTACGTTAAAAAAGAAATAATTATTTGTCAGTCTTTATCATTCTCACAATCGTGCACACTTCTCGGAACAGATATTGATCTCCTCTCACGAATTCTTCTCTCTCTGAAGCTCAAAAAGGCTAAAGGTGGATGTGAATACGATACATCTCTATCTATCTTCTGCAGCTGCGTTTCTCTGCATCGTTTGTCTCCCCATATTCACATTCGTTTTGTTTGCTTTCAATTCATTACTGCTGCTGACTGTGTCCCCATGTTTTTAGCACATTTCCGAGCATTTTTTCCTTCTTCTTTTTCGCTTCTCTCTAATTGGTCGTAGCAAATAATATGTACTCTCTTTCGTGATTCGCTTGCGCTCGTGAGAAGCGTTTAAAGCTGTGTCGGGAGAATTTCCCATTATTGACGTCTTTTTTTCTCACTGCGTAGAACTCCCACAGACTTTGAACATCAAGCTTTTTCTTTCTATATAGGTGTTTGACTGGAAGAAACTTTTTCAAAGTCAATAGCCCTTTTCTTTGTAGATTACTTTTCTGTTCGATCTGAGATGTTTGATGGCGTTTTGAACGAACATTACGGTATTTGCAGTCCGCCGATAACATCATCGGAGCTGTCGAAGCCATATCAGAGGGTCTCTTTTTCTTCGTCTCTCTCTCTCTCGTCGGTCCGACGCAGTTTCTTCTCCGTAGGCTGATTCATCGACTCTTAGCTCCGGCGAAAGAAAAATATGAGCTGTAAATTATCAGTGCTATCGTCGACGCGGCGAAGGGTAGCAGCTACGTTGTTCACAGTACTGTTGCCGGCGGCCCTAATCGTTGGAATCTGTACAGGTCCGAGTGGACATATTGTAACGTTTTGGATTTTTGTTCGTTTTTGTTCATTTTTTCCGTATCTGAGATTTCTTAATACTGGGGAAATCAATACTCATCAGTTTTTAGGCTGTGTTTGGCTTTTCTTCTTCTTCTCTTGCGTTTGTTCATGGAAGATTTGTCTTTAAATGTGTCACTATTTCAGTTCACCGCCTTGTTGAGGAATCTAAGGCAGTTCAATCGGAAGGAAACACTCACCCCATTACTCATCGGAAGCTGCTTCATCATCTCGGTAAAGTAGTACTACGTACAGAATGCTGTTAGTCATATCCTTTTATTTGAGATTCTTGATAAAGTTCATCATGCTCGCTGCAATCATTGACCTTAATGATATGGTAGATTGGACGTTCATATAAAGATTACAGCATAGGTTCATACATGTCACTGATTTTGTCATTGGGTTCAATTCTTTCTGTCATTTTTCTTGCATTTGGGCGAGTTGCCTTTATAGCATGCAGACAAAAACAACAATGAGAGAGAGAGAGAGAGAGAGAGAGAGAGATGTACTGATTAATCTCTGCTCTGCTGACACTGTGCAAGACTACTATGCGCTCACTGCACAGTGTTTCCCTGTCTCAGTACGAGCCTTTGTGTGGGTGGGGTGGGCGCAGTTTCAGCCTTTTCCTTCATCCTTTTTACCCACTGAAACCACTCAGTCATACCTCATTAAGCCCTTATGGGCATATATGCACTGCCATATGTTCCCTTGATAAATGACCACCTCCTTTTGAATTTGTGTGATTTAGTCCTTTTCTGGGTATGTACTATCTAGCTTGTGACATTATTCAGTTCACTCAGTCTTGTGAAGTAGGGCTGAATAAACGAATGAATGAGATGTTTATATTACCCAAGAAGTTTGCATTTAAGAAAATACTATCTTTTTCCAGTTCACAAGTCACTGCACTGTCCATACTTAACTATTACTCCCTCCGTCCCAAACCGTTTTATACATTTTACTATATCGGGCGTCCCACTTCTTTTGTACATTTCCTAATTTAGTAAAAACTATCACAAACAATCAATATAATAATATTAAGTATTCTCAAAATACGTGTCAAAATATATACTCCACTGTCCCAAATGATTTTGGACATTTGGAAGTTGGCACGGGAATTAAGAAACTGAATATTTTAATAATATAGTGTGATGAAAAGGTAAAAAGTGTAGATTTTGGCACGCCTTTTAAGAATATTTAATATTATTATATTGATTGTTTGTGATAGTTTTTTGCTAAATAAGGAAATGTCCAAAAGATGTGGGACGTCCGATTTAGTAAAATGTCCAAAATGGTTTGGGACGGAGGTAGTACTTTTTTACCTTTTAAGTGTACTATATTATTAAAATATTCAGT
Organism: Craterostigma plantagineum; assembly: GCA_027422505.1. NCBI lineage: Eukaryota > Viridiplantae > Streptophyta > Magnoliopsida > Lamiales > Linderniaceae > Craterostigma > Craterostigma plantagineum. Next base: position 1,702,226 of record JAPQWV010000035.1, read on the forward strand.
TTCTTAAAACCCGTGCAAAACCCCAAATGTCCAAAATGGTTTGGGACGGATGAAGTACATCATATCTCTTTTTCTTGCATAACTAATCACTTCTTCCATTCTTTGATCATCAGCGCCAGGTCCATCGATCGACCGACCCGAAGAAGAAGAAGAAGAGCCGAACAGAATATACAGCGACAAGTGTTCGAAATCGGACATATCGATAAGCCAAGGCCCGACCCAGCCTTTGCCCAGCGGCATACCTACTTACAAGGTGGAGATTATGAATGTGTGTATTTCGGGCTGCGAAATCTCGAGGATTCATTTGAAGTGTGGATGGTTTAGCTCCGCGAGGCTCGTCAACCCTAAGCTCTTCAAGCGCCTAAGATTCGATGATTGCCTGGTCAACGACGGGCAGCCATTGGTCAACGGCCGTACGCTGTCGTTTCAGTACGCTAATACTTACCGTTACCCTCTCGCCGTTTCTGCCGTTACTTGCTGATATTTGATGATCATATATATAGTTTTCGGATTTTGATTGATGATGGTTTTTTCTTTTCTTTTCTTTTTTGCTGTGGCTGGCCAAACTCTGTATATGCAAAAATGAGTGAAAGGAGTTTATTTAAACGTGTCATTTTTTATTCGTTTGACCTAAAAGAACCGATTCAAGAACTCAAGAGTAAGAGTAGTTTCAGTTGAAAGACCTCATAGCAGTAAAAGCAAATTAAGGACAAAACATATTAACTTAGAGACCACACAAGACACAATAACAACGGTAGGTAACAACGGAAACATATCGATTTCCTCTATTATAGCTTCTCCACTTAACCATACTATAACTGATTTACATCAATTTTCGACGATAATCGAATCCTTGGACGACGCCTGTTCGTCGGCGGGAATAACGACAGCATTGAGCTTCACGACGTCGATGATTTGCTCTTTGAGTTTGGGGTTAATATCGTCGACGACGACCACTTGCGCATTAGTTTGTGCATGCTCGGGAAGTTTTTCTTCGTCGGCGTTTGCGTTCTTCGAATTCTTGTAGACTAAGTAAAGTATCATTTGGAGCACGCCGAAGGTGAACCCGAGGACGTTAGGAATCTGTAAATTATAATTGCGGCCGAAAAGATGTATTATAAAAATTAAAGCGCATGTAATATGTGGGCGAGATAATCAATCAACGAAGTGAGGTATCGTTTTTATTTATTTCTTACGGCGATGTTATAGTCTTTGATGAGGAGGCCGTAGAAGAACCACATGACGGCGCTGATGGTGAGGAAGAAGGACAGAAGAAATGGCATGTACTCCACGCTCTTCGTTCGTATGACTTGTCTCTGAAGTTATACGTAAAAAAGAATCATATCGCGATTAGGGTTTTGGACAAGGATAAAAAGTTAGACAACGAAGAAGCGAATTTCATCGAATTTATAGGACTAAAAATCTTAGATGGAACGCATATTATTCTTTACCACGACGCATAGAGGCGCGACGAAAACGCACAAGGAAAAGACTAGGCAAATCCACCCAACGATTACAGCGCGCGTCGGCCCTTTTGCAAAGGCTTGAGTCAGAAGCACGACGAGTCCAAATCCAATGATGTTCAGAAGCGCAAGAATCTTTGCAGTGTATATCTGCCCCAACATTATGGTTCAAATTTTTTAGTAAAGAACGATTTTAATTTATAACAATCTATGTAGCGAACTAATTATATTGTAATGAATATATTTATTACCCTGGCATTTCTCGGGGCGTATTTGAGGTAGAAGACGATGTAGAAAGCCTGAACGACGATGCCAACTGAGTTTATGGTAATGAGAAGAGTACTGTTGTTGGGTTTGAGGAAAGCGTAGTATATCCAAAGCATTGCGCTGAAAAGTCCGACGATGTAAGGCACAGATTGGTACCCTTCGGAGGTTTTCTTCTTGTAAATTCGGTAAAACGTCGGCCTACAAATTAGACGTATACGAGGAAGTTTAATTACATATGGCATGGTGTCTATATGTCTTGAAATGATGCTATATTATTGCATAAAAATGGCTAAAATCACGTACACTGGGGCGAGGAAAACCATGAAGGAGACGATGTTTCCTGCAATAAGTGATAAAGTAATAGTTTTCATTAGCTACACATCTATGAAATCCATGTCTTTGCATGGCACTTGAAGTCGATGTTAAGCATGCACGTTATACATATTTATGTATATATTATAGGTTTGTTACATTAAAGTGTTTATTACAGGAGAGATATGCATACCTAGAACTCCAAAAGAGAAAGCCAAGTAGCTGAACATGTTTGAAATATGATTAGAAAAGAAATTCTTGATATATTTGCCCGAACAAGAACAACAATAAACTCTACAGATAGACTGGAAAGAACGAATTAGAATTTAATATTGTTATGTGTTTATAAGCTCGTTCTTGCTACATCCTGTTTATATAGAGGAGGTAAAACACCTAATACATAGTACAAAAGAAAGTGTCATGAAGGTATATTTCAAATTTGGCAAGATGGGACTTGGTGGGATTGATCCAACAGATACTCTTCGATTGTTCTTTACAGTTGTAAAACATGTTTATTTATTTATCCTTTTAATAAAAGAAATTGGAGAAAATGAAATGATTATGATATTCCTCACTCCTAATGCTCCATTTTAACCCTATTTGGCTATTTCCCAGCACTTGGGCGAGGTTCTTGTTTTCACTTTGGGTAATTTTCTTATATATATATTTTTTTTATTTTTTGAATGGAAGAGTCGTCAACATGGTTCATTCTGAGGTGTTTCCCACATAATAATACCCAATTGTAGTTTAAGGGTTACAACTCATATTTCGTTCTTTAGGTATTTCATATAATTCGACATGTTGAGTTTCTACTAGTGATCCTATGCAGCAAACCCTAATTGAGAAAGTATGTAAGAATTATTGTGCCACGTCACCGCCAATAATACACTATTTTGGCAGGCGGCAACTTGATGCGTTATGGTGTTTGTTGTTTTCGAAATTCTCTCTTTTGTTCATCACTTGCTTTGCTTTTTAAGGGTACGATATTGATGAGAAACCCTAATTTGGAAAAAAATAATTTCGACATGTGTGTTATTATTGTGTGCATGCGTATGTGCAAGTTGAATTTCTTATGTGTACGTATAGATATTTATGGTTTAATTTTGGAGATCTCTTATAGAACACACGAGATGTATTCTACATTGATCTACCATTTTATAATGGAATATAAAGGTCTAGGCAAGCACGCGATAATAGTGAGGTCATGGAATTCAATTGGAATATGAAAACAATGGTGTATTAAAAGTGATAGTCCTTACACGCGAATCTATATGGAATATTCTATTCTAGATAGTGCCCTAAACAATTGGGGAGATTAAAAAGTGAAATAAAATGAATAAATTAAAGAATAGGTGGGACCACACTTTGCCATAATACACCGTCCAAAATATATTATATCCTCTTTGCTGGGGAGTTGATGCGATGACAATAGATGAAGATCTTCATTCAAATTAAATATGAAAATTGAGGGATAAAAATATGCGGAAGAATATCATAGTTTTGTGATTATATGTCATGTTATATAACCAAATATATTATATGTTGAGTAATTAAATCTTCGTTTGATGATGATTATTTAATTTCATTGCCAAATATTGAGAGCCAAATGGTTTTCTTACATGAAATATTGACCATGGGAGCCAATGCCACGTGACGTCCTCTCGAGTTCTGTATTCTCCCATGCGTGTGTATGTGTGTGTGTTAATGAGTATCATTATTCTCTTGGGAGGGTAATAAATGGAATAACCCAGCTTGTATTATACTAATACATATGATAAAGTCGAAACAAAAATTGACCCCTTTGAGTTATTTCGTCGTAAAACATCCAAACCTTCTATAGATATCCAAGGCAACGGCGTATATGAGATAATGGAATTATATACAAGAAAAGAGGCTGATATATCAACGAACTCTCAAGAAAGATTCTTACACGTTGATTACTTAGTTCCAATCATCCAAAGGTAAAAAATAAGAAAAAACCCTAAAGAAAAGGAAAACCTTAGGGTGCAGTGCAATAGATAGATAATCTAAAACCCCCTCGGGCCTCGATTGCTCACGCCGGGTCGGGCTTTCCCGGCCCGTGGCGTCGGCGATTGTCCGGCGAAGTGCAGCACGCCGTAACGTTCAGTAGGTTCTTCACAGCAGATTGCGCCCCTCCTTTAGGTAATAACACCATTTTCTTGAAGCTGCTCCTTCCTTTCCTTCCCTTCTTTATGTCGTTCGTCTTCTTATTATTACTGTCGTGCCTAACGATTTCTGGCAATGTACTTTCGTCGCTCGTCTCCTTATTATTACGATGATCTTCGAAACCCCCATCATTATTATTACCTGAAACAGACTCAATATCCCAAATCATCACATGAAAATTCGAAAAAAAAATAAGAAGTAAACCCTATTAACTCACCGTTATTACGTTCATCGTTCCCATCATCATTGAAATAAACCCTAAAACTCGGCGATCCCGGGAAATCACCTTCGCCTTCATAACCAATGTTCCTCCTCGGATCATCATCATCATCGTCATCGTTGTCATCACGAGCATCTTCATATTCTGTCAAATTTCCATCTTCTTCGATAATCTTTGAACCTTCCTTATCAACAGCAACGATGTTGTTGTTGTGGTAGGAATTAGAAGATTCGTTTTCGTCTTCCCTTACTACAAGGAGGAGCTCCTTCTTCGAAGGGGTTGCTTTGCCTCCTTTGATTTGCCTTCGAGCCCTAATTTCATCCAACCTTTGGGCGAAAACTGGGCGGAGTTTGGGAGGCAAAGAGATGCCATTGCCCATTTATTTTTAGACGACGAAAGTCTAAAAAGAAATGGGAGAGAGGAAAGACAAAGGATGAAGAAAGGTATTGAAAAAACGGATATGGTTTTTGTCCAAAAACCTGGGATTTTGCGAATGAGAAAATGCTGTGTATAGGTGGACATATTAATATGTTGTATTCCTATATTTAAGGTGACTTTGCTTTTATGTCGCCAAGAAAAAGGAAAGGAAATGTACGGTTCAGCAGTAAGATCTTCCATAGATGATATTATTGCAGCAAAGACTACATTGTCTTATTTAAGACCATACATAAAATGCTTCCACAGTTGCTCTGTAAATGTAATAATACACATTCAACAAGCTACAAAGCACAACTATATCATCTATATATAGCTTACATAGATTCACAGTTTAGAAACCGACTTCGTTGCGTGGCTTATCAGCTCGCGCCTTAAGATCTTTCCCGCCTGAGATTTAGGGATTGAGTTCACAAATTCGAGGCGTCGAATCTTTTTATATGGAGCAACCTGAATAAAGGTAATAAAGATCGAGGAAACTAATGACGATTGTACCAAAAAATGAAATAAAAATTAAAAAAAAAAACGAAGAAGGGGTATTAGTCTATCATTTCATGCCTGCTTTGCAACGAAGTCCATTATCTGAGACGCAGAAATGTTGCTCCCTGGCTTTCTTACAACATACGCCATGGGAATCTCGCCAGCTTCTTCGTCTGGATATCTGCCCTCGATTTTTAGGACATCAGATTATCTTTCGATGATTTACTAAATTATGAAATTGTATACATGTATATATAATGGATAGAGGTCAGTGCTCACGGAATAACTGCAGCATCAGAGACGTCGGGGATTGACTGAAGTATGTGTTCGAGCTCGGCGGGAGGAACCTAACAAACTCCCAAAATTACGATTCTGATGAAAAAATTAAGGAAGAAATCTCAAGCACTGTAGAGAAGCTCACTTGATAAGCTTTGTATTTTATCAGCTCTTTCAACCTATCAACAACGAAGAGGAACCCATCTGAGTCGAAATAACAGAGGTCGCCCGTCTTCAGCCATCCTTCTGAATCTATCGTCGTCCTCGTCGCTTCGTCATCCCTAGCGTAACCTAACGTAAACGTAGCTATTAAGGTAAAACGGTAAAATAGACTCAAAGGAAAAAAGAAGGGAAAATTTGGATTTGATTTTTATTACAACGTTCAGCACCTTTCATGACCCAGGGTCCTCTCAGCCATAGCTCGCCTCGTTTCCCAGGTGGTAATGACTCTCCACTCTCGGGGTCGACTATCTTGGCTTCCATGTTATCGAACAAGCGACCCGTCGACCCATATCGCTTAGATTCCTCGGGGCCCAGCGTTACTGTTGCCGAACCGCCGGTCTCAGTCATCCCATAACCCTAAGACATATAAACTAGGATTATGTTGAGTGTAATAAATCACCATAGCTAGCTAAGCCTTGACCAATCAATGCTAACAGCCTAGGAAAAATCGAGTCTTGGTCAGACCCACCGAGTAATTAAACACGTGTAATAACATAGTCAAACTACGATTTTCAAGATAGCTTGGAAGAAAAACAGAGTTGTGAAGAACCAACCTGGATAATTTCGACATGGGGTAATCTTGCCCTGAATTTCTCTGCAACTTCTTTGCCAAGAGGAGCACCCCCGCAGCCCACTTTCTACAGATTGGATTGAGCATAAGAACAAGCTAGTCGAAGGTCTCACTTTCGAAAAAAATTTATAGTACTTAAAAACATGTAAAAGAAAGAAGCTACTCTGTCTGAAATTGGAATGATTGTTATGACGTTCGATAAAGAATCAAGGCCTTGTTCTGTAGAAAGAAGCTACTTCCCACAGACACGATTGAACATAAGATCAAGCTAGTCGAACGTCTCACTGTCGATAAACTAGAAGTACTTGAAAAACATGTAAACAGAAAGAAGCTACTACTTGGTCTGAACTTGAACAAGTTCGGTCAAGAAATCGAGGCCTTAATACGCCTTCTTACCTGAAGAGAGCTCAAATCGTACTTATCGACCAACTCAGACTTGGCCAGAGCCACCACCAAGGGCGGCGCCACTGGGATAAAAGCCACCTTGTACTTCTCCACGGCCTCCAACATCTTCACGAAATCGAATCTCTCCATCAACACGACGCAATCACCCAGGGAGAGAGCCCTAATCAGCAAGGAGAAACCAAAGATGTGGAACAATGGGATTGTGAACAGTGTCGCCGCTTGCTCGCCGGCGTTCTTGGGGTCTTCCTTCATTTTGGTCTCGTAATAAGTCACAAGAGATGCAATAAGATTCCGATGAGTCAGCACCACGCCTTTGACTTTCCCTGTCGTCCCAGAGGAGAAGAGAATGGCGGCGGCGTCGGTTTGAAGTACGTCGGCGTTTATGCTCGCCGGGGATTCTGAGGAGAGCATGGAGAGGAAGTTGGGCGAGTCGAGGACGACGATGCTGAGATCTTGCGGGAAATTGGGTACTTCAGATCTGTAAGAATGTCATAGGAAAGGTGAGGTTTAAATGGAATCAACAGATGAGATTGAAGAAAAATCCATACCGCAGCTTCTGGGCAAGAGCTGACGTGGCAAACACGACGCTGGGCTTGACGAGCTGAATCTGGTGAGAAATCTCGGACGGAGAAGACAAAGGGTTCGACGGAGAAACGACGACGCCGAGGTGGAGGAGGGAGAAGTAGAGCACGGGGACGTGCACCGACGTCGGGGAGATGACGAAAGCGACGTCGTTTTTGGACAGAAACGCCGACAAAGAACGCGCCAGAGAGTTCACCTGGCGGAGAAAGGCGGCGAAAGTGACGCGACGGCCAGTCTCCGCTTCGATGAGGAAAGTAGCTTCGTAGGCGTTGAAGTTTCGAAGCAGAGATAAAGCGCAGGAAGCGACGGAGGCGGGTTCGGACAACGGCGGAAGAGGCACCGCCGGCCGGAGGCTGCGGTAGGTCTTCGTTTTACGGCAGAAGCCACTTTTTGGGTCGACGGTGGACGGCGGTGACAAGCTTTCTTCGTTCGCCATTAATGGAGAGATAGAATGGTGCTGAAGCTGAGCGATGATGAAGAGCTAATAATTTGCTTTGAGTTAGAGATTCAGACCTTTCGACATTTAACCTATTGAACTCTTTAATTGCGATAATGTTAATGAGTAATGATGTGTGGGTGATCAACGATTCATTCATAATTTCAACTAACTCATTTAATTCCCTAAATTTTCTTCCTAGTAAATCGTTGACGATTATAATAATTTTATGACGGTATATATGTCGAGTAATCACTGCAATGCAAGTGGATTGACGGTATCTATGTTGGATTCTATTAAAAATTCTTTTGCTCATTTCTATAATTACATACATTCCAGACAATAGCCAAACAATAAGAGACAAATGCCTCTTGAAATTAAATGTGAAATTCTCTTTCTTGATTAAACAAAACATATATATATAAAAAAAAACATAACGGTCGTTGGATGGACGTTACGTTGGCAACTGATACATAGTCAAGAAATGCAGGAAGAAAAAGGAAAAAACAGAATAAATGATTGAGAAAAAAAACTAATCTCTTACATCATAAATAGACTTCAACATCATCTCCATGGAATCTTTTGCCGACCAAAACTCAGCATTGTGGTCTCCATCTTCATTGTCCAACGTTGTGATCTTCAGACTCGGCAAATCAACCTTAGAAAGAACGAAAAAAATGAAGATAGTTTCAGACAAGTATTGAATGACAAAATGAAAACAGTCTCATCTCACATGATCTTTGGCTGCATCTTCACGCCATTCCTTTTGAAACTTCTGCAGAAGAAGCGTCAATAACCGCTGTAGCTCGGGTGGTACCTTGGCGGGAAACAGTTCTTGAATCTTTTCTTTGGGGGTATTTTCGTAAATGCACCTTCGAATCAGCACTCGTAAGCACACCAATAGCTGCAAGTGTAAGAATCAGCCTTTTATCTTCGATCCAAGCATTATAGGCCCTATTGACACAAGTTGACAAGAATGGCTCGAGAGATAAAGAGGAGAAAAAGATGGAACTTTCGATGAGCGTGGGATGCATAGATTTACTACAGACGACCAAAAGATGTCAGTAATCCTAAAAAATGGAAGGAAGGAAGAACACCGTTACAATCGAAACAGATGAGATGTCCCGGAAAGTGTTTCCATTCCTTTCCTCATCGTACTTCTAGAGATAATATCATGTCGTCAACACAGTCTCTAGCAGAAACTATGATTTCTTCGAGGGTTTTAACAGCAGATTCACTTAACATTCATCAGTTTCAGATCAGCAAAAAATCAACAGGGAACAACTACTACGGACAACAAGAGATTTCGGGAAATTTTAGTATCATTTATAGCGAAGGTATACCGAGTATCTAATTCTTGCAACAATTGGCAGTACTTACAAAGAAGAGATCTGAAGCTCAAAACCCTCTTTTTCGGGTAAGGTTTGAGTATCACTTTGATTCAATTCAATTTACCAAACTATCAGAACATGCTGAATAGGAGGCTTCTTGAGCTATTTTATTACCCAGAAACATAGCAACCCTAAAACCAAATTGGGGCAAACAACGATTGGCTAGCTACTCAGTTTTCGCAGGGAGAGGAACAAAACAGCGAGGAAAAACAGAAACTCATACAACGTCGAACATCGAATTGAGAAATTAAACCGACGTAAGAACATAAATTAACAATTAAGAGACTTCAAGTATACTTACAGGGTCGAGGTCGTCAGAATCGTTGGATAGATGGAGAATTTCCCGAAATATTTGACGATCGGCGGCGTCTAGACCAGTCCGGCGCGTGCGCCACAGAGCTTGGAGTATGTATTCCACGGATTCCTTCGAATCTGCCCTAACCAACAAAGGCAAATGCCCCCAAAAACTCATCTGACCCAAGTTCACATCCGCCATTTTCTTGCAGTAATTTCCCGCAACATTTTTATGCTTATTCAAATAACAAAAAATATTTTATCCATTTTTAGTGCTTCTCACAGTATTTTTTTATTATTACGGAAAATATAAAAGACTGTCTAATTTCCCTCAACCTTTTTTGGATAAATGCAATTGGGACACAAAAATATTACAGTATCGAATCTCTTGCACACATTTTCCAGAACTTGGGCTTGTAAAAATCTCAAAGTCTTGAGCCTAAAATAGTGTATTGATTCAAAAAAATCAGCCATCGAAGATCATCTCTAACACTGCTCATATCCATTCATGGGGCAGGCAATCTTACATTGCCCTGCTGAGATTTTGCCTCACGACCGAAACGATAGTCGAATTCGCTCGAAGAAAATCCCATCACTTGAGGACTTTACTACTCTCGTTGCTCGATAAAACCTTCTCCATCTCCTCGAAGTAAGGCCAACTCTTCTGCGTTTTTACGTCCCCCTTGCTTTCCTGCAAAAGCGAAAACACCGTTACTACAGTCGCCATTAAAGACACGTTTTTTTTTTTTTTTGCTTGGAACAAACGAACCTCGTATTTCTGAACTAGGGATGCCCACAGGGATTTACACTGCCCGGGGCTTCTAGAAACTCCTTCCACCAAAAGGTTCGAAGATATCTCTTCCCAGAGAGCCATTCGACCCTTTAAGACTTGGAATCTGCTGTTGAGCTCCACTCTCATGCGAATGAGCTTCTTCACTTCGTCGGGCTTCCATTTGTTCCTCTTTGCAGCGCTCGAAGGTTTACGCTTTGCGCTCTTTTTCCCAGAATCTACGCCTCTTTCGCCATCACCACCTTCTCCGTCGCCTTCTGATACCGACTCTTCTACACTCCGTCGCCTAATATTTCTGTTCATGTAATAGTCTCCAAGGTTCAATATAGTGCCTGAAAATAAACCCTTAATTCATTAAAAAACGTAGCCCAAAACAATCAAAGCCCATATCACAATTTAATGATTCTACTAAAAATTTTCTGTTGTTTCCCAATCAACCGTCGAATAAATAACAAGTATACTATTTACATGATAATTTTATCAAAACATTACTTCACGCAAGCATGCATATAAAATTCGGATGCCAACCCTACCAAACCAAAACAAACCACCATTTGACAAAGTCCTTTGGTAGCATTCAAATTACAGGCAAGTAACCTAAGTCAACTACGTACCTTCATCGCGTCCAAATAATGGCACCAATTTCCGTATATCAACATCATTTCCTACTACAAAATTTGAATATATACTAACACTGCATATATTATTTGTTAGTATTATGATCAAGAAGCCAACATTTATATTGTTGCGTTTTCTTTATTTTCACGAATGGAATGATTTATATCATTTTGTTCCTTGAGTAAGTTAATTATTTATGGGTCATTTAAGTCGATGACTTAGATTGTAGAATTCCATATTAAATTAAATAATATTTGCTCTAAATTTTCCTTAATCTCGATTTTTAGCATGGAACACTAATTATCCGTTTAAGATTAATGTGTGGATTAAATGATAGTTATATTCTGCAAACTATTTGATAAAGAGTTATCAATTTAATCACACAGATATTTAATAGAGATTATGATATCGGATGGACCCGAAATGAAACATGTCATGGATTGTGTTTGTGTCATTAATGTTTCGTACGTGTCTTGAATTCTATAATATGAGATGCTCATTTTTCAACGCTAGAAATGCGTGTCTGTTAGTAGCACTCAACGTTAGCCGTAAATGGTAACTATACGGGTGGTGTTACGACAAGCGTGACTAGTGCAGTGGATTATGTTCATCAAGAATATTTTGTCCCTCATATTTTATGAGTGATAATATCCGCGGGCCCCTTGGTAAATGTGATATCGTAATGCATGCAATTTGATTATGAGTAATCATATTTACGATAAACTTTTGGAATCAAGAAATAATAAGTTGCGAGGATGACACATTCCTACCTTGAACTTATTTAGGATATTATGCGACAAGGAATTGACACGAGCAATTACTGCTTTAGGATGGTGATATGTATATGAGATACTTATTATCTGTGTCACTTGGGTAATCTTAATGTATTTGCTAGGTACCACTTATGATTTTTAGAATTAGGATGAGATCTAATTCTATTGCCAATGTGACATGGATCCTACTGGGTCACACCGAAAAGAAAAGATCGAAGAATTTATTTTGTATGTTACATGTTGATGTAAATATAATGAGAAAATTATTATGAGATAATTTATCTTTTCATTATATAATATAAAATAAATAAAGATTCAAATAAGATGTGTAATATGATATGATAAATATATATATGGGATATATCTTATCATTTATTGAGAGGAAATCGGCTATGCTCTAATATGACAAGTAATATGCCTATGATTGGTAAGTTATAAACCACAAAGATACGATCTTTATGGTTATTAGATAATTACTTGTCCTATGGGAATAATGGAGTAATTATGGGAATTAGTCATTTTAATAATTAAATGAGATTTTAATTACTAAGATGGAGCCGTGATTCACATCTTTATACCTATTAGAGATTAGAGATATCTCACGTGGGATTAATAAAAGGAGCTTTATACTTCCTTGTAAAATAGGAATCACACACAACATCGTTCGAATATTTCTAGCTAAATACAGGGCGATTCTTTGATCGAATTCTTGGTGGATATCGGTAGAGGTACCATACTTTTGGTATTATCAAACATCGCTCATCTCGAAGAAAGAACAGGTATATCTCTATAAACTGGTTAGGCTTTAATTCGCATGGATCATGTCGGAATCGGTTGATATGTTGATATAAAAAAAATTTTAATTGTCCGCTGCGTGTAATACGTGATTATGTGCACCGATTCCTAACAGTGGCATCAGAGCAAGGTTACGTTGCTTAACTGCTATAGAATATGAATATTTTGATTCATTATTTTATTCACATGATTAATGTGCTGGCATGTTCAAGGCGCTTTATATATGTATAGATGCCATCATATGGCACATACTGTATAATATCATGTGATGTTCGATGCTTATTTGCTGAGAGTATTCAAACATATAATGTATGCTTAGGTGTCATGATGATATTTTCGATTTAAAATATAGGTATGTCATGTGCATGGTTGAACGTGATCTCATGGCCTATTGATGATTACAATATTCCGATATATTGCCTATATGACTAAGTCAAAGTACAGAAAGTCTTGCAAGATTATTATTTCATGTGATGCAATGATGATTGGTTTATGATAAATAGGTTTTATCATTATAATAATATTCAGAATATTATATGCATCTGTGCAATCATATGGCCAACATGTAAGTTCATATGCTTAAACTGAAGTTGACTCACGTTTGTATTACGCTACATATTGCGTGTGTTCAGTTCAACTGGATTACCTTAATTTTATGTGTATTGATTTGTGATGTATTATGCAAGATTATTAGATAATATGCATCTCTAATGTGTTAGAATATTATTTTGAATAATATTGCATCATATTTTAAATCAGAAAGTGATTTAAATATTTGTTAATATGATTGACGATTTTCAGTCCCCTTTTAAAATTAAGTCTACTCCCTTGCTATTCTATCCGCGCCGAATTTTGAAAGAATATTGGTGGGACCTACTCAATAGGCACCGTATTCAATCTTTAAGAGTCGTGGGGCATGTCCGACATGCCGTATCAAATAGAATGAGTTTGCTTATCAAGAGACCAAAACCGTTTTGGGTCTTGGGGAGAAGTTTTGTTGATATACGATGTCAACAAAACCAAGAGCCAAATATGATTTGATTAGCAAGGTGTTGCTTACCAAAAATAACTAAGATAGAGTTTCATGCCGACGTTGGCTTATTCTTAGTGAATATATGGATCTTGGACCTACTACTATGGGGCATTAAATTGTAGTGGGAGTTTTATTATGTGAATAGAACATTTACGTGAAAATAACTGAAACCTTTTTCCTCTTTGACGTAGATAATGGCAGCACAAGCATTGTCGTTGAGTTCGCTTTTGGACATGAACAAATTGAGCTCTCCATATATTATGAATCACGTCAAGGTTGGATAAAATCGGCCTAACACACAGCTAACTATGTGTGCCTCTCCACGCCATTTCCTCCATTATATACCTCGAACAAAAGCTGCCTTCAGACAACAACATATCCATTCGAATCCCAAGACATCTTCTTTCTTCGCAGGTAACATAAAGGAATACAATGAATATTCGACTATTTTATCAATTATATGTATAGCATTTGATGTGTGTACTATTGTTTTCTTGAAGTCAGTGTTATGGAGAACGGTCAATATCATGAAAAAAACGGCGCCACCTTTGAGCTCAACGTTACAAAGGCCGAACCCAAGCTTGTGTCCCCATCCGAGGAGACAGAGAAGGGCTTCTACTTCTTGTCCAACCTCGACCACTCTAACCTCGACCAGAATATAGACGTTATAGTCCGTACGATCTACTGCTTCAAGTCTCCCGACAGGGGAAACGAGGACGCCTTCGACGTAATAAGGGAAGCCCTTTCGAAGGTCCTCGTTTACTACTATCCGTTGGCCGGGCGGCTAGCTCTGAGTCCCGAGATGAAGCTCGTCGTGGACTGCACCGGCGAGGGAGCCGTGTTCGTCGAGGCCGAGGCAGAGTGCGGGCTCGACGAGCTCGGGGACATCACGAGGCCCGACCCCGAAACCCTAGGAAAGCTCGTCTACGACGTTCCCGGGGCTAGGAACTTACTCGAAATCCCGCCCCTCGTCGTCCAGGTAATCGATTATAGGGTTTTCGATTGCATATTGATAGTGTTAGAAATAAAATATAACAAATTAAAATACGATGCGATTCCTTCGAATCTAACTGTTTAGGTGAACTGGTCGTTAAACATTCTAAGGGTTATTAGATAAGAAAGAAATCAGTCTTCACGTGGGGAGCCTGTTTAATAAAATATATAAAATTCAAACACGATACTCTCTTCAAGTAGGGATCGATGGAAACTTATTGAAGATCCATTATATCTTCAAATTGGTCCGAGTCTATAGATACTTAACTTAGATAATTCAATGGGAATCGAATTTATAGGTGGTCTAATTGAATCTACACCCGGACCAATTTGACGATCGTTTTGACTGATCGATGTCCGTTTTTCGTTTTTCATATACAGGTGACTAAGTTCAAGTGCGGCGGGTTCGTCCTCGGGCTCTGCATGAACCACTGCATGTTCGACGGGATCGGCGCGATGGAGTTCGTCAACACGTGGGGAGAAATGGCCCGAAGGCTCGAACCGAAGGTCCTGCCCTTCACGGACCGAACGATCCTCAGAGCGAGGAACCCTCCGAAGCCCGAGTTCGAACACAACGAGTTCGCGGAGATCGAAGATGCATCGAACTCTAATCTCCACAATGAAAGACAAATGTCCTACAAGACTTTCGCCTTCGACTCGGAGAAGCTCGAACGCTTGAGAAGCCAAGCCCTAGAGGGCAAAACCCTAGCCAAGTGCACCACCTTCGAAGCCCTATCGGCCTTCGTTTGGCGGGCCCGAACCCGGGCCTTAGGGCTCAAGCCCGACCAACAGACGAAGCTCTTATTCCCGGTCGACGGACGGTCGAGATTCGACCCTCCGATCCCCGAGAAGTTCTTCGGAAACGCGATCGTACTGACGAACTCGCTATGCAGGGCGGGCGAATTAGAGGGAAATCCCCTCTCTTTTACGGCTAAGCTCGTCCAAAACGCGGTGAAGATGGTGGACGACGCTTATATGAGGTCGGCTATAGACTACTTCGAGGCGACGCGGGCCCGCCCCTCGTTGGCATCGACCCTTCTTATTACGACTTGGTCGAGGTTGTCTTTTTACACGACGGATTTCGGGTGGGGCGAACCGGTTTTGTCGGGGCCCGTGGCTTTGCCCGAGAAGGAGGTTGTCTTGTTCTTGTCTCATGGGAAGGAGAAGAAGAGCATCAATGTGCTTTTGGGGTTGCCATGCGAGGCTATGGAGAGGTTTGAGAAGATTGCTGAGGAGGTTTGATCGTTGGAAATTATATGTTTGTTGTGTATTTTTATCGCTGAAGAGTGCTTCTCACAGTATTTTTTTATTATTATGGAAAATATAACAGAAATAACTGTCTAATTTCCCTCAACCTTTTTCGGATAAATGCAATTGGGACACAAAAATATTACAGTATCGACTTGCACACATTTTCCAGAACTTGGGCTTGTAAAAATCTCAAAGTCTTGAGCCTAAAATAGTGTATTGATTCAAAAAAATCAGCCATTGAAGATCATCTCTAACACTGCTCATATCCATTCATGGGGCAGGCAATCTTACATTGCTCTGCTGAGATTCCGCCTCACGAACGAAACGATAGTCGAATTCGCTCGGAGAAAATCCCATCACTTGAGGACTTTACTGCTCTCATTGCTCGATAAAACCTTCTCCATCTCCTCGAAATAAGGCCAACTCTTCTGCGTTTTTACGTCCCCCTTGCTTTCCTGCAAAAGCGAAAACACCGTTACTACAGTCGCCATTAAAGACACGGTTTTTTTTTTGCTTGGAACAAACGAACCTCGTATTTCTGAACTAGGGATGCCCATAGGGATTTACACTGCCCGGGGCTTCTAGAAACTCCTTCCACCAAAAGGTTCGAAGATATCTCTTCCCAAAGAGCCATTCGACCCTTTAAGACTTGGAATCTGCTGTTGAGCTCCACTCTCATGCGAATGAGCTTCTTCACTTCGTCGGGCTTCCATTTGTTCCTCTTTGCAGCGCTCGAAGGTTTACGCTTTGCGCTCTTTTTCCCAGAATCTACGCCTCTTTCGCCATCGCCACCTTCTCCGTCGCCTTCTGATACCGACTCTTCTTCACTCGGCGAATCCTCGGGTGATTTCGAATCTGACGAAGCGACTTCATCTATTTGAACCCTCTGTTCTTGATTATCATCTATGTTGCCCAGAAAAACGAAAGATCCGCTTAAGTTTTGACAAAAATCGCCTTAGAGTCATTCTCTGATTTTCAAGAAAATCTGAGAATTTACCTTCTGATTCTAATTCTGTGGCACGTTTTCCAGCAATTGCATGGCCATTATTATTGCCAGCTTCTTCTTCTTCTTCGTGCCCATCGACAGCTCTTCTCAAGGCCGAAATCCCAGCAGAGCCCAAATTCCATTTCCCAGATAGCTTCCCACTGATCTCATCGGCGAGCACTGCGCTGGGATTTTCGGTAGCTATCACTATGACTTCGGGCCTCTTACTGCTATACTTCCTCACCATTTTTCTCAATACTTCTGAAACAGTCCTCTCCATGTGGGCCAGGGGGCACCTCATCGGGCAGCTCGAGAGGGCAGCGTGGGCAGCTTTGTGAAGGGCGTCGAGGAGTTTTCCCTTGTCGAGCCATAGGCATCGAGTGGTGATTCTTATCTTTCCTTTCAGTGATTTCTCGACTGAGTCGAGGTCAGCCTCGGGGCGCATAATCTCCATGCTGTGAGAGAGAGGAAAAATAACTACTATGCTTGACTAACCATAGTTAAGAATAGAGAGAGTCAAGTTGTTGATTGAGTTGAGTTGAGTTGAGTTTCGACCTAACGACTATTATGCCATCTGAGGCAATTCTTGCGCGCTCGTCGACGCAGAGTTCTGCTGCTGTCCCAAATGCTTTGTCGCCGTCGCTATACATCAACTGAGAACAATATTCGTTTTTTTTTTTTCAGTTAGAATATTAAGATGGTATGCAACTGTTTTAACTGTCGAATGGACATGACGTACCTGAAGATTCTCTTTGCCTAAGGAAATAAAACCGTTGGATAAGACTCTTCTGTTCCTCAAATGGGATACACCGAGCATCTCTCCGTTCTTTATAACCTATAACGACAAATCTCGGAAATTGAGAATCCTATCAACGTTCAGAAAAGCTGCAAAAACTTTGACCTAAATCGCACAAAAAAAAAAAGAGAAACAGAGAAATTGGAACTGAAAGCTTGAATTTACTCACCGCGGTATGCCTGATGCCAGTTGACTTTCCCAGCAGTTCGTGTTCTTTCAAGAATAAGAGTTCGCCGTGAATGGGTAGGAAATGTTGTGGCTTTACAATTTTTAGCACTTCGTCCTGAGAAAAAGTATTGCGTAAAGTATGACTTCTTTAAACTTTAACACAGCATATTTTTCAACGATCCCTAGCAAATGAAATATCTTACCAGTTCTTCGCGATAGGCATGACCAGACGTATGAAGCATCTCATTCTTTCCCATCACTATAGTGGATCCAATTTCTGATATGCGATTTAGCATTTTCATTACCCTTGTCTCATTACCAGGAATTACCTGAGGATTGGAGTTCATAACACAAAGCTTATCAGCGTCTCGGCATGCTACATTAAGTTTTACTAAGTCCTACATATTGTAAGATGTTCACGATTGCATGTGATAACAAACACCAATTTTCAATGGGGTTTTGTAGAAGACATCACTTACAGAAAGAAGATAGCCTAAAGTTAACCTGATTATGAACTTATTACCTTGGCAGAATATAGAATGAGGTCATCTTTGTTCAACTTCAGAGAATGACTGCTGCCATATGATGCGAGGTTCAATGCAGCTCGTGGTTCAGCCTATTAACAAGAAGATTAATCAAAAAAGTAACCAATTTTCGCATAAGCATTAACGAAATATATATAATGTAACCTACTTGAGAACCAGTCGTGACAATTAACAAGTCCCTTGGCCCATACGCATCAATGTCCTCCGCTTTTACCTGTACATATTGAAAAATATAAACAAGAATTTACGGAGAAAAGAACCAATAAGCTTTTTAGACGGACAAACTATTCAGTGACATGCAGAGAACATAGTGTGCAATCAAAACGATCAAATTCGTGGGGAAGAAGAAAATTTGACGACGACGAACTTATGCGACCATTACCAGCGTTGAGGGATCAATGGGTGCTTTACCGTCTTTCCAAGCAGCATCGAGGTACGTCCTCAAAGACATACCGACAAATACCTTAATGTGTAAGAATAGAATCAGCCTCTAAAATTTAGAGCGAAAGAAAATCTGAAGAGAAGTCTTCCTAAAATTTGCAATTTGCATACCAATTTTCGACCCGTAGCATCGGCTGCAGCTTTTACGCTACCAAGCCTGTGTATATTCGAAGCGAACTGAGTTGTAATAACCCTCCCATTAGCAGCTGAAATACGCCTCATTAGAGAATCGGCAACAACTGTCTCACTTAATGTCCTTCCAGGCGAAAGTACGTTCGTTGAATCGCTCATCATCTGCAAAAATAGGTGAACAAAACAAGATTTTGCACTTCGCCTTAAAGAAATAGTAGTTATAATAAAGAATGCAGAGGAATAATAGATGGGAAGAATTCTCACCAAAGTCACCCCTTCTTTTGAAAGTTCTTCAAGGCCCTCACGATCGAACACTTTCCCATCCAATGGTGACTCATCTATCTATAGGAACATTACAACGTATAACTTCATACAGAAAACCGAAGCTAGATAAGAAGAGAAGCGTAAATGCTAGAAAAATGACCTACAAAGGATAAGCAAGCAAATACCTTCCAATCTCCTGTGTGAAGTATAGTACCGTCGGGACACCGAAAAACCAGCCCAGAGCAATCTGGGATAGAATGTGTGACCCTTATTGGTTCAACTTCGAAGGGCCCAGCAACAAATTTCCTCCGTGTCTTGAATACTTTAAGTCTAGAGGGAACAAATATCCCAAACTCCTTCAAACGTTTCTTGATAAGCTGCTTGACCAGAAGTCAAAATATCCATGAAACTATTGCCAAAAGGACTAGAATCACTTTGATCATTACAATTCAACACTTAATTTAACAAACCTCCATTGTAAAGGATGATGCAAAAATTGGTGTGTGAGGATCCAGGGCAGGAATGACCTAATATGCCAGCGTAAAGAACAAAAAAATATCAATAGAAAAGCAACCAGAGCAACTAATAAGAAGAGTATAAAATAAGACTTTATTCAATAGTAGCCAAATGCAAGATTCAGTTGTGTTAGCATAGAAACTTTACCCATGGCAACGCACCGATGTGATCTTCATGCCCATGTGTAATGACAACAGCTTCGATTTTATGGCTCCATTTCTTAATAAAAGTGGTGTCAGGTATTATCTTCTGTACGCCAAGTTCGTCATAGCTGAAAAAGTAATCAACTTGTGATTTAACATTACACAACAACGTAAGAATGAGAGAAATCAATTCTCGCCAATAATACAAAACATACTCTGGGAACATTACGCCTGCATCTATCAAGATATAACGATCGTAATTCCCCACGAGCATGCAATTCATCCCAATTTCTCCTAAACCACCAACCGGAAGTATCCTTAAAGGAGGCCCATCAGAGCCTTCGTAAAATTGCTCCATCTTTCGTTTAACTGAATCCTCCATACTCTTTCTAGCTCCTTCCGACCTTCTACGAGGCACTTTTGTTGAATCGCGCGTGCCTAAAAAGTTTAAACGAGTAAATTAAACCACTTGGTATTAGATGATTCTATCTTCAACCAAAAGCAGATAGTTAAGTTCAATAATTATCGAGTCAAAATCCCATTATTTACGCAATACAACATAAGAACTCCCAGAACCAAAAACATTAAGATTAAGAAGAAAAGAGCACAAAGCAGAAGAGATTGACATCAAATTTCCAATCCTCGTAGCTAACAAACAGAACCAAAAGGTCGAAAGATAAAGTTGAGAACTCCACGATGTTAAAACACGAATGTAGTAACTAGTAACACAAGTCTATGAACTGCTGCCGTTTACGAAAAAAGGAGCTGCACCCATTAGTTTCACTACACAGTTGCAAAACGACAAGAACCCAAAAGATACGCGAAGGGCAAAAGCAAGCTTCTGCGTAATCGAACTTGGTACCTTTAACTGCCGGCGTAGACACGCAACACGGAACAAAGCGCGTATTGGGTTTTGGCTGAGACAAGAAGCGCTTGTGATAGCATACTGAGCATGCACTCAAAGCAGCCATTCTTTCTCAATTCGAGCAGAACTTGGCGAATCCGAAAATGGAGATAAACCCAGGGGAAACAACGTCCGCGCCCTTGTTCTTGAATTCAAGACATCCGAGAAGATTACTGTCTGAGTGTGTATCGGGTGGTAATTATAATATCCGCTTGCTATTTTTGTTTTCTTTTCGAGGTAAAATATCCTCAGTAGCTTGTTCTGCTAAAAGAGCTGATTAGATATTTACGGCTCGTTTGATACCCATGTATGGGTGGGTAATGAGTGGTCATCGGATGGGTAATGATAAAATTGTATGTGTTTGTTATGTGGGTATAGTTATACAAGGCTTGTAATCTTATACATGTTTATTACCCACAAATCCTTTATAAGTCATGTATAAACATACCCATCACGGTGGTGGGTATATCAATACAAATGTTCTTCATTCCAATTTTACCCCTCGTCTGAATTCTATCTTGCTCTAATTACATCTCCATCTCCATCGTGATTATTTCTTCCTCTCTCCAAGATCATTTCCAAAACCACTTGCCAAAATAACGGTGCTTTCCATAGCCATTCTCGACCTGTGCCACGAATTAGAAGTGAGCGTCTCGGTCTCCTTGAACTCGCTATGGCAAAGACGAAGGAAGCTGTGAAACAGGGGGCGAGAACACCACCGAATCCATCCTCAAACCCTAAAATCGAAGTGAACCAGTGCAGTGCAAGCACATCTCTGTGTCGGGAGGCATCTCAATCACCACAGCTCATCTCAATCACCACAGCTCAGTAACGGAGAGGTAATTGGGACTGTAGATGAGGATGAAACTCAAGAGGAAGTCGATTTTGTACTCGATTTTTGGCAAATATGTTCTATGAAGTCAATTTGTTGCTAAACGATGGAATTTTTCTCATTTTTCTGTAGTTTTAGTTTATGAATTTATGTTAGTTTGTGGGCTTATAATCGATCTCATTTTTCTCAATTTGGCTGTGAGCTTTATGGCAATGCTCTGCTATTTCTTTTTTGGCAATGGGAATCGGAAGTCGGAATGCTCTTCACTTCGTGCTCTGCTTTTCGTTTTTTTCTTTGTTGTGTTGCAGATTAAATTATTGAATAGGAGATGGTATAAGAACGACAACCTGTATTTTATTTGAGGGCAACAAAGTCATTTAAGTATATTTAGCAAATCCTTCACCCAAATCAAACACACATATCAAACACTATCGTATCACTTTACCCAAATAATTAATGCACCCATATCAAACACACAAAATTTTATATCAACAAAAACCTTGTATAGCCATACACAAATAACTTATACCCACCAAATCTAAATACATTGGTATCAAACGAGCCCTTAGAGGTGACAGAGAAAAGGGTTTTGAATCTCAAACGACGATTTACGTAATAGGAAAGAGCGTTTTTCTTCAGTTAGGACCATACTTCATTTATAGATTCTATTGGGTCAAAACGCAACCCAACAACAAAGGCTCCTTTAATATCATTGTTTAGGGATTATATGGGTATAAGTTATTTGTGTATAGCTATACAAAGATTTTGTTGATGTTAAGTTTTAACATGTTTGATATGTGTGTATTAATTATTTGTGTAATGATAAGGACTTTTTGATACCCATGTATACGTGGGTAACAAATGGGTGTAGGAAAAAAAACACCTCGTTTGGTATCAATGTAAAGCAATGCATGGCTTGTATACATATACAAACCCATAACACATAATCATTTATGGGCCTTGTGTACATAAACCTATCCTAGACGTGGGTATACTGATACACATTTCTTAATACCAAATTTGCCCTCATCTTCACCAATTGTTCGGAGATTCCTGTGACCGATAGGTAGTGGTCGTGGAGGCCGCGGCGGTGGTGGAGAAGCACAGGTATTTGGTGGAGAAGGCGGCGGTGGTTGTGCCGGCAGAGGCGAGGAGGGGTGGACCTGACGAACTAGGGTTTTCCTTAGACGGCTATCGATCGCTGGAGCTTTCACTATGAAAAATAAACAATAAATCCCTCGCAAGATCGTTTAGATGAAGCAAGAAATCAAGAAACGAACGATTTGAGGGAAGTAATTTACAAGGGTTTCTTTGCTATTCTCTCTGGCGAGGACCGAGTAAGCAATTCGAGGTTTGGTTCTTCTCCCTTTCTTCTTCTGATGGACGAAGCTTCGTCTTCCTTCGCCGCCGCTTCTTGACACCGGGAATCGTTCAACAGCACCGACGAAGCCGGCCGACAGTGGCGTGGAGAGACTTTCTGTAATTTGGGGAAGAACTCTTCTGTAACTGGGGACTTTGTAATTGGGGAACTTTGTGAAGAAGACGATGATGTTGTAATTATTTTTTAATTGTTTTTTTATAAAGGGCAAAATTGTATTTTTAAGTATTTTTATAATATCATACCCATTTCAAACATTCATATCAAACCATATATATATACCATTACCCAAATAATTAAAACACACATATCAAACATGTTAAAAGTATTATATCAACGTAATTCGTGTTTAACCAAATAACTTATACCATCAAATCCAAAACATGGATATCAAACGAGCCCTATTTGTATTTGATAGTGTGAATAGAAAGTGATACACATCCCATAACCACCTTAGAGGTGGGTATGAATATACAAAGCCTATAATAAAAAACCTTGTAATAAACGTATATCCCCAATAACAGATATCAAACACGACATAACTTATTCATACACATCCTACACACACCCATACACACCTATCAAACGAGCCCTTAAATCAAGGGCTAATAGTGAAACTTATATCATATTTTGCGGCTCAAGTATAGTGCTAAAAACCCTCAAAACAGCCCAAATTATACAGCTACTTTTTAACATTAAGGTGCCGATGCAAAATCTAAAGTTCATAAATTACTGGAAATAATTCAAGAATCATTCTTATGTGTACTCACATCACACTGAAAGCAGAAGTGAACATTGCAATGCAAGAACTTCGACAAAACTGAGCCTCAATTCTCTAACACAGATCAGAACTTCATAAACTCTTGAAGCTTCTATTAAGATGATACTATTACATCAAATCGAGGTTGAGAATCTTACATGCTTTTAATCATATTCGTCGTCTTCTTCGTCGAGTTTCTTGCTTCTTTTCTTTGACTTCATCTTCTTACTTGAATGCTTCTTCTTCTCTCCAAATTCTTTCTTCCTTTTGGCGGGTTTTGTCTCTATAGATGGATCTGCTGCTGTAGCTTCTTCGGGGGCAGGAAGACAATCTACAACTTCTGATCGAAGACAAAAAAAACAAGATAGCATTAAGAAAAGAGTTCTACGCATAGGCAACTTTAGGGTTCCAATGAAGGAGAGGAGAGGTTGTTGTGTGCACTGGAAAGCGGATTGAATGAAAAAGAAAAGAAAACTAAATCAACCTTTAGCATGGAAGTTGGAATCGAAAACTACAGCAAGCAGATGTTGCTTCAGAAAAACCTGCATTCAGTCATTTTAAAGAAATAATCAATCATTAAATGGTAAAGCACTGACAACTACTATTATAGCTGTACGTGAAAGGCGAAAATCGAAGTAGATTGACGACCCATGCCGTTTCATCACATTGCGTACCTCAGAGTGAGGTTCATTCTAGAGGACTAAGTTATATAGCGTGGCACGAAACAAAAACTAAAAAAAAAACTTGGTTATACAACATTGGACTACCCATTCCAATAAATTTTGATTTCTGTCATTTCAGCTGTCAGCAAATTATGTCAATTAAAATCCCAACTTACCGATGACAGAAGTTGTCGTGACTCAATGTCCCAAATGCGCAAATAGCTGTCAAGCCCTGAAAATGAAAAGCCAATATTGGAGGTCAGGCACACCACATTTCACAACATTTGATAGTTTGTCTGAAAATTTTAAGCTGCTGAAGATGACAAACGGCGGGCCTATGTCATGATTTGAAAATAGTCGAACAAAGAATGAATACACTGTACCCACCACAAGATGCTATAACGGGAAGTTCTGGATGCCTCGCTATGGACCTTATACTTCCCGAACATTTTCCAATGAAGGACCCCAAAAGTTTACCTACAAGTATGATGAGCAGCATGGACCAAGAGACAAGAACGAGTCAAATATCTGAAGCAATAAAAAAGCATTGATGAGGGCATTATTTAACAAGTCTACAAGAACCAATCAGGAAACACAATCGCACTATTGTCTATGGGGAATAACATATTCAATATTACAACTGCTTGGTCATAAATATCATCGCGGATGTTGAGATTGTGTGAATATTCTTAATAGAGGATATATGGGCTAAAAGATTTTTGTCATTTTAATATGATAAGAAACAGTGGAAGGCAAACCTGTACGCATGTCAACGGAGGCAAGGTCACCTGAGCCATTTCCTATATAAATTGTGTGTCCGTTAGTATCCTCAGAAATGGCCTTAATAGCAGTCTCTCGGTAATCAACTGACATGACAGGCCTCCTCTGTGCCGAAGTATCATAGAGACGAACCTGTCATATAAATACGTCTGTAGTACATCAGCATATATTAAATAAACAACTATTTGAATATGGGATGTTCATATTGCATTGAGAGGTAACTTAGCTATCTTACCTGATGCAAATCAGTTCCAGCCACAAATTTACGGTGATCATCATTACTCAAAAAGGTTGCAGATGTAAAGCAGGTTGGAGTGAAAATCCCAAGGCTGTTTTTTGGGGGCTACACAAAATCAGCAATTCAGAGGAACAGCGACTAGTTAGAGTAGTTTTATTATATAAATCAACAATGTCAAAATACAGATAATTATTACATACGGATTTTGCAGCCCAGATCTTAACACATTCTTGAAGATCCCATATATTCATTTCGACACCTTTGCTGCAAATCAGGTTAAGAGTGTCACAACCATATCCGCCAATAAAGAAAGAAAACAAAAACAAATTTCACAAAAGAAAATTCAAAACTTTTGAAGACTCACCCTCCAAATAAAGCATATCTCTCATTTTCATGGACCTTCGAGCATAAGATATTACCCGAACCACACACACTCCAGTGCGCTGGAGAAGGGTCACGGATAAACTCTGCAGGGTTCTTGCCAATCTCCACAGATTCAACAGTCGCTTTCCCTTTTGTTGTGCAGGAAAACAATTTACATGACCTGAATTATGCATTCAAAGGGTTGTCGCATCAACTGAATCATCAGGGGATGATTCATGCAATATAAAAAAAAATAAAGATCCCTCGAAGAAATTTACGGAAATGCATCTATGTAAACCAAATCCCTTCGTACTTTGAAGGTGAAGCTGACTGATGATTTCTGAATAAATGCAATCCTACCACGCCATCTCCTTCATCTTCGCACGAACTTGGAATTTGAACACGGACATCACCATTAACCGCACTAATAACATCAATCTGCCCAAGAAAAAGAGTACGAACATCAATCACATTCATGAACCCATTATCATTCTGCGCTGCATAACACAAAGCATTGAACTCCAAACAAGGCAGAAACACTCACCGAGCCACACTTCCTCGCAATACCAAGCAGCTGCGCAGCCCATCATCAAAAACCAAAATCAGAGGGATGAAATCGAACAAACTGACTCTGAAATACTAGTGGATAATCCGTTAACTAATTCAATCGAGAATTTTCCTACCGGGTCGAATTCTCGGTTGAGAATTGAAGCTGCGAGCACGCACTTTGAAGCATTCGGTTCGCCCCATCGCTCCACCATCTTAGCTGCACCTCTCTCGCCATCACGAGCCTCAACCACTGTTCCCTCGCAAACCAAAAGGTATGTTGATGAAGAAAAAAAAAGGAAGAACACGAAAAGAGAAAGCCCAAGCTTAACAAAACCATCTCTTCAAGTGCTAGTAAAATCCATCGTTTTTTACCTTTGACAAGGCCAAGTGCATCGAAGGTCAAGGCCCTAAGCGGCGGACAACCTAAGCTCTCCACCGTCGTCGTCCGCGGCATCTTCTCTACCGTTTGTAAACGAGGTGCGGCTCGCCGACTGCTCTGTCGTCTTTCTACTATTTGCTTAATGGGCCTTCTTTTGGGCTTCAAAGGACCCTATTGAAAATACGAATTCATACAGGGAGTAAAGAGTGATTTCAATATAATGCAGGGAGTTAATCAGACATTTTACCTCAACCAGCTCAGCAGTCAGCACGCGCCAGCAAATTCCACATGCATCCTCGCATGGCTTACACGTGTCACTGTCTCCTTCCGATTAGTCTTCTTCTTCCTCACTCTCCCAATGATTAATCACAACGCATAAAACGTTGATGAAATCAAGCGAAATGCCCTAATCGGAATCGCCGTATTTCCCGCACCATGTCCGTTGTAACCGGCGACAAGTACCTCGAATCTATGGTCAAATTCGTGGAATCCAACGCCGACCGTCTCATAGACGGCACCGTAGTCCTCAAGCTCAACCCCGTCGGGCACCGGTACGTTCGGTCGCGCCTCGAGGCTTTGGAAGAGCTCGAACGGCTGTCGACCGGCGCGCCGGTGGATTACCTGCGAGCGTACGTGGCAGACTTGGGGGATCACCGTGCGCTGGAGCAGCTGCGGAGGATTTTGAGGTTGATTCCGTCGTTGAAGGTGGTTTCTGCGCTGCCCAGGGACCCCACGCCATTGTATCTGGTTCCGTTTTTGAGCTTGAAGGTTCTGGAGTTGCGAGGTTGTGATCTTTCCACGTCGGCTGCGAAGGGATTGGTGGAGTTGAGGTTCATGCTTGAGAAGTTAATTGCCATGATTCCACGGTAAGTCTGATGTGTAATGTGGGACGGATGCGGTCTTGTCGAGTAAATGCAGCTAATTTAGCTGCGGAGCAGTAGTTCACGAGTTCATTGAGTTGGCGAACTTGTGATCCAGTTGAGGTTCCGCGTTTGATGGGTGAATCATTCTGATAAGTGGGGATCTAAATATAAAAGTACGAAGATGCATAAACTAGTTTTGGATCCCTTCAATACGGAACTTATGTTTGAATATTGATTTTTTTAACTCTTATTCTTTATATTTGCTCTTTGTACTTGGTAGTGGGAAGTTGGTGCAAAAATGGATTCTAAGTGGGAATCGATTTTAAATGTACTAGAACATTTGTGTTGGATTGAGTTTACCTGAGTAGACATTGTATTAATACTTCTGAATATTACTTGAATGAAATCTTGTGTCAAACCGTTATCTAGTTCCATGACTCGAGAATGAAAAACAATATATATCTCCGTTTCTTTTCTTGTTATCTCTTTCAACTTTGTTCATGTTTGTTGAAGTTGATATTGTTTTATTCCTGCACCATCGGATCAATTGTAGAATAATAAGTTTACTTCTGTAGATACTAACTAAAATGAGTTCTCTGTTGAGCACCTTTGTATCATTTCCTCTTTTCTCTGCACAAAACCCAAAGCTTGATATTTAGCTAGTTATATGTTTCTGAACTACTTACTGCAGCTACTGTGTTTTGATATGGTGTTCCATTGCGATGGATTAGGATGCGCTAAGACATGTATTTGCCAGTAGAGTCGCTGAGATTAAAGAATCGTTCCAGTGGAGGCGATTGTCTTTCGTTTCATGTGCGTGTAATGGATTAGTTATCATGGATGAGTCTTTGCAGCTTCTTCCGGTTGTTGAAACACTTGATCTCAGTCGAAACAAGTTTGCCAAGGCTAATAATTTGTGGAAGTGCGCCAAATTAAAGCATTTCGATTTGGGCTTTAATAGCCTGCGAAGTCTCAAACCGTTTGGTGAGGTAACTTCTATATTCTCTCCAATTTATAATGGATCTTTCTTCTATTTACATACGTGACAAATTACCTGCTCTCTGTTTTCTACAGGTTTCTTGTCAGATGGTTAAACTCGTGTTGAGGAACAATGGTTTAACCACATTGAATGGAATTGAAAATATGAGGTCCATTGAAGAGCTTGATCTTTCTTACAATATCATTTCTAATTTTTCTGAGGTTGAGATCCTGGCTGCCCTTCCCTATCTTCGAATCTTGTGGTTGGAAGGAAACCCTCTTTGTTATGATAGATGGTTTCATGCACAAGTCTTTAGTTTTTTCCCTCATCCTGAGATGGTGAGTTGTCTTTCGTTGATTTGTTTCTGATTATTGTATCTGGAACTTACCAATAAAAATAATTGGGTATTAATGTCTATATTGTTTTCCTGCCCAAGTAATTTTTTTGTGGGATTTGTTACGCTATAGCTCGAGCTTGATGGGAAGAGTATCTCTCCTAGTGAACTTTGGAAGCGACAATTTATTGTGGCAAGAAGGACAAAGCAGCCTGCTAGCTTTGGATTTTATTTACCAATGAAAGATGATGCTGATACAGAAGACAGAGGGTTAATTATCAAGAAGGTAGGAAATATTGCCCAAACTCCTCAACTCATGAGTTTGAGAGGAGCATGAATAAGGAATGTCTCCTCATTTTGGAATTTGTAGCAATTATCTTGATGTTTAAACCAAATTTTGTGTGCTATTCTGCAGAAAAAGTTTTTACGCCTTGCCAGCATAGATAGGGAGGAGCAGACAACATATACTTCCTCTGAGAAAGAGCCAGTTCCATCTGATTATGACCTAGAAAACAGGGAAGGCAATTATATCTCAACTGAGGAAGCTGAAATAGAAGAATTGATGAAAAGATTAGAATCTTTGAAGAAGGAAGACTCTGTTCGATGGTTGCAGGAGTTCAAAGAGTGGCTGAATCGAAGTTCTGATAATGTTGGGGATGGTAAAAGAACCCATAACTTAAAGAATATTGAAAAGGTCCCCATGAACAGTGAGGCCGAGGATGACGAACTTGGTGAAACCTCGCGGTATATGTCTGACTGTGCTCCATTTTCTGGGGATGAAAGTAGCACAATTAATCTAGAATCTGAACCTCATTTGCTGATGCTTCTACTGTTGTTAGTGATCCACGATATCTTGGTCGTATTGATGGAGCTCCCTCAGAACCATCTATTGGGCATGCAGTTTCGAATACTGAAACTGTTGCAGAGACCCCACATGATCAGGAGGTTGAGCTACTTCTCAAAAGCGGCAGGGACACAACCATAGATGCTGGAGAGTTATGGTCTAATTCAATTGACGTACCGAGAGAGGGTACCGCGAGGTCGAAGAATATTATTTCTTCTACTCCAGTTAATGGAACACCGATATCCTTTTTGTCGTCATGCCCAGTATCTCCCCCGCATTACGAAGAGAATATTTTACACCGTCGCATGAATCTGGAAGAAGAGTTTCTGCAGCTATCTGCCCATAGCATCGTCTGATAGCGATACAAGTTGCAGCGAAGATATTGATACTGATTTTATCCTTGATGTAGCTATTCAATCTGGTACAGGCTATGACAATGCATCTGGAAGAAGTGGACATGATGAAGATTTGGGAGAGACATATCTAGACAAAAGTTCATCTCCAAAGTGGAATGGAGTGTTCTCTTCTAGATCTGCCACGAAAGAATGTATATCACAAACACAAGTTGACAAGATAAAGATGTCAAATCATACTTCCAATGGTAGTTTAACAAGCTCCGGTGACAATGAATTGCACAGTAACGTCGATGGTACGGGTGATTGGTTGGAGAAGAAAAGTTGCAGGAGAAAGCCTGCCCGAAGATTGATTTCCTTGTGGGAGGAGGATGGAACCCATGGCTGCAGCGACGAAGCAAATAAGACTAATTACAGTAAGTTATGCAGAAGTGACCTCGATCTTGTAGAACAAGACTGTTTATTTGCCAAACAACAGTCTCGGGACATTTCAGCTGAACACAACGACCCAACAAGAAAAGGAAGTCTTGATTTTATTGAGGCCTTTTTTAACTCAACTATGGCTGATGCTGCGGTTAATGAAATTTCTCTCCAGTATGTACAGTGTGATCATTTAGAACTGAAAAAGTCGGGATATAACGAAAGGTGGATAGATTGTTGATAATCTTCAATTGCCGACCCATTTATTTTACTGCAATTGCATGAGTGGTTCCTCATATTCAATAGTACTCTGATGACATCCTTGTTTTACAAATTTAGGGAGGTGGCTGTACTGCGAAGCAGCAGACAAAAATTGTATATTCTTCTTGTCGATGCACGGGATGGGTCAGGTTAGCTTTGTTATGGTATGAGCTTTTGCGTAGATACAATTTGATATGTGCATTTTGTAAACTGCAGAGAATAAGCTCATCGATTGTTACTGTTTCGTATGCAGGAATCCACCTAGAAATGATTGGCTACCACAATGTCTGCCATATTAGAGATGTCTTTGTTGGATTAGGACTTCTATTTCTAAGGTGAGGAATCGTAGTCGTCACAAATCTTAAGCTGCATCTTGTTTGCCTACTGAATAAAATATCATTTTGCAGGGTGTGCTTCGAAGTGAACGTTTCATATCTTTTCATAACTAGGTCACCTGAGAGATCAAGAGATTTGATATCTGTGTTAGGTTTCTTCAATTCATCCGGATTGAATGAGAACTGTGTTGTCACCAGGTACATTAATGGATTGTCGGTATCTCAAGCTGCTATTTGTCTTGAATTGTCTGATAGACTCACAAGTTCTGCATTTGCAAACTATGACATTTCGTTCCCTACTTCCCTTCAATCATATGGATTTTGGAAATATAATGGCAGTTTGGAGCTGAACCAAATAAATCTTTTTGAGAAATATGCATCTGGACGTGTATACTGCAGTATGCCATGGTGCTTTTCTGGCATAACAGCTTAAAAGGTAAATTTATCATTCGTCTTCTTACTCGTCTTCATGATAAAATAATGGTAATTTCATCTCTTTGGTGTGGTTATCCCCCCAACTCACTCAATTTGATGATGTTGTCTATGATATAATGAATTTATCAAGATACTGTTACCGTATAGAAATTAGAAAAATGTATTTTGGTGAGTTTAATGCAGTATTAATGATGTCATCGGATTGTGGGCTTACATGTACGATTAATCGGTCAGGGCGAAGCATACCATTGCATTTAGTTTGGGAAGATGATTGAACTTTACCCAAAAGATGATTAATGTATCAACGAAGAGTTAATGTTCTGGGAGACTGATATTATACCAGGATATTGTGGATCTCCAATTTTCTTAATGCCTACATGAATTAAATTCCATATTCTTTCCACTGAATACGAAGTGAGGAGTTCCCTTATACATGTTGAATTGTACTGTACTAATGAATTTTCCTTCTTTCCATATTTGTCTTTTGTGCTCATTTGCCTTGCCAACTTGACAGAAGGGTTATGGATGTCTCGATCGTTGTTCGTGCTCGAAGATCATCTCTTCGTATGCTCTGAAGATCTCATGCAGTTTGGTCGCGCTGAAGAGTCGTTTTCCCCAAGTTATCTGTCTTTGGACTCTCGATGCGCTATCGTGAATATGACTGAGATGGTACTTCTATTTTTCTAACTACTCAATCACGACTTAGAATGAAACGTCCAGGCATTATTTTCCTGCCTCTTGAATAAAAATCCAAAAAAAGGGGCCTTTAGTGTTACCACCCACTGTAATCCTTTGTATTCATCATGCACCAAACACCCATGCTGCTTTCTACAACATGACACAGTTTTTGAAAATTAAATCTGACGACAATGTGGATGGCAGAGACGCTTTTTTTCTACGTTTTCCTTACTCTTACTTCCAAATTTGGACTGCGAATGCAATATTGAAATAGCGTGTCTTGTTATATTTACAGGTACTTGAAACTCCCAGTAACCTGTGTGTTTCGCTGGCCTTTGTATGCACATCTGAGTTTCGCCGTCAAGGGAAGGGCGAAAGCCCATCTTACGACGTCTTAATGTGGAAGCTCAAGTGGTTTTGCATGGAGAGCCTGATTGACTTTGTAGTGCTGCTGAAAGCAATCTATGCTCAGGCCACTTCTTCCCCACTCAGTATAAGGTATGAATCTGCTTAGTTAGGACAGTGTGTATATATCGACAATGAGTCATAGGGTTAGAAGAAGAGTGTTTTTATCAGTTTGATTGTGCATTTCGTATAGTCGTCTATTATTGGTTTGGTTTTGGCTTATAAAATTCAACAGTTCTGTTTTTTGGGGTTGATTCTTTCATTTTTATTACATCTCTGTGAAGTGTACGTATAGTGCAGTCTTGCGAGTTTACTGTTCACCGCTACGTTGACGCTATATTACTTGGATCGTACGTAAAGAATGCAATTGAACAACATATATAAATGATTCATTTTAGAAGGATTTGTCATTTGAGCAATGCACGTAGAAAATGGAAACATTAGCGTCATGTTTGGTTGTGGATCCATGTGTAGAATTTTAAAAGTGGTTTAAGACATGTTCATGTGTTTGGTAGTAGATTTATCTAAAACAGGAGTTTATATAAACAACTCTAAACCGATGTAGACGGGTTTGGATAAACACACATCCGCACATGTGATTATTTAAATTCACTAAACCAACACGCATTTTGTTTATACCTATTAATTTATTTTATAACCTCTTACTTAATAAACCTCCTACATATAAACCAATCAACTATTTAATTAAATCTCCTAAATATAAACCTATCAACTAGGGTCAGTTTGGTATCCCTGTAGCCCACATTGTAGAGATAATATCATCTATACTATTTATTAAGTGTCAGGTTTATTATAAACCGTCCAACTAGTCTGAGTCTTATTGATTTATCAGAAAAAACAATATTAAATAAAATAAAAGAAAACCCCCACTACCTTTATTTACTATTTTTATTTAATAATTAACATTTTTAATTAATTATAATTCTACCTTTAATTTGATTATAATTCAATTTTCCTTTTTAATGGCACATGCATTTGAGCGTGCAAGACTACTAGTCTTATTTGATATTTGGTTTGGTAATTCCATCCCGCGAATAGTCTTTCAACCCGATAGTAGATTGGAGGCCCGTAATAAATAAACTAGTTTATCATGGCAAGATAAATTATCTTGGAATTGTACTAAAAAATTTATACTGGGCTTTTGCAAGCCTCTTATAACCGAACACAGACTAGGAAAACAAACAGTGGCATGAGCGTTATTTTATTTTTCTGTATATGTGAGGATCGAGTGTTTGTTATGTGAGAGGAGAACATTATTTTTTTAACAGAGGAAGAAATCTCTTCTTTTTTCACTTTCTGTTTTTCGGATACATCATATTTAGGCTAGGTGCCCTTTTCATTATCTTTATTACACACGAACTCACAAACTCACGCACTGTCTCTCCTTTTTCTCTCACCCACATCCTTAGCTCACTCCCCACGCACATATATATAGTACAACAATGATAGCTTTGAATTCAATGCACAAATCTTATCCTATATTATATGATATCTATCTTTCCGCTTAGTATCTTCTTTGGGATATAGTATTGACTTCTTGACTATGATATTAGACTTTTCTTTGATATGAATCACGTTGGCTGCTGCATATCGTTTGTTTTATTTTGTTTCTTCATATCATATTGGCTGCTTGTAGATTTGTTCTATTTTTGTGGGCTGTGCATTGAGATTAGTCCAACAGCATTGTAGTACAATTAAAGGAGATGAAAATTAGGGTTATCTTGTATAAATAAATACCGGAGAATATATTAAAGAACATATTATATTTATATAGAAATTAATATGAACTATATATAACCTGGTAGCGCTCTAGTAATAATCTTTTGTGTGTTTTGGTCTCGAACCCCGAACCCATCCCCTTCGTTCCCCGAAGTTGACACATGATTCAAAGCCGTCCTATACCGTAAAAAATGCTTTTTTCATTATATTGAATTTGCGACGATCAAGAAGAAAAGCTCAAAATAGAAATATAGAAAACACTAATTAACCTGAAGAAGATTCATTATGGTCTCCATGGTGGCGGTCCTATCGGGACCAATCTCGTAAGACCTAATGACGAACTGTCTGAAAGCAAAGCTATCCTTGACGTACCTACCGAGCAAACTCAACATTATTATTATCGTCGTTTGCAATATGGCTTCCATTCACAAATCTCCTCTCAATATTGATCTTCGTCTCTATATTAGTTTCCACGTTGGCTTCGATCTTGACCAAACGTGCCCTTCTCTCGAGGCTAAAAAAACGCGTTGATATGAACGACCGAAAATCGCACGATTTAGGGCTTCTTTCTGAGCGAAGCGCGAGCTAATTTCTCGATAGATTAGGACATTATTTTTCATTGAGAGTGCCATAATATATGATGTGATCCTAAGTTTTTGTTCAAGGAAAATGTCTTAGAGTGCTCGAAGTTGAGCAAACATGTAGGAACGAAATATATAGAGTTTTCATTATCGTGTATTACACACGAACTCACAAGCTCACGCACTGTCTCTCCTTTTTCTCTCACCCACATCCTTAGCTCACTCCCAACGCACATATATACAGCGGACGAGATCCTCTGTCCCAATACATGTACCTTGTATGTACCAATTAATAAATTTTGCTTATTTGTCGTTTTTTAGTTAAATAAAAAGTACGAATTACTTAGTAGATACACACATTGAGACATCTATTGGGACAGATGATCTCGTTCGCAATACGATATGAAGAAACAAAATAAAACAAACTACATGCAGCAACCAACGTGATTCATATCAAAGAAAAGTCGAATATCATAGCCAAGAAGTTAATACTATATCCCAAAGAAGATACTAAGCGGAAAGATAGATATAATATAATATAGGATAAGATTTGTGCATTGAAATCAAAGCTATCATTGTTGTATTGGCTGCTTGTAGATTTGTTCTATTTTTGTGGGTTGTGCATTGACATTAGTCCAACAATGAGGAAGACGAAGACACATTAATGCCTGTAATCATCGGTTGGGCCCAAGCCCATAGTCCACAAAAGCCCATTTACGGCCCGTTATACTCGGTCAAAGCCCAGACCAGAAGAAGTTCTAGAACGTGGGCGGTTTTAATAATGTTTTGAGGTGTCACTCAACGAGTAGAAGTAGCATCATCCTTCTTTGATTTGATACACGTACTGAAAGTAAGAGATTCACGAACGTTGTGCTATTTGTATCTTTCTCTTCTCTATGATTTTACGCACTTTCTAGCATCTGCTTTTTTCGAAAGTTGTTTCTCTTTCTCGCTCGCTCGTTAGCCGATAGGTTCTCTCCGTCTACAACTGTGGTCTCAGAATGGGTGATTGATCTTACGTCTTTTAACGTTTTGATTTTTGCAGTCTGCTTCCAGTTTTAGCTTGGTCTGATTTTTTATTTTTTTTTTGGTTCTTGAGCAGCGAAGGTTAAGATCGGAATCAACGGTACTTCACCTGCTCTGTACTTTGTTTTGTCGTGTTAACTGGAATTTAATGCGGTGATGTTGTTAGTTTGGATATTCTAGATTGGAGTATTTTACGAGTTTTATTTTGGTTTTTGATGCATGGAAAATTTGTTGAAGGTTTTGGAAGAATTGGACGATTAGTTGCTAGAGTTGCTCTCCTGAGAGATGATGTCGAGCTCGTTGCTGTCAACGATCCTTTCATCACTGTTGACTACATGGTATGTTATCGAGCTTTTCTTTTTCTGTTCATTTCTTACAAGGATGTTGTATGTGAAAAACTGCACGTTACTCCTCGTTGGCATAGCTTCGCAAATTTCCGCTTCTTTTCCTTTCTGGAATCCTTGTACCAAACAGCGATAAGACTCGTCTTTGCTAGGCGAAAAATCAATTTTTCTGCCGAAAGTATATCCTTGTTTACGACCTTTATGATATGTCTTAATTGATGATTATGGGAGCATATTCAGCCTGAGTTTCTGGATTTTATAGCTTTAATTCTCGATCAAGTATCATGGTTACATATGTTATGGCTTATATCTTGCAAACCATCTTTGTAATCTTCGGTGCAGGCGTATATGTTCAAGTATGACACTGTCCATGGCCAGTATAAGCACCACGAACTGAAAGTTAAAGATGAGAAAACCCTTCTCTTTGGGGACAAGCCTGTGGCTGTTTTTGGCCTTAGGTACTCCACCTGTGCCTTGACATAATTTATCACTCACAATTTTTTGCCCGCTTATGGTTCGTTGTGTCAAATTCTGAAATTGTTTAACGGGCTTGTTTAAAGGAACCCAGAGGAGATTCCGTGGGCTGAAACTGGTGCAGAGTACATTGTTGAGTCGACTGGAGTTTTCACTGAAAAGGAAAAGGCTGCTGCCCATTTGAAGGTACCCAGCCAAAAATTATTTGCAACACTTTGCCGTTTGGGATTGACTAATATAATATCTTCAATTTTGTTGTGAATTCTTTGGTAGTTCATTGTTTCTCTTGTGAGTGATTTTGACTTGTTGCACATTGCTCCATTTCTAATTGAGCGCACTTCCAATCGCCAGGGTGGAGCAAAGAAGGTCATCATCTCTGCACCAAGCAAGGATGCTCCAATGTTTGTTGTTGGAGTTAATGAGAAAACTTATACACCAGACATTGATGTTGTTTCTAATGCTAGTTGCACCACTAACTGTCTAGCTCCTCTGGCAAAGGTTTGTCTTTTCTTTAATCTGCAATCTCTTATCTCGTCATATTATTGGTAACCACCACTAGAACTACATGCTTGTCTGCAGGTGATCCACGATAGGTTCGGCATTGTTGAAGGTCTCAACGGTCCACTCCATTACTGGTAGGTGTAATAATGATGTGATATACATCATTATTTGAGAAAAAAAAAATTGTCACTTCTGATGTGTTGTTTCCATTTCCATTGTTAGCCACTCAAAAAACTGTTGATGGACCATCTTCCAAGGACTGGAGAGGTGGAAGAGCTGCTTCATTCAACATCATCCCAAGCAGCACAGGAGCAGCTAAGGTATTTTAAGTCATCTGAGATTAAGTATGTGGTTTAGCAAGATTGTTGAGGCACATTTGTACGCGTGATTAGAGGTGGATATCAGAAGCTACAAATTACGAAGGCTAAATTAAAGATTTTATTGTGATATGGCATCGCCTTGACAAGGTTCAAACTTGCAGTGCTTGCTTGTCTTTTGTGATAGCTCATAAAAAAAAATATCTATTTGATATCCTATGTTTCCTTTGCAAAAGCATACGTTCTTAGCATTACGTTTTATTATCCAGGCTGTTGGAGAAGTGCTCCCTGACCTGAACGGAAAATTGACTGGAATGGCATTCCGCGTCCCAACAGTTGATGTCTCTGTGGTTGATCTCACCGTGACCCTCGCGAAAGAAGCAAGCTATGATGAAATTAAGGCAGCTATCAAGTAAAAGACTAGGACAAAAATCTAATATCAACTGATCTGGGAAAATCTTTCTTCTGCAACCAAACGTATCAGAACTGACAGCAGAGTTTTATCTATCTTTTAGGGAGGAGTCGGAAGGAAAATTGAAGGGAATCTTGGGCTACACCGAAGAGGATGTGGTGTCTTCTGACTTTGTGGGTGACAGCAGGTATATTTCCTTGTGATTACACTATCTTATTGGTATCTTTGACGAATATACATAGTATGATATTGGAAATTGTCGAAATTATAGGTCAAGCATCTTCGATGCAAAGGCTGGCATTGCTTTGAGCAAGAAATTCGTCAAACTCGTCGCATGGTACGACAACGAATGGGGCTACAGGTATGTATATCTGCTGAGCGATGGAGAAGTACATTATTAAGATTTATCGAGTCGATGCTTAACTTTCTTTTCTATCATAACACATTGTGTTCCATTGCAGTTCAAGGGTGGTTGATCTCATCAGGCACATGGCTGCTGCCAAGTAATTGCGTGAGTGAAGTGTTGTGTTCTTATAGAGAGATTGTGCATTTTGCACCTTTGTTTGTTTCTGTGTACGTAAGAAATAAATTGCACTTTCGTATGTTGGTCTGAGCTTGTGTGTGCGTCTTTTGAGGCTATGTTATATGGTAATAAGATTGCACTCTGCTACTCTTATATTAAATAAAAGGATCTTATCATAAAATGAGATGGATACTGTTTTCTGCTTATTATCAGTCTTGATGCATGAGATTTCCACCGTGAGCTGCGTTTCAATGTGTTGGTTAATATAGATATAAGAAAATTGTCAAGATATCGAAATTTTAGTATATGAAAGAAACGCTTCACAACCAAATTGTAATGCACTTCACTTGATTAACACGAAAATAAACGAGAATGTCAAAATTTTACAGCCAACGAGAGATGGTAAAGACTCGAGCACGAGATACGAAGAAAATCCCAAGTTGAACAAACTGTTACAAACATGAAAAAAGGTTCCAAGAATCGTTTCCGTGTGGAAAAACGCTACAACAGAAAATCTGGGATAACTGGCGACTTAGCAGGCAAGGATCCCTCTGCTCTGTGCCGTTGCTTATGCTTATTCTTACCGTGTCGATTCTGATCCTTCTCTTCTTTATCCTTCCCAGAACTTCGATGCTTCCTCTCTCTATCATGGCTACGACGATGATTCCTCTTCTCAGAATCAACAGACGCTTCAGTTAAAGCAGCATTTTCCAACTCTGTTTTCTTTCTCGACGTGGAAGCTTCAGCTTCGTCGACAAAAAGCAGTTCTTTTACAGCCCCAGAAACTAAATCAGGTTTACTATTAACATCTCCTACTACTGCTTTGGCGGGAATATGAGATGCCTCACCATCGTCCAACTTCACAACCACAGGCCTAGGCTTGACTTTGCTTGGCCTTTTCTTACTACCAAGAGATTGCTCCGTTAGCTTCAGAAGATCTTCAGCCTCGCCTACAGCTTTACCTTTCGTGTCGTGGGCAGTTGGGTAATCTTCAGACTTTACCGTCCCTTTGTTCTCCGAAGGGAGATAATACAGCCCGTGCCGTTTCCTATGCTCTGCTAGTAGAGAAGTAGACTCAGACGACTGTTCAGAGTCTTCTCTATCCTCGGCCTCAAATTGTCTGGCGGGATTTTCAGGTTTGTTTTTCACCAAGGAAAATGAAGTAGGCAGGCTTAGCTTGACGTGCCCACATACTGATTCCAAGTCGCCGAGGTCGTCCTTGAGCTCTAATCCATCGGGAATTGGCACTTTGTTCTGCGCACTAACCGAAACTGGACCGAGCTCATCTGAGAAGGCGTCGAAGATCAGTTTGACTGTTTCAGAAGGTTCGTTTTCTTCTACTTTGGCTCTATCTTGTTCATTCTTCGAATCTTCGACGCGCCCAAGCAGTTTTGGTTTCACCGAGTTGATCAGACCGAGGACATTGCTTGCTCTCTCCTGTACTTCGACTTCACTGCTCCCAGCCAACGGACCCAAGTTCGTCTCGATGAGATTCATAAGGCCCGTGATAGATTCTTGCGTCATTAAAGCAGATGATATGCCTCCATTATCCGCGTTGTTATCTGATAATGGCTCGTCTGAATCTGCTACTGCAGAGTGACTTGAAGCTTTATCTCCATTCTCATTGAAATAAGCATTCAGACAAAAAGTCAATACTTTGAACGCAGATTGGATATACACAGCTCTCACTAATGGAGAAAGGAGATTCGTTCTTGGCTGTAATAAAGCTTCCGTGAGCTCGAAAAGGTTCCTCGAGAATTCAACGTACTCGCCAGAAACCCAAGCAGCAGCAGAAAGGATTTCGTGTATAAAAGGATTACCGAGCAATAAAGGATCGATTACAAGGTCACGAGCAACGTGGACAAGCTGGGGCCTGGCGTCTTTAACCCTCATACCAATATCGATAAGCTGTGCCTCGACTTCTTTACCTTTCTGACAATGAGGAATCCTAGCCATTTCCCCGAGAAACGTAACGTACCAGTCGAAATCGTAGATCAACTCATAATAATTCCTCCCGCAAGTAGATAGAACGAAGCCCAAGATTTCATTGCAGAACTCGGGGTCAGATTTCAGGGCATGACCGATCAATATACGGCATATTTCCACAGCGTTGTCCTCGCTCACCATCGCCATCACGAGCCTTAGGGCCTCGAGTCTGATATTTGCATCGACATCACTCAATGCCTTGACCACCAACTCCTTATTCTCTATTACAGCCCACATCAGATTCCTCTCCGAGGCGAAGACCAATGCTTGCAAACCGAGAAACCTGAGATTTGGGTCGTCCGCCAACAGAAACTCTTTTGCTTTCTCGATAGCAATCTTCAGGGCAGTCTCGTACTGACTCAAACTAGTCAAGATTGTCCTTATGCATTCAAAAGCAAGAGACTTGGCAATTGTTCTCCCCAAATGATCGCAAATAGGCTCTACAATCCTCTTTCCCAACCTTGGCTCAAGAGGAGCCAGACGAGCGAAGATCTTTAGCACTTTAATCAAGACCCAATTGTTCTTACAATCCACCAAAATCTTGTAAAATTCGGGTGCCAAAGGCAAGTATGATCTAGGTTCCTTTGCAGTCAATTCGCAGAACAACCCCATAACAGCAGACAAAACTCCAGTATCTACACTCTCGAGATTCTCGACGACCCTCTTAAAACAAACCCGCACAGCATCAGGGTACATTTCAAAGACCTTTAACAGCACTGCCATCACCTGTAAGAAACAGCAACAGAATAATTAATTCATATTTCGCCAGCTCAACACACATGATCGCAGTGAAACGAAAGGGAAATAAATAGATTCTTCACTCTCAAATCCTTTCCAATTCCAAAATTATCTTTTCTTCCATATCTTAGCCTAAAAATTGTCAGAGTTTTATCTCGACAACCTAGTATGTGAAAGCAACACATAAAGTCATTTACTAACATATAATGAAGTTATGTTGGCCTTCATTGCCCCATACACATAAAAACATCTGAAGAAAAGCCATGTCTCAACACAAATATCCCAAAAACTGGCACTTTCCAGAACAAAAAACCTAACGCAGCAAATGGGACAATCAAAGCACATCAAATGCCATTCGAATCGAACTAAAAAATTCACAGTACGTAGAAAAAGATTCAAGCTTTCAATGAAGTTCAGAACAAGCTTCAGTACGACATATATTCAAACAGATGGTGTTCGAAAATTCACCTTCTTCTTCACAAACGACTTGCTACTGCCCAGAAGGGTAAACAGCTCCGGCGTCAGGTCACGCGCAAGGTCGTGATTACAGATCGAAGCCAGGGTCGAAAGCGCAAGGCCGACGTCGTGAACATTCGGCGAATTCAAGTCCTTCCTCAGCTGATGAGTAAGGAGCAAGATGACGTCGGTGGTGTTAGGGTCGAACGACAGCGACGCTGCGAGCAGGGCGACGCGCTTGTGCGCGCGTGAGGGAGACGAAGAGAGCTCGACGGCGTGGAAGGAGGCGTAGGACATCGGCGCGTGGTACAGCGAGTGTAGGTAGGTCAGCTTGTTCAAGGCGGCGGATTTCACATCTGAATCGGTGGATTTAAGCTCGCGCTGGATCTCAGCTATGAGTTTGGCGATGAGAGATTGCTCCGTTCCAGGCGGGCATAATCGGAGGGCCTTGACGGCGTCCGATAGGCCGCGCTGGAATAAGGAATCCATCAGCGACGGCGTCGAAGACATCGTTCTTCGCTTCTTCTTTCTTCTTCTTCTTCCAATTTTCTTGAGGAATTCGTCTTTATTATTCCTCCAAATTCATGGATCTTGAGCAGAGACGACTGATCGGAGAATTTGAGGAAGTCGCCGGCGATTGAAAATGAAAGGTTTGTCCGGTTCCAATCGAAGGTGCTGTAACTATGATTAAAAGCGTTTCATTTCTTGATAGAAACTTCGGCTTCTTACTTTAGCATGAGAGACTCCTAAATTAAGCGAAGATCTTTGTCGGATCAAAGTGTGTCTTTCTCTTTACATCAAAAACTTTCCAGTATCAAGAAAAACTCAATCCCCCGTAAAAAGGTATTTATAGTAAACACTAATTTTTCTTTTAATTTAGTTCAGTCGACAAATTAAAAAACCAATCTTCTTACGGCTGGGCCATTCATCGAATCTCCGAGAAAAAGCGAAAAAGGGAATGCAATCAAATGGCAAATTATAAATATGCGTCGCTAAGTATCACAATTTTCGATTTTGAGTCACTATGTTTGCCACTTACAAAATTTTGTCACTTATATAGTAACAAAACTAGGTCACTAAATATGTACTACCTCAGCCCCACTTATTTCTTCCCATCTTTCTATTTCGGGCGTCCCACATAATTCTTCTCATTTCCATTTTTGGTAAAAAATTATCCCACTAATTAAACTAATTACACCATTAATATTAAAAAAAATCTTCTTGATTTGCGTGTCTACTAATAACTTTTCTCTCTCCACACCTCAAAAGGTGTACTATAATATTAAAATAATGTGGTTTCTGTGCCCACTAATCTTTCGGAAGAAATAATCGGGACATAGGAAGTATATAGTAAAAAATAGGTTACTAAGTATTTGTATAGTT
Organism: Craterostigma plantagineum; assembly: GCA_027422505.1. Classification (NCBI taxonomy): domain Eukaryota; kingdom Viridiplantae; phylum Streptophyta; class Magnoliopsida; order Lamiales; family Linderniaceae; genus Craterostigma; species Craterostigma plantagineum. The sequence goes on from JAPQWV010000035.1 coordinate 1,745,243, forward strand.
ACAAATTTAGGTCACTAAGTATGTATATAATATGAAAAAAGAGGTCACCCATTTTTATAATTTTCTCCAATCACGGTACATGAACGGCGGTACACAAACACAACCTCATATCATTGAGTTCATTACAATACATACATCACATCTGCTGAAATTATTATTCAACAAGAATCTGTCTTTTTTTTTCTCTACAACTTATTTTGCATGGAAACGAAGTGCGACATGTCAAGAACATTGTTCATGAGCTGCTCCAAGCACAAGCAAGCTGCTGTTTTATCTGCAAGACAACGTGTAAGCGAAAAAATCGAACCATGTAAATGTCATAAGATGATCACAACATCGAAGTTCGAACATGTCCAAGAACTTACCGTTAGACATTGTTGTCCCAGTGAAGGAAACCGCCATGTCCCCTCGAATTCGAAAACTTGTACACTGGCCCAGAAACTATATACACACAACCATAAACAACAAAAGCAAAACAAATTAGCGTGTAATAATAACAGATACGATAAAGAAACGACGAATTACACAACCGCTGCAAAGACATACCTTCATAGCCCTCGAAAACTGGGTCCTCAGCCAGCAATATGGGAGTATCCAAGTCGACGAATCTGCGCATTACCATAAAAAATCTACCCACGATTCGTTTTACCATCACTGATGATGTAAGAAGAAGATTTCACTCACTTGAAACACCCAAGGCCAGCGGCCAGATGACCGGCGAAGCCCATCGCGAGTCTTGTCTCGACCATCCCGCCTATCATAAGGTCCAATCCCGACTCTTTAACAAGATCGATGATTTCGAGGGCTCCAATTACGCCGACCTTAGCCAATTTTATGTTGATTACGCCCGCGAGCTTTTCCTTTGCAATCTTCTTTGCGTCGGCCAAACTACGACAGCTTTCGTCGGCGGCGACTGAGACGCCGTATTTGCTTCTTGCAATTCTTGTTACGTGAGAAAGGCCATCCCAGTCGTCTCTGTGGACTGGCTGTTCGAAGAGAATGGGTGTCACCTGCATTTCTGAATAGGAATTATGTGTCTTTCGATTAGATTCGGCAAAGGCCCATGTGGCGAATCGATGGAAAGATTAAAACTTTACGCCTAAACATGGCTCGAAAAGGGTTTAAAGTTGTGTTTTCTCTCAATTCGATAAAGTCCCATATGGAGATTCGATAGGAAGAACGAAACTTTATGCTGCCTAGACATGGCTAAAGAAGGGTTAAAAGTTGTGTCTCTAAATTCGACAAAGGCCCTTATGGAGTAATTGAGAATCGTAGAAAGAATGAAACTTTATGCCTAGTGGCTCGAAAAGGGTTTGAAGTTGGGGGAACAAGTGCGAAATGAAGTGGGGAGGGAACCCTTTTTACCGTGTAGCTTTTCAAGAACTTGAATGGCTTCCTCGGAGCTATACCCTTCATTGGCGTCTAGGATGAAGGAGCAATTGGGGTGGACAGTGCGAATTGCTTGAAGAACTTGTATGTCGTCATTCAGATTTTTCCCTACTTTGAGCTTCAGAGTTTCGAATCCTTGAATTCGGTACTTCGTGGCCAGCTCGGAGGCCTCCGTGGGAGAAACTATTGGAATCTGCAAAAGTTTATTACAAGCTAACGAGGTTAAAGATCATAGTACCATTGGTGTGGTTCGTGGGAATTGGAAAACACTGAATCATGAAGGAAACGAACGGTTATATCTGTAGTGATCGAATCTGAAAATCCACCGAAGAGTCTCCATAACGGTACGCCGATGCTGTGGGCAACTGCGTCGATCAGCGCCATTTCGATCCCTGCTCTGACCTTTATCAGCAGATTCGATGTAATAAGCATCAAAATTTTCTCAACCTCAACAACTTAGCCACAGAGACAACAGAACTGCTCATTCTATCATAAGATGTAAAGAAGAAACTATACTAACAAAATCAACCCGAGCGAATTGATGCTCAACTCATGCTAAGCTGAGAAGTCCTTCGATTTCTGAAGCTCAAGTCGTGGCTTAAGATCCGAAGTTACTCAACTCGGTCAATCCAAAATCCAAGAACACAATTACCCAGCAAGAAATTGAAACATTATGCAGATGGAATCACTTACTTTCCTAAAATAAAGCCCATACAAAACGAACTGAAGAAAAAAAATCTAAAAAAGTCGTCTTTTTTTATGCTCACAGAAGCCAAAGAATGGCCCTGGTTACTCAGCTCAGTCAATCCACAATCAAAACACAATTACTCAGAAATAAATCGAAACACTAATCAGATGGAATCTCTCTAAAGCAAAGCCCCCTAAAAAACGAGCTGAAGAAATAACTAAAAAAGTCGTCTTTTTTATACTCACAGAAGCAAAAGCATGGCCCTCAAGCATCTCATTAACCTCGCCCAAAACCTCACCGAGACTTTTCCCCGAACGCTGCTTCAGAAAACGACACGTGTCCGCCGTCTTCGCCAGGGCGGTGGGCTGATCCTCAGCCGTCACGTGAGGGAGAATAGGAGCCTCGCCCCACCCAACACAACCGTTACCCAATTCTATCCTCACCGCCACATTTTCTACTCTCTCCAGCCTCGAATTTGCTATCGTAAAGGGCGATATGAGAGGAACGTTCAAAGGCCTGCCCTCGGCCCTATGGACGTCGACGGCGAACGTCTCCATCAGATTCTTGAAACCCAAACATGTCGGCGGCGTTAAAGACGCCGTGATGGGCTTTTGGCTACTCTTCGAATGGAGTTTTTGAGCTGAGCTAGCGATCATAGAAGCTCTTGAGAAACTGAAAGAGAAGGAGAGTGCTTGAGCCATTTTTCAGCGTCGACGAAGGCGATTGGTGGGTTGTGGATTGGCGAAGATTCCATTGCCCTGCTTTAAATATATTTCCTTTCGGTTTCATTCAGACAAACAAGCGAACACTATGCATATGTAGATATAAAAATGAGTCTCTTTTGGAGTCTGATGCGTATGAAATCTATAAACAACGCAAATTATTGAAACAACAGAGGTTGTGGTGGGGTCATCTTCTCTACTCCGTAGAAAGAGAGGAAGTGTTTGGTTTTCCTCAATAAACAAATTTTCGCTTTGTGGGGCTTTTGTTGTATGTTTTTTTGTGATTGATGTTGGCTTTTCGTCTTGTAGTGTTGTGTGTGGCCGAGTTGGGAAATATTCGCCTGAACGGTGAATCATCAATTGCTTTTTCGCCCCAAAATTTCATCCGTATCAACTTTTAGTCCAATTACCATCATGTATGCCGTATGCGAGCTAAATTTAACCCAACAATTTTTATATTTTTCTTCAATCTCATAAAATTATCATAAGCAGTTTCTATCTATAAATTAAAATTACGAAATTACAACTAAATGTGATTAATGTTTCATATGCGATAGCTAAGGTAGCAAAAGCACAATAAATCTCACAGAGTAATGTCGACGATGATCATATATAATCACGCAACGTGAGGAAAATAATAATATATATGCATGAATGCCAAAGATATGGCCTCTTTCGAAATAGAAAACTCATGTTACATAAGACACAAATAATATCAAGAAATACTATATATATACATATATATATACATCTACAAATAAATTATCACAGAATATCTTCCATAGCTCCTACATTTTCTTACATCACCATGACAACAACACTACACTTAAAATCAACCTTCAGAAGCTTAGGCGAAAGAAACCTAAAAAAGCTCGCCTTCGCCCTACTACTCCTTCTATGGCTCTTCATCCCCTTCAAACTTCCAAACAAATCCACCATAGTCGAAAAAACCCCGATAAAAATTCGAAAAACGAGCAACAAGAGATCGGACGTAATAGAAATCAACGGCGACGTAAGAATTCCCGGGAAAAACTCCTCGACGATCATCGTGTCCTCGAAAATAACAACCGATCCATCGAATTCTCATACGATAAAACCCTACGCCCGGAAGAAGGACACGTTCGTGATGGACTACGTGTCTCAATGGAAAATCGTGCCCGACGAAAAAAACCCTATTTATTGCGCCCTAAATTTCACCGCCCCGGCGATACTGTTCTCCGCGGGCGGTTACACTGGCAACCAATTCCACGAATTCGCCGACGTGCTGATCCCTTTGTACCTAACTTCCCGACCCTTCAACCGCCAAGTAATCTTCCTAATCACCGACAAACGGCAACACTTCGTTACAAAGTACGAAAACATCTTACGAAAGTTGTCCGAATACGACATCATCGACGTCGATAGAAGCGAGAAAACCCTATGCTTCTCGCGAATATTCGTCGGCCTTAGGGCCCACGAAGAAGAGTTCGCCATCGACGAAACGAAGCCTCCTCACTACACGGTCGGAGACTTCAGGCAATTCCTCCGAGAGGTTTACTCGCTAGACAGGAAAACCATAGACGCGCGGGGCCCGCCTAGGATGCTCATCATTTCTAGAAGGAATACGCGGTTTTTGAAGAACGAAGGGGAGGTGGCGAGCACGGCTAGAGAAGTGGGATTCGAGGTGGTTGTGAGTGAAATATGGGAAGACATGTTAGAAACGTCGAAGTTTGTGAATTCCTTCGACGTGGTGATGGGCGTGCACGGCGCTGGGCTGACGAACATGGTTTTCTTGCCCGAGAGTTCCGCGGTGATCGAGGTGATACCTTTCGGTTTGGAGAATCTTGCGAAATCCTACTTTGAGTCGCCGGCGAGGGAGATGAATATAGTTTATTTGGAGTATAAGGTGAGTTTGAGTGAGAGCTCTTTGTACGGAAAGTATTCGCCGAAGAGCGACGTATATTTGAATCCTGGGGAGATTCTGAAGAAGGGTTTTTTAGGGTTTCGTACTTTGTATTTGGACAATCAAGACGTGGTTCTTGATCTTCGTAGGTTTCGTGGGACGCTTTTGAAGGCATTCGAGACTGTGAATGCTTTGTAAGTTTTATTTATCTCAAATAGTTTTCAGTTGAGGTTTTTTATTTATTTTTTGTTCGCAAATCACAAGATTTGTTTTTTTCTTTCATTATTGTTCATCTCTAGGGGAGGGGTTCGTATGGAGGTGAGGATAATGATGAGTCTTGTTGTGAAATGAGTCGTTCTAAACAATGGTTTTAAATTCGCTTGATGCTAAACTCATAAACTGCACAATGTAGTCGGTCCATTCCAAACAAAGCGAGATAGAATTTAAACTAGCATGTGTTCTCAAAATAATATATATGATATTATTTACTATAGGTAATGAAGTTATTCGTATTAGTAGATTTCCCAAATAATAATACATACAAAAATTGATTTTAAAAGATATTTTGAATTAATTACATTGATTATAGGCCATATAATATAATCAGCCGAGGGAAGAGGTAATAAACCGACTAAAGTGGGTAATAAATTGCCGTTGTTTTTTAGGGTTACGCGCTGATCTGAATTGAAAGGGCGTGAGTGGAATCGTTTTTCCATTCAAATCAAAAGCTCAAGCTTTTTTCCTCTGCAATCGATGATAGAATCGAAGATGGCGGCCAAAAATTTAGTCGTCGTCGCCGCCGAGGAAGAAATCGGTCATATTCCCGACGAGGTGGTGTCGAACATTCTGATTCGCCTCTCCTCAAAGTTCGTCACGAGGTGCAAACTCGTCTGCAAGCAATGGGCTCGCCTTATCGTCAGCCCTTTCTTCGTCGACAGCTACGTTTCCCGTTTTCCGTCGCCGTCGTGGACCGTCGTCGGCGAACGCGTCGGCGACAGATGCACCGATTACGACCTGCCAAAGCACATCCACTCGATGCGAGATTTTAAGGCTCTCTGCCACCATCAGCAGCTCTCTCTCTTTTCAAAGGGGGAGCTCAAATTCGCAACCTTTGAGGTTTTGGGAGCAAACAATGGTATGATTCTCTTCGGTTTGGTCCACGTTATCTACGGCTTAGACACCTACACCTCATGTAACCTCTATTACATTTGCAATCCCTACGTACGAAAGCTGATCTCTGTCTCGCCTCCGCCGCCCAAACTTCAGAAGACAGTCGAATGGCATTGGGGTTTGGGATTGATCACCGTGGTCGGAAAAGGCGTCCTCGAAAGCTTCAGGCTCGTCCTATTGATGCCCAATCGTGAAAATCGATGCTTACGATTTAGGGTTTACGTCTCAGAAACCAGAGAATGGAACGAATACCACCCTGTGCCCTCGGTCCCCTTAGAATTGCTGGAAATGTTCCCGACCGCATTCAATCTGAGACTGCATTGGGTCGCCGAGGATGGCTCTGTAATCTCTTACGATCCCTACAAAAGCCCTAATCGCATAAGCCTGATCTTGCCTCCCTCAGATGTAGCGCCAATACATGAAAGCTTTGTGCAGTGCCTATTGGGTGAAGATGCTTCGAATGGTAAGTTGAGGTATTTCGAGATGTTCAATACTACTAAAGTGAGGAGGAGCAATAAGCTGAACATCAGGGTTAAGGTGTGGGTCCTCGATGAGGAGGAGGACAGCTGGCGCGTGGCCCACGAGGCTGAGGACATCGAGGGAGTTGATGATTGGAATTTCTGTTCGAAACCGATTGTTTTCGATCAATTCGATCCCGACATTGTCTATCTTGATAACTTCTGTACTCTAGAGTCGTACAATATTAGGAAGCAAAAAGTCGAAGCCCTTCAAGATTATGATTATGATCGGGAATGCGCTTACGACGGCAGATTGTTTAAGGGGTACTTGGCCTTTTCCGTCGGGGTTTTGCCAGTTCATGAATTGAGGAGGTTTTCTATTCATTATAGGTGCTGCCTACCTAATAATAACTATTATTTATGTAGTCTTGTTTCTCAAGATTAGGACTGGTAGTAGTTGTAGCAGTAGTAGTAGTAGCAGATGGCTAAACACTTTGCTCGATATAAGCTAGTGTTTTAAAACGCTATAGCGCTACACATAGCGTTGCGTTTTGATTCCAATAGCGCGTGGCGCAAAAAGCATAGTGCATTGCGTGAGTATTTCGAGTAATGCATTTATAATACACGAAAAATATAATGTATGACAACACAACTAAAACAAACCATTTTAGAAGCACATAAACATTTGTAAAAATTAAATGATAGCGAAGTCGAATCTATTTGTATATTTGACTTCAATATTTTAGCCTCGCTGAGTAAATACGAATTTAGTTTTTGCCTATACTTTTAACTAATAAATTTATTTTTCAAATTATCAGATCTTTTTATAGGAAATTAATATAAATTTATTTGAAATTACAAGACAAAATTACCAATGTTGTAAGTGCACTACTAAATTTCAGTATTCATTTAAAAAACTACCCGTAGGAATTTTAAATATAATAATTAAAAATTTATATAATTGACAGCCACCCTTACCTCTATATATTGATCTTTCTGATATGTCTTTAAAACGTTGAGGTAAATATTTAAATTGATTTAATCTTTTTCCGATAAATGAGGAATAAATTTCCGGTGGATAGTTGAAATACTCGTGGATATAAGTTGGTTAATATTTTCAATTGTACTTTACCTATATTACACAATTCATCGATATATTACTTTCCAATAATTAGTCTGAAGATGGAGCACATTATTATGAATAAATTTACGAATTACGCGCTTGATTTTCATCAATGCACAAACAGCGCGAGTATTTTCAAAAATAGCGCAAAAAGCGTAAAAAAGCGCAATATAGCGTAATATAGCGTACTCTTTTCAGGCAAAACGCGAAATGTATTGCGCTTTAACGCGTTTTTGCAAAACAATTACGCAATAGCGCACTACACCACACTTTTTAAAACACTGATATAAGCTAAATGGTGCCGTTCAACGACCCGAGGTCGGTAACAGCCCAGAGCCAATCCGACCCGCAATATTCAACCCGAAAGCACAAGTGCTTCGAGGAAATCCCAGAGTCTTCGACTGATATCGTGTTGCAGGGTGCTACGCCACCAAAGGATAACGGTGGATCCAGGGTTGAACAGATTTGTTTGACCGAATAATGCGCCTGTCACAAGCGTGAACTTGAGGGCGGGGCCAACAGGCGGTGGTGGACGAGGTGGTAGTGGAGGTTTTCCGCGTGGCAGCATTGTTAGGGTTTTGGAGGAGGATATGACACGAGATTTGAGCAGCGGACGAGAAGAAAAATTATGAGCACGATTTCAATCAGCGACTTGATATTTCGGTCAAACGATTTTCACTTTGTCGTTCTCGGCAATGATGCCTTAAATGAGTTCGCTGAAATGATTAACATAACGATTTTCAAGATGTTCAAGAATTTTCATTCATGTCCATTTTCCTTAACTCTATTGTGTTCTGGTCACTTTTGTTCAACTTACCACCTCGTCCACCACCCCTTGTTGGCCTCGCCCTCAAGCTCACATTTGCAACATGCACATTATTCGGTCAAACGAATCTGTTCAACCCTGGACCCACCGATCAAATAAATTTCCCGCTAAAGTGCCTTCGATAAGCAATTGATACTTTTATACTGTAAAAGGAAGAAAACACAATAGCGATTACAAACAACTTGTCACCAAGCATAAATATTATCCAAAAATTGCAACTCGTCAACTCATCGAGTTTGATTAAGAGGTCTGGTTGTTGTGAAAATGTCACTTGATTATCCCTGTGACAGAAAAGCATGAAACAAAATCACAATCATAAATTGACAATCATAATGCTTTATCAAGAACTTTACATCTGTTTTACGCTTTGATAGGCGTCGATGAAACGAAACTCCAGCTAAAGCGCCTTCGATAAGCAATTGATCCTTTTTATACTGTAAAAGAAAGAAAAAACAATGCTTACAAACAACTTGACACTAAAAGCATAAAGATTATCCAAAAATTGCACTTCGTCAAACTCATCGAGTTTGGTTAAGAGGTCTGGTAGTTGTGAAAATGCCACTTATCCATGTGACAGAAAAGCATGAAACAAAATGACAATCTTAAATGGACAATCATAATGCGTTATCGAGAACTTTACCTCAGTTTAAGGCTTTGATAGACGTCCATGAAACGAAAGTCCCGCTAAAGCGCCTTCAATTAAGCAATTGATCATTTTTATACTATAGAAGAAAGAAAAAACGGTAACGATTACCAACTTTACACCAAAGCATAAGGATTATCCAAAAATGCACCTAGTCAAACTCATCGAGTTTGGTTAAGAGGTCAGGTAGTTGTGAAAATGCCACTTGATTATCCTTGTGAGGAAAAGCATGAAACAAAATGACAATCATAAATGGACAATCATAATGCTTTATCAAGAACTTTACCTCTGTTTTACGCTTTGATAGACATCCATGAAACGAAACTCCCTCGGCAATACTTTCCTTCTTAACAAGATGTTGGTAAGCCCCATTTTCTGCAGAAGTCAGGGTTTTTTGCCAACCTATTAAGATCTTAAGCTTGTAAATAAGAGAGACGGCCGATTTACTCAACATAGTTTAGTACACAAACTATTACATTAATCACCTCAGTCTGTCCCGGGTAATTGCACGAGAAAGTGCCTCGCCGCTCTTTTGGCATGATCTGTGCCGCCTTCACTCTCTACAGCCTACAAAGGTTATGCGAAGATCATCACTAATACCACAATGATAAAGAAGGATAGTTTAATAAGTAACAAAACTGAAATCTACAATTTATAACGAGTATCTGATTCACTAGATCCTACTTCCTCATCACGAACAGCTTTATATAGTAGCTGCATAAAAATTTTAGTCAAGGTTCAACGAAACAGAGAACAAACCATAGCAATCTAACAGCAAGGAAATGGAAAACTCAAATATATACTCCAAAATTTGGGGATTGAGAGGTCCAACGTATCAAGAGTGTACCTTCAAAATGGTATCACTCGTTAATCAAATAAGAAATAAAATAAAAACGACTGAACCAGGAATACCAAACGACTGAAATATAGTAACAAACTTACTTTGAGGAAACAATTAGTTCCCAAAGCTACGTTGTAGAGGGCGAAGTCATCTTCAATATTGTTCCATAATACCATGATTTTGATTTTCAAGGGCGAAGCAGGTTTGAAATCTGCGATAAGTTGAGAGATCGTTGCAACTTCACGGCGATAAACCATTCAAAAAAAATTCCCGGCTGTAGAAATTCGGGTCGGGCCTCCGGTAATTTATCTGTTATCAGGCCCATGCACACGCGCCACACAGGAGGAGGGATCCCGATATAAATTTGATGGGGTTCCTTCCTAAAACCAATTGGTGATAGGAGCAGTGACCCTCGAGCTTATATACCGGTTAATTTTTCTTGTCGTAACCGATGTGAGACACTTGACATTTGCCCACCCCCCTCACATGTGATCCATTTTTTCTTAATCGGACGGGACAGTCAATCTTTTCGAACCCGTCGTACTTTTTTATTTTAATTTTGAGTCGGGTGAGGAAAGCCACTCTTTTGAGTCGGGATAGCCATTTTTATGCTCGTTGTTTCCTCCATCATTGATCGACACGTGGTGTGTGAATGAAAAGTGCGACAAGTAATAATTAAAACGAATACTAAATTACTATCAACGACGTGCGATAGGCAGTGAACCTATCGTTTGTAGTGTAGTAAAGTGAGTAACGAGTATCGAACACGAGGAATAAATCAAGTACCAGTAATGACCATCGACTCGATATTTAACCTTAATAAAATACGAACTTGTTTGACGACTTAACCTACGGATCGCTCCTAAATCAACTAGAGATTCAAATAACACGCTTAAAACTGATACGAAGCTTCAGATGATAAAGATATGCTCGGGATTCGAATCCCGCTAGGTAGCATCGGCTAAGACAGTAAAATCGCTCCTAAGTGATTCGGACTAAGTCGCAGTAATTTCCTGCCCGCTTGCGAATTTGCTGTCGCCCTAAACGCTCGCGGGGATCTAAAATTCAATAATTACTAACGGCGAGGATCGAGTATTTGCTTTCGCCCTATACTCGAATCCTATCTTCTATGAACGGCCTAAACGTTGTTTAGCTGTCGCCCTAAACGTTTTTCCCCACAATCGCTTTAACACATAGACATATTAAAGCGACGAAACATATTCATAGAACGATAAATAGTCAGAAACACAAAGTCACGATAACACACGTCTTAACTACGAATTATCCTAGCGTTCATCTAATCCCAAACACAAAGGGGAATTAGCTACGCATAATAGACGGGAAAACAACGAAAGAAATAAGGAATAAAGGCGAAGAATTCATATTCTTGATATCCTGATGATCTGCGATGGAAGCGTCGATGATTCTTCGTTCTTCGTTCAATTGGGCGTGATTTCGTCGATGATCCGTCTCTTGCACTCCGGGACGCGATTCTGCGTTCTTATGTGCTATTTTTCGTCTCTAGAGGGATTAGGGTTGATTTCTGGTCGAAGTCCCGCTTTCTGGGTCGAATTTGGGCTTTTTATAGTGAAATTCGACACTGTCACGGCCTGGGACAAGATAGGTCACGGCCGTGACACTTTCTGGGCGAAAATTGAGCTCACTGCCGCTCGTCACGGCCTGGTGCAGTAGCGTCACGGCCGTGACCGTCTCAACAGCTTTGCGGCAGTTTCGTATTTCTCTCGGATGGAGGGGTAAACGATGTCCGATTGACCTGAAATTTTAACCATAGATCGAAGACTCGCCAATCTTGATTATGACCAAAGGAATTCTCAATCCGAGATCTGGATTGGGAGATATGAATTTTCTAATGCTGCTGCTGCTATGGGTCACGGCCTGGTGCAATAAGTGTCACGGCCGTGACACCAAGCAGTGTTCTCCGTGGACGTCACGGCCTCGTGCATGGACTGTCACGGCCGTGACAGAGGGCAGTATTCGTCCTTTTTGCTCCGTTTTGCCTCGTTTTCGCTCCTTTTCGCTCGAAACTCGTCCTAAGCTTCTTCAATATCAAAATGAGTGTAAATATGTCGAATAATTGCATAAATTGATTGCTAAAGCTCTATATACCCCAAATAAATACTACGATAAACGTATCGAAATACGTTTATCAATCATCTACTTGATTACCTTGTCAGGACATTTTTAGATTGTTTCTTGACGGATACGCCTTCATGTTCAGCATTTTTGGTTGCGATTTCGATGGTTTTCTTTGTTGCTGGTAAAGTATTCACGTTAGTCAAGTTGTGTGTAAGACCCATGCTAAGACATATAGCTTAGCTAATGTCTCACTTCACTGGGATTTTTCTATTATCTTAGCAATTCCCTTGGCTGGTGGGATTTGTTCATCATATATGGGTCTTGTGATTTCCTTTTAGAATGCAGTTCCTCTAAATCTTTTTGTATGCACGAACAATTCTGTTGGTTCCTTTCTGTCGCTTTTGTTAAGGGGTTGCCGAGTGCTTTGCACTCCTCGTTTGCATGTAATTGTCCTATCCAACAATTCCAGGAATTCTGTCCATTATCTGCACTTGGACGGTGCCTCGGTGATGTCCTCGGAGGATCGTTTGCAGGAAAGAATGTGCGGTCTGCAAGACATTCGCAGGCGCATCATGAAAATTCCAACTATTGCATTCCAAATCCTCCTTTGCATGAAGCTCGAGGCTCCGATTCTCCCTAATAAAGAAAGATCCTGGGTAATGAAATCTAGTCCATTAGTTTCACCGGAAAACTTACAGATGTTCTTGGGAAAATATTCCTAGACAGTGGTCGAAATGCCCATATTCCGTGATTCTTACACCTCCGCTGTCACTTTTTTCTTAATGTCGTGATGCAGGTTCTACACATTCTCTGTTTGTGGTTATCCACCTTGAGATTGTGAAGAAATGCTTAAGAAAGATCTCGTCGAGGAGGTAACATTGCAGCTCTCTTTAGATTCTTACTGCATGCCTGTACACTAATGGGACTTGGCCTGAAAGTGTTCTTTCCTCTATGTCTAGGTTTTTGTAAGTTTCCTAGTCAACCATTGAAATATATCATTTTTACGTTCCATTGCTGATCAGAGAGTTCTGTTGTTTGTTTATAGCCCGTTTGTACCCTCAAAATTTTATGACAAGCTATTCGCTTTCAAAGATGAGATATTGGTAGTAAATTTGGCAAACTGCATTACACTAACATGCAACCGAGAATCGATCTAATACGCAACAATTGCCAGGAATCCCATCGAAGCCACCACCAACGCCCAACGACTCAGAGACGAAAAGGTATTTTTCGCAGCTCCGCTGCTCTTTTTGTGCTCCGAAGGCGAAGGCGCTGGGCTCTCGCCGTCGCCCGAGACGTGAACGTCGAACTTTTGTCCCGCTTCGCAGTGTCCCGGCTTTCCGCATATGAAGTAGTAATGTCCCGGGCCTTCGATTCTGAAGGAGTCGTGGCCCGTGGCCCAAGAAGCTATGGGGTCCGTCGAGTTGCATGCCTTGTAGTTCTTGTGAGTCACCCTCACCACATTGTGGTATTCTTTGTTGTATTCGAACACTGCAAAAATAATTTGCAGAATGCCATCATTTTAAGCATTTGGAAGAGAGAGAGAGAGAGAGAGAGAGAGAGAGAGAGAGAGAGAGAGAGAGAGAGAGAGAGAGAGAGAGAGAGATTCTTACACAGAGTGTCGCCGACGTGAAAGCTTTTGGAAGAAGCCCAAGATTTGTAGTCGGGTTTGCCGACGAGTGTCCAGCCTGAAGAATCGCCGACTTTGTAAACCTCACCGTGTGCTGTTACTGCAAACGCTGCTGCTAGAACGATCAATAAGAGCATCGGCGTAGCCATTGTTAATATTGAGAGTAATCTCTCCTTGCTAATGAGATGTAGATAGGGTGGGGGAATGAGTTTATAGAAAGAAGAAGAGGGAGAAATAGAAGAGGTATTTATGGTAATATCTTCATCTCATTGTTACTATGTTGAAATAGGAAAAAAAATAAAGGGTGTTTTTTTGCTCGGATTCTTGATTTTGTGGCGATAAGGTATCTTCTTGCATTTACTTGATGTGATCTTGGAGTAATTATTACCGTGTTATGGCGTATGATTACGTGGGATTTCTTTATTAATGGTGTGGATTACCTTACTATAATATAATGCGTGTCTTTGTCGTAATCTTTGTTAAATAAAAGCATCATGATTAGTGTTTTTTTGGCTGATTTTAATTTAATGGAAAAACTAGTTTAGTTTGATTATGCAAATAAGACAATATTTCGAATGTCATATACTATTTTTTCCAAAGAATATGTGAAGTGACTAGACAAATCAAATGGCTCTTCGCAATGAGTTCGATTCCACTTGGTATACTTTAGATCGATAATCGGAAAGAACACATCGATTATGAAAACTGTTACGTTGTCGCACGCTCTAAGCGGATGCGCTTAAAATATAATTATATTTATGTTACTTCTAATTTTGAGTTTCGTTATTTGTAATGTTCAATATATAAAATATAAATTTTAACTATATAAACAAAAGTAATGTGTAGGAATATAAGTATAAAAGTAATATAAAAGTTATTAAAGTAATTAATTAACAAAGATATGACTAAATTGCAAATAAGTGACAGACCAAATGTTTTATAGCCACACCACGCCCTTTAAATAATAGGAGTAGAATAGATTAATGAATGTGGATATTGGTTCGTTATATAGTGACAATGATGTTGAAATTATTCACTGAAATTGATCGGCTTGCGTACTTTCTGTCGATCTTAATTTCTTTATATTTTAGGCTTGAATTATTGTATTGGGCCGTCAAGCCCATTGATAGGAGAATGAAATGGGCCGATTTTAAAGCCCAATGAAAGATTCCAGCTCTTCGGCATACTGTTTCGTTCGTCACTTCTCTGAGCGCTAATTTCACTTCTCTGTTTCTGAACGAATTGAGAGAGAGAAAAGAAAAGGGGTGAAAATGGGTCGGAAGAAGGGAGCTCCGCTGTTCGCCGACGATGGCCCGCCGGACGATTTTGACCCGTCGAATCCGTACAAAGATCCAGTGGCGATGTTGGAGATGAGGGAGCATCTCGTGAGAGAAAAGTGGATCCAAATCGAAAAGGCGAAGATACTGAGGGAAAAGCTGAGGTGGTGCTACAGAGTTGAAGGTGTGAATCACCTCCAAAAGTGCAGGCATTTGGTCCACCAGTACCTTGAGGCCACGCGCGGCGTTGGATGGGGCAAAGATCATCGCCCGCACGTCTTTCACGGTTCGTAGTCCTATTATCTTAAGGTCGATTTTTCCCAATTTCGTTTTGCGACGATGATGGTGATGGTGATTGTTGTGATCTTTGTTGTTATGATGTGGTGTGGGCAGGTCCGAAGGTGGTGGAAGAGGCAGTTTGAAAGGTAAATCTTTCAACATTCTCATGAATTGTATATAGTGAATTGAGCTTAATGCAGTGCTTATGTGATATGAATGCTCTAAGAAGTGTGAGGTGTTAGGTTATTTTGGACACGAATCGATTTGATCAAAATCAATGTGCTTTACGCTTGTATTGAGGATTTGAGATCAATCAATCCATGGTTTCCTCTCTCTTTGTTTCATTAGGTTTTAGCGCTCTCCTCAACTATCAACGTATTCGTTCACCATCCTTCAAAGAAGTATTAGATTTGTCGAACACCTTAATACTCAACTGATTGTGCTGCAAATGCTCGTATATCGATTCGATCTCGTTCTTCCATTTCATATATTAATCCTTCAACTCGAAAGTATGTTAATGAATGACTTTATATATGTTAGGTCTCTAAACTAAAGTGGAAGAATTGTACGGTTGTTATCACGAAACATATCGGTAAGTTTGGAGGACTTGAAATGCATGAACTGTGAGTTAGATTCATATACGTTTTAGTCACATTATTCTTCAGCTGTTTTTTCCCTTGTGCATCACTGTTAAGATGGCTAAAAACTTTGCTCAAAGTTTTCTTCTTATCAATCATTATATATCTTGCAGGCGAATTGAACTTGTCCTGAATCCCATCCCATTTGCCGGAGATAGATAGATATTTACTGCCTGAGGTAGACATCATGTAATATACTGAGGTAGATTTATCAGACAAGCATCTCTATATTGGACTATAGGTTATGGTTATCCCTCCATTTATGTTTTCTTGTGATAGTTGTCATGGAGCTTTCATAAGAAGCTTGTGATGTGTAACAAACATCAGCTTTGAATGTAATAAATCTTGGTGAGATATCTGATAATTTTTTTAATCTTTTCCATATGAAATTCCATTGACTACATTCTTGATGCTCATCAACAACAGTGTAATGAGCTGCTGCATGGGACAACACAAATAAATAAAAGGCAATGCAAGTTGGTTCCTTTTTCATATTTCTGACCCCCAAAGAATCCTTAATTTGGACATTGATGGCCCGAGCATAACGGAATGGGTCCAATACAGAAATAACAGAGAATAGGTTCTAATATTTCATACTTGTTCACATAAGATAATGTCGAACTAATAGTGCGTACAAAGATGCTATGTCTCCATGTGAAGTTACTCGAGGAACAATGAAATAGTTAAGAGGACAAAACATAGTGAATGCATATGGAATTATGATGTATAGCCTCACATTGCATGATTGGTGAAATTGAGATATGATATCCGTCCTCTTTGCCAATGAAATATTATGTGGCTCATGATTTATTTAAATTCATTCCAAAACATTAATATAAACGTTTGGTGGCTACAACGATGCTTTTGGACTAGTGGACTACACTAAAGTGCATAAAAGTGATAATTAAAAACAATAATTGCAAACTGAACAACAATATAAAATTAATCATCCACTAATCATATCACATTTCAAACGCATTAACAAGCAAAAGTTACTAACATCGAACATATTAAAGCAATCTTTTTCCAATTTCCTTCGATAGAAGAAGAAAATATCTAACTTAACTTTCCTCTTGTGGTAATAAAGAGCCCATCATCAACTGCTGAAGACGCCTTCATACGAGATAACGTTACCGCCACGTGGCAAGCCTCTAACGTCCATAACGATAAGGCAACAATGTATGTGGTCATAAAATCGAAAAACAAAAAAGAAAGAACGACGAAGATCCATCGGCCCAGAAACAATCCAGACCCAACAAGATCGAATCTCGACCGTAGGATCTTTCTCCAATCCCTGCGTTTCAAAACCCCTATAAATCATTGGGGTCTCCACACAAAACTGAATCACTCACTCACTGCAAATAGTAGCAAGAAAAAGCTCAAAGGCCAAGAGTGAAGGACAACAAATGGCTTCCTCAATGCTCTCCACCGCCGCCACCTCCGCCGCCGTGACTCCCGCTCAGGCCACCATGGTGGCTCCCTTCACCGGCCTCAAGTCCGGCGCCTCCTTCCCCGTCACCCGCAAGAACTCCGCCGACATCACCTCCCTCGCCACCAACGGCGGAAGGGTCAAGTGCATGCAGGTAAAACATCTCACACATACATAATTTTTTCCTGCAATCCCTTCGATTCGTGCGTATTAACGAACTGGGTCGGGTCGGGTCGGGTCGGGTCGGGTCTATAGGTGTGGCCGACGGAGGGTCTGAAGAAGTTCGAGACGCTTTCGTACCTCCCGAAGCTGACGAGGGAGCAGCTGTTGGCCCAAATCGAGTACCTCCTGAGGAACAAGTGGATTCCATGCCTCGAGTTCGAGCTCAGCCTCAAGAACGGCTTCCCCCACCGCGAGAACAACAGGTCGCCGGGGTACTACGACGGCCGATACTGGACCATGTGGAAGCTGCCCATGTTCGGGTGCACCGAGGCCGGCCAGGTGGCGAACGAGCTCGACGAGGCGATCAAGGTCTACCCCGAGAGCTTCATAAGGATCATTGGGTTCGACAACGTTCGCCAGGTTCAGTGCGTCTCCTTCATCGCGCACACGCCAACTGGGCTCTAAGCCAAAGCCCCTATATCTATCTGTTTTTATATGAATGAATGGATGTCAATTATTTGCTTGTTGTTGTTGGTATTATTCGACCTGTTTAGGGTTTTCTTTTTCGTGTCTGTGTTGTCATCGAAGAACTGCTGCTGCTGCTGTTGATTGTTGTTGATTTTCTGCTTTTCCTCCATTGTTCTCTGTGCGCAGTTGTTCGTTTTTCTGCTTCTCCTCAAATGTATGGAGAGGGAGATATACGTATGCAATATTGTATGATGAGGATAAGTGTGAAAATGAAATAAGTTATGTATAATTAACTACTGCTGTGCTGCTACGTATTTTTCCTTTTTTTTTTTCTTTGTTTAGGAGTTTAACTGGTTTGGGTTTTTCTTAATGGCATCATAGTAAAGCTTCAACCAATTCAATCGAAGTAAAGGAAGACCCTTATCGTTTTTATAATTCGATCGCTCGTTTTCCTTCACTTAGATCTTATCTTCGAATAAGCGACTTGAAATTGATTTTAAGCCCAGCTGCTAAAGAAAGTGATGTTTCGTGCCTGAAAATGATGGGGTTAATTTGCAAGATGCTCCTATTACATCTTCTAATTTGCAAAAAAGCTATGAACCCAAATGCACAATATATATAGAGATCGGATCGTCATTATGAACTATGGCAGTAGTATATCGTGGTCATTGATGGTAACAAAATAATGTAGAACGACAAAGATTGTAATAGAGGTTGATCTTCAGAACTTCGTATCGCTGAACATGTTCAGCTGTAATAAATAAAACATCATGGATATGATATTGCTGCTGGTTGCTGCTGAGTGATGCAGTGTATGTTTCCTCCTCCAAGAGCTATCTCACGTACGCCCTCGACTCCAACAATCTGAGACAAAAAAAAGGAAGAAAAACGAAAGGAACGAATAAACAACACAAGCATTCGATCGAAGCGTTTTCGACTTTTTTTTGTGTCGTTTGAGAGATAAAACGGTGCTTTCATCCCATATCGGGACTCACCTCATATCCAGGAAATGCTGAGGACAAGACGATTACAGCTTCGTCGTCCCACTTTTTGTCGCCGAATTGGGGCGCAATAACAGCTCCATTAGCAATGTAGAAGTTTATGTAAGAAGCAGCAATCCTTGTCCCAGGTGGCCTTGCTTTAGCTTCACCAGTCTGTTATCGTATCGATTTAAGACCAAACTTAACCGATAAGATTCTGACAAAAAACATGCATACGAAGATTAACCTGTTCGAGCCCAGAAGCTTCTTCCTCTGTAAGATAGAGTGGCCCTGGGATATGGAGTTTAATGATTTCAAATCTTCTGCCTTTAGCATCTGTGGCTTTTTCAAGGATATTGAGAGCTTCCACCGAACGTTCGTATTGTGGGTCTGATTCGTCGTCGGTCCACGCCAGCAAAACAACGCCGGGCTTTGTAAAACAGCACATGTTGTCTATGTGGCCATTAGTATCATCATCGCCTGCAATAAAGAGAGATATCGAAAAAATGGAAGTGAGACTAGAGATGTATTCTTGGGATCGATAATCGAAGCTTCTTTCAGCAAAAGAACGTCGAGAAATTGTGTGTGACTAAATCCCTTGCAATCTTCTGTCTCAATACTATATATAACAAAGACTAAGGCAAGAAAGGATACCAAACAATCCTCGGGGCAGCCAAATGATCTTTTGGACTCCAAGATATGCTTTAAGCTCATCTTCGATTTGTTCTCTGTTCAAATTAGGATTTCGATTTTTATTCAGGAGACACTCTTCTGTAGTAAGGCAAGTACCTAAATGTAGTGGCACGTATATTGGTTAGCTGACAACTCTGATATATTAGTAGCAACTTCGTAGACGATTAAAGATATAAAATTTTTGGACCTTCTCCATCGACATGGATGCTTCCACCTTCCAAGATCATAGGATGGCGAAACCTTGGAATCTTCTCGATTTCAAGAATCTACAAACAGAAAAGATGATGAATGAAGTGATTGAAAAAGCTTGCACCCAGTATCGTATTTATACCAAGAGTTACAACTTGAGCTACCTTTCTTGCAATAAGAAGGTCCAGACTCCAATCTGTGTAACAACCTTCATCTATGCCTATTAAGAATTCGCAAAGAGACTCATTAATATACTCTCAAGTGAAAATTCTGCATTTTAGGCAGAGCAGATTCGTAGTAAGTTCTTTCTAAATTTAGGAATCCTTGACATAAATCTTTAAAATCAACACGAGTACGGCGTTAAATTCTTGGAATCCATTCCTCTATTACACATGCTACCAAATTTTCTTACCACCGTAGCTGTTGAAATTCCAGTCAATTCCTGCAATCGCACTGCCCTTGGCCTCTTCACTTGATCTGACAACAAACTTCCCGCAAGAATTGCAATTTATTTATTGCTGGCAAAGAAATCATATACGACGCAGAAATAATAATAACGCTTAGAAAAGAAACTCACCGTTGGACCAGTGTCACGAAACCAGGAATCATTCATCGATATTTCAACTACCCTGATATGTTTTGGCAACATACTACGAGCATTTTCCCACTGTCAAGAAAATTCCACATCATCGATGAAAATTACTCAATGTTATTGTGGCGAGTGGATAGTATATCCTTTGCAAGCACTAACCTGTGAAGAACTAGTGCATACTGTAACAGTTTCAAATCTGGAAATTTCAGAGGCAACTTTGACAAAAGCTTGTTGGCCATGAACTCCTCTGTCACGCCAATTGTCGGGCCTTTCCTAATTCCACAACAGAGGACCAAATTAAAAGTTTAAACTTTCAGCGCCTTTCATCGAGCTGGAGAAGGATATTTATAACACCCAATGAGTGAAAAGAGTACACATTGCTGAACTTGAAAGTAATCGTTTTTTAATTCAAAGTTTGTTTCACGAACATCTCAGCAAACCTCATTCCAATGCAGATACTAATAAACACAAGATCGAAAAAATCATAGCAAATCAGCTAAAACACAATCCAACGAATAATAAAACCCATATGATCTTCAAAAGCAACCAAAAGAACACCAAGAAAACCGTAATCGAACAGACGCACACAATAACAAAAAGCAGCAAAAGAAGGGACAAAAGCCTACAACAGCCCAACAAAACAAACTCATACTTAACGAACTCATAAACACCACCAAACAGCAGCAGAAGAATCACATCAAAGGCACCTACTTTTTTCTCCTTTTCGCAGTTATTTCAAAACCCCCTTCTGCCAATCAAAGGAGCCAAAAAACTTCCCCAACAAGCAAATCCATCCACGGAATTCAGAAGTAAAAAGAATGATTACGAAACCCATCTAAAATGCCTCAACACCCATCAACACTAAAAGCAAAATTAAAGTAATTTATGTCAATATACTAACAGGCCATCCCATCCAACATTGAGAGTGTTTCTCCCACTCAGCTGGCATGTAGTATCCATGCTCGACTGGTTTACCCTTCAATTCCATTACTCTTTTTTTTTTTCTATTTCTTTTTTCTCAGGTGAAGATGAATAGAAATCTCACAACACAAAGTCGAATATGGCTTTTGAGTTAAAAAGCTTCAGTTACGTTTTATTTTACTATTTTATTCATGGTCGCTCTTGATCTGTTCTCGACTAATGAATGAGCTCCATTTTTTGTTTAATTTAGTTTAGCATATTAAAAAGGACAATGAAGTAAGTAATAAAAAAAAAAAATTTTACTATTCACACCCCTTGCACCCATGTACCACTCTTTACACGCAAACACTTAATTTTGTAATAATAATTTTAAATAACTACATGATTCAACAAAAATGATTTTATTAACTTATTTTTAGATCGATAATATTAATTACATGGACTATTAAAAAATTATGAATTAAGTGATTTTAACCAATGCACATTTAGAAAAACAAAAATGCGCGTGGCCCGCTAACTGGCCCGACCAGCCCTGTCAAACAGGCCCGCGGCCTGCAGGCCCACCAACGTGGCGGGACGGGCTGCCATTTCTTGCGCCCGCCAGAGTGTGGGCCTATGGGGTAAGCCCACGCGGGCCGCGGGCAGGCCCGCTAAATATCATAAAATATTAAATAAATTAGATAGGTTTTTATATTTTCTGAGATCTTATTTTTAATTAATCAAATTTAAAATTTTTTATTAATTAATTTAAATTTGATTAGGAGTAATTCAACTTCATTAGTTTATTTAATGCTTTTTTCTTTTTATTTTTTTAATTTTTTTTGTTTTGAATTTTTTTTATTTAGGGCGGGCCAGGCTCACCAGGCCCGCCACCCGGGCCTTCATTTCCCATGCCCGCCAGATGGAAAAATTTGCATTTTTTAATTGGTAAGTACTTATATAATGAGCACTGCTATCGTGCCCACCTACGGTGGGCAACTAGCGTGAGCAACGCCACTTATACAGCGACGGAGCGCCACATCCTCTAAATTATAAAATACAATTTAATCTAAATTCTTTATTATACCTTAATTAGAACGAATCGAAAAGGAAAAAGATAATGAAAATCAGAAAATGAATTCTCTCTCCTCTATGCAAACACGATCGATATATTCCCTCATGAGAAAAAAGGGTTTATACCCTTCAGATCGTCTTTTATCTGTCGATTGGGCTGCCAAGGTAATCATTATATTCAAAAATAAATCTTATGGAATAATAAAAATTGGTTTATCATGCCTTTTCTCATCCGTTTTGCTTCATGATCGATATGAATGGGTTTGGAAATATAGGAGTTTTATTCAATGATCAAACCCTTTTATATTTTGTTACAGCGGTGTTTCTTTCGGCATCGTGATCCGTGCTTTGGGACAACAAGCCTATTTCTGCTTATTCCAAACGGCGAGCAGGTACGTTATTTTCTTCAAAAATGCAATAATTATAAATTATAGAGGGTACGGTTTGATTATTAAGTATCGGTCTTATAAATTATAAATTGTATTGCAGCATGGAAGAAGTTGATGACCACCTTCATACTCCCCAAATTGCGGATGAAAAGAAGCCAAAAATTGGGATGTCGTTTAATGGAATAGATGACGCTTTTTTGTTCTACAACCAATATGCACGAGCAGTTGGGTTCAGTGCACGAGGTACAATATTTTCCGTTTCCAAAATTCTTCTAAACCAAGGGTGATCAAACACGACAGACAGAAGGATCACATATCATGCAGTTGCTTGAAGTTCGATTTCGAAGGCATTCCATGTAAGCATATGCTCGCTTATTTTCGTTTCAAGCAAATTTTTGAACTACCTGAGAAGTATATCATGAAACGGTGGACGCAAGATGCAAAGGTTGGAGCAAATTATATTATGGGTGACGAAAATATCACGAATGATTTCGAGAAGTTCTTGATGAGACGACACTCGATATTATCCTTTAGATGTTCATTATTAGTTGATCAGGCATCTTTGACCGATGAAGGGACAAAGTTTTTGGAGGAGCAGATAGATTCTATGGAGCGCAAAATTAAGGAGGTCAACATCAGTAAAGGTTTGAGCCCTGCAAGTGAAAGAAAAAGAGCAAGACGTGTGGTTATGAATCCTTCTGGAATTAGACCAAAAGGGTGTGGAAGAAGATTGAAACAATCGAAGGAGAAGTTAAACTCAAAGTACAGGTTATGCAATGGATGCGGCCTTCGAGGCGTGCACATGACAAACGCAACTGTCCCAAGTTGCAAGAGGGGTATATCTTTTAACTAATTTATGAACGCTTTACATCCAGTTATTTTTTCGCACCTAGCATTGACGTCATTATATGTTACAGGTCAACTACGCAACATCAATACGATAGTGGTGATAGTATGAATGAAGAAGAATTAGGGTCTATCGATGGTGATGACGACGTAGAGTAGATATGCCTCCCTTGGAGGAAACTGATGTTGATGCTCGGAATAGCAAGATGGCATGAGACAGACTAATTCTTTCTTTATTTTGTTCGTTAGTTGTGGTTTTGTTTTCATTTATTTTTTTCTTATTGTACCACAGATTTGAGGTTTAGATTATTATGATTTGGAGTCTCATGATTATGGACCACTAATTCTTCAAATTTATAGTGATAGTTTAATGCATCTAACTTGTTCTCTATAAGCACTGCCCATCCCAAATTCTTTCATTACCGTAACTAGTAAAATAGAACAATGTCTAGGCTGTAAGGTCTCCTCATACAAGCCATACTCATTTCTTCGTGCATCAGATTTGCTCGTCTATTTTCATCAATGAAAATGTGAGCAGCTAGTTTCAAAAAACATTTCATCCATATATCATATGATGGACTATCACTCACGATAATCGCTCGAAATGAACTATCACAGCAACGACTGGCAACATCAAAACAAAATTCAAAATCGAGAAACAAAATTCAAGAACAGGAAAAGTACAAAAAACCTCAATGAGACGAATTATCAGAACCTTCATCGGACCATGAAAATGGGATTGCGAGCTCAATCAAGCAAACAGAAGGGGTCAACAATGTACAGAATATCCACTAAAAACCTATCTTTAGTCTCGGGCATGATCTGCTTTCATCTTCAAAAGAAGCAGATGAACTTTAGCTTCCCCCTTTCACAACCATCAATTACCGTGGAAACTGTAGCGGAATCAACAAATCTGATCAACAAGGCAATTATCGAAAGCCTCAGAAGTATGTTCGAATTTTGAGAAATAAAAACAAAAAAAAACAAAATCCCACAAGGGGACGGCGCCGCCACACATCAACACGGCGGCAACGGGTGCACCGGAGATGAGCGGTGGACGCTGCCTTGGTTGCCGGAGCGGGGAGGCTGGAGGCGATTCGCGATTGTGCTGCCGGAAAGAGATGAGAGATAGAAAAGTATATCGATCGTGTTTGCATAGAGGAGAGAGAATTCATTTTCTGATTTTCATTATCTTTTTCCTTTTCGATTCGTTCTAATTAAGGTATAATAAAGATAGATTAAATTGTATTTTATAATTTAGAGGATGTGGCGCTCCGTCGCGGTATACGTGGCGTTGCTCACGCTAGTTGCCCACCGTAGGTGGGCACGATAGCAGTGCTCTTACTATATTAATTAAATTATTAACATTAGACCCTTTTTTCCTTTTTATATGTGGTATATAATTGGTAAATAATTAATATTTTTTTTTTTTGGAATTTCACTAAAAACATAAAACGGGGTTACAGACAGCGTACATGATATCGCTCAAGACGCACCAAGCGGTAAAGAAAAACCGGGCAGAAAGCACAACGGACAAAGAACAGCCCAAACAACCTACAAATTCCCCACGGGAAGACCAAAGCCACCACAAAATGCAATCAATGATGGCTAAGGCAAGGAAGTCAAGCCACGCCAATCATCAGACTCTGCTACCAGGTGCAGTATCAGCAAGAATTACCAAGCGATGTGCCACATACGGCGCAATGCGCCAAGTTGGAGACCAAATTTAGGAGAGATAGTCGTCAAGCGGAGTCGGAGTGTAGCAATCACTTCATCCGCAATTCTGTCCGGCGAGCTTTGAGTATTCTCACGCCACCTCTTATTTCTTTCCTTCCATAAGTGGTAAACAATCGCAGCAAGCACGTGTCGATTGGCAAGATTGACCAGGTGCTTCCCTCTCCAAGCACGAGCCGCTCGATCCACATCCTCCCGCCAGTTCCTATTAGGCCATTTTAGCTTCAACTTGTTCCTCAGAATCTGCAAGCAACGACGAGAGAACGAACACTGGAAGTAAATGTGATTAGTATTTTCAATAATATCATCGTCACAAAGGATACAAGAGGTCGTGTTTGCATGTGCGGTTATCCAAGGTTTGTCACGGGTGGATAGCTTATCAAGGATCGCCATGGTAAATAATTAATATTACTCTACATATTAATTAGGGGTGCAAATAGGAAAATGGGGTGCCAATAGAATTACCTTAAAAAAAACACCAGCCTAATACTATTATATACCATCATTACTACACTAACTAAAGGAAAATCTCACTAACTACACGTACAACATTAAATAGGAAGAGCATATTTAGTTGAATCTTTGGGTACATATGTGCCATCTTACATGATTTAAGGAGTTAAAAGACGACTTCACTCTTAAATTGCAATAATAAATCCGCTAATCGTTGGGAAAAAAAATTCCGCTAATCGACTAATAAATTAATTAAAAAGAACAGTTATCACTGATGACAGACTAATCCCACGTTTCTTCCCCACGTACGACACTCACTCGATTAGAGGAGCTGCGAATTTCCAAATATACCCCTAATCCACCCCTAACCCCGCCCAACTCTCAGGGGCATATAAGACAAACAACCCCAAATCAAAGCCATAAACGCAGCCGTTTCCTCTCTCCATCCCCGCGCACTGTATTAAATCTCCATTTATTCCCACCTTTCAACTCAACGAAACCATTCTTCCCCAACACAAAGAAAGAAAAACACAGAGAGAAAAAATGGTCCGAATAAGCAACAAGATCATCACTAGCCTCAACGTCCTCACCCTAATCCTCGCCTGCGCCGCCATAGCCTTCTCCCTGTGGTTCCACGTCAGCGGCGGCGAGACGCCGTGCCAGAGGACCCTGCGAACGCCGCTCCTAGCCGTCGGCGCCTCCCTGCTCGTCGTCTCCCTCGCCGGACTAGTGGGCTCGTGCCGCCGCGTCTCCTTCCTCCTATGGGTCTACCTTGTGGTGCTCTTCTTCCTCATACTGGGCCTCGTGGGGTTCACCATCTTCGCCTTCGTGGTGACCAATAAAGGCGCCGGTAAAGCCCTAGCCGGGAAAGGAGTCGGAGATTACTCCAAATGGCTGCAGAGGTACGTCGTCAACGCCGAGAATTGGGATGAGATTAAGAGCTGCTTGGCCGGCGTGAGGCTTTGCCAGGGCGTCGACGGTGGTAACATGCACAAGTTGCCTCCCATTAAGGTTAAGTGTCACCTTTTATGTTTTGCCTATTTTTTTTCTTGTTTTGTCCTATCTATCCACTTTGTATAATGCAAATAGAGTTAAAATTTGACACTGTATACACATTTCACGTGTTAAATTTTAAGTATATAATTGCAGGCCCATTTTTTCAATGATGATTAATGGCATTTTCATGGTAATAACTTACTCGCACTGATACCTACAGTTGGGGTGCTGTAAGCCGCCGAACGATTGTGGGTTTGAGTTCAAGAATGGGACGTTTTGGGCTAAGCCGAGGGCGGGTTTGAAGGCGAACGGCGACCCAGATTGTAGGGCGTGGAGCAACGATCGGAGTCGACTGTGTTTGGACTGCGAGTCTTGCAAAAGTGCGGTTTTGTACAATATTAAGAAGCAGTGGAGGATGCTAGCTCTGATTAATGTCGGGATTACGCTGTTCGTTATCGTCGTTTATTCGGTGGGGTGCTGTGCTCTGAGGAATAATAGGGCCACCAAGAAGAACGGCGGCGGCAGCTGTGGACGTGCTTGAATTTTGAATTGCTGCTTTGGTCATTTTTATTATTATTAATTTTTTTTTGGTTGTGTTTTTCTGGATGATTTGTGTTTGTTTGGGCCAAACGTTGTAGTTTGGTGTTTTCGTCAAGTATTATTATGCATGTGTTTTCGTGAAATTAATACAGAGGCTTTTACAGAGAAGACGAACACTATATATTTAAAAAATGAAAAACTATAGTATAAAATAGAAAGGTTCTTACATTTTTTACCCAAGTCCTTACAGTTTACACAACATCCCATCCCAAAGGTCATCACGTTAGACCCGCACACACATACATATAAATGCAAAATACTACAAGAAGGGAAGCAAAAAGGGATGAAGCAAAATAACTACTTACCAAGGGCTATATCTTGTCGAAATCATCATCGAAGCCATCACCACCATCGTCTGAGAAACAAGAACGATCATCATCAACGTAAACCAATGTGATTCTATGCACCAAAAACCAAATTACCATAGAGAAAAATCTTGCTTTAAGGTTAAGACTACTGTCTAGCTTGGAGACTCCTTGATTTTATTTATTGGATTATTCCAAATGTTCGGAAATGGTGGGAGCGTCAATTGGGAAAAAAAAAGAAGCTAGTTATGGATATTTTTCTGCGCTAGCATTACCTGGTCCGTCATCTTCATCCTCGAGATCTCCGAGAAGAAACGCGTCCAAGTCCTGCTCAGAAGCTGCTGATTTAACACTGTTACTTCTCTGCTTCGGTACATCAGAGTCTGCTTTGGATGGTGGGTCACTTGAGGAACTCTCTTTCACCTCGTCTTCTTTTACCTTCTCTTCAGACTTGAGCTTTAGTTCTTCCAAATAACGTTTTTCGTATCTATAACGAAGTAGATGTTAGATGCACCAACAACACATGCCATTCATTCCCGCCGACGACGTAAAATTCGAGAAAGCTAAGACACCTTTAGCATTTATAACATAGGAAAGCTGCAAAATCAACAGAGAAAGCTCTATTGCATCGGAAATTACTTACGGTGCCACATGAGTGTTTACGAGAATAAAGTATATCCTCCAAAACTTCCTCTCCTTCATCACTTTCGGACAAAGCTGATACCTTAGCTTCGAGATTTCCTACACAAAAATGCAGTCGATTTATTCAAGATCCACTCAGCCATTTAGAAGAAGTTACCCTGCAGCACGTATGAGCCTACCTTCACAGTCAAGAGAACAAGCTTGGCATGTTTTTCTTGCCATTCTGTGAGATCCTTACGTACATTTGCAACGGTTGGAATATCAGACATCTCTGAGTCATCTGCACAAGAGCAATTGAAGCAATTAACAGAATACAATCCTCAGATAAGCTAAAAAGTCTAGAAAATACAAACTTAGACCTTTGAGTGTATAACCAGGAAAGTTATTGCAAGAGATGGACCACAATCAACTGAAAATACAAGCTGTAGAGACCCTTCTTAACAGTTACAGGAATAGACACTAGAGAGGCTTATATCAAGGATCTTAAGATCCCAATTACTTCATAAACAGCTCTGCAATCCATCCCATTACCCCAAATCCCCATCATATGATTCAGTTTGGCACTTGAAGACAAGGACTATAAATAATAGAAACAAAGAGGTGCATTTTCAGAATCATGTCACGCTCGCATTCATCAGACGGTCAATTTAACAGTTTGACTCAAACGTGCGGCACAAATCATCAGTAGTAGATCGCCAGATCGGCGCACGACACCTTCAAGCGGGAAGTCCTGGAAAGTGTTGGCCGTAATCCCCTTCACGAACTCCCTGAGCTCATCCGTAACCCCGTACTTCTCCAGATCAGCGTCTCCGGGCGAGTCAACGGCGGTATTCGACTTAATCTGTGCGGTCAATCGATCGGCGCGCTTGAGAGCCTCCGCAGCGAGCTCCTTCGATTTCTCCGCCAACTCCTTCGATGTCTTCGACGCCTCCGAAACGACGTCGGACAGGTTGGTCGAAGCAATGTTCTGAGACAGCTCCTGAGATTTCGAAGCCAGATTCTGAGTCAGCTCCTGAGATTTCTTCGCAGCTTCTTCGGCGAATGCGCGAGCTCGTTGCCAGAAATCCATATCCGTCTGGGGGAAAATCACGTCAGTATCCTCCGCTTCGATTGGCTGTCTTCTGAGTATGAATATTCAATTCAACGCTTGCGATTGCATCTGTATAGAATCAGTGACGTGCTCACAGCCACTGCTGAGTAATTACAGATTCATAGCTTTGGTTCGTACGTTTCGCTTGGTCAAGTTTATTAATTATTTATCTACTAATTTATTTTCTCTGAAATCTATTTTGTTTATTTAATTTAAAAATACCTGTAGGCTGTAGCATTTAGATTTACGGTGGGAGAATATTGTTATTGACATGGTTAACGACCATGTCGATGGCTTGTGATGAATGACGTACGTTCTTGTTATTTGGAATTGCACAAACACGTATCATGTCTCGTATCGTATATTCAATCATAGGAAAAAAAAAACAGATTCTGCAGGAAAATTAAATTGAATCTATGGCTCGTTTGATATCAGTGTTTAGGGATTATATGG
This sequence comes from Craterostigma plantagineum, assembly GCA_027422505.1. Taxonomy (NCBI): domain Eukaryota; kingdom Viridiplantae; phylum Streptophyta; class Magnoliopsida; order Lamiales; family Linderniaceae; genus Craterostigma; species Craterostigma plantagineum. Next base: position 1,774,901 of record JAPQWV010000035.1, read on the forward strand.
GTATAAGTTATTTGTGTATAGCTATACAAGGATTTTGTTGATGTTGTGTTTTAACATGTTTGATATGTGTGTATTAATTATTTGTGTAATGATATAAATTGTGTTTGATAGATGTGTTTGAGATGTGTGTGTATGGATTAGTGATACACACCCCATAACCACCTTAAAGGTGGGTATGGATATATAAGGCCTATAACCAAAAACCTTGTAATAGACGTGTATAGTCATACAAGGCATGTATGGCTATACACAGATATCAAACACGACACAACTTACTCATACACATCCCATACACACCCATACACACCCATACACACTTATCAAACAACCATTAATCTGACCTTTATAGCATAACCATTTGAATTTCGCGTTTGAATTTTGTGTGTAAAGAACGACCCATTCCTTCCAAAACAACCTTCAATAACATGACATGGGTTACACTGTTGTTAATATGTGCTTTCCCAATGGTAATATAGATCAGAAAATCACGAGAGAAGGACATAAATAGTTTAGTTTTAAAACTTGAATTACAAAACTAGATAACCTTTTAATAATACTATAAAACTAATCAACTTTTAAAACTTTAATTATTAGTAGTTTCTTTCCCACCACAAAACTATCTAAAATTATAATTATTCATCATACATTAGCATACAGTTTATAAATAATTTTATTTTCGCCAAAAGTAATTTTTAATCATTTACGATCATAGTATCATTTTATGTTTTTTGTTTCCATAAAATCGGGAATTGATTTTGATTATCCCGCACTATGATTCTTAAAATCGTTCTTGAATCTATATTCAATTTATCTCGAATCTCTCTCAAAGTTCAATTTTTAAATTCTTAAAAAATGCAATGTTCAATTAGAAAATGAAAATTAGATCAGATTGGAACCAAAATTAGCTCGGTATTTTCAAATGGTAACCGAAAACATGGTGACCCGCGATTTACATTAAGGTTTGAAGTTTTGGTTCTTTCCGGTTCGGTTCGGTTGTTCTCGGTTCGGCCGATTTTTTCGATTTTATCCAAAATTTGAACACCCAATGTGTAACATTGGGTGTGCTAGTGTTTATAACAATTTTATTATTTTTTATTAATACTTATTTCGTAGTAGTATCAATCTACTATTATACACCGAGTCACCAACAGTTATGCTTTACGACATATACTCGAGTGGATGGATATACTTGTAAATTCATTAAGTGCTCCTTTGGTTGATAGGTATTTAGGAGGATTTAATTAAGGGTTTATATAAAATAAGTTAATGGATATAAATAAAATGCGTGTTTGGTTAGTGTGTTTAAATAAACACATGTGATGAGGTGTGTTTATTTAAACCCGTCTGCATGGGTTTAATATTATTTTGGCCAAATTACTATTTAGGTCACTAAGTATACATGTTTTCGTTTTTTGGTCACTATGTTTGATAATTGTAAAAGTAGGTCACTAACTATATATGTCAAAAATAAATCTGGGTCACCCTTTCATTTTTGGGTCACTAAGTATACGTGTTTTCGATTATGGGTCACTATGTTTTATGAATGCAAAAATGGATTTAATATAGCGAGCCAAAAACTTAAAACACATATATTTAGTGACCCAAAATTGAAAACACCTATACTTAGTGACCAAAAATGAGAGGATGCCCCGAATTTGTTTTAACATACATAGTTAGTGACCTATTTTTGCAATTATCAAACATAGTGATTCGAAAAAGAAAACATATGAACTTAGTGACCTAAAATTATATTTTGGCATATTATTTTCTATATATCCATAGTTTAGATAAATCCATGAACCATACGGTCCGACATGTCTTAAACCTTTAAAATTATTAACTCCCAAACAAAACAAGCACTAAGAGTACGAAGAGATATTTCGTTTAACTCGATCATTGTTTCTCTGAACCACTAAATCGTCAATGCGTTGAATTATTATCACTCTATCCATTTGCTTCATACAATTCCGTCCATTCATCGCTGATATAGTTATGGCAGTAGCAGCTTATGCCTCTGTACTCTCTCTTTTGAGTTCTATGGACAATGTTCTTCTGCCTTCTCGTCGCTGGATGATCCCCGACATGTCCCAAATCGAAGCACTACAGCAGAAGCTCACTTTCTTGCAAGAATTTCTCGAACTTCACTTCTCAAACAAGACAACGACGAGCAACGAACTGCTCTTTGAGCTGGCGGTTAAACTGCAGATCACTAAGTCGTTCATGACGTGTACGATTTAATCGACAAATACGTCGTAGATCGACTGCGCACTGTAGAATTAATTTCCGATAACGATCAGATCGGTGGGAGTCTGAGCTCCTCATTCTATCAAGATCTGCAATTATTGATTGGGAAGATCGATTCGATAAATCAAGAGCTGAAGAAATTTGGCGAGGAAAACCATGGGATTAGGGCAGATGGACGGCGTATTAGCAACTCTCGTCTTGCAACCTCTGATTCGAGCGCTGAGAACTCTGTTGCGGTGGGGCTCGAAGATCATGTGTTAAGGATAATGGATCGACTCACTGGGAACGAGCGTAGCCTACAAGTCATCCCTATCGTTGGAATGGGAGGTATTGGCAAGACGACCCTCGCTCGCAATACCTTCGGTAAGAAACTCATCGTTGAGCACTTCAGCGTTCAAATTTGGATCACACTATCGCAAGAGTACAACGTGCAGAGTATTCTTTTGGGTCTCAAAAAAGATGGAGTTATTGATGGTGCTGATGATGATTTAGGAACTCGTTTGCACCAAAAGTTGTTCGGTCAAAGGTATCTGATTGTTATGGACGATGTCTGGGGTATTGATGCTTGGGAAGTATTTAGGCCTTTCTTTCCGAATAATGAGAATAGAAGTCGAATTATTGTGACGACGAGGCTGATGAGCGTAGCCGACAGTATAACAAGCGTTCCTAATAATAGTTACCCGATGGGTTTACTGGACGATGAGAGCAGTTGGGTACTGTTCAGCAAAAAAGCCTTTGGCAAAAATGGGGGAAGGTCGACGAGCGAATTGGAGGAGATTGGAAGGAAGATCGCAAGAAACTGCAAAGGGCTTCCCCTCACGCTAGTCGTGGTTGGTGGACTCCTTTCGAACCCTAATAATCTGAGCCGCGAATATTGGGAATCCGTTGCGGATGATGTGAACTCATTCTATCATTTGGAGATTGAGGAAAGCTGCTTGGAGGTATTGTACCTTAGCTACAATCATCTGCCCATTCATCTCAAGGCATGCTTCCTTCGGCTGAAGGATTTTCCCGAAGATAGCGCCATCAAAGCATCTAAGCTTGTCGAGTATTGGATTGCCGAGGGAATTGTGCGGCCGTCGGACATAAATCATAATAAGACGTTGGAAGAAGTTGCCATGGAATACTTGGAAGATCTAATTGGTAGAAACATGATATTCGTTCGAAAGCTGGGGAGGATGGGGGAAATCAGAGCTTGCGGCGTTCACGATATACTGAGGCAACTGTGCGTCAAGGAATCTCTTAAAGAGAACATTTTTACCACATTGAATATGCAGATGTTAACAATTTATCCGGGTTTCTCTGCGAATTCATGCTTCGTATGCCGTGGTCGAACGAGGACGAAGACGACGAAGAGGATTGGCGTCAGCGAGGTCAATTGCTCGACATCATCAACGGCTGTCACGAATATCAAATCAAGATTCATTAGGTTGATAAACAAGGTGGGCAACCATATATTCAAGGGTTCATGCTTCGTATGGCGTGATGGTACGACGACGAAGACGACGAAGAGGATTGGCGTCTGCGAAGTCCGCCTCTACGGTCTATCACCGGCTGTCATGGATCCCATGGTGTGCGACGATTGCAGCACAAAGCATCCACGGCTTATCAAATCAAGATTCATTAGGTTGATAGAGAAGGTGGACGGCGAGATCGTAGAAATCCCACACACGACGAAGCTGACGTCGCTTTTAATGAGCAACAAATATAGTTGGGAGTGGTTGTTATCACGATACACATCTCCGTCCCCCATCTCTCTACTTTGGAATCTAATGGTCTTGCACGGAGAGCTTGAGCATGGGAAAGAGCTATTATCGAGAATATGGGAGATGCCACAACTTAAGAAAGTGCATATACGCGTTGGCACGTTGCCCGAACCGACGGACACGCAGAAGTTCATCGTATTGAGCCATCTACAAACACTTCGTAAGGTTAAAAACATCAAGTGGACGGAGGAAGTCGTAAGAAGGATCCCAAATCTAGTCGAGTTGGAGGCTCACTACTCAAAAGGTGACGAAGAACTAAGCGGATACTACTGCCTCAAAAATCTTGTACTTCTGCATAAGCTTCGATCCTTGAGACTATCTGTTCTTCATTGCCCTTTGCGCATGGAAAACATCGCCTTCCCAAACTCGCTGAAGGAATTGCGTCTGGGAGGTCGTTGTGGACTCTGCTGGGGAGACATGACGGTGATCGGTTCGCTGCCGAACCTCCAAGTGCTTAAGATATACGACCAAGCCTTTGTCGGGGAAGAGTGGTGCATGGTTGAAGGGCAATTTCAGAAATTAAAGTACCTGAAACTTGATGATTTAGATGTTGTGGCTTGGAGAGCAGAGGCTAGTAACGTTCCCGCTCTTGAGACGCTTCGCCTTGAGGACATGAAGGAGCTTAAGGAATTTCCATTTGGCATCGGAGATATAGATACCCTTCGCAGGATACTCGTGTACGATTGCTGTGAATCCGTTGTCGATTGGGTTAAGCAGATAAAAGAGGAACAAAACGACCTTGGTAATGAGATTCTTGTGAACGTATGGACACCCCCTTGGACGATGAGTTCAGTGACTGAAAGCTCGTACGTTATCCATGAATGATTGATTTAGACCAATAAAACAACAAGGTTTTGAACTTGTTCTGATTATTGAGAAAGTGCAAATTATTTACTAGTAATTATTGGCAGCTAATCAATCGTTATCACAATGACTAAGTAGCAGGTCCAAATCTGCACAGCATATATTCCCGTTAATCAGCTTTGCAGCCAACCGCTGATTCTTAGCTGCATATCGTCGTATAACCATAGAGAAAAAAATCAGATTATGCAAGAAACTTAAATTGAATCTACTTGGCAATCGAGTACTGACCTTTAGAGCATCGCATTTAAATTTAGCGTTGAAGTTTGTGTGGAAAGAACGCCCCCATCCCTTCCAAAATAACCTTCAATAACATCACATGGGTCACGTTATTACTAATCGTGCATGCTTTCGCAATGATGATAGATAAATTTACAGAATGCTACCAAGCAGTGTCCATGAGAGAGAGAGAGAGAGAGGAGAGAGAAGGAGAGAGAGTATCATATCAGCATCCTTTGCAGCAGCAGCCAACTGAGCTGACTTGTCTCGAGTCAATGCATGGATTTCAGCCATTCTCAACCACCATGAGCGGTACAGACAACGAACTCTCTCTCGGGCTCTCTTGAACGCTGATCGTAGCATTTTACGAGTAGGCCTCCTGCCTCGGCAGCCCTTCGAAGAATGTCACAATGCTGTTTGAAATTGAAAAAAAGGCTGCGATTTCTGGCTTCAGAAAATAGTAAATTTCTGCATAGGCAGTGCAACAGTTTGGAACAAGAGTTCTAAAGCGTCTTAGTTCTCTTTTTTCCTTTTCTTTTTTACAAATTTCAAGAATGAGTCTCAATAGCAGGGGTTTCTGATTAGGGCTTCATCAGTGGGCAACTTATGTCTGTTAAGCTCAAGTTAGGCATAAAAATGTAGCACGCACGCTCACCTTAGCAGCTTCAGCAACAATATCTGATAATTCCATAGCCGTAACATCGTTTAAAGCTGGAAGGGAATTGGCAACCAACACGACCTGCAAATTTGTCATCTTTTTAATTAGTGGGCGGACGAGAAGGTCATTACAATGTCTGCAGTGTCAACAACAGTCATAAATAAGATGTAACTCCTTTTCTTTTCTATGCAGCTACATTCTACATGACTGGTAGTATGGTTGGCTTTTGGCTACAGACGAAAAATTGGAGCAGTGCGCTTTTCCCAGTTTTTACTGATTAGGTAATCTCAGAGGAAGACATTATTTAACATAATTCAAGAGCAATGCTTACTTGTAAACTAGAAGAAGGAACATACTTCAGTCCCAGGGCGCAGTAGTTCCCTTGTGTTAATGTTGAGACGTGAATGTTGACAATGTTGGGCATGGTTCGCCGTCGCGGTCGCAGGCATCGATGCGGACATAACGATTCAGATTACGTTGCTTTGTCGCGTAACGGTCGCGGGCGATACGCATTTTTTTAAAAAAAAAATACCTAAACAAATTATAGATGTCATATATATTTTTCATAACCATTGTCTATCAAATATGGAATAAATATCACGTAGTATTTAATTTAAAAACATATATCTTCATATTATTATAGATATTTTCTGTTTAAGATTAACTAAAATTGTGTTGGACTCTTAGTTTCTTATTAAATAAATATTATTACCTTCCCGCTCTTGAGATACTTTCCCTGACGTTCATGTCACGCCTGGAGGAATTTCCGCTAGGCATCAGAGATATAGATACCCTTCGTGGGATACTCGTGGTACATTGCATCATGCATGAATCCGTCGTCGATGGGTGAAGCAGATAAAGGAGGAACAAGACGACCTTGGTAATGAGATTCTTGTTGAGCTCACCTAATGGAAATGAGATTATTGTTGAGCTGACATGAACCTCAAGGATGTAATTGTAGTCATGAAAGGGAATCTTCCTGCTCTTGAGATACTTTCCCTTACGTACATGTCACACCTGAAGGAATTTCTAGTAGGCATCGGAGATCTTTGATACCCTTCGTCGGATATGCGTACTAAGCTGTAATATTCCGTTGTCGACTCAGTGACGCAGATAAAGCGGGAACATTAACAAGACAACCTTGGTAATGAGATTCTTGTTGAGATAACATTGACGAAGATTAATTCTCTCCGATGTTGGATAATCGTTAGTCCTCCGTGTTATGTTATTATAAAAGCTCATATACAAGTAAGTGTCCGTAAATGATTACCTAGAAAACAACTTATTACGAGTATCTTTTATAGAACTATTTTTTATTGTTTGAAAAAAAGGCAAGGTATAATTAGTCCTCAGCCATCTCCAACCATTTCTATAGCCCCATTTCGTCATATATAGAGTTTGAACAGTATCAACAAACTCCAACCATCTCCTATATATATATATTGGTCGAATGAATGATTCAGTAACCACTTGAATCAGTTTGTACATACATCGATCACCCTAAACGACAAATCATTCAACTAAATCTCCTCTATATTTTACTCTATACAAAATATTCTCAAAATATTCCATTAATTTAATTATATTATATGAATTGTATTATCATTTTAGAGTTTAAATTATTTATAATTTTATAAAGTTCTATAATATTTGATGATACAAATTATAACATCTAAATAAATAAATTAAATAATAGAGCATTTAAAAAATACACGTAAAGTAGGAAAAATAAGAGACAAAGAAAGAAGAAAACGTGAAGGAAAGAGAAAAAAACAAGGGAGATCAACACTTAAATACCCTTTAGTATAAAAAACTTATAGACCAGTCCCATGTCATATAATTTTTATCCTATAGTACCTATTGAAAAAAAAAATTTACTCTGAGGTACCCATTTTACTTCAAAAACGAATATACCCCTTACTTTATGTTTTATATTATTTTTTTCGCTTCATCATTCTCTTTTCACCACCATCATCTTCTCTCTCATAAAATTTGATATTCACCATGAAATCCACATCAAATGAGAGATTATTTATAGTTTCTTCTTCTCAACATGAAATCACAATGAAATCCACAGCGAAATACATCGAATTTGCTTCCTACTCGGGCGCCTCCGGCAATTGACGAAATTTGAGCTTCATCTTCTGCAATTGACGACCGTCTTTCACTCGTGGTGGCGGCGGACGATGAGCGGCGAGCCTATTCCACGTTGGGTCTCGGTTTGGGGTCCCGATTTTGTCAGATAAGCTTTTATGTTGCTTTGGGTTTGGTTAATCAATTGTACCCGTGTGGTCAAGCTTGAGACCAAATCCGGGAGCTAAATGCGATCTAAGAGCTCGGTGTAAGGGTGGGATGTCAGTATTTGATAGTTATTGAGGCTAATCCATCGGGATTTCAGATTGTTTATGTAACTGTTATTACGTGCCATTTGTTATGTTTATTACTTACAATTTGTTATACTTATTATGTACCATTATAAGTGTCTATATGGTACCAAGATGTCCTCGTATGCAGTCATTGTAAACTATACAGACGTACCACTTATACAGGTTGCCATATTATCTGAAATTATGCCGTCTACAAGTTCACTTGGTGGCAGGACGTTATTTGCATTGTGTGAGTATAAAATGGAGTCATTCTTACTATTGATCAATGAAGCGACGACGCTTATCGATATAATATGTATCCCTCTAAGGAAGGTGGTCGGATATCGATTCTTGGCATGACTCAATAAAGTATCAAATCCCGTTCGAAAGTTTGTATTCAACATTGAAAGAAAATGCAAATGTGTTCAATATGTACCAGCTGTTTATATGCCATGTAGAGAAGTCGTATCGATGTAGCGTCCGTATTTGCCATTTATTTTGTTACTACTTTTGTCCAACAACTTTTTTTGTTGCTATTTTGTATGGTAATGACATATTCTTTTGTCAAAAATGATGACAGTAGGTCACAACATCACGCAGCCCTACACGATTTGCTTAGGAATCTATTTATTTTCGATGGTATAACAAATGGTACGGTATACTTGGAGATTATGGTACTATATATGTATACATAATGATACGGTAAACCTGCAGATTATGATACTATATATGTAAAAGATAAGGTACGTTACTATACAAGATAAGGTACAATACTATAAAGTATAAGGTACTTCATATATTCTGGTTATAGTACACTATATTTATACATAATGGTACGGTAAACTTGCAGATTATGATACTATATATGTAAAAGATAAGGTATATTAATGTAAATGAAGGTACATCATATATTCTGGTTATGGTACGCTATACATATACATAATTGTACGGTTAACCTGCATATTATGGTACTCTGTATGTAAAGATAAGATAGGCTAATATAAAAGAGAAGGTACTTCATAGATTCTGGTTATGATACGTTATATATTTATATAATAGTACGGTAAACCTGCATATTATGGTACTCTGTATGTAAAAGATAAGGTACCTTAAATCCAACAATTCCACGAATGTATTATGTCGTACCTAGTCTGCTCAAATCCAAAAATTCCACAAACACCAAAACTATTTCTTACAGTTAGACAACATCCAACAATAAAATAGTATCCAAACAAATAAGAAACAAACCAACAATATAAAATCACTTAAAACGTAGCAATTTCCTCCTCTCGTCTCCTTCAAACATATGGACAAACTCTCATGTCGTACCACTTCTCGACTCCCTACACCAACCTCATTGTCTGCCTCTGCAACAACTTTATCAAAAGCTACTTCATCATAATCATCATCATTTGAGGAACCGTGACATTAGCTCTATGAGAACACGCCTGCTTCCCTAGCTTTGCCTCCACACGTTCGATACGAGCAAGTCATTCCAAGAGACACCAATACTTCCATATCCATGCACCTTAAACGTTCAAATATCGATAAGCTAATAGTAGTTTAAAAATTTAGCAAAATTATACCTCAAGCAACATATTGATAGGGTGCACGAGCATCACCAAGTAATCATGCAGCCGCTCCTGTGCATGTTCCCAATCATATCCAAGTCGTCGACATAAATATTCAAAAACGGGTGGATTGTTGCAACCATCGGTTGGAAAAACACATAATTACATGAAAAAAAGAGAGCACACATTCTAGCCAAACCAGAAAGAATTAGTCTATACATCGTATCGACGTACAAGTGCAACTAATCTAGTGGATGAATGAGAGATTTCCATCATGTCCCAAAACATAAAAAAAAAAGTGTCTTCTTTATAGCTTCACGTTTATTCATCTTATTCTTTACATCGGTCATCTTTGAGCGAAATATAGAAATATGACATTTGTTTGCATTGGTACTTAAATATCTATTACTGCATAAACTGAAAATGAAAAATCACATTATCAACATACAATACCATTCGCTTCAAACATAGAGCACCAAACTACTAAAAAGGGGTACCATTATAAAGCATATACAGTACTAAGTAGTACTAAGTATCATGCATATATCGTACCAAAATATATAACTACGATTACAGGCCTATAATTGAAACCCTAGCACTGCAATATCGAACCACAACGAGGTCACGTATACAAGCAGAAGAAGCTCTCATCGGATCAAAGTCCAATTTCAAATAAGAAAGAAACCGCAATTGAAACACAAAAATCCCAAATTGATAACTGAAATAAAAAGCCCATAATCAATCAACTACTCCAAACCCTAATAGAATAAAATTCATCCAAATCGAGTAACTAATCAGAAAATGACTGAAATTTCGAAATATCAAAATTGCCTTTCATCTCACGAGACGAGAATTGCCTGGAGAGACAAAGGAATCGCTTTGTGGGTGTAAGAAATTGCTTCTTTGTGGGTGCGAGAAAGCACATCAGCAGATAAACGAAATCAAAACAACTCTTTTGTGGTGCAAGTGCAAGAAATCTCTCGTTCAATTTTGTTTCTTTGAGTGATTTATCTTTTTCTTTTTATTTAAGCTAAAATATAGGTAAAACTGTAATAACTAGAAGTTACAAGGGTATAATGGTCAGTTTGATACCTATGAGCAATAATTGTTTCAAACGGGTACCTCAATATAAAATTAGTCTGACAAGGTACTGATTTGTCTTTTAAGTTTCTCAATAGGTATTTATGTGTAGAAAGCCGAAGAAACAATTGTAAATTCAGTTATAATTAATTTGAATCTAACTAATACACGTAAATTAACAGTAATATATTAATAAATATATGAAACCAAAAATAACTCATTTATGGTAAGGACCAATTCTGCAGTAATTATAGGGTTATAATTGTAATTCTGAATCGATACAATCTTCCATCATTGTCCTCTGCTCCATAGCTAGAACTGTCAATTTGGCTGCACTGGGCGGGGCGGGCCCAGCATCTGGCGGGACTAAAAAATAGGGACCGCCCCGTCCCGCAGTGGGGGCGGCCCGCCCGCCTAGAAAATATATTTTTTCTTAATTTTTATTTAAGATTTTAATTTACTAATAATTTTTAACTAATCATGGTATTTATTAAAAACGATAAACATGTTATTAATTATGTGTTTGATGATAAATATAGTATTTTTTAGACAATCATATTATTCTAATTAATTTAATACTTATTTTCTACACAAAATTTATTTATATAATATATAACTACAATAATGGCGGGCCGGGCAGCGCAGGCCATATCGACAGTACTAACCATACCATGGGCATGGGACTCTTCATTACTCCAAATTTGACATGACAATTGAAGGTCCATTGGACCTTCCCAAACACTATTGTCCCCGTTCAGCGTGACGTTTTGTGCAGCATTGGAGATGCCCATACTCAGGTCAAGTCCCACGAATAAATGTATCATACAATATGATGTGTCATGTAAATTAGGCAGGCTAAATAACGAAATTAAGGGAATAGTTTAGATTAAGGTTATAACAATTAGAGTTTTTGGGAAAATAATGAGATAAAAACATGGAATAAGACTTTTATGGACCTCTGAAAGACTTTAGGGACCTGTGAAAGACTTTAAGGAAACTAACATCCACATTAGGAAAGTGTTTTGGGACCTATCATGCTAAGCAGGTCCTGTCGTCAAGAGGAAGCGTCATAAGGAAGTTGTACTGAAGCTTGAAAAGACACCTGACAGTGCCTGGCAACACTGAATCTGACATAACTGGAAAAGTTGTGTGGCCGTCTGCTTCCCCTGACAGCACAGGGCAAGTCCCATCTCCAGCCGACTACTATTACTAACAAGTACAGAGCTAGTCCCGTAGCTAGCTCCTGACAGACAGCCTAAACGGCACATTGCGTTGTCCCGGAAGGTCCCATGTCCCACGAATTCTGGGATGTAAGCCAGGCCAGACTGTCTGACGTCCCTAGCAGCACAGAGCTACGTCCTACCTCCGGAAAATCAGGGATGTCATTGGGTTGCTTGACGAAAAACCACTATAAATAGAAGGCTTCGCCCCTTCTATCACAAGCCAATATGTCTTAAGAAAACCTCACACTCTTACCCCGGAAAACACTTAGAAAATTTACAGTTATTCCACTTTCATGTATTCCATAGAGAGAAAACAGAGGATTAAGTGTGTATATTCAAAAGTGATAATGAAAAGTGTTGAACGTGATCCGTGCGCATATGATTCAAATGAACCCGAACCACGTCATATCGCATGCGCAACTAGGTCCGCACCACACACGGACCTACATGGACCTCAAAATATCCATGAATCCTACTTTCTGTTACGTCCCTTTCACGTCCCAAGCAGGTCCCAAGCACGTCCCAACATCCCAAACAGGTCCCAACATCCCGACGTCCCAAACACGTCCCAAACACGTCACAACATCCCAAACACGTCCCCAAACACGTCACATTCAATCCCCATATAACAAGCACCTTACGCACATCTTAAAACTTTGAGATATGAAACCTACCGCTATATAAATTTCTCGAACCACATATAAATTTTGTTGATTGGGATAACCCCATATCACACCACGATAATGTTTTTTTTTAAAACGATAGCGGGCTGCTTCATTTCACAAAGGATAATTACAGAGGTTTCACTCCAAAACATCTCTTTCCCACATATGTAAATACCAATAGACAAAAGCTCAACCTATGAGCAAGCAACTCAAACCAACGCAAATAAAAACTGATGATAAACTTAATTCCAAACATCCAAAATCAACAACAATGCACTTACACAAACTAATTCTAAAACTCCGCAGCAGTGGTGGCTAATAAAAATCAAATTTATTGTAGACTACATGCTTTCAACCATGAACGGCGAGCGCAAACTCGAGAACGGTCAAATTTTCATTTTTTGTGGAAATGCCTCTTTTGGTCAGACGTGCAACAATCTCCACTCGAAACCCGAGCAGTCAAAGATTAAGAACTTCTCAACCACGTACCAGAAGAAAAATTTATTAATCCAAGGTATCCCAAAGGAGAGGAAGCCCCAAAAGAGGGGAAGAAGAACCCACAAAGGAGTAGGTAAACTCCCATAATAGGAGACTCAAGCTCCCACAAGGAAAGGGACAACAAAAAAGTAACAAAAAAACAAAAGTGAAGAAATAACAAATGAAGAAGCATGAGCTCCCCAACCTCCATTAATGGACGAATGGGGAGAATATATTCTTAGATCTAGGGTTTTTTTAGAAATAATGTGGAGAATAAGCTTTAGAGATAATGTAATAGGATAATGTTATTAACATTAAATTACAAAGTCGTTCGAATCCAACGAATCTGTCTTCTTCTAGTCTTTTTTTTCCTACTCCTCCTAACGTGATAATAGCAAACTATTTTCAATCAAAATGTATATGGTATATTCAATTATTATGCACCTAACCACGGAGACATTACCAAACTATGTAGAGACTCTTGATTCATGGCCATGATATAATATAGCTGTTACAACTCCAAAAAAAAAGAACATAAATAAATCATAACAACATTATTCTCATCGAAAAGGTCCAAAAGCAGGCTCAGAAATTAAGAAGATCCTCAATGTATAATAGTACAAGCAAAATGCAAGCAAAGCATGTAGTTCCAAATAACTCCGTAATCATCTCCACATAGAGACTAAAATGTCAAAGCATATAGAAAACATCTTAAATAAAATAAAATCAAGACAACTCTCTACTCACTTAGCAGATCCATTTGGCAACGAACCAGCGGCGGGCCCGCCCGAGGGGGACGGGTTGAGCTCGTCCCACGCTTCGATCCAAGTGAGCATAGCATCGGCGAGCTTGACGAAGTAATCGTCGATCTTCCCGAGCTTCGCCTTCACTTGTTTGGAAATCTCAACGTAGCATTTTTGGACAGTAGTGCATTCCCTAGGAATCGTAACCGACTGAAAGAAAGGGATGAGCTCTTCTTGCCAGTAGATTCCTTTGTACTCTTTCTTCAGGTTCACGAATGGGTTGCTCGCCTTGCTGTGCCAAATGTATGGCAAGCCCGTCTTTATCCCTAACCCCAAGTGATCGCAGATCACCTAACAGAAAAGTCGAAGTTATCGATATGGTAATGAAAAGCCTTTGCATGAGATATTTTCGAAGGGTTGGTTGTTACCTTTGTGCACCAACCAGCCCACATATCATCGTAGCGCCCAATTGGCTGACCATCGCCCATTAGGCCGAAGTACATAGCGGGCCCGATGAGTTCGCGGTTGAAGGCGAGGTTCATACCGCACATAGGGAATATGGTTCCTTTAGGGATGGTCATTACTGCATCGACATACCTTAAGAAGGAAACCAAGAAAAAAATGAAGTCTTTTTATCGATTTCTTGATTAAGGTTTCTCAGAATGTAATAATACGATATTCTGTACCTAGTGTTCCTCTCGAGGGGCTTGACGAGCTGAGTCGGGGCGTCATAGTCGGGAATGTTCAGCCATAGGCCGTGGGAGACTGCGGTTGGCACGCCTTCGCGGAGGCTAAAAGGGTACCCACGAACGAAATCTGCTCCTTCGCGGTAAGGGTCGTAGAGGGTGTTGAAGAAGAAAGGAGTCGACGGCGATAGGAGATTCTTGATGTGCTGCTCGAGTGCGTTTATTTCCTTGCCAGACGGATCTTTAGCAACCTATACAGAGTTTGATAAACGTGCATACATAGAATTAGACTAGGCGCAGAAGCCTCGAAAGCATCAGAGCAAATTACGAATGTGAAATTAGACCACTTCAGCTACAGAAGCGTTCAGATCCATCCAACACAGATATACTAAGACTACAACAGTTTCAAACAAGTAAGTTTGGGGCAAATCTTTTTGGGAACTATTTTCGATCAGATCCGTAAAGGAGGAGCCAATCGGGATCCAAATTAAGCACAACAGCAAAAGGTCAACGGAAGAATTTCAAATCAAAAGGAGAGATCGGCGAAGCTTACGAAGCAGTCGTCGTCGATGGTGAAGACGTACTTCTTCTTCGACACCATATACCCGAAGCATCTGCAGGCCGAGTCCTTGAACGAAATGCAGCTGGCTTTCGGTCCGAGAATCCTATTGATGTCGTTTCTGTTGTAGAGCTCGTAGTCGAATCCCTCGGGGACTTTGATGACCTTCGAAGGGTCGCCGTCTTGTACGATGATGAGATGGTAGGGCTGGAAGAACGGCCGCCACATCTCGAGGAAATCGAGGTTTCTTATCGTTGGAATCACTATGTCGAGCTCGTCTTTCAGGAGTGGGGTGGTTGCTGGCGGCGGCGATGATTTCGGGATCGACGACGCCATTTTTCTTTCTTTTTTTCCTCGTTGAATGGGGAAGAAGAGGAGACTGAAAGTGTGTATATAGTCCGTCTCTTTTTAATGGGTTTGAAACTTTGAGCTGTAGTGAGAAAGAAAATTATTTGTACCAGAACTTGGTTCTTTATGGCTTTCTTTATCCAAAAAAATTTTAAAAAGGGAATCTACTTAAAAAAAAAAAAAAAAACCTACTTCTATAATAAGTTAACCATATTTCTTATCGACCCTACTGTAAAAGTTAACCATAATTTCATCGAGTCTCTTACAAAAATTGCCTTTGAACCAGTAAACATACAAAAGGTAGGCTCTTGATTTTTATTTAAATTATTTTTTCTGTCCAGTGTATCCCCACGCAATTTGGCTATGAGTTAGCCCTTAATATCAGGGTGGACTTGCGCTACACGTACATGTTAGAAACTTAATTGCATTGCATACTCTATGGGGATTTCTCAAGAAATCGTGAGAGTTGATTCGACCTCACAACCTAATTCACGAGTTATTAAGGCCTCGAAAATTCAATTTAAGGACATATTCGTCATTTTACAAGGACAAACCCCAAACCGTACCCTAAACCTTAGACCATCTCCAACCCGAAAACTCATTCTCATACCCAAACTCATATCCAAACTCAAAATGCAGTAATTATTCTCCAATCGACAACTCAATTCTCAAACTCAAACTACAATTTTTGTAATATTCTCTTCCATAAAAGTTTTTCAAAATTCTAATTACTACCCACGTATTTTATAATTTTCCAAATGATATTATACTATTAATTTTTTAAAACTAAATATCTCGGGTTCGATTGATAATTTGAGTTGAACAGTGTCATTCATTATTACAAAGAGAAGAGTACAGCTGTCATATCATAACAAGATTAAACAATCTATTATATTACTACAATACAATAAAGCCAAGACGTACAAGGACAAGGTAATCATGTAAGAGTGAGCTTTCTCAAATCGTCAGCTTTTTCTCACAGAAAGAGAAAATTAAGTACCTGAGTGCAAATTAAAAACATATATCGCATAAAACTGTTTACAGACGCAAACATGCGTCAAAACGAAGAGAGAGAAACATAATAACGCAATTTGAGTTGGGTTTTGGAGATCGAGTGGAATAAATTTACTTCAAATTTTGGGTTTTGGGGATCGGGTGGAGATGCTCTTAAAGTCGATAATCGGAAACCCAAAAACCGAAAAAAATACAAGTTTTCCCTCCCGGGTCCTTTGCCTCTCCATTCCTTATACAAGAAACATTCGACTGGTTATCGTTATATCAATAAAAAATAGTGAATGGAGTTTCAACCCAATATCAATTACTTGTACGCCTAGACAATCACTAGACTACAAAAATATGCCTAGTAATCATTATATAAAGAAAAAAATAGTGAAAAAATAGTGAATGGAATTTGAACTCAAAGACCAATTACTTGAAGGTCTGCTTACGCAAGCACTGGACTACAAAACCACCCGCCCACCTCTCCATGCTATATATAAGATTTAGCTATATTACCTATTTACCTATCAATCACATAGAGATGGTAAAGAATCATCTTCTTACATGTTCTTCTTACATGTAAGTTACCCATGCAATGAACCCCAAGTATTTCAATACGAGATTTCAGAGTAAAATCTATGTCGACATCGACACTGATCACAAAAGAATGGCATTTTGTGTCAGATCATGGGCGAAGGTAGATCGTTACAAAAAGAGGCATGGAGAAGTAGAATATAACAAGTACTACGTAACATTGACGATTTCGAAAGAATCGACCACGGTTTTGAGTCTATCTTTCATCTTCTCCCATCTCCTCTCATTCGCTCCCGTCGTTAGCGTGTAAAACTTTCCTGCAAAAGGCAACAAATCAATGGCAGAACTGCGTGCGTCGAAGAAGAGAGTGGTTATGTACCATTGCCTATACAGAGAATGCTGAGGGCATGGCGAGTGTAGTTAGGAGCTTGCGCGACGAACTCTATTGTGTAATATGCTTTACCATCCACGTCACGCTTTATTACAAACCCGAAACTTAAGTTAGAATCTACTCTAAGCATAGAACACATACATGTAAAGTAGTCTAAGAGAACTTTTTACCTCTGATGCCTCAATGAGCTTTGTTTTCTGGGAAGGCGAGGCCAGTACCCTCTTTATTAATGCTTCAGCAACCTATATGTCGACAGAAGAACAGATTTAATTGCATAAGCATGTCAAGATATTAGGTGGGAATATCTCTACGTCTACGATCACTTATTCAGTATTTTATTACCAACCTCTTGAGGCGGGCCCAAGTCGCGAATGTCTTGTTTGGCGGTGGGAATCATATTTACGCTGACGCTCTCGAGAGGTTCGATTACATCTTTGAAGACCTTGTCTTGCCCTTCGACTACAACTTCCTGGAAGAATCAAGAAATTAAAATTGCATCGCGAAACTTGACGCCAAATGAAGAAATAATGCATGCTTGTCGAAGAGAATTAAACTACAAAAACAAAAATGATAACAGCCAAAAAGCTCACCTGCCAACCGAAAGGATACAGAAATGAATATCCATCCTTCCGATCCATGACTGGCAAAAAACCCTTCTTCGTTTCAGCAGCGACTGAGTAATCATATTCAATTGTTTACTCGATTAGCCGAACTGTCCTCACGAATATAAGGTTTTGGAGAAAACTCGCCAAGAAAAAGCCTAGAACTTACAAGCAGCTGTGTTTTGCTGAGGGAAGCCCAATAATGGAGCAATCGTTGCACCTAAGGCAATGAGTTCACGACGCCCTATACCATCTGTAATAACATAAGAACAGGAATTGCATCATTCCCCAAAGTTCAGGACAAAGCTGCTTTAGGAAATAACCGAAGTACAGTTACCTGAGCTAGAAGAATCCGTATTAGTGGGGACAAGTTCGGATCTAATAGCACTGGAAATGGCTCTTCGAAATTGAACTTGCCTGTTCAGACCGACCTGATAAATCGATCGAATTTACAGCAATAAGAGCACAGAAAAACGGAAAACCTCGTGAAATTCGAAGCGCAAAATTAGGGCCTAGGATTACAACCTGAGATGACACGCCGGGAAAACACGACGACGGCGTAATAAGCACAGAAGCCATAATCGTACCTACAGCTGAAAATGGAAGAAAAAGGAAAAGATCAATGCATCATCATCAGCTACATCAGTAAGCATTCTTCCAGCTAAAGATCGTCCAGCCATGGTCGACAATTTTTACCTCTGCGTTCCACTCTGCTTCCAACCGTTTGCCACGTGTCCGAATGAGAAAAGGGATCGTATTGGCTAGTTCCCGCTTATCCCCATCCGTTTCATGAGGTGTAAATAGCGCTTGGCCACGTTAGATTTAGAAGGCACACATGACTTATCTATTGAATATTATTATGGACTTGAATTTGAGTACGATATAATATTGGGGCTTTTAAAGTTGATGTGCAACATAAGTTTCATTTAGGTTTTAGCATCCTGTCAGAAAATTCATAGTTTTAAGGACCCGATTTCTGCAGAAACACTTAGTGCCCGTTTGGTTAGAAGGTTTATATTTAGGAGAGTTTAAATTAGTTAGATTTTATATACAATTAATTAATAGGTGTAAAATAAAATTGTGTTTGGTTAGTGTGTTTAGATAAACACATCAGAGGTGGTGTGTTTATTTAAACCTATAAGTATGGGTTTAGAGGTGAATTATATAAACCCATGGTTTAAATTCTACGAGCCAAACACTTGAATATATCTTAAATCCAGGTTTAAAAAACCGAAACCCGTCAACCAAACGATAGACGTGTTCATACGGTTACGGTTACGGTTCACGGTTATGAACCGCCGGTTTACGGTTAATAAAAACGTCTAACCTTAACCGAACCGTGGTAATCACGGTTACGGTTACGGTTTTGAACCGGCCAAGCCGGTTACGGTTACGGTTTTGAACCGCCGGTTTACGGTTTTTTTTCTAGTTCTTTTTTAGAATTTTCTTTCTTTTATAGCAATTTAAATATATAGTAAAAAACTTTGATTTTTTTTTATATAAAATGGAAAAAAAAGGGGGTCTTTACACATAAAAAAAAAAAGAAGAAATTTCCATTCCAAGTTATAATTTATGTAATAACTTTCAACATTTGAAAAATAAATTACACTTTAAATAGTAAACAATATTATGATTAACATTCATTCTTCGATTAGAAAATCTTTGACGGACATTCATCGTAGGCATTTAGTTATAAATATCATGTTTATCACTCAATATTCGTCTACGTTTTCTAAAGTTAATATTATGATATTTGACAAAATAAAAATTAAATATGGTAAATAGATTATCATTGGATATTATGATAAGAGCAATAAAATTATATATTTAATTATTATTTAAAAGACGGTTAACCGCCGGTTATAACCGACGGTTATAACCGCCGGTTTACGGTTAGGAAAATGAAGAACCGTAACCGAACCTTCATACTTTACGGTTCGGTTACGGTTAGAACCATAACCATTGACCACGGTTAACCGAACCGTTGACCGACGGTTCGGTTACGGTTTGGTTACGGTTTTTCAAACCGCCTGAACACCTCTACCAAACGAGCCATTAAGGTTCTGTTGTACCTCTTCATGGGTCAACAGTATCACTTCACTGTTCACCAGTACCACTTTATGGGTCTACAGTACCACTTCATAGATCCACAATACCACGTCATGTACATTGTATAACACTTGCAAAAACTTAGGTCCTTATCTCTAAATTTCATAAAAACCGGGTCCTTAAAACTATAAATTTCTTGAGTCTGAAACCTAATTTAAAATATCTTTTGGCACCTGACTCGTAATTTGCACTAAAATATTTTCTACCATTACTCATTAGTCATTATTACACCAGCATATGTTCTCCCGGTTAGAAATATTTATTGTACCAAGTTTGAGGCTTGTATGTAGACTAAAAATATTACCAGATTATAACAAACAATGCCTTTTTTTTTTTGTTCAAGAAAACTATCATTTAAACTACCCATCATCAAGTTTGATTCAATGCAACAGATTAATTCAAGGAAACAAACAAATCTCAGAACAACACAGAAGGTAAACAGAAGCAGAGCACTTTGATCTCATACTAAATGTTCGAAACGAAAACGGACGGACGAAACTAAAGAGCCCGACGCATTCCTCGCTTCGGTTTCTTCACGAAGCTCAGTCGAATCTTCTTAAGACGCCTCCTCTTCCTCGCCATCTTCTCGGGCAAAGTCTCCCTCTTCTTCTCCTTCTTCAAGGCATCATCTTTCTTCTTCTTCTTCTTTGCAAACCTAGGGTTGACCTCATACGCCTTAGCCTCGACGGGCAAGCCTAAATCTTGGGCTTCCTTGAAAAGCGCATTCGCCTTGTCCAGCCTTCCGTGAGCGCACAATTTCCCCATCAGCAATTCGTAAGTCTTAATCCCAGGCTCGCAACCGTCCTCCTTCATCATTTCGAATACGCTCATGGCGTGATCGATCCTCTCTATCCCACACAGAATCTTCAGGAATTCGTAATAAGCTTTCTTGTCCAGCGCTTCTTCGTAGCCTGAAGATTTCATCCTATCGATCATCTCATCGCCTTCCCCGACCCTAGCAGCCTGATACAAGCTCTTGATTAGGACGAGAAACGTGGAATCGTTGGGAAGACATCCCCACTCTCCCATCCTATGGAACAGTTTCATTGCATCTTCGGTCTTTCTGATCTTACACAAGTTGGTTATCAGAACGTTGAATGTCTCAACGTCGCGAGGTATCCCTTTCCTCTCCATCTCAAGTAACACATTCTCGGCCTCTTCTTTAAGGCTAAATGGATCTTTTTCCCTACACAGTTTGCAAAAACAGTCCAAGACTGAGTTATAAGCTGAGGTGCCTATCTCAAATCCTCCCCTATGCATCTCCCCGACCAATCTACGAACCTCATCTAGCTTACCATCGATGCACCAACCTTTTATCAAAGAGTTGCACACATGCTCGTCTGGGAAAAATTGGCTGGCTAAGCTCTTGACCATGTTTTCAGCATAACTAGCATACCCACGATCGCAGAGCTTTGAGACGATAAACTTCAGAGAATCGATATTCCTCGAAAAGCCATAGTCCTTCTCCATTCTCCCAAACAATGTTACGACCTGAGTGGGACGACCAGCGCGAACCAGCCTATCGACTAAGCCCTCGAAACACTTCGACCCAGCCACGCCATGGCCCTCCACTAGAACCTCATGGACGGCCTTGAAATCCTTCCTTCTCCCAAAGTAATGCACGAATTGGGAGTAAAATCCATCGCTTGGCTGAAAACCCGGCCTCGCCTTGGTCCATTTGAGGAAATCGAGGACCGTACGGCCAGCATCGGGCGATGAGTCCAACACTGATTGAACAAGCGCGTGCGTGATGGCGATGTGGGAGAACGAAAGGTCGAGTCTTTGGGACAATGGGAGGGGTTCTGAATCTAGGTTTTTAAGAATCTCCGCGGAAAGTAACTCAGCCGTCGATTCTTCCTCTTGATTCACTTTTAGTGGGCTTTGATTGTCAGTCGGAGAAGATAAGAATGTGGTGCGAGAGAAATACCTGAAGGTACATGGCTGAAATTGGTCGCCGGCGAAGATTGGATGGCGGCGGCGGAGCGGCAAAGGATACGACGGTGAAACACTGGGGACGCCGGAGAAGCGGCGACTGTGAAGGAAGAATCTCCGCAGCTGGGATTGATTTAGTATAGTGGTGAGCTTACGCATTTTCGATCACTGTGTGTGTGTGTAGGTTTTTGGGGTTTTGGAGACGATGTTCGGGATTGGGCAACAGTGTAATTAAGTAGCGATTGCAATTGCATCTATTAACGTTCGTCAAAACAAAATCTAGGACTGATTCGGTATAGATGAATAGTTTTGGGGCAAATTAAATAATTACTAGACGGTGGAGGATCAAAACCGTAATACAACGCAAACGAAACTGCGAGCTCCAAGAAAAAAATTGATGCTCGTTCGTCCTTGAAACAAATCTGTAAACACTGCAAGTCGAAGTGTGCTCTAGGGTTTTCATATTCCCTTCAAATCGAGCGTAATACCGTCGGATTCGAGGTTCTTCAGCTTTATCTAGAGTATTTACCTGTACTTTGGCCTTTAAAACCTCTCTGCTGATGCTAAACTTTCCTAGCTTTTGTTTCTCCCATTATGTGAAAAGATGATTTTTTATTGAGTGGGATGTTAGTGGATGAAAGACTTACCGATTGTAGTTGAGTTTAGTAAGTTTTATTAGGGAGCTCAACATTTATAATTGTTGTTACGTTGGGCGTTTGATTTGCTCTCTGCCATTCTTCATGAATTTGACATGTTGTGCGCGGGACATAAGCTAATTGTTGTTCGTTTATGTTCGCAGAAGCTAGAATTGCTATTTCTTATTACCTTCAAATGGATGCTAGAACACTGTGTCTGAGAAGAAGTTGCATGGAGGCAATGATAAAGCAGGGTTAGACTTTGTGTTGCTGCAGAAAGTAGTATGTGTTTTCGGTTGCTAAGTTAATTGCGTAATTTCGGTTTTGAGATGGACGGTCAAGGCAATCACCCCATTCAAGGACAAAACCGCGGCTTTTATCCACAGCCACCCCCACGGCCGCAAAACCCCCAGCCTGGGAATCAATCTTTTCACCCTTCGCCCGGCATTATTCCATATCCTCATGGTCCACCGAATGCTCATTATCAAGGTCCACCTCGGCCTTTTTTAACACATGCAAGGGTTCCACAAGTTCATGTAAGCTCACAAGTATCACATTCCTATCCGAATTCTGATAGGCAAACTATGCCTTTGAGTCAAAATGTGCACCAATCTCTTCCTTTAGCTCCGATACCCTCATCGGGTGCATATCCTCCACAAAGGCATGTAACCCAGTCTCAGCCTCCAAAGCCCTCAATTGGACCCCACTTGTCGAATTCTGGTTCGTTGAGTTCGAACACAATTGGATCATCTTTGCCTCCTAGGGATTCACTGCCACCTCCACCACCACGACCGCCACTCGTACCACCGTCGAACAGTTTTTTGATAGAGAATGGCGGAAACAAGGGGTTGAGATCGGACTCTTCAGGTGTTGGTATATCGGTGTCTGAAGATGCATCTTCTATGAATGCTTTAGGAGGCAGGACTGTAATTCAGATCGACGTTCTGAATCAGCGTGCTGAAAGGAATGAACAAAGGGATGCCGAGAATGATGTTGTCTCTCGTTCGCCTGCTGATTCAGACATTGATATGGAAGGTAAAAATGTGTTGATGTTAAAAATGGTTGTTTTATTCTTTTTATTACGGTTTTCGTGATTCATCTTTGCTGCATGGTGGTACGAGTTAAATGTAATGCAATATCATGCTTTGAAATGCCATTTAACTGCGTAACAGCTGTCCTGTTTTATGTGATATGACATACATAGCTTCTTTCGTCCCTTCTTGCAAGCTCACATCTAACGGATCATGGTAGTTCTTCATGCAATTTATCATTTAGTAAGTTTTCCCGCATTTGGTATTGTCGGTTATCCTGATTGCCCACCACTTGACTGATCTTAGTCAATATGCTTTTTCCCAACCGCTATGAGCGAGTTTTTACACGTGTTTCTATGTTTCTGTGCTGTAAATAGATGACATTACTCAGCCTGATGGGGAGAATCATAATAGATTGGGTATAAATGAGGATGCCACATATGCGTCAACATCTCTAGATGATGCACACTCTTTGGAACAAGCTGGAAGAGATGAACTAGATGGAAATCGGCATTTTCCCAAGTCTGTTCCATTTGAGAACTCCGTCAGAGGTACATCTTTACTCGGCAGTTTCTGTGGTGATTGCCAATTTAAGCTATTGTAACACATTGCCCTGTGATCATGTGTATCAGGTTTCAATATGCAGTCAGATTCTGATGTATTGCCGCTTCAGCCAAAAAAGACTGCAAATGCGGATTCTGATGATCCCAAGACGGATAAAAATAATGGTTCGCCGAAGTTGAAATTAGACGAGTTTGGAAGGTTGGTCAGAGATGGCGACACTCACAGCGATTCGAGTGGTTCACCACGTTATGCTCGCAGGCATGCAAGAAGAGACAACAGAAAGAGGAGTAGAAGTCGAAGCAGAAGTTTGTCACCTTATAATAGGAGAAGTCCAAGGAAGAGAAAAGAGAGACGAGGCCGATCTCGCAGGTATAAATTTTATATCTGCCTTTCTCTGTGATTAAACTTTTTCAGGTAGTAGTTCACATTTGACAGTAATGTCGGCTTGACTGTGTATTATTCTCTGTCAGCTTTTCTCCAAAACGACGCAGAAGTCGAAGCAGGTCTCCTCTTTTTAGGCGGGAAAGAAACCAGCTCAAGCAATGCTTTGACTTTCAACGAGGTAAGTGCTATCGAGGGGCTGCTTGTCGGTATTCACACAACGAGCCTGATAAGAGTGAGCGGCCAAGATACGAAAGGGGCAGACAACACTATCGGGATGTTTCGCCTACTTCACGGGGTAAAGCAGTACCTGACAAAGAAGTAAACGATAAAGGGCTAAGAGGTTCGAGAGAAATAAAAGATCCTGCTATAGAACTGACAAAAATGTCGCCTGATAAATCAAGTAGCCTGGGATCTAAATCTCTTCAAACTGCCAACGCATAGCTAGTAAGGATTCAGTATATTCAGATTACAGCATGCGATTTGGTGAAAATGAAAGTTCATTGGTTCGAGAATATCCGACAGAATATACCAAGTTACCACATCAAGTGTCTGACCCTTCACTTGAGCAACTGTCATCTGCGACTAAGTCATATTCTAACACTCTCTCTGTGCCACCTACGAAGCTAGATTGTGAGGCAATGTCACCTGATATGCAGTTCCATGGGAATTCTCAGAACTATGCATCTTATCAAACGACACCAGCTTATCATCATTCTCACTATAGTGGACCTTCAACCTCTTCGTCGACCTCTTTTCTTCCCCCCGCCACCACCGCCGCTGAATTCTCAATCTGCTGATCCACAGAATACGCAACGTTCTTCACTGCTTTGGAATGGTTTACCTCCTAATGAATCATTAGGAGCCAATCGAACTGATTTGCAGTATATATCTCAGATGGGTCAGTATCAGGCATACGCTGCAGCGCCTAAGCCCAATCAAGTGTTAGAGATCAAGGATGATACATCATCAAGGAATATGCATATGAACGATCTAATGAGTCAGCATAATGATTCCCATAAGACGAGAGATCTTTTGATTGGACATACCAGCCAAGGTGTTAATCCTTCTACTTCACTTGGTCGGACTCTATCTAATCCTTCGTATAACGGGAAGTTGAGTTCTCCTTTGACCAGCGTAGCTCATGGTTCTGTCGAGACGAATCAACCTTCTTATATGCCTGGCCATGATGGCTCTAGAACTTCAAGTCATCTTTATCCGTCTACCTTTGATAAGCCTGTTGGCTCAAATTTCATTTCAAGTTCTTCAGACCAGGAAAATGCTACGCAGCTGACTACTAAATACGGTTTTCGCAGTGCCTCGGAGAATGTGATTTTGTTAACGGGTTCTGCGCCAGCTGATTTACCCAGGGCAAGCAGTGATCAGTATGATCCATTCTCTGATAGCATCGAACCAGCTTCAAATTCATTTGTTAAAGCTGATCACAATCAGTACAAGACAGCTTGCGATTCTGAAAGTATACAGAGATTCGATGGATCCTCCGTGATGCTAAACGTGGACAACATCAGTCAAGAGAAGTGCATCGCTCTGTCAGCCGAGGAATCCCTATTAAAGGAAGAAATTGGTGAGACGGCCGGCGCAGAACCAGGCGCGGTTGTGAGCGAAAGCCATAGCGTTCCCAACGGTGAAACTGATACAAATGATAGGGAAATCGAGATTGATCAGGTTAATTCGCCAGGGAAGAAGAAGCGAAAAGATTCGAAATCGACGAAACTTTTCCAAAATTCCATCGCTGCTTTCGTCAAGGAAATACTGAAGCCATCGTGGCGCCAAGGTAACATGAGCAAGGAAGCGTTTAAAACCATCGTCAAGAAGACCGTCGATAAGGTTTCTGGCGCTATGAAAGGCCGACATGTACCAAAATCGCAGTCGAATATAAACAAGTACATCGACTCGTCTAGGGGAAAGTTGACGAAGCTCGTCATGGTACGCCTTTCTTACATGAGAATTTATACTCTTCTGTATGTGCTGAGGTTTAGTTTCGTATTTTAGCAAGTTTTGAGTTTCAAACGACAGCTTAGCAAACCTAACCTACTTTTCTCCTCAGGGCTATGTCGACAAGTACGTGAATGCGTAAAAAAAATAAGAATTTTCAGATCACTTGAAGATGGCCGCTTTATGCATATATGGCGTCTACTTTTCCAACATACTACCGTTTTTCAAGATGTTGAAGCTTTAGCTGCTATTTTGCACTCTGCGTTGAAGGCGAAATCCTAACAGCTTTCCTCTAAGGTATGTATCGAACGGCGCATTACTATCTATTTAAGAAGGCAGTAGAAAAGTTCCATGATGCCTAAGAAAAGACATACTTTCATGTAAGGGTTTCGATTGTTCATATGCTTTTATATGTACTGCTTCTGACTTCAGCTCTTAGTTATCAGAAAACCGTACTTTCGGCTAATCATTCGTCACGCAAGCGCTTTTCTTTTAGGGTTTACGTTTTTATCATTATACGAGCACGCACTATCAGCTTTTGCCAAAACTAAGAATGGCGTAAACTGTGCAAATCTTCGATATGTACAGGAAATAAAATCCAAACTATTACAACACATCCTCGGTTGCTTTAATACCTAAAACTTCCATCAAAACAGTTTGCAACTACTGAAACAACCGTTTGAACAACACAAAGTTGTTATCGCCATTATCTTTCTTACTATTATGACTATTTTCTTCATCGGTCGATGCAAGCTTGGTTGCTTGAGGAAAATCTGATGCTTTCTGCTCATAATTTGCTCCAAATTTCGACGATTGATTAAATTCCATTTTCTTCTCGGCATGTGACGATTTTACCTAGCCCGGCGATCTCTCCTTTTCACTCTCTCCCATCATTCTAATAGCATATATATGTAAGTGGTAACAAAATGTTGGATAAGCGATAGGGTTTTCAAGGAACACAAGTCGAGAATGCGGAAGATTTATTGCTCGCATTACTCCCATGAGAACGAGGAGGAGCTTGCGCCTCGCTCTTATTCGGTAATTTATTACAGCTTTGACCTACTTCGTTTTCTTGAATCACCTCCTTCATGGTAGCCTCAGCCATTACTATCTCCTCACTTTTAGCCTTCTTCTTTTCGCTGTAACTGAACATGAGGCTCGGAGAATGATTACTATTCGATGATGTAAGAAATTCGCTTGGAATATTTCCAAAACGATTCGTCGTTTCCCGGATGCTGAATAGGGATTCGTTCGACGCTGCGCTCAAATCATACACAAACCCTATATTTGGATAAACTTCACTGCATGACTTGATTAAGGATTCGATGAAAAATTGAGAAAATACGTAGAATTGTAACTGTGGCATTTGCATTCTTAGCTTAAGTCTATGAACATGGTTTTCCCCATAGTTAATACATTTATTAAAAGCAGAAACACCACGAGGAAACTGGGCGAGTTTTTCCCGTCGATCTCATCTTATTCGCTTTCTCCTTTGCCCGAGATTCTTCGTACCTTTGCTTCTCTGCAACCTTCGTTCTTGCCCCCGAAGCTATGTGATCGATCCTTATTAGCTTGTTTTGGTAATGTTTCATGTTCCTTGTCATTATCATCTCCATTTCTCTCTGATAATGAAAGCATATAATATGTGCTCATCTCTGTGATCAGTAAGAAGCAATTAATCTTAAGATAATGAATGTACATACCTTTTTCCTTTCCATGCTTCGTTTCTCTCTCGATCTTCTATCGTTTTCCCAAGCTCTTATATCCGAGTACATCTTTTCGTACCTGCGATTTAACATCAAATCGTGATAATCTTGATCAATCGTTCTTCAACCAAATGACAATATTCAGAGAACTTTAATGGTTACTTTTTTCGTATTTTCGCGATTTGAGCCATCTCCCAAGCATCTGCTTTGTCGTAAGAATTACTACTGCTGCGTCGTCCCCTTTGTCTCTGCAGTCGATCATCTGCGAAAGAAGAACCATGGCTGCTAAGGTCTTTGATATTCCTCATCGATGACCCTTCACAACCAAGATTATTATTACATAACTCAAGCCCTAAAAAATTCAAGAAGACAACGTATCGATATAGATATATAATATGTTTATGTATATATATACCTGCTTTAGATGGCTTCATTAAGGGTTCTTGTTTTCGAGTATGATCAGTCCTCGAAACCTTAAAGTTACGACGCTCTTCTTCGAATGAATGTATTGCATGCGCAGAAGCTGCGATCACTGCGAGAAAACTATCGTCATCATCTAAGACATTATCATAACCGCGGCGCATTATTGTTCGATCTAAGGCAAGTGAACAGTGGAAAACATCAAACGAAGAAACTGTATTTATACATAGGACGACGTTAAGTATTTTGCATGAAAAGGTTGTCCAAATTGATCATTCGAAAACAAGCAAGGAATAAATAGGTAGCTTCTTCCCCTCATTGATTGAATAGGTATGTACTTCGAATGTTGCCTCTCTAATTATCTATGCTTATTGAGTTGTTAACAAGTAATCGATTGATTAACATGCAATAATAACGTCAGTTAAAAACATATTAAAGCATATAAGGGTAATGTCAAATATTATTTTTCTGATACATGGTGTGCTCACAAATGGACTTCATCAAAATACCTGAAATCTACAGATATTTTGGATAACAGCAGTGAAGAATAATGAGATTGGAGTTTTGATCAGTCTAACACAGACAAGTCACGAATAAAATCTCGAAAAGGAGCATTATTCGGCTCGGCTCTATTTTCCCAGAAGGCGTCGTGTACGCTGATTAGCGCCTTTCACTCTAAAACTGAGCTCCTCCACGTCGTCTTGAACATGATCCAAAGCTTTGTTCTGTCTGCATTGGCACGAAAAGATTTCGAAAAAGGTCAATTCCCAACTTTTTCTTCGACGAGAAAAGGAAAGGGAAAACTTTGGGAAATATATGTAAAGAAACAAATAAAGAACCTTTCGATTTCGGATCCCATGTCTATAGCCATACTCTTCAGATCGCCCAAGATGTTACTCAAATCAGTGAGGGCATCGTCTTGTTTGAACTTTTCGAACTGTTAACAGTAAGATATAGCAATTAGGCATGCTCGGGAAAGATAAAAAGTTATGCATCCTCTTAGATGCAAAAAAAAAAAAAAACGAGGGTTTTGCAATCGAACCATTGGTACACTAGAACTAACAGCTAAAACAACGTAAAGAGAATCATGGAAATTTGTTAAGAGGAAGGTCATGTATTTAGACTCAAATTCAATACACAGATCCATTGTGTACCTCAACTTGTTCCAGTGCATTTGTGGGATTGGAAGGTGGAGTACGTGTCTTGGACCTTTCGTTCGACGGAGCAGTATTCAACCCTAGCTTCTCTCTTTGCTCCAAATGATTACCCTTTTTCCATGTTGGATCATCTATCGAACATAATCAGAGTGTTGAGCAAAGATCAAAGACGAGTTCTTGAAATAATAGAAAATCACGCTAGACTATAAATACAAGCCATATATCAACCTCATAAACATATACCACGAGTGATCGCGTTTAGGAAATGAGATGCTGACCAAGAAATAAAGAACACCCAATGAAAAGGGGAACAAGTTATGGCTACCTCGAGTGATCATAGGGCCTGTTATCGCACGAGTTTTCTTAGGCTTCCACGTCTTGGAGAACATACCTCCAAGGCTTCCCAAAAGCTTCTCCCCCTGAATCAGTAAGAGAAAATCATAGGTGCCAAAGTCAGCAGTGAAAACAATTTGCCCCCAAAAAACATTTAAGTAAAAGATTAAAACTATAGTTCACCCTGCAATAGCTAAAATAATTTCAGTTCAGAAAATAAATCACTTGATGCAACGATATGTAGCTTCATCTATCAGTTAGAAACTTGGTGGGACATACCCTACTAAGATCGTGATCCATATCAGCAGCAACCACGTGAGTCCTAGTAATCTGCTCTCCCTGTTGATGCAAAGTAACCAAGGTTTTGGTGGCATCTTCTCTCATGTCCTCGGCAATTTTCAGACAGTTGTTGACTGCTGTCGTAGTCTCTTCAGCCTTATACACAGCGTAACTTTCAAGTTCTTGCACAGACTGATTCTCTAGTCCTCCTGAATCACGGAAATCATTTCTGTATCTGCTTTTGTCCGCCGAAGAAAGAACAGTCCTGGAAGATGATGAATCTTTGGTGCCAACGTCATCGAAAGGATTTGTGTTGGCATCTGTTGTGAAGAGTGAAGGTTCTGAAGATGATCTTGCCGAGCTCTTAAGGGTCTTTTTTGCATCGAACTCATCGTCTGAATCGAAAGGGTTATTGTGTTTATTCTTGACGGAAA
The DNA here is from genome assembly GCA_027422505.1 of Craterostigma plantagineum. Taxonomy (NCBI): domain Eukaryota; kingdom Viridiplantae; phylum Streptophyta; class Magnoliopsida; order Lamiales; family Linderniaceae; genus Craterostigma; species Craterostigma plantagineum. The sequence continues at coordinate 1,805,830 of JAPQWV010000035.1, forward strand.
AATGAGGGTCAGTCGATGAAGTTTTAGAGATCTTATGCACGGGAGATTTCTTTAGGCCAAACATTTTGCTTCCTTGGTCTCGAAAAGGCCTAGAAACATATACCAAAAAGAAATCACCAATCATAATTTATCATACACCTGACAAGAATAGCTTCAAACATAACCACATTTGAAGAACAAATGGGAAACAGTCATTAAATCCTTCTTGCGAGAGACCGGGCGAATCGAGACGAAATTGGGCAGTCCAAGTTCATTTTTTAAAAGAAATTTGGGACGGAGAAATTATCTTTCGAATCAGATTGGCAACAACACATCCAAAAAGTTCAGACATCTTTACAGATTCAAAAAGCCACGAATTGGCTAATCATTCAATCTACAGTACAAAGACAATACAGATATTGAAAACCAACGGCAATTGTACATGCGGTACTTTAAAGAACGCCAATTATTCATATTCGCGAAATCAAGCAAAAAAAAAAAAAACCCAAAGCAAGAACTGCAAACAACATAAAACCCAACATCATAGGTGAATCAATGAAATTACCTGGATTAAAATTCTTAAAGAAAGACAAAAGGAGACGACGACTCCGATCGTAGATGGATTTGGGTTTTAGGTCACCGAACGATCCCGCACTTGTACCTATCCAAAAGCAAACAAATCCTACCAATATAAATAGGAAAGCTTGATTAATCTTGAGAAGCAATAGAGGAACAAGAATATGAAGTTGGGATTCTTAACGCGGAAGTATATATTTATTACAGTTCAGAGCCGTCGTCAACTTATGAGCGCGTAAGGAAACTGGAAAATCACTATCGGAGGACAGAAAAGAAAGAACCGGTAAGCGAGATGGTGCGTGACTTCGTGAAAGGATTTTCTCTAAGAAACGGTCAAAAAGTCAGAAATATATTTCAAAATTTCTATCGTGGGACCCACCAAAACCCCTTCACAATTCCAATTTCCAGGAAAATAATCGTTGCCTTGTCGTGTTGTGTAATACTCCATCTGTCCCAAATCTTTATGGACATTTGAAATTTGGTACGGAAATTAAGAAACTGAATATTTTAAGAATATAGCACAATTAAAAAGTAAAAATGTGTATATTTTGACATGTCTCTTAAGACTATTTAATATTATTATTTGATATATATTTTGCTAAATAAGGAAATATACAAAAGATGTGGCACACCCGATTTAGTAAAATGTATAAAATGGTTTGGGACCAGGGAGTATTTTCCTATTTAATTTTCTTCTATTCTCTAATAAATTGAAAGAAAAAAATAAAATAAAATAAAATCGCGTGCGGACCATTTAATTACCTAATTACTAGTTTTCTTACCCGTGCAATGCACGGTATTAAATTATATAATTATCATTTAACGGTGGAAATATTAAATTATATATTTAGAGTGGGTAGTTATTGTACAACATGGGATAATGGGTAGTTATTGTGCAATGCACGTGTCGCAATGAGAGCACTCCTACATTTCCATTTATATATAAGATGCCAACCATTAAGACAAGATCAACACTTCTCTCACGTAGTATACGTGCAGTTATTGCACGAGAAGCGTTGTAATTAATATACGCTGCGTTCTATTTTTTTTTACATAAATAAAACGTAGTTTTTTTTCGCCCATATACAACAAATACAACCCAGGCAAGTAATACAAAACTACCAAGTGTTTGTTTCTCTATCTTTTCATATCACTTGAACGATGCGAAGAAGTCGATGGTGTCGATAAGCGACCTTATAAACTCGTCGACGTCCTCTTTCGTGTTGTAGAAATGGAGGCTCGCCCGAGCGCTAGCGTTCACTCCCAAATACCTATGAAGTGGCTGTGCACAATGGTGGCCCGACCTAATAGCAACGCTATGCTGAAAACAAAAACAAAAAAAAAAAAACTCAAACGTTGTGCGTCGAAAAAAAAGGCCCAAAGCTTGCAATATCCATTTCTTACCTGTTGGTCGAGAAAAGTTGCGATATCTGTGGGGTGAAGATCATCCACGTTGAAAGAACAGAGAGGCGCTCTGTTTACGGTTTGCGAAGGTTTTGGGCCGTAGACATGGATGTTAGGTATTGAGCTCAAGCGATCGTATAGATAGTTTCCCAGCTCTACCTATTACGCAGCTCAAGTGTAAGAACGATGCCTTGTTATATGGGGGAGTTTGCAAAGAATCTTGAAGCTATAGCTCTGATATGATATGTGATTTGAGAATGGAATATCACGGTGTACCTCATAGTCGTGGATCTTTTGCATACCGATGCTTGATAGATAGTCGATTGCTGCACCTAAACCGATCGCTTCTCCTATAGCAGGCGTGCCTGCCTCAAATCTAAACTCGTAGACATTGAAGGAAGGGAATGAAGTTTGAGCCCACAACAAATTATACAATGGAATAATTCAACTTCGTAAGCTAACTTGGGCTGATGATCGTAATGGGAGATGATGATATACCTGGAAGGAGGTTCGGCGTAGGTTGAGTGATCCAAATATACGTCTGAAATCATTTCACCGCCCCCTGAGAATGATGTCAATCAAACAATTTCCCATTTAAAGATTCCATTCTTACTTTGCAATCGTAGTGACTGAAACTTAATAGGGTAAACCTCACCTAGGAAAGGAGGCATTTCGGTCAAGTGCTCGATTTTACCGTATAAGAATCCAATGCCTGTAGGCCCACACATCTGAATGATGCTTATCAGCTTTACTTCAAATACATGATAATTGATTCGAGTCTTTGAGCACATAGGGAAAAGGGTTTGACCTTATGGGAAGAGGCGACCAAAAAATCAGCACCAAGGCTCTGTATGTCAACCACCATGTGAGGAACGCTTTGGCAAGCGTCTACGAGCACTTTAGCCCCGACATCGTGCGCCCAACTCACGATTTGATCCATTGGAAGAGAAGATGCTGGCAAGGAAAGACACAAAAATGTGCATTTTTTTTATACAGAGCTACTATAAAAATGTTGCCGAGCTTGACACAAATTCAACTCACCCAAAACATTTGATACGTGGTGGCTAACTACGAGTTTCGTCTTTCTGGTAAGCATTTCCTTTAGCTTATCAACATCTGGCACTTCGTCTTCTGTCAGATTCACATATTTCAAGACGGCGCCCGTCTTTTGAGCTACGATTTGCCATGGAACGATGGCACTGTGATGCTCAGCGACTGTAAGCACAATCTACAATTTTGCAAGCCGTGTGAATGTAGTAAGTATCAAAGCACCTCTTCTAAAAGTTTAAGCTGTAGTAGAGGGACTTATGTGTGTACATATATACCTCGTCTCCCTTCTTCAAATTAGAAAGGCCCCAACTATACGCCACCAAGTTAATAGCTTCAGAAGCATTTCGAGTGAACACGATTTCTCTACCTTCTCTTGCATTTATAAAGGCAGCAACCTTTTTTCTTGCTGATTCGTACTCATCTGTCGCCTTTGCACTACACATACAAACAAATGAATATGAAAGTAACTGAACATCACAACGAAGAATATAGATAGGCACACAACTTGAAGTCTCTTCACTCCGTTCAACTCCCAATTGATTAGTAACATAAGAGTGCTTACTTTTCTTCAATGATTAACGATTCTAGTTCAAGCTATAATTCCATCCTTCCAAGCAACATTCGAAACATATGCACCAGCGTTGTACTAAGAACACAACAATAAACATAGTAAAAGTGATATGTTTACCTCAGGTAATGAATTCCACGGTGAACATTCGCATTATAACCTTCGTAATAATCCCTCAAGGCGTTCAACACGGCCGTAGGCTTCTGCGACGTCGCTGCGTTGTCCAAGTACACCAGCCTCTTACCATATACTTCCTAACGAATTGACGAGATAAAAAAAAACTCAAAAACTTGAAAAACAAATCCTCTCTATGTATAAACGAACGTGCCTGATGAAGAATTGGGAAATCGGGTCGGACGACGTGGCCGAGCGACCCGGCTCCGATTTTCGGGTCGTCGGAGACAGAAGAGGGGGCAGCTGCCACGGTGCGGTACGCCCGGTTAGGTTTGGGTTTCGCCGTACGAACTGAGGTTGGAAGCTTCAGTACGAAGCCTTCAATGGCCGACATCATGGGCTTCGATACGATAGCAGAGAGGCACAAACACTTGCCTTCTTCCTTCGTCGCTGGTGGGCTATTTTTCGTAATTATTATTTTTAATATAATTCTCTTTTTTTTTTAATTTCGAAAGATTATGCCATGTCACGGTGTGTGATAATGGGCCCGATGAAGTTTGCGGAAGCCCAAACAGAGCAATATCGGCCCAACTATAACTGACCACAAACTATGTATATATTGTCAAGCTATTGGAAGTCGTAGAGAGTTACGGTAAAACCTATCTAAATTAATAACATTGAGACCGCTAAAATTTTACTAATTTAGAGAGATATTAATATATCGTTAAATTAATGTTTTATTAATTAAAAGAGAAACTTTTTAAATTCGGCTAATTTAGTACTTATATATGTTTCATTGTTTATATTCATCATCAACCAATTTGTTTGTAACTAATTAAATATATTCACGTATAATATCAAGGGGTTTTTAAAGTTCAGGCTTCAACATAAGTTCCATTTAGATTTTAGGACCTTGTCAGAAAATTCATAGTTTTAAGTAGGGGTGGTCCGGTATGGTATACCGTACCAAAACTGTGATACCGTATACCGTACCGAAATTTCGTTATGGGGAAAAATCATACCAATACCATACCGAAATTTCGGTATACCTTAAATTTCGATACGATATCATAACTAAATTTCTGTATGGTATCGGTATCATACCTTTCATACCATTCACACGGAAGGTTTTTTACCATGCGTGTCTCGTAACTCATTAATTCGTTGTTTTCGAATTTTTAGTAAATTCAAACACCTTAGCTCCAATAAGATGGATTATTAACACCACATTATCCAAAATAGAAAGATTTTTAATTCCTAAAATAACCTTAAATAATTTACATATTCTAGTCAATCTCCTTAATAAGACAAAGAACTTTACATAACCACAAAATACAACGTTATATACAGATTAATTGAAATGAAACGGCTATTTAAAAAATTAGTGAAGATTAACAAAAATTAATTGCATCAAGATTAACAGAAAATTAGTGAAGATTAACACAATATGGTGAGTGTCAAGGGTATAATTTATGAGCTAAATAAACTAATGAAGATCCTTATAATATTTTAACCATTTAATATTTTTTGAAATAATACAGTATATATAGGCGTGTGTATATATATATATATATAATATTAAAAAGTTTAGTACTTCGGTATTTCGGTATAATCGGACACCTAACTTTTAAAATTTTCATACCATTACCGTACCGAAAATTTTCGGTATGGTATCATACCTTACCAATAACTTCGGTATACCAAAGTTTGCGATATCTTCGGTACGTTACGTTAGGATAAGGACGGTATATCGGTATTTCGGTATATTTCCCCAGCCCTAGTTTTAAGGACCCGGGGAAGAAATCCAATTTGATTTGCATTAATAAAATCCAATTTTATTAATTTATAAAGTATTAATTTATAGAAATTTTACTTTACCTCCTATAAAAAAAAAAGGCATGACCTTTGCATGTAATAAGATGAGTATTCCTAAATGCATTCAATGATTCTGAGTAATATCTTACATAGTCGCATGTAACTTCACTTTAAGTTTAAAACAGTCCATTTGACTTCTTGCATTTAATTACTCAGATATAACAAATGATAATTGACTTATTTTGTAATACCCTAATATATTTGACTTCATTCTCACTAACTAGTAATGTTAATAAATATATTGGACTTAAATAGATTTTGTCAATCACTTACGTTATTACAATGGTCTCCCTCTCGCGCTCTCTATATACGTTATTGTCCATATCATTTCACTCTTATGTAAAAGAAAAAAGCGAAACTAATATTATATTACGCACAAACGAAGTAAGATGGAAGAAAACCATGAATCAATATAACATCTTAAGGTCTTTTTAGTCCATTTTAATATCTTATACATGAAGTCCAGAGCCCAATAGAAATTAAAAATTCTCAGCCCAGCCCAAACCATGCTTCTAGCATGTTCTTGATATATTATAGTTTTAGTCATCTCTAACCTCATACCAACGTGAGAAGAAAAAAAAACAGAGCAAAGGAGAGAAAAAAAAAAAAAAAAACGAACCTTCAAGCTCTTGCATGTGCTTCCTCCGTTCAATTTATGGTGTAACAAGGTATGATTCGCCTTAATCTCACTCTTCTCTTCTTCAAGATCATATTAGAGTCTATATCTTTGAAGGAAAAGGGGGTTTTTGTGCGCAGCTTCGGGTTTCAACGTTTTTGACCTAGCTACAGTTTTCGGATTCTTATGAGACTTGTTTCTGGTGAAAGTTAACTCTGTTAGGTGTTCATAGCCGCTGGAATCGGTTCAATCCGATCATTCCTCGATTTTCTGTGAATTTTTGAAGTTAACAGCGCAAACCTGAAAAACTGCTGTTTTGCAGAAATTCTGCTGTCGCAGTGGTAGTGTTTCTGAATTTGACCCACTTATACTTATCCGATTTCTTTGAAACTTGTTGCAGTAGAAAGATAACTTTCTCAGCTTTCCCTAGCCACTAGAATCAGCTCAATCCGATAATTCTTCATTTTTATACGAATTTTTGAAGTCCACAGTAAAGCAGGAAATTTCTGATGTTACTGTTTTTTTTTAAAAAGAAACTGATGCGCAGCTGCTGTTCTTCGTGGTTTTGACACATGTAGGCTGATCCGATTAATCCGAAACTGGTCCCGTTTGAAAGCTAACTTCCTAACCTGTTCATAGCCGCCGAAACCATCTCAATCGGATAATCCTACAATTTTCTACGATTTTTTGAAGTTGATGACACTAATCTGAAAAAATTTCAGCATTTCTTGAAGGACATATTACTAATGGTAAAGTTGTTCGTTATCATCTTGCTAGGCGAGGGAACATCAGTCGATGGCTCGAGGGCAGCTTCGGGTCTTGGGGAACGCTAGGATTTGACACTGTGAGTGGGTAATACGGGGACGCCTTCCCTTCACGGGACGTGTGGACCTCGTCGTGTCGTTTTTATTGCGTTATTCTATGTCATCGCGATAGGTCGTCTTTTTACATGCGGTGACGTCATGATTATTGTTTGGGCATAGTGAGCCTTGCGGCTATAGGATGTTGATATTGGTCAGTATTTATCGTACGAGTCTTTGTGATTTGGGTTGACAGGTATACGAGCTATTGCATGATATGGTAATGTGATACTATATCGTTCTGTGACATGATTGCTTATATGGACTCGTACTGGTCGGTATTTGTGTTGCATAACTTGGTACCAAGTGTAGTAGCCCGAATGGCCACGTTCGGGTGAGTGGAGAGTGGCAAATCGAGTAGTAGCCCGTGGCTTGGCACACCCGGGTGAGTGAGGCCCAACGAGTGCACCCTTCTAGTGCCCTATGATGCTGTTGATTATTGTTGAAGGGTGGTCGTTGGGGAGATTAGATAGGCCAACGTCGCCGTGTGTGGGACATGCATATTATGGTCGTGGATGTGTCAGTTAGGTTCATGGTCTAGAGTACGGCGACGGACTCATCTGACTCCCGACGGGGAGATCAGTTAGAGGGAGAGTTGGCCACCCACGCGTCGTTGATATGATTCTGATACTGTTTTATAGATTATATTAATCTATGTGTCATGTCTTGTTGTGGTTAGATGTTGTATTTTGTCAATAAGAGCGCTGGGGTATTTTGTTTGACGCGGTGTCATCGTGGAGGACCCACCTTCTGAGAGGGAAGGTGTGTCCGTATTATCTCTCACTGAGCTTTGCTCACCCCATTCTTTAAATCCATCTTTTAGGTTGTTGATATCTGTTGACGGGAGGTTGCCGTTTTACTATCGTTGCTTCTGCTGCCTTTTCATCCTTTTGGGTACAGTAGTCTTTTCCTTTGGATCCATTGGCAGTGTTCCTGTTGGAAGGAGATCTGTTTGTAAATTCCTTCCTTCGTTTGTTTACTCTGTGGAGATCGTTGGCTGTTTTGTATAAGACATCTTTGACGTATGTAAGTATGTTATTTTATTTCTTGCTCGTTCTTTCTTATCATTCTACGACAAATGGGTGATATCGAGCCTAGCGTTTATTGAGAAACGCGGCGGCTGTCGCGCCTGTGACGCGGGTCAGGGCGTGACAGTTAAGGTGGTATCAGAGCCTTCCTTTGTTGCATCCTCGCCTTTATTTTTCAGTGTTGCCAATGGAGTTCTCTTCACAGTCCTTTTTTTTTTTTTTTTTATCTTACAGTTATATTATCTTGACCTTAATCCTTTTCCTTTGATAGTTCTTATGGCACCTCCAGTTCGTAACCGAGGTCGAGGTAGGAGACGCGCTTCTCGACGCTCTCCGAGTCCTCTCTCCTCTCCTGTTCCTCGTAGACCTCGAGGACACACCCAGCATGTTCCTCCGACTTCTCCACCAACTCAAGTGAGAGTTGATCAAATGATGACACCGGAACAATACCAAGTATATTACGACTATATTCGTATACATGGTGTTCCCCCACCTACGACTGGTCCTTCGACTTTTACTATGCCTCAAGGTCGTTCTCATGGCGAACCATTAGTACCATCGCCACATGTACCAGTTCCTAATTCAGATATGACATCGGGAGGTTCTAACCCTAGGAGTGTGCGTTATATACCTGATTTGGTAAAAGCGGTGGTTGATATGGGAACTCCAACATTCGAAGGTGTGAGGGATGCTACGGAAGCTGGTGCTTGGCTGAAGGAGATCAGAGAGACGTTCGATACCTTGATGGTCGATGAGTGTCATCGCGTGACGATTGCAACAAAGCTTTTGGGCAAGGAAGCGCGTAGATGGTGGCAAAATTTGAAGGAATCATCTTCTGAGATTATTACATGGCCTACCTTCGTAGAGAAGTTCAAAGATCGTTACTTCTCTCAGTATAGCAGGGATCAAAAAAGAAAGGAGTTCTTCAATATCTATCAGGGCAATATGTCAGTTGTTGACTATGAGAGCCGATTCTTAGACTTGCGGGAATTCGCTCCAGAATCCTATACGACGCGTGACTTGTGCAAACGATTTGAAGATGGCCTCAATATCAATATACGTGATCGCTTAAAATCGGGAGATAAGTATGATAGCCTTGACGCACTTGTGGAGGATGCACTAAGGGTCGAGGGCCTAATCCAAACGAGGCATGCTCTAGCCGAACGATCTCAAAAGAAAAGAGAAGGGGAAGCACTGAGGAATGCGTCAAAGATGAGTAAAAGTTCTGGATCTTCGCGTAACATTCCTGTCTCGGCTGCTGGTTCTTCTCATCCTCGTGAACAACCAAAGATGGGTGGTAGCGCATCGTCGAGATCTACCCCTTGGGCTAATAGGTGTCGAAATTGTCAACAATACCATGAAGGTCCTTGTAAAGCCCCAAAAGTATGTTTCCAATGTCGACAACCGGGGCATATGATATATTCTTGTCCCCAATTGGTCGGAGCTAGCGGGCAAAACTTCACTTATCCTCGTGGTAAGGCGCCTCAGCACCCACCATATACTACTTCTGTAGGTAGTCGCCCGGGAATGCAAGGTAATGTGGGCGGCCCAAACACCCGACCACCTACGCATGAAAGAAACCAAACTCGGGTGTTTCACATGACACAGGATGAAGCTCGCACCGATCCGAAGGTAGTGACAGGTAAAATGTCCATTTGACTAAGATATTCCACCATTTGATATGTCGGCTTCGCTTTTTGATCCTACGGTTATTAGATCGTTTTATAAGCATATTACTACTCCTAACAATTATTTTCTTTCTCACATTCCGGCCCAATTTATCGATACTTCTTTAGGCCAAGTGCTCATTGGAGACCGCTCGATCTATACTATTATGGATTCAGGGTCTGATCGATCTTATATTCGGGACAGTCTTATTGCAAGTCTACCTTATCGTGCATGTTCATTATCGCCAATAATGGTGATTCATACCCCTCTTGGGGAACAAATCGAACGAAACTCTGTCTTCAAAAGCTGTCCTATCTCTATCAAGAACTCTGTCCTAGAAGCTGATTTAATACCGTTGCCATTGGTTGATTTGGATGCCATTCTTGGCATGGATTGGCTCTCTCGCCATCATGCAATTCTTGATTGTCGGGCCAAACTTGTTACGTTTCGTAGACCGGGATTTCCAGAGTTGACTTTTGAAGGTGAAAGTTCATCTACATCACTTCCTATCATTTCAATGTTTTCGGCGCACAAATTGATGCGTAAAGGATGTAAGGCATTCCTAGCTTCAATCATCGACACTTCTCATCCTACACCTTCGCTTGATGATATTCCCATCGTGAAGGAGTACTCTGATGTGTTTCCTGAGGATCTACCGGGACAACCGCCTACTCGCGAAGTGGATTTTGTCATTGACACACTTCCTGAGACTGCTCCTTTATCAATACCTCCTTATCGAATGTCTCCAGCTGAACTTAAAGAGCTCAAGACGCAATTGGAAGAATTGTTAGCTAAGGGATTCATCCGACCAAGCGCATCTCCTTGGGGTGCCCCTGTTCTTTTCGTCAAGAAAAAGGATGGATCACTTCGTCTTTGCATAGATTACCGTCAGCTGAACAAAGTGACAATAAAAAATAAATATCCGTTACCGAGGATTGATGACTTGTTCGATCAATTGCAAGGGGCAACTGTATTCTCGAAGATCGACTTGCGATCTGGTTATCATCAGCTCAAAATTAGGGAATCTGATATCCCTAAGTCTGCCTTCCGTACCAGATATGGTCACTTCGAATTTTGTGTGATGCCTTTTGGACTCACAAATGCTCCCGCAGCTTTCATGGATCTCATGAATCGAGTTTTTCGGCCATATTTGGATAAGTTTGTTATCGTTTTTATCGATGACATACTGATATATTCCAAATCAGATAAAGAGCATGCCAGTCATCTTAGGATTGTGCTGGAGACCCTTCGTGAAAACCGGCTCTATGCTAAGCTTTCGAAATGTGAATTCTGGCTTCGTGAGATTAGCTTTTTGGGGCATCGCATATCCAAGGAAGGAATATTCGTAGATCCAGGAAAAATTCAAGCCATACTAGATTGGGATCGTCCAAAGAATGTGACGGAAATACGGAGCTTTCTGGGATTAGCCGGGTATTATCGAAGATTTGTCAAAGACTTTTCCTTGATAGCTTCGTCTTTGACTAAGCTGACTCGAAAGGGGACGAAATTCGAATGGAATGATGATTGCGAGCAGGCATTCCAAGAGTTGAAAAGGCGACTTGCGTCGGCCCCTATTCTTACCCTGCCAAATCCGGAGATTTCGGAATTCACTATATATAGCGATGCGTCGAGACAAGGCCTAGGATGCGTGCTCATGCAAGAGGGAAAAGTGATCGCCTACGCCTCGAGACAATTAAAGAAGAATGAAGAAAACTATCCGACGCACGATCTGGAGTTGGCCTCCATCGTTTTTGCATTAAAAATCTGGAGGCATTATCTTTATGGTGCGACCTGCCGAATCTTTACGGACCACAAAAGCCTGAAGTACATCACTACTCAAAAGGAGCTGAACCTTCGACAGCGACGATGGATGGAATTAATTAGCGACTACGATCTAATTATCGATTATCATCCAGGTAAGGCCAACGTCGTAGCCGATGCACTTAGTAGAAAAGCTTCTACATCACTTGATTCGATCCAAACGGATTATCTTCCTCTCTTGGAACAAATGAAAGGTCTCTGTATATCGCTTCATCGTGAGGAGACAAGCGAAGCTTCATTTCTTGCAAAATTCGAGGTTAGACCCACCTTGTTCGAGCAGATTCGAGAAAAGCAATTGCAAAACAATCATTTGCAACTTATTGCGAAGCAAAACCAAGGAGAGACGAGCGACTTTAGAATTCGAGACGACGGAATCCTAACTTTTCGAAATCGGGTTTGCATACCATCAGACGAAGACCTTCGTAAGGCCATCCTTGAGGAAGCTCATTCCTCCGCTTACGCTATGCACCCTGGTAGTACAAAAATGTACCGAACTCTTCGAGAGCATTATTGGTGGCCCGGCATGAAGCGAAACATTGCGGAATTCGTATCAAAATGCTTGTCTTGCCAACAAATTAAAGCGGAGCATCAAAAGCCAGCGGGCACTCTCCAACCCCTCCCTATTCCCGAGTGGAAATGGGATAATATTACCATGGATTTCGTATCCGGATTGCCTCGAACTCAAAGAGGTCATGATTCCATATGGGTTATCGTTGACCGTTTAACCAAATCAGCCCATTTTGTCCCAGTGCGTAATAAAGATAGCTTGGAAAAATTAGCCAAGTTGTATGTGGATGAAGTCGTGAGGCTGCATGGTGTTCCGGTGTCTATTGTATCTGATCGAGACCCGCGGTTTACTTCACGTTTTTGGCCCTGTCTTCAAAAGGCATTAGGTACGAAATTGTTATTTAGCACAGCTTATCATCCCCAGACTGACGGGCAATCTGAGAGGACGATTCAAACATTGGAAGACATGTTACGTGCTGTTGTTTTGAATTTAGGCGGCAGCTGGGACAAATATGTGGCATTGATGGAGTTTGCATATAATAATAGCTATCATTCCAGCATAGGTATAACTCCGTACGAAGCGCTCTATGGCCGGAAGTGTCGAACACCACTCTTCTGGGATGAAGTTGGCGATCGAAAGATTGAACAAGTGGAACTCATAGAAGATGCAACCGAAAAAGTTAAACTCATACGTGGTAGACTCAAAGCAGCTCAAGATCGACAAAAGAGCTATGCTGATAATAGAAGACGTGAATTGGAGTTCGAAGAAGGAGATAGAGTATTCCTAAAGATTTCTCCATGGAAAGGCGTATTACGATTTCGACATCGCGGCAAGTTAAGTCCAAGATATATAGGCCCGTTTACCATCACAGAACGGGTTGGCCGTGTCGCATACAGATTGGACCTACCATTAGAGCTATCACAGATTCACAATGTCTTCCACGTGTCTATGCTTCGAAGATACAAACCAGATCCTTCGCATATACTTGAGTCTCCTCCGCTTGAGCCAATGGACAATCTTTCCTATAAGGTACAACCGGTTGCAATCGTAGATCGCCAAGAAAAGAAGCTCCGTAGTAAGATTATTTCAATGGTGAAAGTGCTTTGGCGTAGCGACCAAGTTGAAGAAGAAACGTGGGAGCCGGAAACACTTATGCGTCGCCAATATCCACATCTCTTTAACTCGTTAGGTACGTTTCTGTTTCGAGGACGAAACCTTTTTGAAGGAGGGGATATCTTATAACATCTTAAGGTCTTTTTAGTCCATTTTAATATCTTATACATGAAGTCCAGAGCCCAATAGAAATTAAAAATTCTCAGCCCAGCCCAAACCATGCTTCTAGCATGTTCTTGATATATTATAGTTTTAGTCATCTCTAACCTCATACCAACGTGAGAAGAAAAAAAACAGAGCAAAGGAGAGAAAAAAAAAAAAAAAACGAACCTTCAAGCTCTTGCATGTGCTTCCTCCGTTCAATTTATGGTGTAACAAGGTATGATTCGCCTTAATCTCACTCTTCTCTTCTTCAAGATCATATTAGAGTCTATATCTTTGAAGGAAAAGGGGGTTTTTGTGCGCAGCTTCGGGTTTCAACGTTTTTGACCTAGCTACAGTTTTCGGATTCTTATGAGACTTGTTTCTGGTGAAAGTTAACTCTGTTAGGTGTTCATAGCCGCTGGAATCGGTTCAATCCGATCATTCCTCGATTTTCTGTGAATTTTTGAAGTTAACAGCGCAAACCTGAAAAACTGCTGTTTTGCAGAAATTCTGCTGTCGCAGTGGTAGTGTTTCTGAATTTTGACCCACTTATACTTATCCGATTTCTTTGAAACTTGTTGCAGTAGAAAGATAACTTTCTCAGCTTTCCCTAGCCACTAGAATCAGCTCAATCCGATAATTCTTCATTTTTATACGAATTTTTGAAGTCCACAGTAAAGCAGGAAATTTCTGATGTTACTGTTTTTTTTTAAAAAGAAACTGATGCGCAGCTGCTGTTCTTCGTGGTTTTGACACATGTAGGCTGATCCGATTAATCCGAAACTGGTCCCGTTTGAAAGCTAACTTCCTAGCCTGTTCATAGCCGCCGAAACCATCTCAATCGGATAATCCTACAATTTTCTACGATTTTTTGAAGTTGATGACACTAATCTGAAAAAATTTCAGCATTTCTTGAAGGACATATTACTAATGGTAAAGTTGTTCGTTATCATCTTGCTAGGCGAGGGAACATCAGTCGATGGCTCGAGGGCAGCTTCGGGTCTTGGGGAACGCTAGGATTTGACACTGTGAGTGGGTAATACGGGGACGCCTTCCCTTCACGGGACGTGTGGACCTCGTCGTGTCGTTTTTATTGCGTTATTCTATGTCATCGCGATAGGTCGTCTTTTTACATGCGGTGACGTCATGATTATTGTTTGGGCATAGTGAGCCTTGCGGCTATAGGATGTTGATATTGGTCAGTATTTATCGTACGAGTCTTTGTGATTTGGGTTGACAGGTATACGAGCTATTGCATGATATGGTAATGTGATACTATATCGTTCTGTGACATGATTGCTTATATGGACTCGTACTGGTCGGTATTTGTGTTGCATAACTTGGTACCAAGTGTAGTAGCCCGAATGGCCACGTTCGGGTGAGTGGAGAGTGGCAAATCGAGTAGTAGCCCGTGGCTTGGCACACCCGGGTGAGTGAGGCCCAACGAGTGCACCCTTCTAGTGCCCTATGATGCTGTTGATTATTGTTGAAGGGTGGTCGTTGGGGAGATTAGATAGGCCAACGTCGCCGTGTGTGGGACATGCATATTATGGTCGTGGATGTGTCAGTTAGGTTCATGGTCTAGAGTACGGCGACGGACTCATCTGACTCCCGACGGGGAGATCAGTTAGAGGGAGAGTTGGCCACCCACGCGTCGTTGATATGATTCTGATACTGTTTTATAGATTATATTAATCTATGTGTCATGTCTTGTTGTGGTTAGATGTTGTATTTTGTCAATAAGAGCGCTGGGGTATTTTGTTTGACGCGGTGTCATCGTGGAGGACCCACCTTCTGAGAGGGAAGGTGTGTCCGTATTATCTCTCACTGAGCTTTGCTCACCCCATTCTTTAAATCCATCTTTTAGGTTGTTGATATCTGTTGACGGGAGGTTGCCGTTTTACGATCGTTGCTTCTGCTGCCTTTTCATCCTTTTGGGTACAGTAGTCTTTTCCTTTGGATCCATTGGCAGTGTTCCTGTTGGAAGGAGATCTGTTTGTAAATTCCTTCCTTCGTTTGTTTACTCTGTGGAGATCGTTGGCTGTTTTGTATAAGACATCTTTGACGTATGTAAGTATGTTATTTTATTTCTTGCTCGTTCTTTCTTATCATTCTACGACAAATGGGTGATATCGAGCCTAGCGTTTATTGAGAAACGCGGCGGCTGTCGCGCCTGTGACGCGGGTCAGGGCGTGACAATCAATGTCGATCGAATCCCATGGTTCGTGGTCTCCCATAGAAGATTCAACCAAAAATACTATTGCTATTAATAAAGAAGAGGTGGACGACGAAGAACTCCATGAGGAGATTGAATCACTTCTTTGGCCATTTTACAACATATACTATTCTACAACATTGCATGATGTGGACATAAATGCTTAGAATGTCGTTGTACCTTTTTCTTTATAGGGTTTAAGGGAGTTGTGATAAAACAACTATAATGAAAGGAATTATAATAAGAAATATTATGTTATATGGTGATGATGTTTGCGCATATTATTCATCGTCGAATGCTTGTTTCGTTAGACGTAGCAAGGGTTCGATACGAGGGGTCGTAAACGAAAAATAATTCAAAAATGTTCCTGGCGTGACAAAATCATAAAATGTGCTCCATAGCGAACGCTTGTGACGGTATAACGCGACGCGAATAATGTTCGTTATTGGCGTAAATAGTCAAAATAGGCGCCCATTAATATTTTTCTACTGACAACACATGTTATTATCGCTCTAAAGCCAGTCTTCCAGGTAGAGACCGATTTTTCAGAAAGAACAATAAGATTTGAAGTTACAAGATTTTATAACATAATATAGACATCTTTACTAGGTGTGTTTCATTATGGTTCGTGGGATCTGTTAAAAAATTTGTACAATTTTTATTGTTAAGTCTTATGATTATATAAATTAGAAACAACAAGTGAAACAAAAAACTCAACAAATGAGTTATATGATGCATTTATAAATTCCACGTGTAAAGCAATATTAATTAATACATATACATGACATAAGCATGGGATACTATATATAGGCAAACTACGCGTGGAGCAAACTATATATAAGCATGACATATACGTGTAACATATTTAGATTTACGTGTCTGCATGGAGCAAACTACGGCTTATCTATAAGCATGGGATAGATAATATTTCTTGCGAATGTGATTGTGATACTTAAATGAGAACCATCGTTCTATAAACATTATGCGACTACGACGTACGTTAATAAATACTAGAATTTTCTGCATACTCGAATGTCCATATAAATATAATATATTAACTTATATTTGAATTAAGTTTAATAGGTTAAATTCTATTAAATTTATTTTTTTTAGTTTATTTAAGTATACAAAAAAAATGACTTTCGATGTATAACTGTAAAACTGTAATTATGTTTATTGACATACCAATCAGGTGAGAACAGCTACGCTAAGGTTATCTTCATTAATGAAATACATAGAAAGTGTTTAACAGTAATTTAATCGAAATATATTGCCACTACTATGTCAAGATAAAGCTATATATGTAATTCTAATGAAAGACATTAATTTCGATTAACAAAGAATTTATTAACACCCACTTATCCTCAAGAAAATGCAATTTAAGTAGAACATTTAAAACCAATCCAACAAAACGAATATTACAAAACCAAACATAGAATCAACATTAATACACAATAAAAAAATATTCTTCCACGACCTCACCTAGTATAAAAAAATCTCGCGATTTCAGCAGCAACCTCATCACCTCGCCCTCGCTCACAAACCATGACGAAAAGAAGGATCAAACACGAGCGCATCGATAACGCAAGAAAGCGCAACGCAACCTTCAAAAACCGCCTCAAGGGTCTGACCAAGAAGGCCGAGGAGCTCTCGGTGTTGTGCGGGGCCGACGTGGGATTCGTCATCCATACCGAGACGGAGGACAACAAGGTCATTTGGCCGAGCCCCGAGGTCTTCGGAGAAAGAATGGAGAGGTTCCTAAGCTTCTCCGAAGCCGAGCGAGGTAAGAAGATGGTGACTCACGGTGCTTTCCTCGAACAGCAGCTCAGCGAGGCGAAGGAGGAGTTAAAGAAGCGCAAGGACGATAACGATCTCACGGAAGGCCGAAAGCTGATGAACGAACACGTACAAGCTGGAGGAAAGCCGTTGAGCGCGTTTGATTTGAGGGAGTTGAAGATTTTGAACGAGTACGCGGCTAAGATGGTGGAGAAGATGGAGGTCGGGACCGAAAAGTAGTCAAGAGATTGCGATGTAATATTAAAATCTTTGGATAATAAAATGGCGCGGTCCGTGAAAAATTCTTGAACCTCGGTTTGGAAGGCGGAATTAATATGCTAAAGATAAATATTACACACACTGCATCAAACAATGATATGTTGCGCTTCTAGTGTTGTACCGTTATACGTTTTCACTTCAACGCGCCGAAATCATTCCAAAATGTCCACGTTATTTTGCGATGAATTTACATTCATTTCAGCGACGCGGCCAAGCTGGTGGATGGGACGTGATGAAAGCTAGTACTCCATCTGATTTTAATTACGAACCGTTAAGGTAATTGCACACATACTTGGAAATAAAGCAAAATCATTATTATGCCCTTAGTTATTTTATTATATTTAACCTACTTATTTTTATTAAAGATGAGGGATGAAATTGTAAATATTCAAGTTATTTTTCTTGGTAAAAAGTAAGGGGTAACTTCCAATAAATCCCCCTCCCCCTATTTTCTTACACATAACTCCTCATTCCATATAATTTATTAACAAACTCCCTAAACCAAAACAATCTTACACATAACTCCCCGTGGACGATTTTACCCCTGTGTTTTTGTAGTACCAATATACGTATGTTTGTAGTACCTCATGGACGTTTTGCCCCCTCTATTAATTTCCACGCCCCCACCCCAACTTGTAGTACCAATATACGCATGTTTGTAGTACCAATATATAGATGTTCGCCGTACCATCCCGTGAGCCCATGGACGATTTTTGTAGTACCAATATACAAATGTTCGTGGTACCAAAAAACCTGTCAACACCCACGGACCACCCTTACCCAAAATTGTAGTACCAATATACGTATGTTTGTAGTACCAATATATAGATGTTCGCCGTACCATCCCGTGAACTCATGGACGATTTTTGTAGTACCAATATATAGATGTTCGTGGTACCGTATCGTAAGCTAGTGTGGTACCATGAGTAGGTTACTTGTAGTACCGATATCTATGGCAACCGTCAGGACAAAAAAATTCGGATGGCGTCGAAAAATTCGTTACCAAAACTTGAAGTACCAATATACGTATGTTTGTAGTACCAGCGTATCGATGTTCGCGGTACCATACCGTGAGCTAGTGTGGTACCATACGTAGGTTACTTGTGTTGAGCACATGGTACCGAAAAAAGATACCACAAGTAATCTACGTATGGTACCGCACTATATCACGTTATGGTACCACGAACATCTACACATTGGTACAACAACCATACGTATATTGGTACTTCAAGTTTTGGTAACGAATTTTCGGTCATTTGAATTATTTTTGGTCCGTGACGGTTGCCATAGATATTGGTACTACAAGTAACCTACTCATGGTACCACACTAGCTTACGATACAGTACCACGAACATCTATATATTGGTACTACAAATATTTGTATATTTGTCCTACAATTTTAGGGTAGGAGTTGCAATAGTTAAGCAAATGGTACAAAAAAGGTACT
This sequence comes from Craterostigma plantagineum, assembly GCA_027422505.1. Lineage (NCBI taxonomy): Eukaryota > Viridiplantae > Streptophyta > Magnoliopsida > Lamiales > Linderniaceae > Craterostigma > Craterostigma plantagineum. The sequence continues at coordinate 1,824,871 of JAPQWV010000035.1, forward strand.
ACAAGTAACCTACGTATGATACTACATTATCTCTCAGAATGGTACCACGGTATGGTACCACGAACATCTATACATTGATACTACAAGAATCGGATATTGGTACTACAAGTTTTGGGTAGGGGTCCGTGGGTACAATTTTAGGGTAGGAGTTGTGATAGTTAAGCAAATGGTACGGAAAAAGGTACTACAAATAATCTACGTATGCTACTACATTATCTCACGGAATGGTACCATTGTATGGTACCACGAACATCTATACATTGGTACTACAAGATTACGTATATTGGTACTACAAATTTTGAGTAGGGGGTCCGTGGGTGTTGACAGGTTTTTTGGTAATATTGTTGTTTTTATAAGGCTAAAATAGTCCATTAGGTAGCTATGTGATATAAAAGTTTGAAATGGGGAGTTTGATGATAAATAAATGGGAAGGGGGGAGTTAGTTGATTAATAGTTTGGTATTAGGGAGTTATGTGTAGATTTCTCAAAAAGTAAAAAGATTTGTATTTTTTTTTTTGAAAAAAAAGTCTAAAAGGACTTAGTAAAATATCAGGAGTATTATTGTTTGATTTTGATATTGAGACTTCGAAATGGATGAATACATTAAGTCATTCGACTCGATTGCGCACAGCTTCGCTGGAGCCATACAGCGCATGGCACGGCGCACGCAATATAGCGGAAATATGATGCGTGCTTGAGAATAAACGACAATACCGATCACTGCCCCGAGTCATTGGTGTCATCAACTTGAAAAATCGAGTCGCATTTCCACGCCTACGGTCTCAAATATTTCGTCCACCCTGCAATAAGAGAATCACAGACATGTTAACTTTAGACATCCTCAAAGTTTTCACATAGTGCATCCCATTCCACCCCATATCACTAGTTTGGAATTGATGTTAACGTTCATTCCACGGATGGTGAGTAGCATTACAACAGTCCTCAACTATTATACTTTTCCTCCGATAATTCTTGCAACATCGTTTGCAGAAGTAAAATGTTTGGGTTGAAATTGGCTTACCTGATGTTATCTATGTGAGCGTCCACCATCCAAGTTGTCAAGTGGACCTACGAAAACACAAAGATTTATGAAGGACGGCGATATAAGATATTTAATTTTTTTTTCCCTTTTTCGAGATGAGAATCATTCATGCATTCAACTTATCAGTGATTATTGGAAGCTCATTGTCCTATGCTTTTTTTTCTTCGAAGCAATAGTCGAATAAATACATTACCTCCATAGCATCGTTGTCTGTCTTATTTCCATTTAGCATCGCCGAAGAATCAGAATCAAAGCTCTTAATGCATGGATGCAGAGGCTGGCGGTTTTCTTCCGAATATAAATCAATAGCGCGAAGATCACCGAATTCTCCGCCGTAAAATTCATCAAACCACTGCAAATTATGGACTTCTGCAGTCATGTCGGCGTACAGGGATAGAAATTTCATGACAAGCAACCGCTGCAGTAGATCGAGAAAATTCAGTCCGAAAAACAAAACAGAAAGAAAATGTATGAGTTTGAAACTTACTTTCGTGCTTAGTTCTGAGACAAACATTTGGAGGATCTCACCCGCTAGTTGCTCTGAAATCATCTCAAAAGCCAAAACATTTCGTTGAAGTTTCAACACGGCAAAAGACACAAAGTTTATGGGCACTGACACTGAGGAGAGAAGCATACCGAACGAAGAAATCGAAAGGCGTGTGTAAACAGGGATTCCACCGCAGTCACCACTATCACTTTCGGCATCGCTGGAGAGAGAGAACTGAGCTAATGGAGTGTTGTTTGCACGGTTCATGTAACATCTCATGGATTTGCATTTCTCGGCCAAACTAACCACAACTCCCACCTGTAAATGAGTTTTCATTAGGCATGAAGATTCATTGCATGCTCTTACAATGATTTTTCTCAGAACCGCAAATATCAGCAGAAGAATGTCACGTGAGAAAGATATGGATTTATTATGGAGGGAAATCCCAAAAGGGCACTGCTAACAGTGCCTTGATAATGATTCAACACTTTCAATTAGCCATAAACCTTAATTTCCATAAACAAAATATCTGCGTCTATCTATGGCCTTTACAATTTTACAGGGCGCAGATTGAAGCATAAAACTCTTTCTGCCTTAGCAAGCAGCAGGAGAATAAATATCTCATTGTATTCCCGCTACAGATGAAGCACGAGACATAGAGAATGCTTACCATATCTCTGTAAGACGACAGCAATTTATCTTTATGACTCTCCTGATGAAAAAGAAACGAAGAACATAAGCATGGACACCCAATCAGTGAGTTAAAAAAAAAAACTATGACGTTCCTATCGAGAATACCTAATTGTCAGCCATATAATACCTGCGGTCGATAATCGGCGTTCGCATCATTAATTTGTAAAGAAAGAATATATCACTGTCACAGCAACTCAAGCACATAGAGTAATATCTTCTTTACACAGCACAATGATGCACCTGTTGTATGAATAGTTTCTTACAGGCTCTGTTCCGAATATCGGGCATGTCTTTCAACACACCGAATTCCACGCCATCCATATTCCTGTTCGAATCCCAAAGGGGAGATAGACACATTCATGAGCCTAAGAAACGATTATTCCACACACAGAAAATGATGTAAGCAAAATTAACTTCTCAGGAATAAAAGGAGAAAAGGATTATACTTTTGACGGAGGTATGAGTTGACTACTGAGGTGGCGTGCGACCGCCCCGCCGCGGAGGAAGCGCGCCAATCTTGGCGGAGAGCGGCGAGCTTCGACCACTGATTCTTCAAGTTTCTCTGAGCCGCCGGCCGCCATAGCCGAACCCTAGTCAGAGTCGATGATGAGGTGTCAGCAATCCACCGTTCCGTCATGGACTCGAACCGTGGGAAGCTGATTTAAATATTTTGTATAAATCGCAAATTCCCCTCGTCTATTAAATATTTTACATGGTAGTACTTGATTTGCTTGTGATTTCAGTTAAATTAAATGGTAACTTGATTTGCTTGTTATCATAATTTTGTAAATTTAGTACTGAATTTATACAATCACATGTGTATTATAATAATGCATATGCTGTACTACAAAATTGCATATTATGTAGCAAAATTTATGTAGCGTACCAAAACTATTAAAATTACAGCCCTGCTAACTGATAAAAAAAAAAAAAAAAAAACGAAACGTAAAACATTTTTTTTTTTTTCTTCAAACGTTAGCTTGCTATCTCATTCCACAAAAGAGTTTTTACAAACGCTAAGCAGCCCTACGGGGTCTCTCTGGCGACATATAATTGCCAGTAGGGACAGAGGCTCATTCGAAGAGCATGAACAACCAGCCAACATCAAACAAAACCAAGGAAAGTTGAGTTAAGCCCTAGGGGCAGCAGCACAAACCAACAAAAGGAATCGAAAGACCTGACGCTGCAATGAAACACAAAAAAAAAAAAAAACCTCCCAAAGGACATCAAAAGCACACCACTGAATATAAAATTCCTAGTGACCAGAAATGTCCACTTCACCTCAAGCTGCTTTTGCCCAAGCCAAGCTGTTGGTGTTGAGAAGAGAAGACAGAGTATGCACTGATCATCAGTAAGGAGACCCTACACAATCTGACCTAAAAAGCCACAAGAGCCACCCGAAAACAGAAAACAAAACAGCTTGTACCCAACATCCATCAGCAATTAGACACTCGAAAACTCGGACCATTCAGAAACTGCCAACGTAACAGTATTCACTTCATTAATTTTTTCTCCATCGAAAATCCACAAGTTCCTAGTTTTCCACAGCATCCACAAGATATACACCGAGAGTTGGATGCGATCGACAACTGATTTTTGGTCCGGACCAGAACTGATGAGTAACCACCAAACTTTAAACTTGATATCCCTATCGTGGGTTGCATTCCATCGAACCGGAGCCAATTTCCAAACTGTTTGAGCCCTCGAGCATTTGAAGAAAATATGTTCGAGATCCTCAAAGCCATCTCCACACCAACTACAGACCGGATCAACCTCAATACCTTTTTTCAGCAAGTTAGCTTTAGTAGGGATGATATTGTGTAAGGCCTTCCAAAGAAAGTGCTTAAGCTTGTTTTTTATTTTGAGTTTCCACACCAGCTGCCACATCCTACGCTGAGCCATCCCCCTATCACTACTTTCCGCAACATCTCCCTGCATTGTCCCTAAGATAGCCGTGTAAGCCGACTTGACACTATACTGTCCATTCTTCTCAAGTCCCCAAATCAGCAAGTCTCTAGAGCCAGGATTGTTAAGCGGAATCTCCTCAATGATCTTAGCCACCTTCGGAGAGACAATGGATCTAATAAGTGCTGACTTCCAGCTTCTTCCATCCTCAGTGATGAGATCGCTAACCAACTTGATTGACCTAGAGCATTCGTTGACAGGAATTGGGATAAAATCGGGAATCTTCTGGATCCAAGGAGAGCTCCAAACCTTAATTGCTTTGCCATCACCAACACGATACCTAACTCCACATTTAAGCACATAAAGTGAGCGAAACCAGGACTTCCACAACCAAGAGGAAGAAGCGGGACATGATGCTTTGAAGAGACAAGAAGATGGATAATATCTTGCTTTGAGGACTTTAGCCATCAATGAATTCGGTTGAGAAAAAAGTCTCCACAGCTGCTTCCCAATTAAGGCATCGTTGAACTTCTGAAGATCGTGAAATCCAAGCCCTCCTTTCGGTTTAGGTACTGTAAGTTTGTTCCATGCTCTCCAATGAGGTTTTGGTTTATCAGAATCAGCAGAGCCCCACCAGAAATGAGAGGAAAAAGCACCTATTTTCTTACAAATACTTACAGGAATTTTGAAGCGTGACATAGCGAACACAGGTAAAGCATTTATCACAGACTTCATAAGAACTTCCTTACCAGCGTTATTAAGGAAAGTGTTCTTCCAATTGTTTAGCCTGCCTTTGACCGCTTCAATGATATAACTGAAGGTCTCTGTCTTAGATCGTCCAATCCCCAAGGGTAGTCCAAGATACCTAGATTTGGTTTGTTCTTTAATTCCACAAAGGATGTGTCCGATCGCAGCCTTCGTAGTGGGATCTGTATTCTTGCTGAAGAAGACTGAAGATTTCTCCAAATTAACAACCTGTCCAGAAGCCGACGCATAGATTCCAAGCAATTCCTTGATAGTTTCAGCCTGTTGGATGGACGCTTCGCAAAACAAGAGAGAATCATCAGCAAATAAGAGGTGGGTAATAAGGGGGCCTCCCCTACTAATTCTCAGCCCTTTAAAGGTGCCTGAATCAACAGCCTGATTAATGAGGTTGGAAAATGCCTCTGACAGAATGATGAAAAGAAATGGTGAAAGGGGGTCCCCTTGTCTAATCCCTCTAGATGGTGTCAAGAAACCGCAAGGGGAACCATTAAGGTTAAATGAGAATGAGGTAGTGCTAATACATGTTGTGATCCATTCTATGAACCTTCTATCAAATCCCATCTTAGCCATTATTGTTCCCAAAAAACCCCACTACTCTATCATACGCCTTAGCCATATCCAGCTTGAGGGCCATAAAACAAGTTCCTCTACTTCTAAGACTATTAAGGTAGTGTAAACACTCATGAGCAACAACCACATTGTCAAGGATCTGCCTACCCTCGATAAAAGCTGATTGGCTTGAATGAATACAATTTTGAAGGCAAGGTCTCAATCTCTCCGCAATAACTTTGGAAATAATCTTATATGCAACATTACACAAGCTAATGGGCCTATATTGTGAAATAAGAGAGGGATTCTTAACCTTCGGGATGAGAGTGATAAGAGTATGATTAAGAGATCTAAGCATTCGATTATGGCGGAAAAAATTCCTGATGGCATAACAAAGATCAGATTTCAAAACATGCCAAAAATGTTGAAAAAACAAGGGATTCATACCATCAGGGCCCGGGGCCTTGGTGGGGTGCAAAGAGAAAAGGGCTGTTTTTATTTCTTCTTCACCAACAGGGCAAGTGAGCGTTCGATTCTGAGCAGCCGAGATGGATAGGGGCATTCCTTCCAGGACACCATTCTGATCTGAGAGTGATGAGCTTGTGAACAACTGTTTATAGTATTCAACCACAATTCCTTCAATCTGTTTTCTATCTTTGCATAACACACCATCATTGTTAACCAAGCTTTTAATAGCATTAACAGATCTTCTTTGGGCGGTAGCAGCATGAAAATACTTAGTGTTCTTATCTCCCTCCTTAAGCCATTGAGTTCTAGCTTTTTGGCTCCAATAGATCTCTTCGTCTTTGTAAGCTTGATGAAGTTTGACCTTCAGCTGATGCCACAGACCCCAATCTCTATTTCCTTTATTGCCTTTCAGTGTTTCCAGCTCAAACGTAAAACATTCTTCCATCTGAACTACACATCAACGCCTAAAAAATTCACATGAAACATCAGAATCCCCAAATTAAAATAAAAAGCCCCAAATTAACATGTAAAAATCTCAACGACATAATAATCTAAACCGAAATCTATAAACTCTAATCCACACAATCTGCAAGAAAATAACACATAATTACAGTATAATGAAGCAATGCGAAGAGAAAGATTAAAAAAAAACACGAAACTTACTGAAAATGAGGAATTTCAATACCCGACGGTGGCGACGACTCCTTGGACATTTCTCAATGGGGCCAATTTGTTTTGGGTAATCGATTCAGACGGTCAATTAAGGGTGAGAATTTTGATTATGATGTGGGTTTCTCTTGCACTATCCAATGTGGTTTATGCTTTTGTTTTGTTTTTAGTTTAAAACCTTGGTGAACTTGTAATATTGTAAAGGGAGTTACTATTTACCGCCCCTTTTTACTTGTTACCGCCCCCTTAAGGGCTAGAAAAAGACGATTTTGTCCTTATGATATTTAAATTAATTTAAAAAGAGAAAATTATATTAAACAAGAAAAAATATCTATTTAAAGCTCTGTCCGGACAACACTTTTCAAATCGCATATCCAAATCAGACAAAAAAAGAAAAACTGAAATCGCAATGGATCGCCGACGGGGATTAGGAAAGGGAAAGGGCTTTTTTTCACGACCGGTAAGCCAAATTAACGTAAAACATCGTTCGTATTTCCGTTCGGCGCGAAAAAAAAAAAAAAAAAAAAAAAAAAAAAAAAACGACCGAAATGGATTTTCGGTCGGTTACAGTACCGACCGAAACATGTAACCGACCGAAAATTGATTTCGATCGGTAATTGTGCCGACCGAAATCTGATTTCGGTCGATGCTGTACCGAGCGAAATTCGGTCGGTACAGTACCGACCGAAATCAGATTCCGGTCGGCACAGTATTGACCGAAATCTGATTTCGGTCAATTTTTTTTTTATTTATTTATATTATTTATTTAGATTATTTATTTGTATTATTTATTTGTATATTTTATTTATATTATTTATTTGGGTTATTTATGTGTATTATTTATTTGTATATTTTATTTATATTATTTATTTGGATTATGTATTTATATTATTTATTTAGATTATTTATTTGTATTATTTATTTGTATATTTTATTTATATTATTTATTTGGGTTATTTATGTGTATTATTTATTTGTATATTTTATTATATTATTTATTTGGATTACGTATTTGTATTATGTATTTGTATTTTTTGTATTATTAATTTTTTTGAAAAAAAAGTCTTCTTAATTACAGACCATGGGTGGAAAGACCCTACCCGTACCCAGGCGTGGATCTACGAGTACTTCCCATGCTTCCGCCCACACCGTCTCCCCCATCATGTGGAGCCTGGCGAGGCACGATCACGCATGTGGTCTGTAGTTCAGCCTGAGCGGACGGTCCACCGCTTGATTGCTATCCGCCGTCAGATAGATGTCATGTCCGCAAGCGAGGTATGTTAACAATTTAAGTCTCTATTTTCGCGGGATGATATACAATTTTTTAAATGTTTTCAGGTTGCTTGGCTGCCGTACGGTCCCGATCCAATGTCGCAGCAGCTGAGGACGATTTTCACGGGATGGGTTATGTATCGCGACATCGTTGAGCCCTACTCGCCCTCGAGAGTGTTGCGCCAGCTGGGGTACGTGCAGGTCATCCCGCCGTCGATGAAACCGCCACGGAAGGCGGTCATGCCAGCAGACCCGGCGAGGTATAAGGTGCATCATTCTGTGGATGCAGCAGAACATGCTTGGAGTCAGTTCCCGTACGCCTACATCCTCAACCTCTCGGCCCTCAATCGTGCTACCGTGGAGCACCTTGGTGAAACCGTTGGAGGGTACATGGACTGGTATGAGATGCATTCTCATCCTCGCCTGCTTTCGACGGAGCAGGGATCCTCATCGGCATGCATACCCCCGCGCAGCCACGCCGACTACGTACGTAATTAAATCTTATGTCGATTTTTTTATATTTATATGTGTAATCGTACGTATTACTGCTATGTGCAGTGGTACAGCACGATGTACAGCGTGAGTAAGGACATGCTAGCCAGTCTGCATCGTGGTGACACGACGCGTACGGACGAGTTCCGAGCCAGGCTGAATGAGATCAACGACCGGTGGCGCCAGGCCCCTTGACGCTGTTGCTATTGTTTTTTTTATCTTCTATTGTATCGGACGGATTTTCTATATGTTTTCAATATTTGTTTGCATATTTATTCCGTTTCGAAAATAAATATACAAATAAATAAACCAAATAAATAATAAAATAAATAATCCAAATAAATAATATAAATAAAATATACAAATAAATAATACAAATAAATAATACGAATAAATAAACCAAATAAATAATATAAATACATAATCCAAATAAATAATATAAATAAAATATACAAATAAATAATCTAAATAAATAATATAAATAAATAATATAAAGAAATAATATAAATAAAATATACTGTAATTAAAAAAAAATTGTTGACCGAAATCAGTCAACACGGTACCGACCGAAAATTGATTTCGGTCGGTACAGTACCGACCGAAATCGGATTTCGGTAGATGCTGTACCGACCGAAACATAATTTCGGTCGGTACTGTAACCGACCGAAGCATGATTTCGGTCGGTACAATTACCGACCGAAATTGGTTACAGTACCGACCGAAATTATGTTTCGGTCAGTACTGTAACCGGTGGGTTTTTTTTTTTTAAATCATGTTCGGTCGAGCCGAAATTCGTACGATATTTATTATAGATATTTTTTTTTGTATCCCTGTCGACGATCCATTGCGATTTCAGTATTTTTTTGTTTTTGTCTGATTTTCGATCTGTGATTTGAAAAGTGTTGTTCGGACAGAGCTTTAAATAGATATTTTTATTGTTTATTATAATTTTCTCTTTTTTAATTAATTTAAATATCATAAGGGCATAAAGGTCATTTTCAAGTCCTTTAGGGGGCGGTGACTAGGAAAAGGGGGCGGTGAATAGCAATCCAGTATTGTAAATTACATGGGGTATTTTTGATCGATTGGTCCTTATATGAAGGATAAGTTGATGGTCCTTAGCGTAACCATGATGGTAGTTTATATGTGTGACATATTTGCTTATTTGGCACTTTATATGACACTGTGTTATAAAAATATTAAAATATTATGGAGGAGAGAGGTGAGGGAGAAAGAAAAGAAATTATTTATTTATAGTTGTGGGTCCGTGTTATATTAGTAGTGTTATTATTGTGGAAAAAGTAGAATAAAAGTATTATAGAATAAAATATAGGAAAATATAAAAAAGCCGATGTGGCAGTATTATGAGTGCCTTATTGTTGTGGACACCCTTAAATGATACTACCTATTCCCAAAAATTAGTGGTCACGTAGATTAAGAAATCACATTTTTTTTGTAATAGTACAATTTTAAGGAATGAGAGAGAAAACTAATTAGTGGGCACGCAAATTAAGAAGCCAGTTTTAAATATAAATGATGTAATTAGTTTAATCATTGGAATAATTTTTTACCAAAAGTGGAAATGGAAAAGAATTATATGGGACACCGAAATAGCAAGATGGGAAGAAATATGTGAGACGAAGTAAATAATATGATAAGGGGAGTTAAGTGATAGTGTTTTATGATGGGTATTTAAATGAAATTGTTCCTTATTTTCAATAATATTATGAATTTTGAGGATGACTTCCCAAGCAGAAATTTTTTGTGTTTGTTTCTTCCATGATCTCCTTGTAATTTGATGGGCGCAAAGGTTTCATTGTACTGAAATTTCGTTCACGTTGACATCTCAAATCGCAGAATTTCAAGAAATCCCAGAAACCAAATCTTGGCATGACAATGAATCCACACCTTCACTCTGAGTAAGAACATAGCCAATCTCACAAAAACCAAATTTCGAAAACAGTGAATATAAGAAAACCTTTCACCCCATTGCTATACGCCTACGATTTTTGGCCAAAATAGACAAGAGAGCTCCCAACCCAGCAGCTATTCCAAGTCCAACAAGTAGAGAAGGCAAATGAAGCAGCGATCGATCCTTTTCTTGCATGATTTGCCACTGCAGCTTAACATCCTCGGGATGCCAAAGACTCAAATGGACAGCCAACGTCATCCTAAGATCAGAATCGTGCGACGAAGACTGCAAAACGTTTAAGCAAACTGGGCAAGAAACTTTCCTAATCTTTCCATCTTCTGCGATGGTTACTCTTTCTGCTACAGCTATTGCCTTGGCACGCAGGGATGCCTGCGTTCGTGGAGCAGCGAACTGTGCAAGAAAGTAGATTTTTGTGCGTTAACTCTTTTCGTGTAAGAACGAATGGAAAACTATGGCTGTGAAAGCACCCTCGAAAGAATCGTACCCTCATCACACTAGAGAGCCTCAACCACATGGCTTGTGCGAAATTCTTCATCTTCCTTACTTAAGTAATCGATCGCCTGGGATGAAAACACAGCAAACAGCCAATGAAATTCTAGAATTACCTAAATCCAAATGGGATTGAATTGACACACAGAATAATTGCCAGCAAAGCAATGGCCTCATAAAGCAGCGAGGAAAACATTCAGTTAGGAGACTTTTTAAGGTTCATAAAAAACAGAGGAAATCAAACGTTTCAACGCCTCTTTGAACCAACATTAGTCCCCAAATTCTACTAATACCTCACATCAAAAATTACAGTCGACACATTAATCAACACGTCAGCTTTAATCGAGAATTTCGACAGTCGACAACATATCGTATTGAAACAAGAAGAAACGAAACCTGAAGATGCAAGGGTGGCTGGGAGCCTTGAAGATTCTTCGCCTCGCCGTAGGAGAAATGGAAAAAGTTGACAATTACAGAGCCGAAAGCTGCGCTCTACCAAAAGTAAATTAAAGGTGCAATTCCCTTTCTTTACAAAGCTATGAGTTAAGACAAGATTTGAATTTAAAACCCTAAAATATTTTATTTACATTTATTTCCACATTACAGTAAATAAAAAAGTACGTGATTACGTATACATTATCAAACAACACTGAAGGGAGATAAAATTTAGGTTAATTCCCTATCAGTCCCTTTCAAGTTTTCAACTTCCTTTTTAATATCCATCGAATTATTTCTTCCTTATAAGTATCCATTTGAAAATTTATTCATTTTCAGTACCTAAAAAGCTCTTTTCAGCGTTAAAAGGACGAAAATACCCTTGTCTCACATATAAAAGAGCAGAATAATTATTTTCACATGATTTATACCAAAAAAATTCGTTATTATACCAACGAAATTGAAATTATACCAGAAAATGTTGAAATTATACCATCTTTTTCGTTATTGTACCAGTAAATAGCTTTATTATAATTTACAGCAAAATTGGACGTAATTATACCAATTGATTTTGCAATTATACCACAAATTGTAGAAATTATACCATCCGTTGTCGTAATTATACCAACAGAACTGTACACTATACTAATTGGTATAATAATGATAACAGTTGGTATAGTGAGAATAACAGTTGGTATAATAATAAAAACAGTTGGTATGTGTCCAATTTAAATAGCGTTATTATAATTTACAGTGAAATTGGAATTTATACCAACTGATTTTGATATTATACCAGAAATTATAGAAATTATACCATTTGTTTTCGTTATTATACCAATAAATAACATTCTTCGAATTTTATACAGCGAAATTGGACGTTATACCCACCGACTCTGAAATTATACCATAAACTGTAGAAATTATACCAACTGTTGTCGTAATTATACTAACAAAATTGTACACTATATCATTTGGTATAATAATTATAACAGTTGGTATAATAATCAAAAGCAGTTGGTATGATGTCCAATTTAAATAGCGTTCTTATAATTTACAGCGAAAGTGGACGTTATACCAACTGATTTTGATATACCACAAATTGTAGAAATTATACCAATTGTTTTTGTTATTATACCAATAAATAACGTTCTTCGAATTTTATACAGCGAAATTGGACGTTATATCAACTGATTTTGAAATTATACCAGAAACTGTAGAAATTATACCAACTGTTGTCGTAATTATACCAACAAAATTGTACACTATATCAGTTGGTATAATAATGATAACAGTTGGTATAATTAGAATAACAGTTGGTATAATAATCAAAACAGTTGGTATGATGTCCAATTTAATTTCAGAAAAGGTTATTTTCGTCCGTTAACTGTTTGGGCTATTAAACACACAACTTTTTTGCGGATGGGTACTGAAAAGGAAGATTTTTTGCCATAAGTACTGATAAGGAAGTTCAAAATACGAAAGGTCCTGATAAGGAATTCATCCTAAAATTTAAGAGTATCAACGAACATTTCACCTTACTTCTTAGTACGGTGTAATTTCCTTGTAGTAGTTGTTTCTGGAAGGGGAGGGAGCAATAATTATCCGCCCAAAACAAGCTATTATCAATGATCTTTTTATATATTTCTTGATAATAATTATAACCAAACCACATGTAACTTTCTTATATTCTTCAACAAAATAATTTGAAAATCAAGAGTCATGAAAACATTTTTATCCCAATCTTTCTCATGAGTATGGTATGAAATAAATATTCTCCACCATCTTATTCTGTCAAAAAATATCGAAGATTCGCATAATTCAAACATACGAAACTAATAATCACCAAGTGATTTGCGAAAGAAATCACACTAAGGCCGCGTTTACTTTGGTGGATAATGTGGGATACACATCAAGATATCCTATGTAATACCGTTCAATACAAATAAAGTCCATGTATTAAGCCCGTAATAAAACATCGGCTCGATCTTATAATTAAGCTAGCCCACTTTAATTGATCCCATGGGCTGACCCAATACAAATAATCCACTCCCGATTATTTAAAAAGACTAAAATACCCATATTCCACAAAATCATAAAATCATCATTATTTCATGTGATTTGATAAAAAAAATCAAAAAAACACTAATTTATTCGTTATTTCATGACGATCAAATTGATATGCATATTTTATATATTTTTAAATTCATAAAATTATTTTTTTTTTTGAAAATTAGGTATTGATGAATTAAAGGGTACTTTAGGAATTCTACAAATAGTGATGAAGTTAACTAAATCCATATCTTGCAAAGTAAACACGTGATTGGATAGCCATAATGATTAATAATCCAATGATAATTTATCCCATCCTTGAAAGTGAATGCAGCCTAATTAACAAGTGGATTAACCACTTGTCCTATGAATAAGATGAGACCACTCTCATCCTCCCTCACCACAAACAAGAAAGGATGGTCAGCGACAAAGTCAACCCTCTCCACTGCAGAAGGCCCCATAGGTGACCCCCCCATGACACACGCAGTAGCAGCAGCAGCTTCCGTACCTTCCTCGTTAACCACGATAAGCGACTTATGAAATACGTTCGATACGAACAGCTCTCGGCCCGCAACCGAATCGTCCACCATCTCCGTGAGCCCGCCCTCCTCAAACGGAAGCACGAGCCCGAGCCCCTTGAGGACCTCCGACGCCTCGAACCCGAAGCCAACCTTGAACTTGGGAACTAAAAATTCGCCGACCCTGACCCATTCGTAGGGGATGTGCCGGTCGACGAATTGCGGGCCCGCCGAGCCCATTTGGTCAACCAGTTCGGGCAGCCCGTCTTTTGCGTCGGGCAGGAAGACGTACATTGAGAACATGCGCTGCTTGTAGGGAAGACACAGGACTTTGAAGCCATCGTAGGCTCCGATGCGTTGGTGACTCTTGAAGCTAGTCATGAAGGGGGCTCGAACCGAGGAGTTGTTTGGGAGGAAGAATTCTCCTTCTCGGGTCAGGTATGGGTCGAACGTCTGGTCCCATGCTCCTTTGAAGTACAGCGCGCTGGCCAGGACGAGGCGGGTCAAAGGGTCGACCGAGAGGGGCGGGAGGAGGTCCGTGATCAAGCCGTTGGTTTTGTTCTGAGCCCATGCGTTCACCGTTCTTCGGGCCTCGGATGGCTTCAGCAAAATAAAAGAGAGATGATTCCATGGAACATAAAGAGGAAACGTTGAATCAAAGTATTTGTTACTACTTTTAGCCTGGATTTAGGGGTTGATAACGTCGAAAATTAACAAAATTAAACAATTTAAGGGCATTATAGGTCGGACTCCTTTTGCACTAAATTCAAGGGTTCTAACGTATGATATAGAGTTCCGACAAATTTATGCGTGAAATCATGCGGATAATAACTTCCAAAAATTAAGCCGTAGGTGACATTATACGCCAAAGCTCTAAATTTTGCACTAAATGGACGGATTCCAGAAAAATTTAGGGTTAAAATTATACGTATAATAACTTTCAGTTACGTATGTTTTGAAGGAAATCTAGAATGTCCTAAATTGCTCAATTTTCAATAGTTATCGTCTATTATCACTCCTGAATTCTCTGTTTTTTTTACAATGTCATCCCTACGTTACAAGGAATAAAAAATTAACACTAATCAAAGAAAGAATGAGAAGAAGAACAACAAGAAACTAAAGAAAGAAACCGACCTTTGTCTGAAAATCAACGTGGCTCAAATCGGCCTTATAGTACGTCCTCACTAAATCAGCGAACGCAGATTTCAGCGTCAGACTACTATCGACCCAAACTCCATTCGCAAACGCCAGGCGCGGCCCACCGCCGAGGCCGCCGCCGTCGGCCATGACGGCGTTCACTAGCTGCGACGCCAGAGACAACTCGTCGGCCGATTTTAACTTGAGGAGCTCGAGGACTTGCCGTCGGGTCGGGCCGTTCGACCCGGCGGCGATCAGGCTCAGCACCGTCTGGATCGACACCGGCGAGAGTACGAGGTTTCTGTTTCGGTCCTCGGCGGAGATGACGTCGCGCGCCAGCGTTAGGGCCACGTCGGCTTGGTTGAATACCAGGGAACGGTTCATCGCCGCCGCGTACATGGCGTTTCAGTTGTGGGTTTTCTGACGAATGAAAGTGATGGCTTGATTTGATGTATTTCGTTGGGCAATTTAGGCACTTATTATGGAGATATTTCGTTGGTCAACTTGCTAAATCTTTCCTATTTTGGGGGTGGATCAATTTAGGCACTTATTATGTAGGTAATATATGGAGATATTTCGTTGGGCAAGTAATGGGATTTGCTAATCTTTCCTATTTTCTATGTAAATTTATTTGGGAATATCGATATTTAAGCTTATTTGAATCTTTCCAACTCTTTGCTTATATACATCGAGGCGGATGTTATGGGGAAAGGAGAATCTTCACCAATTGTAAAGGAAAATACTTCAACTTATGTAATGAGTAGTTCTTTTTTTAGTAAATTTTATCATTAATTTTATATTTAATTATCAAATGACATGAGATAGTGGGTTATTTTTGTTAACAAATTATCGGTTGTTTAAGAAAATTAATTTAGTAAGACACCTCAGTTTTTAAAGTGGTGGAGAGAATATTCATTTAACTAGAAATAGACGATAAAATAAGGGTATAATGATGACATACCATCAAGGTTCTCAAACCTGGTTTTCGAACCGGACGTCTATTTTAGTGATTTAAGGTTTAGTGGTTTAACCGGTATAGAACCGGAATCAAACCGGAGTCAAACCGATATCTTAAATATAACAAATATATATTTTATATACGAATTAATCAAATAATATGAAAATTTTACATGTTTTTATGAACGTTTTCAATCTATAATTATATAAATTAAGGGGTAAAATTGGATAAAACTAAATTGTGTGGATTGTTATAAATTAATTGTATGTCAAGTATTAAATCTACGAGTTGGGGTCAAATTTGAATAAAATAAAATAGTGAGCTAATAGGTTAATTATAAAAAATAAAAGTTAGGGCGTTGGGTGAATTCGAACACAAGTCCATTAAGTAAAATATCAACAACTTAACCACTAGACCAAACTAACTTATTGGTTTTCCTATTTTGTACAATTTATTTAAACTATTTTTTTATTTATTTATAAATTTAAAAAAAAAAGACCAGACCAACCGGACCGGAATTTTACCGGTCCTGTCGGAACAGGCCGGTCCGGTCCGGTTTTGACAACCATGCATACCATGACCGTTTCATCGATGATTTTAGCCTTAATAAAATAGACTGATATTAGTATAACCATAGTTAATACCTGATTACTACCTTTGTCCCACTTAATACTTCCCAAAATTTAGCGGGCACTAGGGGTGGGCACAATTCGGTTTACCGAACCGAATTACCGAAAAACCGAAATTTCGGTACGAACCGAACCGAACCGAACCGAAAAAATTCGGTTCGATATTCGGTACATAAGTTTTGAAATTTCGGTAATTCGGTTCGGTACAATATTTTTTTTCGGTATTTTCGGTATACCGAATTACCGAATTTAAATTAAAAAATATTAAATTTATACAGTTCAATTTTTAATACACAATCCAATAATATAAAGCCCACTACAAAGCCCAATAATATACAGCCCAGCCCCAATAATTACTTTCAATTTACGGGTTTCTTTCTTCTACCTCTACACGATTCCTTCTTCCTCTTTACGATTCTTCTCACCACGAAAATCTCCAATCAAACCGCAACCTCTCGCTCTTCCCGAAAACAGTTTCGCTTTGATTAGGAAAAGGAGGAGCTGCAACGGCTGTAGGGTTCTTCGAAAGGCTGCGTCGACGACTCCGCTCTTAGGTCGTGCTTGTAGTGTATGGAAACCGACTATGCCTCAGGGGCGCGCCACTGTCGCCAAGTTCTTCTGCTGCGCCGCCCTCATGGCTTCCTCTCCGCCGTCCTCTGCAGGAACACAGACGAAATTTAATTTTCTTTGAACTTCGGTATTTTCGGTAAATAACCGAAAAAACCGAAAAAAAAAATCTGTTTTACCGAACCGAACCGATTGAGTTCGGTTCGGTATTCGGTTCTTCAAACCATCGGTTCGGTACGGTTTGTACCGAATGCCCAGCCCTAGTGGGTACGTAGGTTAAGAAACCATATTTTTAATATTTAAGGAATTGAGAGAGAAAACTAAAGTACACTTTTAAGGAACGGAGAGAGAAAACTAATTAGCTGGCACGCACATTACGAAGCATTTTCTAAATATAATGGTGTAATTAGTTTAACTATTGGAATAATTTTTTATCAAAAATAGAAATGAGAAGAATCACGTGGGAATGGGATGCCGAAATAGAAAGATGAAAAGAAATAAGTGGGTGCGGATGAAGTATAATATTCATAATAATTACTTAAAATTTGGAGAACTATTGGATCGATCATCATAGAGAGAAGGAAATAAATAGTGCTTTATATTGAATATTAACCCTCCTAAAATGGAAATTGTTAAAGCGGCCCCAACATTCTCGTTCGGTAGATTTTAAAGTAACAGTGATAATAATGAAACAATAATTGTAATCAGTAATTACAATGTCAACCGCCAATGACTCGAGCATCGCGATCGCTTCGTCGGCCCGCAGCGTCACCGCCGATCCGACGCCTGCCAAATTACACGCCATAGCCGAATGGTACAACGCTGGGAGCGCCGGGTGCTCCGGATTCTGGAGGCATGCAGCTCTGATTCTCTCCTCCGCGCTGTTCGTCTTGTACTTAGGGTTTCAGGCCAATCGCAACATCAGGAAGCTGAGGCACCGAAAGTCATTTGTGATGATCGCGTACTACGCTCTACTCTGGATCGCGGCGATTCTTAATCTCTCGTGGGCTCTTGCTCAGGTTTCTCTTCGTTTTTTGAGTTTGAGAGATTGTTTTGGGTCTTGAGATGGTTGAGTAATGAATTGAGCTCGAATCTGCTAGAATTTAGTGTAAACTGAACTCGAAGAAACATATATTTTGGGTTGGGTGCCTGTCGAATCTTTTTAATTCGAGCAGAAGAAATATGAAGTTGAGTTAGTTTGATTTATATTAAGAAAGAAAGGTTAAAAATGATCGGAACCGGTTAGCTTTAGGCTTTTAGCTGTCAAAGTGGTTGAATTGTTACTTCTTGCCTTTCTTAATCTCTTGGAGTCCTCTAAATCCATTCTTGGTACTTTTTAGCTGTCAGTCGCCTTAATTTTTTGAGGTTTTACTGTATTTTTCTCTTTATGTGGAATCATCAGGGATGGCAGTGTGAACCTGGGAAGGCTACTGCTTGGAATCTGTTTTCTTTGTTTACAGTCTGTAGCATGCTCTTCTTAGAATTCAGCATACTTGCGTTCCTTCTCCAAGAAAATTATGCTAGTGGATTGGAAGCTCTCGCACCTACTTTCCTAGTTTCGGGTTGCGTTGTTGCTGGTGATGCAGTTATCCAGGTAGTTTTTTCTTGCAGGTGAACTATAATTGCAGCTACTGTGTTTTCTACCACTACTGTTGCAAATTTACCTTCCATGAGCCAGTATATTTGGATCCCTCAACTGTAATGAGCGATTGTATATCTTTCCTTTAAATTATTTCTGTGCATCCATGTAAATCATGTTTGTTTGTCAGGAGTTTATATATTCCTGATCATGGTTTAGGTATTGCATATCTATTATATATTTCAGTGACAACCCTTGAGTTTGTTAGCCTTCCTTAAGGCTCGTCCTGTAGTGTTCTCTTTTGAAATATATCTGGGAAAGCTCAATCATTACAATTGTATATAAAGTAAATAGACCACTTTTCCAGCGAATTTATCCCAGAGTTTAAGTAACAACTTGTTCTCAACTACAGGCGATTTTCATATTTGGTTTCGGCGTGCCCGTCTTCACCAACGTTGATGGCCCTCACTGGGGGAAATGGAGCATATTATTTCTGCATACCTTGGTGCTCACCGCCGTTTACTGCTACATTTTGTTTGTCCACTACTCAAAATGGAAAGACAAGCTGCCTCGTGAGTCAACACGAACTATCAGCCATATTAACACATCTTCTCATTCATCTTTATTTCTTCCGTCGAATTAACGTTGTTAATAAAACTCAGCAAGGCCATCCTTCTACAACTACGTCGTCGTCATGTTCGTCGTGAACGCCATCACATTGTTCGCTTGTGGACTTTCTGGTATTAACTTTAGCTTCGGCATATGGTAAGTATCTTCTATATCTCCGTGGGTTAATTCTTGTAATAAGAACACTTCAACTGACTTAGATTACCTTACCATTATCTTTCAGGTTGTACGACTTGATCGACATCTGTCGCCATTCCCTCTATCTTCCTCTTCTCTACGTGACTTTTCTGGCTGACTTTTTCCAGGTAAATGTATCTTTTTTTACTGCGTATGAACTGTTGTAATATGGTGATACAATATAAATACATATATGTATATATAAATATATACACACATGTGAGTTGAATTTGTAGGAGGAAGATTGGCTTCTTGATAACGCCTATTACTCGGAGATGAAAGATGCAGGCTTTTTCGACACGGAGTGGGATTAATAAATCTGCATCGAAGCATGTGAGTCGTATGTGTTAGGTTTGTATATATAAGTTCTGGGTTTTAATTTGCTGGAACTGACTTATGCAGTTATAGAAGGAATGTTGTAAATGGTTTTTTAAGAACTTTTTTTTTTTTTCTTATGTGGTGAAGATGGACCTTGGTTTAATCTATATGATATTTCATCTCTGCTTTAATCGTGGGAGTCATTAGCAGCTGAAATTCTTACCGATACGAAATTTTCTTCAAAATCGACGGAAAAAAAATCATGCTTAATTGAAGCAATTGGCATGCTATAGGCCTTACTTATAATCCACTCAAATAAATTCAAAATTTTACTCGAATAAATAAAAATATGGTATGCCAAAACATGTTGCTATACAGCCTTTGTCGACCGGGGAGCTTTTAGCTTTAAACAAAGTAAGAAATTGTATGCCTACATTTTTTACTAAGAGCATCTCCAAACTACAACATGAAAATACAGTTAATTCCGCATAATATTCCAGCTGCTACAGTGTTTTTACTCCAACCCGTAAACTCTATTTTCTACACTATTTTCACTCCAATAACTGTTTTTCTACTCTAGAAATCAAATTCCTATATTAAACTTTATATTATAAAATTAAAAAGTCAATATTATATAATATTTAATATTTAAAATTAGGTAAATTTTAAACTTAGCATATTATTTAATTATAATTTTATTAAAATAAGTAATATGAAATTAATAATTTTTTATTTCTATTGTTATAAGAATATCAAATTAAAATAACTCAAATATTTTTCATTAAATAAATTATAAATAAATAAAAAGTACAACACAATTTTTGTGTTACAAATTGTGTGTACTCTACATCTAAAGTATGTCTGCTAATCAACATATTATTAGTGTTAGATATAGAGTTCGATTGGAGGAAAGACGTACTTTATTTTTGTGTTTTACAAAAATGAAGTACTTGTTGGAGATTGATCTAAAAAGAAATTAGAGAAATCAAGAAAAAGAATTCGTACCTCGATTTATTCATAGGCTCCAATTAATTTGAAATAAAAATCAGCCAAAAGAACGTTTCAGTTCCCATTTCTCTGTAGCTCGAGCTCTTTTTTTGTTTGGCAGTCAAAAACAATCAAAGCGTCGTCTCCCTCCACAAAAAAAGACAGAAAGGGAATTTGGGAACTATCGGAGAATGGAGTCGAGAAGCGAAGTAGATAGAGGGAAAAATATCAGTGACGCCGTTCGGCGCGTGGGTTTGATATACGACGAACGGATGTGTGAGCACCACGCGCCCAATTGCAGCGACGACGACGGCGATTACGGTCATCCAGAGTGTCCAGATCGCATACGTGTCATCTGGGACAGGCTCAATACTTCCGGCCTCGCCAAAAAGTGTTCTTCCTTTTTTTTCCCTTCCCCTTCTATTAAGTGATTTTTGCTTTGTGCGTGCTTAGTGTATCATGGAAATGTGTTTTTCCTCTCACTTTTTTTTTCTTTCTTCCGTGTAGTGGTTTTTGTGTGTTGTTTCATCTGTTACCGTCTTTCCCGCTTAACTTGTTTCTATTGGTAACTTTAGCTTAGAGTGGCTAATTGTTTTGATGCTTAGAGTGTTTCTATCACTCAGATTGGCGAGAGAAAATGGTCTTGTGGTGCACTTGTTTGTTCATATTGTTAGAAATCTCTCATTTTCGTTCGTTTCTCTTTACTTTTTTTTTGTAACTCTGTTATTTCGTGTGTTCCACTTATTCCTGGCCTCGATGAGACAGTGACAGTTGGAATCGTGTTATGACGTTTGTTCTCGGATGTCCACATTTTGATCTTGCTGCCTATCTGAAGAATTAAAATATTTTGACTGATATTATGGTAGAAATGCAGTATTTTCAGGTCTACAGCGCTATGACCTTTCCTTTTGTTTGATGCTTAAAATTTGATATCATGATTTGGTCTCTACGGTGAACTGCATTTTGAAATTTCGAAACATATCTAACTGCAGATGCGTTATTTTGGAAGCAAAGGAAGCAGAAGACAGTCAGTTGGCATTAGTCCACAGCAAAGATCACATAAATTTGATTAAGAATATTATTTCAGGAAATTCTGAATCGAAAAGAATTAGAATGGCTGCAAAGTTTAACTCCATATATTTCAGCAAAGGGTCATCAAAGGCTGCCTATCTCGCAGCTGGTTCTGTAATAGAGGTATTGCTTTTGTGATTAATAATGTGAATCAGATTTGTGCATGTGCTTTGGCAGAACAAGTTAAATTCTTTGATTTGGTCAGCTTTATCCCCTAGAACTCGCTATATAGCATTTCAATAACTTCTAAGTTATGGATCGACTTTGTAAGATAATTATGTTGGTGTTACTCTGAAGACTTTGGTTGTTTGGATAGTTTTTATTGCAATCATTCTCGTCTCTTCTGCAAAGAAAATAAAATAGAAAATTTTGCAAATTTAGGTTGCAGAAAAAGTTGCCAAAGGCGAATTGGACTCCGCATTTGCTGTGGTGAGGCCACCTGGTCATCATGCAGAAGAAACCGGGCCAATGGGTTTCTGCTTGTACAATAATGTTGCTGTTGCTGCAAGTTGTTTATTGAAAGAAAAAGTTCGTACTAATTCTTTGTTTTTTTCTTAAGCCGCTCACATGTAGCAATTGTCATATTAAGCTTAACTTATTTTTTTACATCTTATCTTGCAGTGCGAGTTGGGTATAAAGAAAATCTTAATCGTTGATTGGGATGTGCACCATGGAAACGGTACCCAACACATGTTTTACAAAGATCCTCGTGTGCTCTTCTTCTCAGTGCATAGGTAGGTACATGAATTTAAAAAAAAAACACTATAGTCGATTGAATGAGTTTACGTCTGTCACCATAATCTTTTCACATTCTTTTGAATATTTACATGCATTTTTTTTCTGACTTTTCAATTATAACTCAGGTATGACTATGGAACTTTTTATCCCGCAAGTGATGACGCCTCACATGTAATGATTGGAGACGGGCCCGGTGCTGGGTTTAACATTAACGTCCCTTGGCCTCAGGGAAGGTGTGGAGACAGTGATTATATTGCAGCTTGGGACCATGTCCTAATTCCTGTCGCCGAAGAATTTAATCCAGATATTATATTTGTCTCTGCTGGATTTGATGCAGGTTAGCTGATTTTATATAATATAGAGTTAAACTTTTGAAATTTGACTTGAGAATTGCGACGTAAAGATACTGATAATCTTTTGGCCTTAGCTTGAAATTATTTTTACTATGTTCTCGTTCCCAAGAATGGACCTTTTCAAGTTTCTTTGCCCCTGCAGCACTATGAGATTTATGCTTTTCTTTGTTGAAAATCTGTAGGCATGCTTTGGACTTGGAGTATCTTTTCTTTTTTTTTTTATGTCAAGTAAATAAAAGTTATGAATGCGGTTGTTCTTGTGGTTATGATGAAACAGCCATAGGCGATCCACTTGGAGGCTGTTGTGTTAGTCCGTATGGGTACTCTGTTATGCTTCACAAGGTAAGCATTTTATTCAACTTGTTTTGTTTCTAATTTTGGTTTATTCAGTCTGAGATCAAACCGAACAATGTTGTTTATCCTTATGACGCTTTGTCTAGTTAATGAAATTTGCTGGAGGAAAGATTGTTATGGCACTTGAAGGAGGTTACAATCTCGAATCAATAGCTAGCTCAGTCAAGGCATGTGTTGACGTACTGTTACATGACAAGTGTATGGCCAAGCCTGTGAAGGATCGTCCATTTGAGTCCACATGGCGTGTCATAAAAGAGGTGAAAATCTGAACTTGGTTCTCAAGCTCCAATTTTATCTTTATTTTATGAGTAAATTACCTTGCGTTTTCTTGCAACGTGAGTGGTTTCACAATATTTAACGGAGTGGTTGTCTTGTATGTAATGCTTAGGTACGCAAAGAACTAAGTTCATATTGGCCAATATTGTCATCTAAATCACCAGAGAAGGTGATCAGTGAGGGAATATCTCCAACTGAGTTGCAAGAAGTATTAAGTATCGACAAATCTCTTGCAAATCTCAAGGTGGATGATGATGGTCAAGGTATAAAAAAGTAGTAAATTACATATCTAAATTAGAAAAAAGGCGAATAGTTAGCCTAATGAATATGTTTAATTATTTACTCAATTTTGGTCTAGGATCCACTGCAACTTCACCTTCATGGAGATCAGAGCTCTCAAAAGTTTACATATACTATGCAACTTATGGGTCGAACATGAACTTATCAAGATTTCGTTGCTACATTGAAGGTGGTAAGGTAAACAAAAAGAAGCTGGGGTTAGAATGATTACATATGCCTCATCTCTTTCCGTTTTCTCCTTATGATCTGCAGAATGGTTTTTGTCAAATTAAAAAAAAAAATTGCAGACAGCTGAAATGAGAAAACCATGTGTTGGTTCGATGGACAAGACCGCACCCAAAGATATTATCTGGAAAGCATTTCCACATCGTTTGTTCTTTGGTCGTGATCGTACAGCTACATGGGGTCTTGGAGGTGTAGCTTTTCTTAACCCTGAAAGTGATGAGAATGAGAAAACTCACATGTGCCTGTACAAGATTACGTACGTACATATATTTCTTTTAATCATTATTTACCATCTGCGCACATATAACCTCAATACTACGAGATTTTGAGATTTCGAAATTCCTCTCTTGTTTCCTATTTTATAGGTTGGAGCAGTTTAATGATGTGTTGTTACAGGAGAATGTTTCAAGCTGCAACGTGAGTCGTCCATTGTTCGACCTGAGTACATTACAAAGCATACAAACCAAGAAAAGCATCTTCGTGGAATTAATTCAGGTATAAATACTTATCTGAGCTAAACGTATTAGGCATCATATACTACGGATATACACATACCTGCGGAAACAACGAGCATTCGTGTGCCACTGCAATATTTTATGATTGTGTTTCATGCAGATGGGATGGTATCACAATGTTCTCTACTTGGGGAAGGAAGGAGATATCCCAATTCTAACAATGACGTAAGCTTTTCATTATCTCTTCTCCCCGAAATACCAATGAATCAGTACTTCTCTTAAACTGTTAGTAGTTGCTTGCGTAATTATTTCATTCGTTTATGTAATTAGGTGCAGTACTACTGCTATTGATAGCTTCAAATCTGGTAAAGCATCCATTAATCCCCCTTCTAAAGAGTACGCCAAAACCATAATCAAGGGATTAGTCGAAGGCAAACAAATGTCTGAAGAGGAAGCCTCTGCTTACGTTCACGAAGCATCTAACAAACCTCTATGATATTGCAATTGTTCTACAAATTCAAAACATTCATATTAGCAGCCTCTCTGCTTTAATTTGCCTTTTGTCTGAATTTCTGTAGCTATGCTAGCTATGCTTTAGGACTAACTATGTCTTAGGTTTGTATTTGATGTTAGAAACACTTTCTCCCTTAGTATCAGATCTATTGCCGGTTTTGATTTGATTTCAGACCAAAGATGAAGATGTGTCAACCTTAAATTCTCCGAAAAATCGCAGGTCAGATTATACAATCAAATCCTGGACATGTTTGGCATTTTATGGTGATCGAAAATCCTATAAATTTCTAAATTATCCTATTAATATCCAAACCCTAAAGTGGGATTGGGGCCAAAGAACTAAGCTTTTGGGGAGACTGTTAGATTTGATATGGTGAATTCAATCACTGAAATATATGATTTTTCAAGGGTCATTTTTTTCATTGTTGTTTCTCTTGGTTCATGCATGATTTAACCAAGTAGGCTTTTTTATTTCTTTTTTCCTCAGCCAGTTGATTCTTTTTTATTTGACTTTTTACATGTTTGTAATAATTGATAATGATAAGCCATGTTTTTGGTGAAAATATTCGTAACTAATGTCAAATTTGTGGAGTAGAAGTAGAAATTAAATTGATGGTCCCCATAGTAGTACAACTCATCCTTTTCAGGGAAACCTATTGATATCCATATTCTTCATCTTAATATTTCTCTATCGATCGAAAGCGAACCCCATCACGTAGTTGGTATGGAACTATAGACACGTATTCACCTCACATTTATAACCAGCTTCAACTGAAATCAACTCGCCATTATTGAAAATGAAAATGATCGGATATATTTATTTAATTTCTTTCTTGACAATACATGAAATATATCTACACCGAAATATTCTTAAAGCTCTGACATTTCTTTTTTGTTTCATCATTGGGATCTAATTTTGAGAATTAGCAACGGATACATTATTTAGTATATCTACGGCACGATCTTTTATCGAAAATCTGTGTGCTCTAACTTCGGGGCCGCTAATGTGCAATATATTATGATATAAATATACATATTATTATAACATAGACGCATTAGAGTGAACAAAGGGACCAAAAAGGAAAATAAGTGCCAATTCACATTGGGAAAAAGTGCAACAACTCATGAATTTTGCTTACACTTTCTAATGATTATTTCTACTTTCCCTTTTCTTTTGTATCACTTTATATAAATTTCGATAACATGCCATAAAGTTAAATAATTGTGTATCATATCATAATGGGACTCCAAATAGTCCATCTATGCATAGTTTTTTCTTTAATCAGTAAATTAGGGTGTGGATCAGTCCCCAGTGATTAGTCCTAACTTGAATGTGGTCACTGAATTGAAATCATCCACTCAAATCAGTAACTCAAATATTTAATCATATAAGTTATAATACTACCAAAACCAATTTACTGTCCCTCAATTACCTAACAATCTATTTCAATTAGTCATCAACAGAAACCCAACCAACTATGTTTCCCATCGAATCCACAATCATCCACGCCTTTCATTATTGCTCTCATCCATCTCCCATTATTACACACTCACACTTCTGTCTTTGTCGCCATATATCATATTATAATTTATACATACGCGTACGCTACATACGACACAAAAAATATTATTCATATTTGGAATTACCTTACTTACACCCCTTCCCTTCTTCTCAAGCAGTACTAAAGTCCAAGAACAGTAAAAGGTCAAATGGAATTCCAAGTTTTTTTTTTATCGAATCTTTTCTGGGTTTCTTACGCTGTAGATGATAGATCTCCCCTGCCGTTTGTTATTGACTAGTTCACTTCAATTCAAATATGAGTGCTGTGTAATAATGCTCCACAGTGATATACAGCTACTGTGTAATAAAAGAGTGACCTTTTTTTAGCAGAAAAAAAAAGAAGCAAAAACAAAGGGGCTTTGGAGTTTGGCCTAATCACCTCCGTTGATTCCGCTTCAGTTCTCTCTGCTCATTTTTGTTATGTAAAAAGTAATTTCACTGCTCATTTCCCTCGTAAGTCGTCACTGCTATTAATCATTCTCTATTTTTTCAGAAGCTAAAAGTTCGATTCTTTTGGTTCAGTTCAGGCGAAGGAGGTGTGAAGAAGATAAAGCACACTATAAACTCGGCCCATTTCAAGATTCAACGGCGATTCACTTGGGCTCTGCTTACTCTTTCGAAATTCCTTTTTTTTTCCTTCTGAAGATATGATTTTCAGCTGATTCGGCGTTCGTCGGTCTGCGTTCTCATGGGCGGGTGCGTGGCGTCGAAGTCGGTGACGCCGGCCGCCGTGGACCACTCCGGCGGGCTCAACTCCGTCGGCTCGGGTCGGATCCGAGTCGGAGGCGTGCTGTTGGACGAGCTCGAAACGAGCTTGAAGAAGCTAAAGAAGAGGGGCAGCACTAACAGCAGCAGCGGCGGCGCCGGCGGAGCGAGCAGCTACGAAACGGGTTCGGACCTGGGCGGGTCGGGTCGGGCCAGCTCCAGCGCCAGTTTTCGCCTGTTTGGGAACGTGGGGAGGTGCACGGAGGGCGAGGCGGTGGCGGCTGGGTGGCCGGCGTGGCTGAGCGCGGTGGCCGGCGAGGCCGTCCACGGCTGGGTCCCACTCAAAGCCGACTCCTTTGAAAAGCTAGAGAAGGTTTCTTCAAAACAGTTCAAAAATAAATAATAATCCGTTTCAAATTTAAATATCCTTCAATAAATACCAACCATATTTTCTTCTTTATTTGTTTCTTTCTTCTCCGTTGAACAACAACAGATTGGTCAGGGCACTTACAGCACTGTGTTTCGGGCCCGGGATTTAGATACGGGCAGAATCGTCGCACTGAAAAAGGTACGGTTCGACAGCTACGAGCCCGAGAGCGTACGCTTCATGGCCCGGGAGATATCGATCCTCCGCAGGCTCGACCACCCTAACGTCGTAAAGCTCGACGGCCTAATTTCGTCGAGAACTTCGTCCACCATTTATCTCGTCTTCGAGTACATGGAGCACGACATCGCCGGACTAATATCCTCGCCCGAGATCACTTTCACCCAATCTCAGGTGAATTGTAGTAGCTTTTCTTGATTGCAGTGTATCTACATGATCTGTTTGAAATATGACATATAAAAGTAAAATATGACACGAGTACTAGCTTTTAAGTGAAGTGATCATTTAGTAATTTATGAGCTCGGGGACTAAAGAGATTCTCGGGTACGAATCATCACGACCATCCATTTAAGAAAATTACACGTCGTTCTAAGGCTAGTAAAGAAATCGGCCTAGACCTGAGGGGCGTGCTAGAAAAATAATATATTAAAATTTTAAAACGATACTCCCTACAAGCTTAATTGTTAAGAGTTAATTCGAGAAAAATCTTATGATATTCACCTTATGTGAGCACCTCTTATGTGGCGTTGATAGGTGACACATCAACATGCCATATCAGTATACGGGGTGACATAGCATTGATTGACACCTTTACGTGGATTTGATTGTCACCTCTTATGCTGATATGACATGCTGATGTGTCACCGACCAATGCTACATAAAGGGCGCCACGTAAGATTTCTCGTGTTAATTGAACTTGAACATGATACCAAAGGTTGTACGGCCCAGAAAGGTTTTGGTACGAATCCTTACGACCGCTCGTCTCAGAATAGTACACATGGCTACATACTAAGGAAATTAGCACAGATGCGAGGAGACATGTTGAGAATATAATATATAAAATTTGATTGATACGCTCTCTGCAAGCTTAAACTTTTGCAAGCTTAAACTTTTAGCTGAAATGGTCATTCAGCATAATCTGATCATTAAAGTACAGAAAGCCTTTTCATTTTCGTCTTCTTACGCAGGTCAAGTGCTACGTCAAACAGCTGTTGTCGGGCCTCGAGCACTGCCATTCCCGAGGGGTTATGCATCGCGACGTAAAGGGCGCAAATCTCCTAGTCGACAACCACGGAGTCCTCAAAGTCGCTGACTTTGGGCTCGCCAATTTCTGCCCCTCTTCTTCTTATTACACCAATAGCCACAGACGACGACAACCTCTGACTAGTCGAGTCGTCACCTTATGGTACAGACCGCCCGAGCTCTTGCTCGGGTCGACCGACTACAATGCCTCGGTCGACCTTTGGAGCGTCGGCTGCTTGCTCGCCGAGCTCTTGACTGGCAAGCCTATCCTCCAGGGAAGAACCGAGGTAGCGCTCGCTCGTTATATTACCTAAACTTCGAATGTTTCATTCGACATGTATTAGATGTCGATGGGATCTTCCTAAAACTGATTGGTACTAGGAGGAGATTCCGAGATTGAGAGCTTCGATTAATCAACGGCGTAATTGAATTCTTGATTATAGGTCGAGCAGTTGCACAAGATATTCAAGCTTTGCGGGTCGCCCCCCGAGGAATACTGGAGGAAGACGAAGCTTCCGCACGCCACTCTGTTCAAGCCTCAGCACCCATATGAGAACACTCTGTGGGAGACGTTCGAGCACTTGCCCGAGCCCACCGTTAGGATTATAGAGACGCTTTTGTCCGTGGAGCCGTGTAAGAGGGGCACTTGTACTGCGGCCCTCAATTCCGAGGTATTTGTTTTTTTTTTTGTAATAAACGTAACTCGTAAAGTGGGGAAGATCGTAATTTTACGCTCGAATCGTCCACAATTTTTTTTAAAGTACTTCAAGACGAAGCCGCTCGCGTGCGAGCCGTCGAGCTTGCCAAAGTATCCGCCGAGCAAGGAGATCGACATAAAACATCACCAAGACGGCATTAGCAGGTAAATAAATGTTTACGGGCGGGTCGGGCTTTACTCTACGTTTCGGGCCTTATCTGACGCGCTTTTTTTCCTTCCATCTCCAGGAAAAGGCATAATGTAAGATCTCGTGGGCCCGAAATGAGGAAGCCGACTAGAAAACAGGTAAGTAAAAGTTCGATTCTGCCGTTCTTCGTAAAAAAAAATTTTGCGCTTTTTTCGTAGAATATACTTATTTATTCTTACATGGCACGGCAGAACCTCGTACAGCCGATTCAAGAAGAACAGAAGGCGCAGGCGAACGAAAACAGAGCCCACCATTACAGAGCCGATCGAAACTTGGCCCGCGGGCCCACGTGAAAAACGCATCCCAAGGAGACGAATCTTGCGTGGGCCCGCTGCAGGTTTCGGGGTCGAGCGGCTTCGCCTGGGCAAAGGCGAGGACGAACGATGCGCTTTCGAGATCGATAAACAGGTCTATCTCGAGAACCCTAATTGCCATGGAACCTTCCGAAACTTCACAGAATTCGAGGGATAAATTGGACGTGAAAGACGATCGATTTCCCCACAGACGTTCGATGCTTAGGCAATGGAGCCAACTGGAGCGCCTCGAATCGTTCGATACGTCGGAGTACCATTCTCAGGAGCTTTCCATGGCTCTTTATCGGAAGGAGGAAGCTTTCGCCAAGAAAATCGGCTCGGTAAGAAGCGACCGAAAGCTGCGATTTATCTTAGTCATTTCATCGAACACATTTTGTGGGCTTATAATTTGAGGACGGTGAATTTTTTAGGCCTACGGCGAAGATGGAGGGGAGGAGAAGGTCGAATTTTCGGGGCCGTTGCTGACCCAATCGCGCAAAATCGACGAGCTTTTGGAGAAGAACGAGCGACATATTCGTCGAGCCGTTCGACGAACGTGGTTTCATAGAGGTAATCGATTTCGACCCGCAAATATTTTCGGTTCGAAAATTTCGTTCAATTTCGAGCCTACGATCGTCTGTTTTTTTTTTTTTTTTTCATGCAGTAACGATAAGTGGGAAGTAACAGCAACGTTGCTGAAGAGTGAAGGCCAAAGAGTTATTCATGATTATTTATTTAGTATAAACATATAGATATATATAAACAACGAAATTAATATCTTTAATCAAAGTATTAGTAGATGTAAATCACGAAGTTACCGTTATTCGGAACTTTTTGGGCATCTTTTTCTTGGTTAAATAATCCGAGGGCATAATGGAGAAATGATTACGTAGCTTGAATTGGCAAATTAGATTGTCAGTTAGTCGTTGTCCTAAAACATGCCCACGTGACATGCACCCCCCACCAAACCCATCAGCATTAAGTCCAATCACGGTCCCATAATTAAATCGAAAGATAAATATAACCTCTATAAAATAATAAAAAAACTATAACAAATCAAGAGATATGGACAAATGGAAAACCAAGCCTTACTTTAGAAATTAGAATGAATAGATGTTGAAGTGCTATAGTTACAATAATAATGGTAAACCAGTGTCTTTTATTGTTTGTTTCATGTTCTCTTCTGTTTTTTCTTTCATCATCCTTGATTATATATCCGATTTGAGAGCTTTTTATATCTACGAGTTCTTTCTCTGGTTCTCAAGTGTTACTTCCCAATAATTGTAGCTCTTTGAATCGAAAATGGAAGAAAGTAAAGAATAATATAGATCTTGATTGACTTAAAGTCCTTATCATAAAACGATAATCTCGACTACTTTTTATTGATGAAAATTGTTTTGAAGATGAGAAGACTTACAAAAGGATTGTAATTCTCCCTATCGTAAATTAATCTTATGTGCTACAAATTTATTAATATTAATATAACCCAACTGTGTAACTTGTTGGAGTATGTAACAATATACGTGTATTTAAAGCAAAATACGAAGTTATACGTTTTGTATCTAATAATTATTATTACGATTATAATTGAGAGAGAAGAAAACCGTGTGAGGGCCGACTTTTCTTCCGGGTCGGGTCTTATCTAGTATACTAATTACTTTTTCAGTCCACTACGTTTCTTCTTTCTCCCATGTGATTCAATTTTTCATTTTCATTTTTCCTTTTTCTTTCTGATGCAATAAAAACAACTGTAATTATCTTCCATCGGTTTCTATTTGTTGTCACGTTTGCAGACTTGTTATAGTCATAGGATCATTGTAATCCATCTCATCTTCGGAAAATTCTAGAGCTCGAAATTAGCCAATTCAATCATCAATTCGTCTACTGCTGGTGAATTGTGTTAATTCTTTGGGTTAAGTCGGTTTGGCTTAAGCTTCAGCTGCGTTGAGCATCAGCTGCCGTAATTGGATTGCAGAGCTAGTTTTCCAGTTGTGTTGAAGGAGATATTGCTTCATTCTGCGGAGATCTCTTATAGCTGGTTTGCTTTAAAGCCAAGAGCTGAAGACTTAGTTTACTGATTGTGAAAATTGGAAGTTAGGGCTTTGGATTAAGTCAGGTGGAGTAAACAGCGCCATTTGATGGCGCTGTTTCGGCGGTTCTTCTACCGCAAGCCGCCAGATCGGCTGTTGGAGATCTCTGAGCGGGTTTACGGTAGGGTTTTCTGCTATTGGTTATTGTGTGATTTTGGGTTGTGTTCTACGGCAACTGTGGAGAATTTGAGGACGAAAAGTTGAAACTAAGTAGAAATGTTTTACTTGGGAATTGAGAAAATGTAAGTAGGAACTTCAAATTTGATTTTAACCGTTGGATTTTGAAGCTAGATTGTTAGTTAGGTTATTTATAATATTTTGTGGACGTTGTATGTTCCTATTTAAGTAGACCTTGTGAGTGATCATCCTTTTTAACGCAGTGTTTGACTGCTGCTTCTCCACCGAGGTACTCGATGAAGAAGAGTACAAGACGTATTTGAATGGAATCGTAGCTCAGCTACAGGACCATCATCCCGAGGCTGCATTCATGGTTTTCAACTTCAAAGAGGGAGACAGAAGGAGCCAGTTATCTGACGTGTTGTCTCAGTACGATATGACTGTAATGGACTATCCTCGACAATACGAAGGTTGTCCCCTTCTACCGCTTGAGATGATCCACCACTTTCTGCGATCGAGTGAGAGTTGGTTGTCCCTCGAAGGCCAGCAAAACGTGCTTTTGATGCACTGCGAAAGGGGAGGATGGCCCGTTCTTGCGTTTATGCTTGCTGGTCTTCTTCTTTACAGGAAGCAGTACACCGGTGAACAGAAGACTCTTGAAATGGTGTATAAGCAAGCGCCGAGGGAGCTTCTTCATCTTTTATCTCCTGTGAATCCACAGCCATCACAGCTCAGATACCTTCAGTACATATCTAGAAGGAATTTGGGGATGGGTTGGCCGCCGTCAGATACGCCTCTGGCGTTGGACTGTATAATCCTTAGAATGCTTCCTTTATATGATGGTGGAAGAGGGTGCAGACCAGTTATTCGTGTTTATGGTCAAGACCCCTCGTTGAAAACGGCTAGCAGTAGAAGTTCGAAGCTTTTGTATTCAAGTTCCACAGTAAACAAAAATGTTCATCTGTATCGGCAGGTATTGACTGCTGTCTTTAAGCTTACAAAGCTTTTGACTTGATTCCCATGATTGTATCGTTGCAAGTATAATATGTGGATTGCAGGAAGAGTGTGAACTAGTTAAAATCAACATCTATTGCCGTGTCCAAGGAGACGTTGTTCTAGAATGCGTCCATTTGGACGATGATCTGGTAAGGGAGGAGATGATTTTCAGGGTGATGTTCCATACAGCGTTTGTCCGTTCAAACGTTCTGATGCTGAACCGTGATGAGGTTGATGTTCTTTGGGATGTTAAAGAAAACATATCAAGGGAATTCGGGGCAGAAGTGAGGCTTTATTTCTACTTTCGAAAAATTGGGAAGTTAGGGGCTGCACTTATCGACACTTTTTTTTTTTCTGTGTCAGGTACTCTTTTCAGATGCAGATTCGCTTCGAACAGTATCAGTGGAACCAGTCGGTGAAGATGTCAATGAAGCAGATGGTGCTTCACATGAGGAATTTTATGAAGCAGAGGAGATCTTCGTCGGTGTTAGTGATGTACATGATGGGAAGGTTATTATTGAGTTAGCATTGAAAGATGATGCAAATGATCAAACATTTGAAGAGTGTGCATCTGACGAGGGTAGTCACCTGCCCAGCCTCAAAACACCCGTGGTTGTTAAGAGTCTGCAGAATGGAAATGGTCGAGTAATATCTGTGATTGGTACAGATTATAAGGCTAAAGTGAAGTCCGGCGAAGTGGGTATTAAGCAAAATGCATTAGCGCAGTTAGTCAAGAATATAGAAAGCAAAGCAGGATTACAGGAAAGTTTTTCTGCTACTAGTAACAAGCTGAAGGTAGACAAGGGGCTCGTGAATGCTTCCCTCGCACAATTAGTTTCCACTTCGAAATCTGCTTCAGTCTCCAATGATACCAACTCGAACTCTAAGCAGAGTGATTTGCGGGGCTCTATGGCAAAACAAGTGAAGCCCCCAAAAAATGCTGTGCCCAGGTGGATGCCTCCGAATAAATCTCAGTTTAAAAGTCCAGTGCCTTTACTGCATCCACCTTCAAGATATAACAGTGCGCCGGCAGCATTAGAACTTGTTGAAGATTCCCCAACTGAGGATAATGAGCCTGTATATGTTTCTTCTGTACCTTCCAAGGAAATAGAGACCAACGGAGATGCTTGGATAGTTAGTCCAGTGCTGGCACCATCATCTCCTTCCATTCCTCTGCCTCCACCTCCGCCACCTCCTCCATTTTCATCTTCCAATGCTATTGTTGCTTTCCCTTCAAAATCTCCACCACCGCCACCACCGCCACCACCAACTCCGATGCCTAACAGTTTGCCGTCTCCTCCACTACCACCACCACCATCACCAACACCCGTGCTTAATGTTGCATCCTTTCCGAAACATACTCCTCCACTTCCTCCTCCACCGCCGCCGCCGCCACCACCGCCAACAGCCCCTTTGCGCGGAGTTCCACCACCACCTCCGCCTCCTCCATGGAGTGGTCCATCTCCACCACCACCACCACCTCCTCCTCCTCCAAGGAATGGTCCATCTCCACCACCACCTCCTCCACCTCCTCCAAGAAGTGGTCCATCTCCACCACCACCTCCTCCGCCACCTCCAAGAAGTGGTCCATCTCCACCACCACCTCCTCCGCCACCTCCACGAAGTGGTCCATCTCCACCACCACCTCCTCCGCCACCTCCACGAAGTGGTCCATCTCCACCACCTCCTCCTCCACCTCCTCCACGGAGCGGTCCATCTCCACCACCACCTCCTCCGCCTCCTCTACGGAGTGGTCCACCTCCACCTCCTCCTCCTCCTTTACCTGGACGATCACCACCACCTCCTTTACCCGGACTATCACCACCACCGCCGCCCACTCGTGGGGCTCCACCGCCTCCACCTCCTCCCAATCACGGAGCTCGAGTGCCTCCCCCGCCACCAATCAGGGGTACTGCCCCCCCACCCCCACTTGGGGGGCGAGCACCACCTCCTCCACCTCCTCCTGGTGGTCGTCCACCTGGACCCCCTCCTCCTCCTGGAGCTCCAAGACCTCCAGGAGGTGGACCACCCACTCCTCCTCCACTTGGTGTAAAAGGACAGACGGGTGATGGTAGAGGGTTGCCTTCTAGTAGAGGGCGGGGGCTTTCTCGTCCAGGGATGTCATCTGCTACAGCTCCACGGAGATCTACCTTAAAGCCACTTCACTGGAGCAAGGTGACTAGGGTTCTTCAAGGAAGCTTGTGGGAGGAATTGCAGAAATATGGCGATCCTCAAGTGTATTACTCTTCCTACCTATCGTATTTGGTGATTGGGAGTAGCACATTTTGATATTTGTGTTTAAGTTTCCCATGTCCTATTAAGTCTTCAGTTATGTTATTGCGTTTCTCTTTGTTTTATTGTCAAAGCGTTTTACTTGCTAATTACAATTCTTTTATAAAGTCGTTCTTCATTTTGTTTCGAACGGTTGATTATCTTATGACGGATTATATATAATTCTAGTGCACCAGAATTTGATGTGTCGGAGCTGGAGACTCTTTTCTCTGCTACAGTGCCAAGATCGGACAGTGCAGGAGGTAAATCTGGTGGGCGACGAAAATCCACTGGATCTAAGCCGGACAAAGTCCATCTGGTAATGTTATATGAATAAGATAGCCCATTTATGGTAGCTTTTATTTGAGATCAATCCAATTTGTGTTGGTAACTTTCTTTTCCCTACTGAACGTATTTCATACTTTTCTTTATAGATTGACCTACGGAGGGCCAATAATACAGAAATCATGCTTACAAAAGTGAAGATGCCACTACCTGACATGATGGTAAGCTAAAGATATGACCATTGTCGTATTTCATGGTGCATCCCTTATATATTAACCTGTTAGCACATTACTCTTATTGTTGTAACTGTAAATCTCACTTGCACTGTTTTGTCTTGTCGGTCTTCAGTTTTCTCAATCTTACCGCGTAACTTACTTTTTTTCAGGCTGCTGCCCTGGCAATGGATGAAACGATTTTAGATGCTGATCAAGTAGAAAACCTCATTAAATTTTGTCCGACAAAAGAGGAAATGGAACTTCTCAAGGTTAAGATTCATATGTTGTATCAGAAATGTACAGTCAGTTTATTAAAAGAAAAAATTGTTGCCAGTTGTGGCTCAAATGACATCCCACATTCTATATTTTTTCGATCTTTGTCACATCATCTTACTTTCTACTTAATGGCTAAAATGCATGATAGACGACTTGGGGAGAAGATTTGTCTACTCCAATGCCAACTACATAAATGTCTAAATGCTTCTCCCCTGATTATTTAATAATAATTTGACCGTCATAGGCATTGATTTCCTAGAATCAAATTAGTATTCTATGATTTAACTTTTGAGCTTAGAATTTGTCCTAAATGATTGTGCGTTTGAATTTTCAGAATTACTCGGGTGACAAGGAAAACTTGGGAAAGTGTGAACAGGTATAGTAATCAGCTTCAATATAAGATGATTCGGTATAGTTGTTATTAATTCTGTAAATGGAAAGTGAATCTATTTTGAATCTGTTCGTGTAGTTTTTCCTGGAGCTGATGAAAGTCCCACGAGTTGAATCAAAATTAAGGGTTTTTCTATTCAAGATGCAATTCAATACTCAGGTTTGCTTGACATTTTTGAACATCCGATAACTTGCATGATGTCCTATTGAGGTCAATATTTCCTTCCTGTCCCAGATTTCTGATTTCAGGAAGAGCTTGAGCACTGTAAATTATGCTTGTGAAGAGGTATGTCTAGTACACTAATGAATATTCGTTGCTTTCTTAACCCCTGATTAATTATATCTTTTCATGCACTAGGTTCGAAAATCCGTCAAACTGAAAGAAATTATGAAGAAAATTTTATATCTAGGGAATACACTGAATCAGGGAACTGCCAGAGGTATGCATACTTGAACATATCTACAGTGTTAGCATTTGCCGATACAATTTCATTATTTCCCTGCGACGTGTTATCACTTATGCTTAGCCAATGAGATTATCAAACAGGTATATATCAAAATATGCAGCTCTTCTATCTTTTTCCAGGGTCTGCTATAGGATTCAAATTAGACAGTCTTTTAAAACTCACAGATACTCGTGCATCAAACAATAAGATGACTCTAATGCATTACCTTTGTAAGGTATCTACTCTCTTTTTCTATATTTCCACTTTCGTCTGCTTTCTGTTATCTTGAGGATAATATTTGTCTACTTTCTATTATCTTGAGGATAATATTCGGTACGCTATCCTCATGACGATCAAATAAAGTCCTGAAATTTTATTCTTTAATGATCTATTGTCTTAAGTAAGTTACAAATGATGACAATTTGATTGGGCATGGACCGAATGGGTTATCTTTCATTTATGCTTGCATGTATCAATTCATGAATAATTCGCAGTTGAACATTGTTGCCGATACTCCGTTGGGATGTCAGATTCACACTATTTTGCATGATTCATAGTATATTAGATGCTATTGGATTGGTGCATTCTTTATAAAGGACAGTGCTAAGTGATTCATTTTTGTGTTCATCTTTGGCTCATTTTACCAGGTGCTGGCCACAAAGTCACCATCTCTTTTGGATTTTCATGAAGACCTTGTTAGCTTGGAAGCTGCCTCGAAGGTTTAGACATAGTTACCTATCCTCTAAGAGGGGAATTTTCTGAAGTGTTCAAATAGCAATAGCAACATCGAGGGTAACAAATGTCATTGCAGATACAACTGAAATCCTTGGCTGAGGAAATGCAAGCCATTATAAAAGGTCTGGAAAAGGTAAAGCAAGAATTGGAGGCTTCCGAAAATGACGGTCCTGTATCTGAAACATTTCACAAGGTATTCCGCCGCCCAATGTAATATATATGGCATTTCATATGTGAACATGGTGGTTTTCACCAAGTTATTTGAACTAATACCTAAAGCATAGTCTACCATCTACATTATGACGCTCATTACTTCCAAACTCTTTTGTTCACACATCTTTTTGATACTCTTGCCATGCTGACAGACTTTGAAGGCATTTGTTGGAGTTGCTGAGACTGAAGTGGCCTCTGTAATGATTTTATATTCTACCGCGGTAAATATTGTCTTTCATAAACATTACAGACAATATCTTGTGGTGCCAGCATATCATTTTTCATCTGTTATAAGATTGCTAACCGTTCCCATCATACAAGCAGGGAAAAAATGCAGATGCACTTGCTCTATACTTTGGAGAAGATCCTGCCCGATGCCCATTCGAACAAGGTGAGCAGACACGCAAAACATCAATAAATTCTCCAAATGCCACCATTTTCTCAAATGTTCTCTTCGTCCTCCCAACTTCTTGCAGTTACGGGCACGCTTCTGAATTTCGTGAGGATGTTTCGAAAGGCCCACGAAGAAAACTGTAAGCAGGCCGAACTCGAGAGAAAGAAAGCTCAAAAGGAGGCCGAAATGGAGCATGCAACAAAGCGTTTGAGCCTTGCAAAGAAAGGAGCCAAAAGCTGACCGTCGACATGTTTGGACCTTGTTCGAATCATCCATTTCACTAAAAAGGGGCTCCAAGAAAGACGCTTCAAATTGCTTACAAAGTGTGAAACTCCGCAGAAAAAAGGCAGCTTGGATCAAACCCAGGAAGAACTGAACTTTTCGACTGACTTTGACGGGTTCGTATTTATCGCCTTCTTCCACTGTATGCATGTCGGGCTAGCTAGGGCTAGACCGCTGAGTTCAGCACATAGTACTTGAGTGAATTGAGATCGAAACACAGTTCTAATTTCTCATAGCTCTTTCCACTGCATAAAATGCTAGGTTGTAAGGGGAAGGGGAGTAGTGGCGTATTGTAGAGATGAGAATGTATCTTAACCAATTGTACAGAACAGTTGCTAACATCGTACATAGGCAAACACTAATTCTTTGTTGTATTATAAGTTATAACTGTTGGTTTGGTTCCTTGTACCAAGAATGTAGTAGAACCTTGCCTACTAATATGTTGTATTGGCCTTCCCGAATATTATATATAAGAGTATTCTTGAAATAAAACTTTCCATTTTGTAGAGTAACGTCTCTTACTCCTCTGAAAGATTTTACTTGTACTTATCTGCAATGTTTTCTTTCTGAGCAAAAATGGAATAGTGCAAGCTGTCTCTTAGTTATTACAAGTCATTAGCCCACTGGCTCGGAAGAGGTTTGGCCCAATAATAAGGCCCAAATGAACCCATGGGCCCAATAAAAACGCCCCAATAAGCAAGTTAATGGGCCCGCTATTTAGTTTGATATTTTTTTCAATTAATAGAATGAGTAATTTGTCAACATCGTTTAGCAATTGTCCGATGTGAATTCTATCTACTACAGAGTTCGAAGTAAAACAATGTGTGTGATGATTATGTAATGCAAGCCATTGTTTACGAGCTCGGATTCGCAAGTCTCTAGTCAGCGAACAATACTGCGCCGCCGCGATGGAGGCGCGCCGAGGAAGTTCCGATAAAGTCCTAGCCGAATGCGAGCACCACGACAAAGGCGGCGGCGGCGGCGGCGACGCCGTACCTAGGAATCTGCACTGCTCGCTGATCACGATCCGTCACGACATCCCTCCGCCGATCGTATTCCCTCCGATTAACCACGAGAACCTCCACGACAGGCTACGCATCTTTCCGTCGCCGTCGGATTCTGAATCTGACTCGGAAACGACGTCGTCTGCGTCGACGTTCTCCCCGCCTTCGTCGCCGGGGTCGGATTTCACGTCGGCGCATCCTAAGGCGATTAAATCGAGTCGAAGGATTACGCTTGCGGAGGTGGTGGCGGCGAGGGTCAACGCTGTGGTGAGGTATCTATGGAGTTACTTGGTGAAGTGGAGAGGTGTGATTCTCAACTTTCGCACTCTTGCCTTTGTTGCTGCGCTGTTTTACTTCAGGGAACGGCGGAGGAGTAAATCTAACGTTGTTGCCGTGAAGCTGAGAGAGGAGGTTCGTAGGCTTTTCTTCTTATCCGCAATGTGTTCGATAAAATGCCTACACTGTAGATGATGACTCCTTGCTTTGAGTTACACACACGAGTTTCATTGATCTTTTATTCCTTTTCGCCCCTTCCTTTCTTTCGTGCAGAAAATCAAGCAATTGTTGGATCAGATATCACAGATGAATCAGATGTTGCTGGTTTGCGAACCCATCAAAACAATTGGAGCTGGGATGAACGTTTGAAGTCAAAAACTGCAGATTCCATCACGAAAAGGTAACCATCTCAAAGATCTCGTATGAGTTTCTGAAAAAAGGGTTCTTTAATGTCAAAGATTGTAGGCTAAAGAGTGCGAAAGATATTGAGACTACATTTGAAGTGTTCATGTACAAATCACTCTGTAGCTATTTCAATTGTAATGCCATTTCTTCTCACAAACTGCTTGAAGCTGCTTCACACACACTTGATAATGCTGCAAATGATTTGGATTGTTTTGTTTTTACATACAATCTTCGTACAGATTTCGTGTTTAGCCATGCAATAACAGATCTTCAACTATAAAGTATTACAAAGAATGACGACGGCCATCAAAACCGTGGAGTCTGAGACGCTAAAATCATGGTCCAAAAAGGAAAGAAAACAAGAACGAACGAGTAAACATCGAGCGATAATTAAAAAAAGGTTCGTAATAATAATACAGTTGTATCCGTGGATTCGAAGCCCAACTTCCATAACCGAAATCGTTGCATTGCTCGACGAAGCCATTCTTCCATTGCGCTTCCCTCTTCCTCAGGTTTTAGCGACTATCTCCTACACGAACATCATCAAAGCACATCTTAATATCCATATCGAGAAGTCTTATGCTTATTCAAAATGTACGAGGAAAAAAAAGATTTCATTCGACAGCCCGAAATTCAAAACACGAAAAAATCAGATCATACCTAAAACAGCAGCACGTTTCAAGCCCTCGAATGGCGAATATCGAGCCGATCAACATCGACCAAAGGATTCACCGTATCGTTCCTAATCTTCTTAACATTAGGGCTAACCAATCCCCTATGCCTAAAACCATACAAGTCCAACACCTGATTATCCGCGAAATTAAAAGCCCTCTCCATACTCTTCAAGCACCTCTTCACCGAATAATCCCCGTAGCTCCCGCAAGGCTTACACCCCACGAAATGCGTAACGAACGGCCACCTTTCGTCCCCGAGCCCAGGGCGGTACTTCTCGATCATCTCCTCGTATCGATCCACCAAGCCCTCCCAAAAACCGTGCAGATAGAACGAATTCTCAACGAAAACTTTGCCCATCCACTTCTCTCGATCCTTAGTCAGCAGGTAAATCAGCGCCGACTGATCGTCAGCTTCGAACGCCGGCCGACCCTTTAAATTTGCAGTCAATATCTTCCCAGCTTCTTCCCTGATCGG
The DNA here is from genome assembly GCA_027422505.1 of Craterostigma plantagineum. NCBI lineage: Eukaryota > Viridiplantae > Streptophyta > Magnoliopsida > Lamiales > Linderniaceae > Craterostigma > Craterostigma plantagineum. Next base: position 1,866,536 of record JAPQWV010000035.1, read on the forward strand.
CCCTTTTGGACCCATCGGAGCCCAAACGTCGAGCAAATCCAACGTCCACTGACAGTTTCTCACCAAGAAACTTCCCGTGTTCAAAGCGATCCAAGATTTCTGCTCGAAGAGAAGGTCCTGGTAGCCGTGGATGACCATGTTGTAGCCCTTGTACTTCGTCAAGGGAAGCTCGAAAGCCATGTCGGTGAAGAGCGCGTCGCTGTCCATCCACCATATCCATTCTACCTCTGGGTGGGAAAGCATCAGTCGCCTGATCAACGGAAGCTTCGCCCAGTATCCGGCGAGTTCTTTGTCTAGGTGAGCCATGTTGTACACGATTTCGATTCCGTGGATTCTGCAGTAGTCGATCTTGTTCTTGGCCGATTTCAGCAGGTAATGATCGCCGATGGCGTTGTCGCAGGGGTTGGGCGGCGAGCCGGTGACCAGCAGCACCCTAGGCCGGCCGTTGCTCAGGTGGTTCGGGAAATTAGGGTTTCTGCGGAGCCATTGCTTTCGATCTGAGTCCCAAGCGTCGATTTTGGGGCCGAGGGAGAAGGTGTCGTTTAGGGTTAGGAATTTGGGTCCGGGTCGAGTCGGATCGTCGTTTTCGTCGGGGTCGCTGTCGGATCGGATCTCGGCTAAGATCCGATTCGTTTCTTCGATGAGGTGCTGGTTCTCGGCGTCGGCCTCGGAGGAGACGAGGTTTCCGATTCCGATGGTGCCACGTAGGACGAGGATGGTGACGAATCCGCAGAGGACGGTGATTTTGATGTTGTTGAATGTCTTCTTGATCTGTCGGCTACGGGGGAGGAGGGAGGCGGCTCGGCCTCGGACGCCGACGCCGTTCGCCGTCGTGGGAAGAGCTCCGGCGGCGGCGGAAGCGCGCTTCTGAGCTGAGAATGAGCTCTCCGAGCCCATCTGTGCTGACTTGTGTTTTTTCTTTGAGGTTTTTTTTCTTTCCTTTTTCTCCGCAAATGGTTTTGACTCAAATCTGTTGAACTCTGACTAAGGTAAAATGGAGAAGATGAACTGAAAACAAAGGTAAAGGCAATGCACCGACGATGGGGACTGATTTCTTTTGGAATTGTTTATTGCCCAAATCTTGATGATGATGCTTATTCATATCTCTATTACATATATACATAGAGACAATATATAATATATATATATATATATATATATTGTCTGGTGGAGGTGATGAGAGGGACAATATGGCTGTCGGCGAGCTGGAAGTTTAAACGCGTTGATCAAAGATTTAATTTTGACTAATTGGGTTTTACGGGTTGACGTATTTCTATATTTAATCAAACTAAATTTCTTACAATTTTTTACGGTAATTATGCCCATTTTTATAGCGACAGCTCACTCACAAGCTAACGTCCGAAATTAGCATGCGTGATTTAACATATTAACGTTCTGAGATTCGTTAGATCACATAATTTGACCATTCTATTATCACATTCGCTGCATAACTAACTTTAACTGTTCTGACTAACCTTGTCTGTCATGTTCAACTGACTAGTTTTAGATCGATCCATAGGTTGAGAGAGACTACTGAACAATAAGCTTTTCAGCTACCAATCTAAGGCCAGCGCTCTGCTGATAATCGTAAGCAGCGAAGGAGAAGAACGCGTCCACAAAGTTCCCCCGAGCGAGCAACGAATCGAGGGCAACGGCGTCGTATCTGCTCGATACAATCTCTCCCTTGCGATATATCTCTGTAGTTAGCCTCGTTTCTTCGCCTTCTGATAGAGTTGGTAGACTGCAAAGGAATCGAACATGCGAGTAATTTCCCATGGTTAAGCGAGAGAATCGATTACATAAAACCAACAAGAATTTAATCCTCAAGAGTTAAAAATAGGGGTAAGAGAACAGAAAACTTACTGCAATCGAATGCTGGGGAAGTTGTAATATCCCGGGCTCCTCTTTACGATGGGTTGCCACTCTGACAAGCTACCACAATCCACCGACTGTTTCTCAGCTAAATCATTAATTGCGTCGAGGATATTGCATAAATCCCGAGATGCATTTACCACGATACTCAGTCTTGGACGGCCGGCGTAGTCGACATACTTTGTGCTGATCCCAAAGCGAATCTTGAGATGGTTGCACTTTAGCTGCAGTGGGGCATTGTTGTGTAATATTTGTATTCTCTGAATTCCAGGGTAAGTTGAAGGTGTGGCTGAGATTGAAGGGATTGAAATTTCATGAGGTTCCAAGAAGTCAGTAAGGCCATTAGAACCCTCTGAATGTACAGAAATTTCATCGGCGTTTTCATCTTCTTCATTGTCCTCGGGGAGAGGTTCAACTTCGATTTCGAATCTTAGGGTCCCCATATCGTAAGGACTAGGTTTTTGTGGGGTGGGATCATCAGTGTTATGAAGGCTTGTTTCGCCAGTGTTTGGTGTCCTAAGACACTGTATAGGATGGTCTTCAGACATTGTGTTGTTATTTGGAGAAAATGACGTCGAAACATTCTCGATATTGATGATTGGTCTTGACGGGCTTTCACTAGGCTGAGTCTCTGTTGAATTTTTTACGTTGCTCCAATTCCTTGAGGTGGAGCTGGGAGAAATCCAACTGTTATCAGTGAATATGTCTGGGAGGCTTGATTCCTATGAGTTCGATAAATAAACAACAAAGGAATCGTAAGACATTGAAGAGCATGGAGTAAAAGGGGTTGTGACCAAACTTGAAGATTAAGTATTGATGATAATAAGGCTTGATTTCTATGAGTTCGATAAATAAACAACAAAGGAATCGTAAGACGTTGAAGAGCATGGAGTAAATTGGGTTGTGACCAAACTTGAAGATTAAGTATTAATGATGACAATAATGATAAACATGGAGTTTACCAAGAAAAGAACCGCTGCACAGTTCTTAAGGACTTCAAGATTCATGCGAACATCGTCCAAACTCCTATAATAGAAGTGACTCAGCTGGTCAAATAAAGGAAGATTACTCTAGATTTGACGTAACGTCTGTAGAAACTAGAATAGAAATGCTGTTACCTATGCGTCTGTTGCCCGAGCCCAAAATACGTTGCGAGGCTAGCCATCTGACAAGAAAAATGTATAAATAGATTTCAAGACGTAAACTCATCCAACGTTCATTCATCAACTTTACAGAGAGTTTGTTTGCACCATTTCGAAGCACCAAAACAAACTAACATTGCAAATGGATATAAAAAAGTCAAATATACTTTCATATCACCAGCTCTTCTGCCAAACTTTTGTGTCAACAGTGCTAGAGAATCAATAGTCCCCTTAGGCTCAGGGGCTGGCCTGTTGATCTCTGCAAATGCCTCCCTTATTCGAGCACAGTCAAATCTCAGTATATTATGTCCAGCCCATATTCTACCTGCGCCAAGGGATGATCACCAAATGAATAGTATTCAATTTGAAAATCATAAGGCAAATACATGAACAAAATTCAAGCTAGAAGGGTGCGTGCGTGGAGTTTCTATGCAACACGTTCCACAAAACCTTACAAATACGTGAAATCACAAAATTCAAATAATTACCCATACCGTGCAAGAATTCGTAGACATCATCGGCGATCTCCGAGAAGCTCGGAGCAGATGCGACGGCTTCTCTGGTGATCCCATTGCACCGCACCGACCGCGACGAAATCTGCGACAAATTCTTAGGTCGGACCAAAGTTGCGTAGCTTCGGAGCTCCACGAGCTTCCTCGGGCATACCCAAATCCCCCCGAATTCGAGCAAAGCGTATCCCTGTCCGGTTCGGGAAGGTACGGTCGTCTCCACATCGAAGAAAGCTATCTCCGATCGATCACCGCCCTCGCTAGTAGCCACCATTCCTATGCAACAGTTCTTGATTTGTGCGTGAAGAAAATTATTGTTCCTAAAATTGGAGAAATTCGCAGCAGCTCAATATATAAACGGTCGGGCGGTGCGCGCGCTATGGATGGATGAGGTCGACATATCTTAGCGACGAAGGTTAGCTTGTGCGGCGGTGTGAGGGAAGGGTAGAATGGTAAGAATGCGTGCGAGATGGGAACACGAAAACGAGGAAACGTGATTGTATTTTACTGTTCTACCCTCGCACACGAAAAGAGATGAAGCGTGCCGTATTTACTAATATAGCCTCACGCACGCAAGGTATATATATTATATTCGACATTTCCCCTTGCAATTTTCTTGAAGGATTTGTATTTGTATAGCTAAGGAACTTATGGTGAGTAAAAATTGAGAAATTGGTCTTTCAATCTGATATATTTGATTATAATTTTACCATTAATTGCTTTTAATTACAATTTACCCTTTTAATTCTTTAATTACAATTTTACCTTTAACATTTTAGTTATGACAAGTTTATCCTTAAACTAAAATTTTACTTATAACATAACTTAATTAATAATATGAAAATGTCAAAATATGAATAATTGAATATATCTGCACACACGTGCTAAACATGCTAGTTTATATAGTCGAGCTAAAGTGGTCAATATCTCCAAATTAAAATTAAAGATGATTTCGTTTGACCTACCCAACTATTATGATTTGTGTGGAATTGAGGTAATTTATGTGGGTTTGAACTATTATATTCGAAATCAAGATTTGATTCAAATTGAACTTATTCTGACCATGAAGGCTAGACAGTTTTGCATGAGGCTATAACTCATAAAAAAACAATTTCGAAATTTGAACATGAAATCACATATCCCCTTCTTAATTTATTTGAAAGCATACAGTTAAAAACTACAGCAGTTTCGAAGGTAGTCATCTCCACAGCACAAATTCACCACTGCATAGTTTGTAACTTAACACTACGCACTTGGATGGATGTCTTTGGCTCCAATTATTATTTCTCAGTTCTTCCTTCCTTCACACAAAATGATGTGGTAGCCATGCCTGAATTTTGACGATAAGGAAAAACAAGAAATCGAAAAAATGCAATTAGAGTAAATGATGTGACATATGAGATCAGAATTACACATAGCATGACAGGGATATAGTCGGAGAAAATACGTATTACATAGATTATTGACAGTATTAAGGTTTAGAGCGGATGTTGGGGGAAACTCACGTTGATTTGAACGGTGCACTGGTCGCCCCAACGAGCGTGTTAAATGCAACCTCCTGAAAAGGGCCAGCCATTTTACCGCGGGGGAACCACCCTAGATCCCCGCCTTTCTTACCAGATGGGCACTCGGAATATTCAGCTGCTAACTGCAGACCGAAAAATAATAATCGAAGTATGATTGAAAGAAATAGATTTTTGGCCAATACCATAGAAGTTCAACAGGTTATAGGGGGTTATATTCATATTAACATAGGACGAACTGGAATTGCATTGGCTTATAGATCTTGAGAAGAAAGATTCTTCATTGTTAATCAACATTCTTGCTGGTAAACACAGTCTAACAAGTCACTTCATGCGAACTTATTTTTAATATATATTTTGAACTTGAAGCCATCAATTTACTCGCACAACAAAGGAAATAGTGAGGATGAAGTACCTTGGCAAATTCAGCTGGTGGAACTTTATCTCCGTTACTAAGCCAACCATCTTGTAGCTTCTTATAAGCTTCATTGATCTTTCCTTGCTTCTCACACAAGATGTGTCGGGCTGAACAACACAAAATTCTTTCAGACGAGGCATGAAATGATAACAGACTTTAAAATGTAGGGAAAGGAAAGCCACCTTTGACATAGGTGCAAGTTCCTAGACCATCTGATTTTCCAGCTTTCCCTTTACCCTTAGAACCAGCTTCATCACTTCCACCTGCTGCTGCTTGTTTTCCCTTGTTTTTTCCTCCTCCATCCTTCGGCTTTGAGTCCTTCCCCATGAGTAACACTAGAAAAAGGGTACATACATCAGACCACTAAATGACAGAAATTCAATAAAGTTCCTCAGCAAAACATGATTTAAGCAGCACATACATAAACAGCACTCCAAGGATCGAAGATAAACACTAACACAAACGCGCCGATTGTGAATCTCATTCAGACTATTCAGCAATTTGAGTCCCAAACTAGCCATTCAAGATTTGAAAATCATTCAATCGTGAACAGGAGCAAATCAACATTCACAAAACAGTTCCTCCCTGAAAATTGGCTTTTCCTTCATTCTCCGTCGGAAAATTCAGAAAAAAATTTAGCACATTAAAACTCTATTCACGAACTCAGGCGTGAACTCCACGGAACCAATTTACAAAAACCTAATCCGATCCATTCACCATCGAGTAGAAACACCGGATTCCTATCCCGTACATACATATAAGCACGAATCCAAAACTTCCGATAATCTCTTACCTAAAGATGAACTTCGTCAGACAATGGCAGCTGGAAACCTCAGAGTGGGATATTTACTGTAGAGTTTCTACGCGACATTATTTATTTATATATTTTGCAGACGGAAATTTTTTTCTATTCTTATTCAATATCTGCAAAAATTACAAAATTATCCTCCAAACGAATGAATCGCATATTTCTTTATGTACCGAAAGTCCAAGTTGGATCGATTCTTCAAGGAATGCATGTTTTTTTTTACTTGAAAAAAAAATGATCTATATTACGATAACCTTGGCTTAAATTTTAAATTACCACCCCTCTAATCATTAGATCATCAAAGTGTACTTCACTTTGTTATTAATAAAATAATAATTAAGAATAAGAATAATAATACTACTATAATAATAATAAGAAAAATTTATGATATTACAACAGCTTGTCTATGCTCCGAACCAAGAAAAAACAAAAACATGAAGAAACCTAAGACCTGCAATGTCCGAGCAGAACCTTTCGTCGAGACGTATTTCGAAAAAATAAAACAAAAAGCGCGACAACGCTCCTACTCCGAGTCGGAATCAGAAAACGCCATCTGCCGAGCGTCTTTAGGCTCAAAGTCGGTCATCGAAGGCGGGATGAGCTTGTTCGTCCCCGTCCTTTGCCTGCGCTCCCTTCGCCTTTCCTTTTCCCCATCCTTCAGTGTGAAAGAAATAAATGCAACGAATTTAAGATCCAATAAAGAAAAAAAAGCCTAACCAACCTCAAAAATACTCGTGCAATAATATGTGTACCTTTTGTTCATGGGATTCGCTAGGGTTCCTCGACTGAGTCAGCGACGGCGATGGCTTGCTTCTGTTGAGCCAAATCAGACCGAAAGACATCAACGATGCTAGAAGCAGAGACGGGCCCACCCTCGGGTCCCCGAGGTAGTCGTATACGTTCGTTGCGAAGCTATTCACTCGCTGCTTCAAGCTTTTTCCCGATGAAGATATCAACTTCTTCGAACCCTTTGACCATGCTTGCCCGCCCTCCTCGGGCAACAGCTCGGGCGCTTTCGTTTTCTAGAATTAATTTCACTCTTTATGCATGTGTATATCTATATCTATATATATATATATATATATATAGAGAGAGAGAGAGAGAGAGAGAGGGAGGGAGGAGGGAGATGTAATCGAGCTTACGAAAGGAGGAATCTCCCTGGTGTCGCCGTCTTTAATTGTTTTGGAAATCCATTGTATGATCTGTAACGAAATGGATCATAAATAGGAGGTTTTACTTTAATCGTAGCTGTGATAAATTTTCACTAACATCTGATATTTCAGTCGAGCCGTTGTACTTTGCGACGAGCGTGGAGACTGGGTCGAACTCGGTGTGATGCCAAGCATTGAAGACGTTGTCGTTCGCCTTTTTCGATGATTTTTTGTCGATGTTTTCGTCTTCTGCGGCGGAATTCCTTTCGTACCGGATAATGAAAAGGCGGGGCGTGTCGACCATACCCCTCTGGGGCCCGCACGTCTCGTAGCTATCTTCCGAATTAATGTGGAACGAGCAGTATTTCTGCAGAGGAATGTTCGTCCAGAAATTCAGAAATTAACGATACGAATACAAAAAAAAATTAAATGAAGCGTCAATGGCTTACTTGCTGGGCCTCGCCGTCGAGCCAGGCGAAAGAGAGCCTCTTTTGCCTCAGCGCCCCGGCCGCGGAGGTCAACTGCGACGGGTTGTTTTCTTCTTCATTCGAGAGAAGTTTTTCTTGCACGCTCCGCATGGTCTACAAGCATATATGTCGTCAAAGACCATACACAAGTTAGCATCAAACGAAACAGTGAATTTCATCGGAATTTGCATCTTTGCTAATGAGTACAAACTTTCTCCCAATTCTATGATGATTATTATACGAAAAAATGACATGGAGAAGAGTGGCGTATGCAATTATATGCTATTATGGATTGTGTGCACGATAAGTTTCTCCGACGGAGACTGCTTATTGTTAAATGACCACTTCACCTAAATATTTACGTGTGATGGAGGTGCATCATATTTAATATTTTATTTCTAAAGCGCTCCTGCCCTCTAAACTGATTTTTTTTATGTGGCCTTAAACATGGTTTTTTTTAAAGAGGATTTGCCCCTAAAAGCTTAAGCTTGTAGGGAGCGTATCGTATTTCACTTTACAAATTTTATTTTCCAATACTTTTGAAACACTAAATGGACGAAAAATCAATCAGTAAAAGCATTAAGGAGGTGAGAAGAAGAGACTAACTTGGCGCATTTTGTTGAGTTCCTGGCTTGGTCTACCAGCGACAATCGCACAGTACCATATCTTAGTATCGAATCCACGGCGCGAATAGCCATGGACGTCACAGCCCAACTCCATTGACGTCAGATTTCTCAATTGAGGAAGCGCTGAAAAATCGCAAATCGTTAAAGATTACTCAGCCCAACAGCCCTGATGCAGTGAACTCGAATCGAACTGTGAACAAATTAAACCGTACCGAAATGTTTGTTCTTCTCCATAAGATCTAGGAACAACGAACTGTTGACTGATCCTGCAATGATTGCATAATTAGCAACTCAACCCACAATTCAAAATTATAATTTTTTTCCTTTTATTGAATTAAGCAGTGAGCTGAGACATGCCGTGGTAAATGACTGGTTCAGATCCTGGATCTCTCAGAAATACTATTGCAGGCGTAGACTCGACGCCAAACCTGTAATAAGGCATATGGATAAGCGATGAAATGAAATTGCGGAAAAAGTAATAGGCGACATACATTTTCCACCAAAAAGCAGATTCTTCTTCTTTCCATAGAGCAAAGCCAAAGGTTGCATACGATGAATATTTTACAGCAGCCGAACGAATGAACGGACTAGCACGTTCGCCAGTTTTTGAGATGAAAATAACTCTAACCTGCGCATAATGTTTACTAATAGTAATGTACTCGAATTTTAAAAACCAGTTCTTTACAAAAATCAAGTTGCATATTGTAAACGAGAGAAATTAAAGCCAACAACACGCTGAGATAATCATATGGATGATTAGAAGAATAAAACCATTTTTCTAACAGACAATTATTACATTGCCCAATGCATAAGGGATAGAGATATCATGATGTATGGCACAGTCATTGCTATTTAGGACAGTGCCTAGGGTCCTATAGGCATTGAAACAACACCGAAAAACGCCAATCATCAATCACATATTTATCATGACAATGATGGAGTTCAAGATATAAGTGTGCCGAGACTAGAAGATAAACTATACCTGATGAGGTTTACTCTTTACCAAAAAATTTGGAATCTGACAAGGAAAAATAATTAAAATTAATAACGACCGTTCAAGATCACAAGAAACTGAGAAAAAAAAAAGCGGAGAGTGCATAAGTTCCTTTGTCCTTATGCTATAAACACAATCTTTACATCTGCGACTTTTTAATGGAAAACTGCAAATCGAGGATTACCAGTGTTTCCTTTGTATAGTACAGTATTCGAGGTAAATTTAGGATGCTGGTCGCCAACCAATCAGTGACTGTGTCAACATATAGTTCGCCCTCATACCTATAGCCGAAAACTTTTTCAAGTCTATAAATCCCGAAAAACAAGAAAAAAAGGAGCCAGAAATTCAAATTAAGTCATGTACGAGTAGGAAATGCACCTGTGTAGACAGCTTGAACTTTTACAACCAGGAGGAAAAGCTAAAATTGCCGGAAGTCCTGTACAAGAAAAACGCTTGATGCTAATACGGACATCAGTTAAAGCATAACAGATTTTGACACTGAAATGTGTTGCGTGTGTGTGTGTGTGAGAGAGAGAGGGAGGGAGGGAGGGGGGGAGGGAGGGAGGGGGAGAGAGATAGAGAGAGAGAGAGGGAGGGAGAGGGAGAGAGAGAGGGAGAGAGGGAGAGGGAGAGAGAGGGAGAGAGAGGGAGAGGGGGAGAGAGAGAGAGAGAGAGAGAGGGAGGGAGAAGGAGAGGGAGAGAGAGGGAGAGGGAGAGACAGGGAGAGGGAGAGAGAGAGAGAGAGAGGGAGAGAGCGGGAGAGGGAGAGGGAGAGGGGGAGAGGGAGAGGGAGCGAGGGGGAGCGAGAGGGAGAGGGAGGGAGAGGGAGAGAGAGAGAGGGAGAGGGAGCGAGGGAGGGAGGGAGAGGGGGAGAGGGAGAGAGGGAGGGAGGGAGAGAGAGGGAGAGGGAGCGAGGGAGGGAGGGAGAGGGAGAGAGAGGGAGGGAGAGAGGGATAGGGAGGGAGGGAGGGAGGGGGAGGGGGAGAGAGAGAGAGAGAGAGAGAGAGAGAGAGAGAGAGAGAGAGAGAGAGAGAGAGAGAGAGAGAGAGAGAGAGGAGAGAGATTCAGGCAAAGTGAAGCAATCATCGGAGAGATGTCATGAACACTCTCCAGAAACCCATAATTCATAATTTTGTCGAAAAGTAGACAACAAATCTGGGTTGTATTATGAGTGTATTAGTAATCACACCATTTCTGAAGAAAGGCCGTCCACTAGATTTCTTCTGGGCTAGATATCCAGTAAGTTGAACATCACCAAGTTCTACCACGCCAGTATTCGCTACCCCATCCAGCAAATAGACTAACGACAAAGATAAAACCATGGAAATGACGCTCGAAAAATGGGTCAGATATAAACATTTGACATTGTCATACAGAGAAACTTACCGATTCTCTTCCAATTAGTAGAAAAATCGTAGCAACGGCTGCTTGCGGATGAAATTACCTGCATCAGATCAAAAAACAGTTTTTGCTAAAAAAGAGGTATTCATCAACAAATTCCAACTATAAATAGATATGACGGAGACTCTAGGCAGGGTCTCCAAACAACCGAAGATTGAGCGCATAAACAACTCAAGATATTTGGAAAACTACTACAAAAAAATGACAGAAATGAAGGTCAAAGTAATGAAAATTATAAACAGCAGAAATTCACATACATGTAAACCGTTTGAAGTAATTCTCAGTAGAGATAAGGTTTCAGTTCATCAAAAGGGAATAGTGAGATGCAAGATCAAAGGTCAGAATTAGTAATGTGGTGGTATGATTTTATTGTATCGGAATCTTTCATTAGTTCTCATCAGAAAAGCCACCGAACAAATACCAATGCTAATCCAGGGAAAGAAAGTATACAATATGAAGCATATAAGAACCTGCACTAGCAAGGCCTTGTCCTCTTCAAACACAGATAGAAAGTTCTCCGAGCTGATTAAATATAAATCGTTCTCTGCAGGATCTGAGATGACAAAGAATAAAACAATGCAACGCTACTTACCAACGTGTGACCTTACGCAAAAACAATATATATTATATGAAAGTCTTGACAAACCGAATGGAACAGCCTTTATTAACGGAAGGTCCACTTCAGAAATATGTTTCGCTGAATGGTGCTCCTTGAACTGTTCAAGTACGTGCTACATAATCCAGAAGAATGAAATAATAGGTTAGCAACTAGCAACTAATAATTTGGAGAAGATGATAATTCAAAAGAAGACGGTATTCTAAAAGCTAAAACATGCGATAAGCATAGCTTAGAGTTTCATAAAAAGGGTAGTGAAAGAGAGCGTACATGATACTCATCAATGTTATATACGTCATAGTCTCTCTTCAGTAACGGATTTGTCAGCAGCTCGAAAGCATACTGAACCTGCAACACATGTGTTATCAAGAACTATTAATCCCTGTTCAACGTTGTGAATTGAATTGGCAATCATCTGACATTGGTGTAGTAAATCCCTTAAAACTAGGATAGTGAACTGGGCTAATTACTCAAGAATCGAGCAAGTAGACTTCATATTCACAAGTTATCAAAATGATGAAAACTCATATGGAGTGGTAACCTTAAGGAGATCGACCGTCGGAGGAATGTTATCACTCGATTTCCTGAGTCAACAATTTTTCGGCAGAGAGAACTGAAGAAGGCCCCAAGTTAATACAGATAATGCTGAGTAGAAGAGCAAGATGTAGAGGTGCAACTAGTACAAATCTGTTCTCTAACGTACTCAGAAAGTATCGTAAAGTAACACATTAATTTTTCTGAAAGATTCAAACTCTACATATCTGTGATCAAATAAACACAAATTCGACTCTCATGCCATTGCACTTCCACGCAAGAAAAACAAAACATCACTCCTGAAACAAGTAGAAAACACCCAAGAATACAAAATTCAATCACTAAGGGAGAAACAAAAACCAGAACTAAACCTCGCAGCATTTAGAATTAAGGAAAAGATCTAAAAAAAAAAGGTATGTATTCATATAATTACCATCTGGACATGATAACTTCATACGCTCGAGTGACTTCTTCAACTGAACTGTATTTAGGGATACCCAACGCTGTAAAAATTAACAATCGAGTTAGAATCCCAAACAGCAAAGAATATTACTACCAGAGAAGAAAATTAGTGATCAAAGGTACCATCGTAGTATGACGGCGGAAAACTGCGAGGCAAAACAACGAGCTGAAAGAAAATCGATATCGAGAGAAGTAAAATTGGAACCCAGTAAGCTCTAAGCGTGGATGTCGTAGAAGATAATGAATCTCCATTGCCTCTTCGATTTGGGGTCGCCATTCAAATTCAATTGCTAACAATTCTTCCGACAAGTGTTCGCCGTGTTCAAGAATATCGAGTGCCGAGCATCAACGATATAGATGGATTCGCGGTGACGCAACTTCTACGATTCTTTGTCCAATAGTCGTCAGTGGCAAGTGCGATGCTGTTTGTTTGTACTATGGAGATCAACTATGTTTTTGCCGATTTATTTCTTGTATCCTTATGATTTTGCTTTTTCTTGTGTCACACTTGATTTTTTTTCCCAAAAGTTGCGTGACGATCTAATCGAAACTAATTAGTAACTTCCACTTATTTCTTCTAATCATTCTGTTTCGGGCTAATTCTTCTCATTTCTATTTTTGGTAGAAAAGTATTCCAATAATTAAACCAACTACACCATTTATATTAAAAAGACTTCTTAATTTGTGTGCCCAATAATAAGTTTTCTCTCTCCATACCTTAAAAGTGTATTATAATATTAAATTAATGTAGTTTCTTAATCTCCGGGTACACTAATCTTTGAAAAGAATTAAATGGGACATAGGAAGTACTTATTAACAATGTAGTCCAATTAGTAAGGCATTAGTAGGCCGTGAAAATGGCCTAAACCGCCTAGGCATAAATTAGACGGTTTACATTTTTATTTTCTAAAAATTTAAATATATATCAATATTAGTACATAAGTTTCTCTTTTTTGTATTTATTTTGTCAAAACAATTAAAATAAAAATTGAACCGATTAATCCCATTAACAAACTTAAAAAAAAGTGTCCAGCAAAAAAAAAAAGAAACTCAAGGCAAAAAAGCCTGTGCGGCGTCCCCTTTCTCTTGTTCTTGCGCTTTCCTCGACACTCGACGGCGTTGCTTCATTGCTCGTCGTACAAGCTTTAACCTAAAAGGGAAGTCGAATTTACTGTACGCAAAACAGTTATTACCTTGCAGTCAATGCAGCAATAACGATATCGATTAGGGTTTATCAACTTTCTTCTACAAACATCACAAGGCACTTCTCCTTCTAGAATAGCGTCCGACCCCACGTGCGGTAGAGGAGTTAAAGCTAGAGACGGCTTCTTATTGCATTTGTAAGGCTACGTACAAAAAAAGCGCAACGCAGCGGGATAAAAAAATGTTATTTTTGCGCAAAAACCCTAGAATTATATGTATTCCAAAGAAACTGTAGGGAATAGGTGCGCCTAAGCTCGCCGGAGATGGCGGAAAAGTCGCCGGCTAGGAGGTCGACTGATCACTGTTGAGCAGAACTGAAGAACTGAAGAAGAAGCTAAGTTCTGATGTATTAAGCTGCGAGCGAATGGGAGCCGTCGGATCAATCTGCGCGCGTCATCGGATGGTATATGTTTAAACCTGTTATATTAAATAAGAGACGTTAGATGAGGCGGGCTTGAAGATCAACGGATGAGATCCAAGGATGGAAGAATTGCTTTAGCAATTCTTTAAGTGAAGTAACGCTTCCTTCACTAGCTGCAGATATGTGCTGACCATTGGATGCACTGAAATCAGATCGGACGGCTGAGATCGAGCGCGCCAGTTTAACAGCTGAAGAAATCATATATATATACCAGAAAACAATGTGACGAGCCCACTTTGAGAGCTTGTAACTTTTGCTAGAGAGCGAATTAGCGAAAGTTGTCAACTAGGGTTTTATAGTAGGCGTGGAGTACTGTAAAACTTGTGTTGGTGTTCGATCGAATAAAGAGCTCTGTTGGTCCGTGGATGTAGGCAAACTTTGCCGAACCACGTTAACTTCTCTGTCTCATTTTCTGCAATTTTCGGTTCTGATTTGCTGCGAATTCGAGCTGCGATTGCTCGAATTGAGCTGATCGGTGATTGTGCGAGTGTTCTCTGATCAGTTGCGAGTCGATTGCCGCCGATTTCATAACAAGTGGTGCGGTGTAGCTGCGGATCGAAGTCGATCTTCAGACGATGGCTGCAACTCGGCTGGAAATGGAGATCTTCAATGGATCGAACGATTTCGGTCTCTGGAAGTTGAAGATGAAGGCTCTTTTGACGGAGAAAGGCCTTGAGGAGGCTCTTAAGCCTGAGAAGGACATGGAACCGAAGGATATGGCAGAGGCATTGAAGAAGAAAACCAGAGAACGAGCTTATGCGACGCTGATTTTATGCTTGAGTGATCAAGTGCTTCGCAAGGTTGCGAAGGAGACCACAGCCGAGGATCTGTGGAAGAAGCTTGATGAATTATACATGACAAAGTCCCTAGCTAGGCGCTTGTACTTGAAACAAGCTCTATATACCTTTCGGATGGTAGATGAAGTCGCATTAGAACCTCAGATAGATCAGTTTTCAAAACTGATTTTGGATTTGGAGAATATAGGTGAGGAGTTGAAGGATGAAGATCAAGCTCTTCTTCTCCTTTGCTCGCTGCCTAAGAGTCATGAACACTTTAAGGAGGCTCTAATGTATGGTAGGGATACTTTGAAGCTCGCAGATGTGCTCTCGGCATTGAGTTCTAGGCAGTTAAACTCAAGGAAAACTCATGAGGTAGCTGAAAATTCTGGTTTGGGTGATATGTTGCTTGTGAGGCAGAAATCCAATTTCTCTCAAAGGAAGGGCAAAGGAAAGGATGTGAATGAGGCTAGGGGTCCTCTTAGATGCTTCCATTGTCAAGAGGAAGGTCACATCCGAAGGTTCTGCCCAAAGAGAATCGGATCAAACACAAGCAAGGGCAAACATGTAGCTGTGGCAGATAGTGCAGAGTTTGGTTATGAAGATGCTGAGATTTTGAGTGTGTCTGAGCATGTGGAGAGCAAGGAGTGGATCCTTGACTCAGGATGTAGCTTCCATGTGACGTGCAACAAGAACTGGTTGCTAGATTACAAGGAAACCAGAGGCAAATCTGTCAAGCTTGGAAATGGTAAAAGCTGTCAGGTTTTTGGCATTGGATCTGTGAAGATTCGGCTTGAAACAGGTGTTGTAGGGATCCTAAAGGATGTTAGGTTCATACCTGAGATGAGGAGGAACCTGATTTCGATTGGAGCATTGGATATGCGAGGTTACAACATGAAAACAGAAGCTGGAAAAATCACAGTAGGAAAACAGAACAGGCTGGTTCTGACCGGGTTTCGGAGGCATGGAATTTACATTTGAAAGGTTGCTCAGTGCTGAAGACCACTGCTATGGATACTAGGAAATGTGGTCTGGTAAATGTGGTAAGAGGGAAGCCACAGAAAGGTCGTTTGGGGGTGAAACGAGCTGCTGGAAAACCCCTACCTGGAGCTGTTTTGGCAAAAACTGCTGTGATAAGCTTGGATAAGCTGAGCTCGGATTGCTGCGATTCTGAGCTCGAGGTGGAGCCGTCTTCACCGAGGAATGAGAGCATGTCGAAGCTACTTATGAGGACAAGCTCTGAGGTAGATGAAAGCTCAGATATGGAGGTCGAAACAGAGCAAGAGAGCTCGACCAAATCTGAGGTAAACGCTGAAATTTCAGAAACTGTTAAGGAAAGCTGTGATGCTTTGAATGTTGCTGAGCCTTCTACTGTGAATGAGGGCAAGGGAAAGGCAAAGAACAGCAGTTTAAGAGCATGGAGTGAAGCTCTTGAGGCTGTGAGAGCGGAATCTTCGGGTGAAACGAAGATTGGAAACTCGAAGAGCCGAATCGGTTCCAAGTGGGAGATTTCAATCTCGCTTGGGCTCGACAAGGTGTCTTTCGAGGCTCGAAGCTCCTAAGGAGCTTGATGACCAACAGAGCGGAGTTTCGGATCGAGGTGGAGCTTCGACAGAAGCTGCGAAAGGAAACAGCAGAAAATTTTCCTGAAGCTGATGAAAAGTGGGGCTGTTTCTGGTATGGTTTTTGAGCTGAGATAACTCCTGTGTTTGGGCTGCTACGGAGGAGTTCGAGGCATGGAATGCGAGCTCTAGGCTCAAGGTGGAGTTTGTAGGGAATAGGTGCGCCTAAGCTCGCCGGAGATGGCGGAAAAGTCGCCGGCTAGGAGGTCGACTGATCACTGTTGAGCAGAACTGAAGAACTGAAGAAGAAGCTAAGTTCTGATGTATTAAGCTGCGAGCGAATGGGAGCCGTCGGATCAATCTGCGCGCGTCATCGGATGGTATATGTTTAAACCTGTTATATTAAATAAGAGACGTTAGATGAGGCGGGCTTGAAGATCAACGGATGAGATCCAAGGATGGAAGAATTGCTTTAGCAATTCTTTAAGTGAAGTAACGCTTCCTTCACTAGCTGCAGATATGTGCTGACCATTGGATGCACTGAAATCAGATCGGACGGCTGAGATCGAGCGCGCCAGTTTAACAGCTGAAGAAATCATATATATATACCAGAAAACAATGTGACGAGCCCACTTTGAGAGCTTGTAACTTTTGCTAGAGAGCGAATTAGCGAAAGTTGTCAACTAGGGTTTTATAGTAGGCGTGGAGTACTGTAAAACTTGTGTTGGTGTTCGATCGAATAAAGAGCTCTGTTGGTCCGTGGATGTAGGCAAACTTTGCCGAACCACGTTAACTTCTCTGTCTCATTTTCTGCAATTTTCGGTTCTGATTTGCTGCGAATTCGAGCTGCGATTGCTCGAATTGAGCTGATCGGTGATTGTGCGAGTGTTCTCTGATCAGTTGCGAGTCGATTGCCGCCGATTTCATAACAGAAACATATACATGTATGTATACCTGAATCTTGCTACAGTCGATGAGTTTCTCTATATCGCGCAAAAGCACCGTGCTTTTGTATAATTGTCTGTAGATTGCGAGAATTGTGTGATTGTCGTGTTGGCGATCGTTTGCAATACAAATTCTGCAGAGTGGCGCTTTGCACGTTATGCAGTACCTATTTTGCTCGTTCTTCAACAGATTGTGATTTGGGCATTCGTCGAAGAACTTGGTCGACGTGAAGCTGACGAGCCAATCAGGGTATATCGCATTCTGCGCAAATTTTTTTCGAAAATGTTAGAAATTTAGCGCGACGATTTATTTCCTGATGAACATTGTTGTTTAAGACCGAAATCGAGATTTTTGAACTGTATTTATCCTACCCGGTGAACTGAGAAGTTGCTCATTTCTTGGGTTGGTGATAAATAATTCAAGGTTTTTACGAAGGTTTGATTGTAGATGATGACCCAGGTAGATAAGAGTTTTGTGTTGGCAAGTTATTTCTCGTTTATGTATGTAAGAAATTAATTTTTGTGAAGATTAAATAGAGAGGTTGCAGCTCATTGTCACTATCTGGAAGAAAATAAGAAGATTAACAAAATATTATCTTAAAAAGTTTAAAATTTAGTAAATCTACGGAAAAAACTAAAGCGGTATACACTTAATCTTATTTCGACTACCTTTTGAATTAAAAGCAAGTTATATCATATGACTAAAACCTCCTTTCGTAATTAAATCACTTTCCATGTTGACTTTGACTAGCTTCCAATTGACTTTCTACTCTCTCCGATTTTATTCCATCGTGAAGCTAAGGATAAGGTCCCCATTCCCGATTAATTTCTATGAGATTTCGAATATGTTTCTTATAAACTTTATGGTGCTCTGCATTCAAAATACGTTGATTTCATAATATATTTTTGTCGACATGTGTGCATAACAAAAGGAAACATGGTTGCATGTTTAAAGGAACTATCATCTAAGTGGCTTACTTTAAGGCTTACTTTAAGGTTTGTTTTGGAATACCTTTTTTTTCCCATTGATGTATCGTATGATTAAAGTAGATCACATATGTATAAAAGGAGGTGCTCCTTCTCCTTCGTAGAAATGTAACAGAGAAAAACCTTTCTATCGAATCGCACAAGTTTAACATGGTATCAGAAACATAAACTCATCAAGTTTATCGACTTAATCCATCAATACCACAAGAATCTAACTTCTTGTCCCTTTCTCAAATCCCTAATCTCGAAACAAGAGATTCAAATGGCTGAAGAAAACACAGCTATTACCCTACAAAACCAAATCACAAACCCAATCGAGTTCAATAACTCTAATAGCTTACCCATTGGCTTCAGATTGAATGATACAATCTTCAAGATCTGGTCACGTATGATAGAGGTTCATGCTGCAGGATCAAACAAACTTGGCTATTTAAACGGCCTAACTCCAAAAGTAGATGAAGGGCATGCCGACTACGCACGATGGTGTACGGAGGATGCAATTGTACGTGGATGGCTGCTCAAAATGATGGAACCGCACCTCCTTAGTCTATTCATTGATCGCCCAATAGCTGTCGATATTTGGAATAGAGTCACTCAAACCATATATGACGGAGCAGATGGCGCACAATATTATGAGTTGCGTTGCAAGGCAACAAAAACCAAGCAGAATGGACGGCCTCTTCACATATATTACGCTGAGCTGAATAGTGTGTGGTAAGAAATGGATAGACGACGTCCGTTAAAAATGAAATGTGCTGCAGATCTACTCGTCAGACAGGAGGAGATAAAAAAGGATCGAATTTATGACTTTCTTGCAGGTCTAGATGAAATCTTCGATTCTATTAGAGGCGATATTCTACGAATGAAGGTTATTCCTGGTATTGAAGAATGCTTTAATATGATTCGACGAGAGGCCCAGCGACAAATCACCATGCTAGGGAAGAAGGATCATGGAGAAGGTTCTCATATGGCCATGATCTCCAAACCAATATTTCTAAAACCACTCTTCGAGCAATTGAAGATGCTGAAAAAGACAAGTTACGCTGCACCCACTGCAATGGAACACGTTATACTAAAGACACATGTTTTGAGATCCATGGTTATCCTGACTGGTTTTTGGAAAAGCGAAAGCAGGCCAAGGGATGAAAAAACAAACTGCCGGCTCAAGCAAAGATGGCGAACACTATAGAAACTGAATTGAGTGTGGCTTCTGTTGCGACAACAATTGTTCAACCTTCTGAGTATGGGGAATTGTTGTCTCTATCCAACCGCATGTCTCTGGAAAGCTCAGGTAAGATAGAAAAGGGTTTTTCTGTATCTACATCACAAGATATCGGTTGGATTATTGATCAGGAGCTACAGAACACATGAGTTACGACAAATCTCTGTTTCAGCACATGAGTCCATCGTCGAAGAAAAGTGTTATATCTGCTAATGGAGAGACCACTCATGTCATTGGTGCAGGATCAATAACACTTACGCCTACAATTTCCTTACATAATTGTTTACTTGTTCCCTCACTAACTAATCATTTGCTATCAGTTGGCCAAATCACGGAACAGTTACAATGTGTTGTCATCATGTTTCCAAATTTTTGGTTGCTTCAGGATATTCGGACTCAGGCAATCATTGGGCGTGGTACTAAGAGGAAAGGGTTGTACTACGTAGACGATGTTGCGGTTGGCTATGCAAATCAAGCCAATAGTTGCAATAATGACGATGTAAGGAATATTTGGTTGTGGCATCGCCGTCTTGGACATGTATCTTTTGGTTATTTGAGAAAACTATTTCCATCTTTGTTTGGTAATATATCCGATTCTGCTCTTCAAGGTAACGTGTGCACTTTGGCCAAAAGTCATCGCATCTCATATCCGTCAAGTTTAACAAAGCGAGCAGCTCCGTTTGAGTTAATTCACTCAGATGTTTTGGGACCTGCTCCTAACTCGGTGAAATCTGAAACTCGTTGGTTTGTTACGTTCATTGACGACTGCACTCGGATGACATGGTTATACACTATGAAGCATAAAAGTGATGTAAGTGTTATTTTTGCAACATTTTATAGCATGGTTCGAACTCAATATTCTCTCCCAATAAAGATAGTGAGATCAGATAATGGCGATGAGTATATAAACTCCGAGCTCTCGAATTTTTTTCAAGCTAATGGAATTCTACATGAGACCACATGTCCGTGCACCCAACAAAATGGAGTTGCTGAACGGAAAAACAGACACATACTTGAGACAGCGAGAGCACTTCTTATTGGGGCAAGTGTTCCTCAAACTTATTGGGTCGATGCAGTCACTTATGCAGTATACCTCATGAACAGGATGCCGTCACGAGTTCTATCCTTTCAGACCCCGTTGGAGGTATTTGGCAAATATATTCACATCCATCGTTATTATAATTAGAACCTCGCGTTTTCGGGTGTGTCGCGTATGTACATCTGACTCAACGTACTAAACTCGACCCTTGTGCAGTACGTTGCGTTTTTTTTTTTGTTTTCATCCTCAACGGAAGGGTTACAGGTGTTATCATCCATCTACTGGCCATATGTATGTGAGCATGGATGTTACGTTATCGGAGTCAGAATATTTCTTTAGCGATCAAACCACCTTTAGTCCTCAGGGGGAGATAATATATGATAACTACAGTTGTATTGATCTCCCTCAACCAATGGAGTTTTCTGAGTCAGCGGAGAAATTCATCTACCAAATGAATCAGACGCTCTTGTTGAAAATAATGAAGATACCCAGAAGATACCATCTCATCTTCTCCTCTAATACCTGAACAAGATCAATCGGATATTCTCGAAGTAAGTAGTACTGAAAACCTTAATAATCAATTACATGCACCAACTTGCTATTTGCCTCCTAGACAGAATCGCGGGAAACCTCCTGATAGGTACTCTCCCAATGGAAAAGCAAGATATGCTATCGGCAAGTTTGTATCTACTCATAGGTTGTCATTGCAACATCAAGCCTTTGTAAATCAAATGGAGAGTATAAAGATACCTACAAAAGTCGAAGAAGCTCTAGAAAATCCAAGGTGGGCGGAAGCTATGCAAGTTGAAATGGATGCACTACAGAAGAGCGACACATGGAATATTGTGTCACTTCCACCAGGTAAAAAACCAGTAGGATGCAAATGGATTTTCACACTCAAACATAATGCAGATGGGACGATCGACCGATATAAGGCAAGGTTGGTGGCAAAAGGATACTCACAATTGTATGGCATTGACTACCAAGAAACTTTTGCGTCGGTTGCAAAGATGAATACAATCAGGATTTTATTATCATTGGCAGCAAATTTCAATTGGCCATTGAAACAGTTTGATGTTAAAAATGCCTTTTTACATGGAGATTTGGAAGAGGAAGTGTACATGCAAATTCTTCCAGGCTTTAATTCTTCACATCCTGATGGCGAAGTCTGCTGCAAATTGCAAAAGGCATTGTATGGATTAAAACAATCCCCAAGGGCGTGGTTTGGGAAGTTTACCGATGCTATGAAAAAATTGGGTATCATCAAGCAAACTCAAATCATACTTTGTTTATTAAACGCAAGGAGGACAAAGTTACTCGTTTCTAATCATATATGTAGATGATATGATTGTTACAGGTGATGATGCAGAGGAAATAAAAGGTTTGCAAAAGGAACTGTCTGCTGCATTTGAAATGAAAGATTTAGGAGGATTGAAATATTTCTTGGGGATAGAAGTTGCAAGAAAAAAAACAAGGTATATATTTGTCCCAATGAAAAATATATACTTGATCTTTTATCTGAAACAGGCGTGTTAGATTGTACGCCTGCTCAGACTCCTATCGTTTAGAATCATCACCTTTTCCATTTACCAAGATCAAGTGCCCACAAATAAAGACCGATATCAAAGATTGGTGGGGAGGCTAATCTACCTGTCTCACACACGGCCAGACATTGCATATGCTGTCAGTGTGGTAAGTCAGTTTATGCATGAACCTAGTGAAGATCATATGGCTGCAGTTATGAGGATCTTAAGTTATCTAAAGGGGACACCTGGAAAAGGGTTAACATTTAAGAAACATGGGCATATAGAAGTAAAAGGGTATACAGATGCAGATTGGGCTGGGAATGTCACAGATCGTAAATCAACCTCTGGGTACTTCACATTTGTTGGTGGAAATCTTGTCACTTGGAGAAGCAAAAAGCAAAATGTTACGGCAAGGTCATCTGCAGAAGCAGAATATAGAGGCATGTTTCACGGAGTAGCAGAACTATTATGGATTAGATTATTGCTTATTGAGATAGGCATACCACCTGAAGAGCCTATGCTTTTATACTGCGACAATAATGCAGCTCGGGAAATAGCAAACAATTCGGTGCAACACGATAAAACCAAACACATTGCAGTAGATAGACATTCATCAAGGAAAAGCTTAATCAAGAGTTGATTGATATTCATTTGTTCGCTCTAGTGAACAACTTGCAGACGTTTTAACACATGCAGTCTCTGTGGAAGCCTTCGGAGATCTCAAGACAAATTGGGCTTAGAAGACATCTTCGCACCAACTTGAGGGGGAGTGTCGACATGTGTGCATAACTAAAGGAAACATGGTTGCATGTTTAAAGGAACTATCATCTAAGTGGCTTACTTTAAGGCTTGTTTTGGAAATACCTTTTTTTCCCGTTGATGTATCGTGTGATTAAAGTAGATCACATATGTATAAAAGGAGGTGCTCCTTCTCCTTCGTAGAAATGTAACAGAGAAAAATCTTTCTATCGAATCCCACAAGTTTAACAATTTTTGCCAGATTTTTAAATTTGATCTTAGATTGCTGATATGAACACTGATCCTTAATTAATATTACATCATGTTTTAGTTCAATTCGTATTTTTAATAAATGTACATCCAAGATACTAATGTAGGTAATTTTACTTTTTATATATAAATATTGCTTCAGAAATCACGTCACATTATGACTGAATTTATATATGTGGTTGTAATAGTAATTGGCTTAATCGCGAATAGAAACTAAGGTTTTCATATATAGGTTCACGATAAATGAAAGTTTTGTCGTCTTAATTATAGGTGTAAGCACAGTATTATCACAAAATTCGTACGTATAGATCATGGAACATCTAAAAAATATTAATACATTGTTCCAAGAAAGTATAAATATGAGAATTTAGGGTAAGGGAGCCCTATGAGGCTTTCCCTTTCTGCTTTGTTTCCGAAAACTAGTTAGGGTTTCAGAACACTCGGGTTCGTCTCTGCCCTTTTGCGCTGTTACTTCCCTCAATGATTTTACCTACGAATAAATCGAAAAGCCAGTACAAATCATATATAGTAATAAGTCATTCGCAAGATTATATATAAAAAAAGTATCATAAAAATAGGCGCACACCTTACACTCGATCGAACAAAAACTATATTGTTGAGGATCAGTCAGTATGCGCTTGCAGAAAGCGCACGGTCCCTCTCCTTCGACGAGCAAAGATCCCGAGCTTTTGTGAGGGAGAGGAGTCAGCGATAAACACCACTTCTTATTGCATTTATAGGGCTGCATTTAGCTCATAAAATTTAAATCTCAAAGATAAATACATCAAATGCGCGTATAAATTGCCAAGAATACCGTAAAAAGAATGCCTGAATTTTATCGCAGTCGAAAGCGCTTTCCATCTCGCTCTGAAGCACGACGTCTCGATAGACGTGTCGATATATCGTTAGGGTTTTGTGGTCCTTGTGACGATCCTCGACGCAAATTCTGCACTCTGCCTTTTCGCAATCCACGCAGAACCTATTCAGCGCATAGTTGAACGCTTCGTGGACCGAACATTTGTCTGTAAACGTTGAATTCAATAGGGTATCGATCCACTTTGGGATGATAGCGTTGTCAACCTATGAAAATGATCGAAAATTAGTTTTGCGCATAATCAAATAAATTCTAAACTCGAGGCGTATATATTTCTTTTCTTACCGCGGTGGATGATTTGCTCATCTTGTAAGAGAGGATTCGAAAAACACGAAAGATTCTTTACGAGAAATTTAGAAGACGATGTTGAGATGATATGACAAGTGTTGTGTTTATATAGCCGGTGATTAGTTCTTCGATATTTAGTGATGTTTTCTCACTTGGTGGAATGGAAAACCCTATTTTTTAGAAAATGGTCATCTTTCATAAATGTTATCAAAACTCAATCCTTCTTACTTGTAATAAACAATCAACATGACAATGCGACTGCAATCGCCCGATAAATTATATTCCTATAAATTTACATTCAATCTATCTCTCCTTCCTGTTGATCGAGGATCGCCGATCGACTCGCATTTGGACGTGCTTTCAGTGTGTGTATCACTCGTGTATCGATTCGATCGTTTCGCAGCTCAAACAATCGAAAAACAGAGAAGAAAACTCACACACACGAAAACAGATTTAACGTGGTTCGGCGCAATCTTCGCCTACGTCCACGGACCTAACCGAGCTTCTTTTCAATAAACCACCAACACGAAAGTTACAGCCCTCATAGCTCTCTACAACTATCGTGTTTACACCTCACCGTGGTTTTCACTCTACAAGAAGATATAAGCTCGGAAAGATAGCTCGTCGAACTAGCATTACTGATATATATAAGAGCTGAATCACACTTAACCCATGCTGCCCGATTTATCCAAGCCGTCCGATCGATCTGATCCTACGCGCCAGAGTCTGCCACGTAGCACCTTGCAAAACGCGTGACTCATCAAAGAAAAACACGCCTTTATAAGTAAAATGGCACCTTCATCATGAGCCGTCCGATCTTGAATCCGAGGGCCGAGATTCATCATCCGCGTCATCATGCATCTTCTAATCGTGGCCCTTGATTAATTCGCGCCTCATCCTACGATCAGCATTCAATCTCCGGCTTTTGAATATCATCCGTCAGATCTCGCGGCAGCCAATCCGACGGCTCCTGAAGCACGTGATTCATCCTTCAGCTCTCCTCTGTTTCAGCCATCAGTTTCGACCCTGCTCCGACTGGCCTCCTTCTCCGGCGACTTCCGGCGGTCTCCGGCGAGTTTCCGGCTCGCAATCCTCAACAAACTCCACCTCGAGACGGCAAACTTGCAATCTAAACTTCTGGAATTCGCATCGCAGCCCAACCGCGCCCGGAAAAGCCGCCCCAAACTTCCGCCCAAAACCAGCCTCGTCAAAATTCTGCTACAACAGAATTTCTGTCGAACTTTCAGCGGCTAGTTCGACACCAGCCTCCGCATCTCTTCCACCTCCGAGCTCACCCGCTCTTGTGGCCTGAGAATGCTATCCACTCGAGGTAGAATCGCCTCCACCTCAAGCCTGAGCTCATCGCAATCGAGCTCCAAACACAGCCATCCGGAGCAGTTTCTGTCAAAAACTGCCCCAACCAAGGCACTTGCTCCGCCTTGCTCCACCTCAAGACGAGGTCACCGTGGCTTCCCTCGACCACCAATCGAGCTACCACATTCCCTACTTCACGTAGGACCGGTTGCCTCCGCCGGACAACCCACCGAGACCCGAAAATCGAGCCTCCAAACCCGGCCGAAAACCAGCTTGCCTGTCACTCGGCAATGATCCGTCTCCCGCAGTTCTCGCGTTGCTCCGGCTGTTCTCCAGCCCTCCCGTCCACACGAGGCTCCTCCTAACCTCTAGGTCCAACCTCGCATCACCTAGGATCCCCGCAACACCTCTCCCGAACCGCAAAACGCCCCGGATCGTCACCGAAACTCCCGACAGCTTTTCGCTGCAAGCTTCTCCGCATTTCCGCCGTGGTTTCTCCCTCCGATGCGCTTCCCGTGGCGGCCTGCGACACCACCACCTGCATCCGAGCCTCCTCAAGCCTCTTCCGGACAGAATCGAGCTTGAGCCGCAGCCTCCTTGGTCCAAAAAACGCTTGAACCAACGAGAATCCCCAAATCGAGCCTCTTGCGGTCACTCCCGGGAAAACAGCTCCGTTCTCCACGCTCACCGCACCAATTGTAGATCGAGGACCGCCGATCGACTCGCATTTGGACGTGCTTTCAGTGTGTGTATCACTCGTGTATCGATTCGATCGTTTCGCAGCTCAAACAATCGAAAAACAGAGAAGAAAACTCACACACACGAAAACAGATTTAACGTGGTTCGGCGCAATCTTCGCCTACGTCCACGGACCTAACCGAGCTTCTTTTCAATAAACCACCAACACGAAAGTTACAGCCCTCATAGCTCTCTACAACTATCGTGTTTACACCTCACCGTGGTTTTCACTCTACAAGAAGATATAAGCTCGGAAAGATAGCTCGTCGAACTAGCATTACTGATATATATAAGAGCTGAATCACACTTAACCCATGCTGCCCGATTTATCCAAGCCGTCCGATCGATCAGATCCTACGCGCCAGAGTCTGCCACGTAGCACCTTGCAAAACGCGTGACTCAAGTAAAATGGCACCTTCATCATGAGCCGTCCGATCTTGAATCCGAGGGCCGAGATTCATCATCCGCGTCATCATGCATCTTCTAATCGTGGCCCTTGATTAATTCGCGCCTCATCCTACGATCAGCATTCAATCTCCGGCTTTTGAATATCATCCGTCAGATCTCGCGGCAGCCAATCCGACGGCTCCTGAAGCACGTGATTCATCCTTCAGCTCTCCTCTGTTTCAGCCATCAGTTTCGACCCTGCTCCGACTGGCCTCCTTCTCCGGCGACTTCCGGCGGTCTCCGGCGAGTTTCCGGCTCGCAATCCTCAACAAACTCCACCTCGAGACGGCAAACTTGCAATCTAAACTTCTGGAATTCGCATCGCAGCCCAACCGCGCCCGGAAAAGCCGCCCCAAACTTCCGCCCAAAACCAGCCTCGTCAAAATTCTGCTACAACAGAATTTCTGTCGAACTTTCAGCGGCTAGTTCGACACCAGCCTCCGCATCTCTTCCACCTCCGAGCTCACCCGCTCTTGTGGCCTGAGAATGCTATCCACTCGAGGTAGAATCGCCTCCACCTCAAGCCTGAGCTCATCGCAATCGAGCTCCAAACACAGCCATCCGGAGCAGTTTCTGTCAAAAACTGCCCCAACCAAGGCACTTGCTCCGCCTTGCTCCACCTCAAGACGAGGTCACCGTGGCTTCCCTCGACCACCAATCGAGCTACCACATTCCCTACTTCACGTAGGACCGGTTGCCTCCGCCGGACAACCCACCGAGACCCGAAAATCGAGCCTCCAAACCCGGCCGAAAACCAGCTTGCCTGTCACTCGGCAATGATCCGTCTCCCGCAGTTCTCGCGTTGCTCCGGCTGTTCTCCAGCCCTCCCGTCCACACGAGGCTCCTCCTAACCTCTAGGTCCAACCTCGCATCACCTAGGATCCCCGCAACACCTCTCCCGAACCGCAAAACGCCCCGGATCGTCACCGAAACTCCCGACAGCTTTTCGCTGCAAGCTTCTCCGCATTTCCGCCGTGGTTTCTCCCTCCGATGCGCTTCCCGTGGCGGCCTGCGACACCACCACCTGCATCCGAGCCTCCTCAAGCCTCTTCCGGACAGAATCGAGCTTGAGCCGCAGCCTCCTTGGTCCAAAAAACGCTTGAACCAACGAGAATCCCCAAATCGAGCCTCTTGCGGTCACTCCCGGAAAACAGCTCCGTTCTCCACGCTCACCGCACCAATTGTAGATCGAGGACCGCCGATCGACTCGCATTTGGACGTGCTTTCAGTGTGTGTATCACTCGTGTATCGATTCGATCGTTTCGCAGCTCAAACAATCGAAAAACAGAGAAGAAAACTCACACACACGAAAACAGATTTAACGTGGTTCGGCGCAATCTTCGCCTACGTCCACGGACCTAACCGAGCTTCTTTTCAATAAACCACCAACACGAAAGTTACAGCCCTCATAGCTCTCTACAACTATCGTGTTTACACCTCACCGTGGTTTTCACTCTACAAGAAGATATAAGCTCGGAAAGATAGCTCGTCGAACTAGCATTACTGATATATATAAGAGCTGAATCACACTTAACCCATGCTGCCCGATTTATCCAAGCCGTCCGATCGATCAGATCCTACGCGCCAGAGTCTGCCACGTAGCACCTTGCAAAACGCGTGACTCAAGTAAAATGGCACCTTCATCATGAGCCGTCCGATCTTGAATCCGAGGGCCGAGATTCATCATCCGCGTCATCATGCATCTTCTAATCGTGGCCCTTGATTAATTCGCGCCTCATCCTACGATCAGCATTCAATCTCCGGCTTTTGAATATCATCCGTCAGATCTCGCGGCAGCCAATCCGACGGCTCCTGAAGCACGTGATTCATCCTTCAGCTCTCCTCTGTTTCAGCCATCAGTTTCGACCCTGCTCCGACTGGCCTCCTTCTCCGGCGACTTCCGGCGGTCTCCGGCGAGTTTCCGGCTCGCAATCCTCAACAAACTCCACCTCGAGACGGCAAACTTGCAATCTAAACTTCTGGAATTCGCATCGCAGCCCAACTGCGCCCGGAAAAGCCGCCCCAAACTTCCGCCCAAAACCAGCCTCGTCAAAATTCTGCTACAACAGAATTTCTGTCGAACTTTCAGCGGCTAGTTCGACACCAGCCTCCGCATCTCTTCCACCTCCGAGCTCACCCGCTCTTGTGGCCTGAGAATGCTATCCACTCGAGGTAGAATCGCCTCCACCTCAAGCCTGAGCTCATCGCAATCGAGCTCCAAACACAGCCATCCGGAGCAGTTTCTGTCAAAAACTGCCCCAACCAAGGCACTTGCTCCGCCTTGCTCCACCTCAAGACGAGGTCACCGTGGCTTCCCTCGACCACCAATCGAGCTACCACATTCCCTACTTCACGTAGGACCGGTTGCCTCCGCCGGACAACCCACCGAGACCCGAAAATCGAGCCTCCAAACCCGGCCGAAAACCAGCTTGCCTGTCACTCGGCAATGATCCGTCTCCCGCAGTTCTCGCGTTGCTCCGGCTGTTCTCCAGCCCTCCCGTCCACACGAGGCTCCTCCTAACCTCTAGGTCCAACCTCGCATCACCTAGGATCCCCGCAACACCTCTCCCGAACCGCAAAACGCCCCGGATCGTCACCGAAACTCCCGACAGCTTTTCGCTGCAAGCTTCTCCGCATTTCCGCCGTGGTTTCTCCCTCCGATGCGCTTCCCGTGGCGGCCTGCGACACCACCACCTGCATCCGAGCCTCCTCAAGCCTCTTCCGGACAGAATCGAGCTTGAGCCGCAGCCTCCTTGGTCCAAAAAACGCTTGAACCAACGAGAATCCCCAAATCGAGCCTCTTGCGGTCACTCCCGGGAAAACAGCTCCGTTCTCCACGCTCACCGCACCAATTGTAGATCGAGGACCGCCGATCGACTCGCATTTGGACGTGCTTTCAGTGTGTGTATCACTCGTGTATCGATTCGATCGTTTCGCAGCTCAAACAATCGAAAAACAGAGAAGAAAACTCACACACACGAAAACAGATTTAACGTGGTTCGGCGCAATCTTCGCCTACGTCCACGGACCTAACCGAGCTTCTTTTCAATAAACCACCAACACGAAAGTTACAGCCCTCATAGCTCTCTACAACTATCGTGTTTACACCTCACCGTGGTTTTCACTCTACAAGAAGATATAAGCTCGGAAAGATAGCTCGTCGAACTAGCATTACTGATATATATAAGAGCTGAATCACACTTAACCCATGCTGCCCGATTTATCCAAGCCGTCCGATCGATCTGATCCTACGCGCCAGAGTCTGCCACGTAGCACCTTGCAAAACGCGTGACTCAAGTAAAATGGCACCTTCATCATGAGCCGTCCGATCTTGAATCCGAGGGCCGAGATTCATCATCCGCGTCATCATGCATCTTCTAATCGTGGCCCTTGATTAATTCGCGCCTCATCCTACGATCAGCATTCAATCTCCGGCTTTTGAATATCATCCGTCAGATCTCGCGGCAGCCAATCCGACGGCTCCTGAAGCACGTGATTCATCCTTCAGCTCTCCTCTGTTTCAGCCATCAGTTTCGACCCTGCTCCGACTGGCCTCCTTCTCCGGCGACTTCCGGCGGTCTCCGGCGAGTTTCCGGCTCGCAATCCTCAACAAACTCCACCTCGAGACGGCAAACTTGCAATCTAAACTTCTGGAATTCGCATCGCAGCCCAACTGCGCCCGGAAAAGCCGCCCCAAACTTCCGCCCAAAACCAGCCTCGTCAAAATTCTGCTACAACAGAATTTCTGTCGAACTTTCAGCGGCTAGTTCGACACCAGCCTCCGCATCTCTTCCACCTCCGAGCTCACCCGCTCTTGTGGCCTGAGAATGCTATCCACTCGAGGTAGAATCGCCTCCACCTCAAGCCTGAGCTCATCGCAATCGAGCTCCAAACACAGCCATCCGGAGCAGTTTCTGTCAAAAACTGCCCCAACCAAGGCACTTGCTCCGCCTTGCTCCACCTCAAGACGAGGTCACCGTGGCTTCCCTCGACCACCAATCGAGCTACCACATTCCCTACTTCACGTAGGACCGGTTGCCTCCGCCGGACAACCCACCGAGACCCGAAAATCGAGCCTCCAAACCCGGCCGAAAACCAGCTTGCCTGTCACTCGGCAATGATCCGTCTCCCGCAGTTCTCGCGTTGCTCCGGCTGTTCTCCAGCCCTCCCGTCCACACGAGGCTCCTCCTAACCTCTAGGTCCAACCTCGCATCACCTAGGATCCCCGCAACACCTCTCCCGAACCGCAAAACGCCCCGGATCGTCACCGAAACTCCCGACAGCTTTTCGCTGCAAGCTTCTCCGCATTTCCGCCGTGGTTTCTCCCTCCGATGCGCTTCCCGTGGCGGCCTGCGACACCACCACCTGCATCCGAGCCTCCTCAAGCCTCTTCCGGACAGAATCGAGCTTGAGCCGCAGCCTCCTTGGTCCAAAAAACGCTTGAACCAACGAGAATCCCCAAATCGAGCCTCTTTCGGTCACTCCCGGGAAAACAGCTCCGTTCTCCACGCTCACCGCACCAATTGTAGATCGAGGACCGCCGATCGACTCGCATTTGGACGTGCTTTCAGTGTGTGTATCACTCGTGTATCGATTCGATCGTTTCGCAGCTCAAACAATCGAAAAACAGAGAAGAAAACTCACACACACGAAAACAGATTTAACGTGGTTCGGCGCAATCTTCGCCTACGTCCACGGACCTAACCGAGCTTCTTTTCAATAAACCACCAACACGAAAGTTACAGCCCTCATAGCTCTCTACAACTATCGTGTTTACACCTCACCGTGGTTTTCACTCTACAAGAAGATATAAGCTCGGAAAGATAGCTCGTCGAACTAGCATTACTGATATATATAAGAGCTGAATCACACTTAACCCATGCTGCCCGATTTATCCAAGCCGTCCGATCGATCTGATCCTACGCGCCAGAGTCTGCCACGTAGCACCTTGCAAAACGCGTGACTCATCAAAGAAAAAACGCCTTTATAAGTAAAATGGCACCTTCATCATGAGCCGTCCGATCTTGAATCCGAGGGCCGAGATTCATCATCCGCGTCATCATGCATCTTCTAATCGTGGCCCTTGATTAATTCGCGCCTCATCCTACGATCAGCATTCAATCTCCGGCCTTTGAATATCATCCGTCAGATCTCGCGGCAGCCAATCCGACGGCTCCTGAAGCACGTGATTCATCCTTCAGCTCTCCTCTGTTTCAGCCATCAGTTTCGACCCTGCTCCGACTGGCCTCCTTCTCCGGCGACTTCCGGCGGTCTCCGGCGAGTTTCCGGCTCGCAATCCTCAACACTTCCATCTTAAACTTTTAATGACTAAGCTCGCAAATTAACTTCCGCGAGATTTGGATTGTTTCGTATGAAATTTATGACGTCGTGCATTCAAATCTAAAACCATAAAAACGTGATGATGCTGTATTTAATGAATAATCTGCAGATATTGACTTGAAATGATATAAGTTTACTTTTACATTTGAGTTCGTAATTAAACTTCATAAACACGATATATCCATCCGGAGACTAATGTATGTATAATTTAACTTGAACAAACATGAAGACAAACAAACAGAGGCGAATGAAATATATACCGAGAATAGACACTACTAGAAAACATGCATATTAGACACGGAAAATTCGGTGTCGAAAACCAAAATTTCGTATCTATTGAGTGATTAGACATGGAAAATATGGTGTCCAAAACCAAAATTCCGTAGGTGTTGTTCTCGTGGATACGGATACGGATATATATCGTTTCTAAAATGAATTTTATCACATTTTCGTTTTTATTTTTCCGTATCTAATCAATGTCTGAATAAAAATATAAATTAAAAATAGAAAACCGTGTCAGAATCCGTTTCTAATACTCATAATTAAAACACGAAACCAATTCCGTATCTATTTTCCGTGTCTGATACTATGTTTATTTGTTGTAGTGAGAGTGCAATTCATCAAATATATGTGTATATACAATTACAATAGCTTAAGTTAATCCACTCGGATAGAATCGTATAGCCAAGAGCTTTGTAGTATTTGGTTCACTATGTAATTAGTCGAGACAACGCAGTTATTGAGGAAATAATAATAAAAAAAAATAAACAATCGATGATTCGATCCCATATGGTTTTAATTTATCGGTATCGATATCGATCCAAAAACCGATTTTTTTTAAACTTTTGAGTTGTTTCCCAATCAAACTTGGAAGTGTTTTTACGTGCTAGAGCTTTGGGTAATTTATTCTAAAACTAGGTATAGTGTTGTTTTCTTCTATGTCAGTTTTGTTTTGTTTCGGATTTTCAAATGTTTATGATCATATTTATTTTGGAACTGTAAATACTTACGCTCAATGATATGGGACTAAATAAATGGAAGAAAAACAAATGTTATCTTAGCAAGGGACAGAAAAAACAAACATCAATGGCTATAATAAATCTTACGGAAATAATGAAGTATAAAAAAGTATATATTACGACAATAAATCACCAAGAACATCTTATATTTTGTTACACGACAATCCTATACCAATCATCATAGACATAAATATCAACCTAATATACCCTATAAAACTCCACATGAACAACAATTACGAAACAAATAGCCATCTCTACAATTTATTTGTTCTCTTTATTTTCACTTTAACCCATCACTATAATAAGATTTACCAATTCACTCCCCTTTAATCCTTCATCGTTTCCCTGAATCATTTTCAAACCCTCAAAATCCCACCATATAGATCACCACCACCAAGCAATGGATCATCAGTTCTTACATCAGCAGAAAAAGCATTTCTCCACCTTCATCCACAATCAAACCCTGATTGTAATCATAATCTTGATAATTCCCAAATTGGGCTTCGCAATCAGTCACAGAAGAAGAAAATCGAGCATCAAATCCCTCGATTATATCGGGGAGTTCGTTGAACTGCTGCGTCAATGGCGAAGGAGGATCTTGAATTGGATTAGGGTTCGTCTGGGCAAGCACTATCTCAACGTTATTAACATCGCTATTATTGTTATTGATTGTAAAATCACCATGGATTTCTTCAGGGGCATTAATGGCGGAGAAGCAGGGCACGATCTGCGTCGGCGGAGCTTCCATTAATGGCGGATTTGACGATTCAGCCGTCGTTTGTGCGAGCCCATACATATTTACTCTATTCCCACCACTTGACTTTTGAAATACCTTGCTTATAACCCAATCTCCCTTCAAAAAATCAAAGACAGAATAATACACCAAGTGTTTGTTCGTATCGAATTTGAGATCTAAAGCCCGGCCCTATTGAGATTGAGAAATCGAATCAAAGAAAAAAGTGGGTCACCTTTTCACGTTTGGGCAAGTTTCTGCCTTCCAATCTGTACTCATGGCAGATCCAATTTGTCTTTTCGCTTTTCGGGGCCCGACCCATGTAGAAAACCAGTGTCTTCTTCATCCCCGAAATTGATTTCCTGGCGAAATCGAAGATCTCTTTGTCTTTGCCCGTCGCCTTCCAGTAGCCGCTGGGCGTGGCTCGATTCGTTCTTAGCCCATGTGTGTATTTCTTGTCTCTTACGCAGAAGAAGTACCATTCCTTTTCTCCGAGTTTAGCCTTCCCTGAAACAGAAGGAGAGTGTAAAGTTGTAATAATGGAGAAAGAAACAGAGTATTTGAGCAATTTGCTGCTTCTTACATGGCAATTCCCAAGGCTCAACCTTGTTCATGTCCACCTCTGCAATGGCTATGGTGGTGAAATTTGCCAAGAGGACTTTCTTTGTAAGGTAATGGTTGATCAGTTCTTCGTCTGTAGGGTGGAATCGAAAACCCGCAGGTAGATGAAATTCCAATGGAAGTTGTTGATTGGCTGATGATTTTGAGCTGTTCTCCATGCGATTGAAAGGCGTTCGATGAGTTGATTGATTGTGTGTGTTGTTTAACTTTCGAAATGCGTTTACGGATGAAATTGAAGGAAGTGTGTGAGATTAATTAAAGCTTGGATATTTTTCCTGGGATTTGTTGTTGTGCTTGAAGAAACTATGCGATTTCTCCGAAATATGATAGAATTTTCACCTTATAATTTTCGATTATTGGTGATCGAGGCTGGCTTCGACCTCGTTTATATATATAGTGTCGCGAGTCGCAACGCTCGAACTTTTCTGACAGATTACGTATTAATTGAAGCGTCGATCGTATTTTTTTTTTGTTGTAATAATATCGACCGAGATTGTTAAAAGCTTCTTCTTTCGTTCTTTCGTCCTTCCTTTATTTTTTTTTATTCGGCGTAATCGCACACGAATTACACGAATCGCTATCGTTTTTTCGGACCCGATTCGATGAAATTATGTAGTAAGGCACTGATATTATGCAAAAATATTGATGAATATTTTTAAAGTAGTGATCTAATGTTTTTTTTTTTTTTGATAAGTCAAAATCTTTATGCTAAAGGGCTTAGGGATTGGGAAGACAGACTGTAAAATCTCATGTTATTGAGTCCAAAATATGACATGTGGAGTTACATGAATTGTTCATTGTGCCTGAAATAGACACTATGTTGTTTGACTTTTTGTATTTTTCCAACTTTCAATGTGAAAAATGATTTTAGAGAAGGAATTAAATGATTAGATTGTATTGGAAATTTGGGGTTGATTGAAAAGATGTACTTAGACATGGTTTAAATTGGAATAGTACATTTGCTTAAATTTTCCCAAATTAAAATTGAGAATAAATTGCATCCATGTCAAGATAATTATTGTAATTTTCCTTGTCTAATGCAGATGAAAGTTTAAAATTTATTGTCAACTTTTAACTTAAGCTCTATTTATTTCCTCTCAAGCTCTATTTATTTTCACTGATGCTCACACCTTGGTCGACCGTAAAAGACAAAAAAATATTCATATTAGTCTTAAGTCAGAATACTGGATAAAATATTATGTGTTAAAAATATAAATATGAAAATAACACGTCCAATAAACATGCAAGAGTGAAATAGTCAATTTTATTATTACATAATTTGAATTATTGAATATACTCAACCAATTATAAAAAAAATATATAATTGAAAGTGAAATAATTATTCGTCAATTGCCCAAAAATAGAGTATGTCATAATGCTTTTTTATCCCTATTTGATATTACATATTATACTGACATTCAAAACATAGAATTGATCTATTTATACAATAATTTATCAAAATTGGTCCAACATTTCTTATGAATGATTTCAAATAAACCATGGGTTTAGCTAAAACGAAGATATTGAGATAAAGCTACTTGGGCCAATCTTCCGTTCGATAAACGATCCATTGTTTATTAAAACAAATAGCTATATTTCTTTTAGCCTAATAAACTTTTTTATTCCCGGCCCATTATACAGTGAAAGTGAAGAATTTTGCTCCCTTCTCCAGAAACAGAAGTATCTGAATACCTTGACGGAACACGCACTTAGAAAGAACAAACCGTTGGTTGTAATAAATTTTATGCATGAAAAGACCACACTGTTATCATCAGAAGAGCTCGGTGGTGCTGAGAAAGTTGAAAGAACGTGCTTACAAACTCTTTGTATCCTCCCCTTCCCTGGTTTCCAAGTAGAAATTATACCAGTATCGAGTCATGCAGAAGACGAGGATTTAGAAGCTTCATCTCAAAAGTCTGCAGAACAACCAATTGCAAATGCTAAAGCAATTACGGATGCTGAATTGTCTCAAATGGTAAGTAATTTAGTCTCTGGGATGACACTACTTTTATATTCTGACTTGTGTTACTCTGTTTGACGTTACTCGTTTGTTCTTTCTGGAAATGGCTAGTCTAAACTTGTGGAGTCCAATAATACCAACCAGCCATAACGTGCTTTTGTTGGCTTATATTTGTAACTCGTGTTTTTTTTTTTCGCTTTGCAGGTATCCATCATTAATTCTAGTGGGCATAGTATAGGAAAAATTGTGGAACAGCTGCATGAAAAATTTCCGGCTGTCGCAAAGTCCCAGGTAGGAAGAAAAGTGCGAGAAATATCAGAGTTCTCTGATAATTGTTGGCAGGTGCTCGCATAAATAACCATACGGTTTTCTTTTTCAGATTTTCGTTGTGAATGTGGTTGAATTTTTCCCTGTTGTATTTCGTTCTTATGAACTAGATGGTTGACACTTATATATGCAGATTGGATTTGTTATTTCACAGAAATCAGAACCAACGTGATTATTACAGCGTTTATTCAGTTGATTATAGCAGTTCTAATTCTTAGTTCTTTTGGCAGGTTAAGAAAGAAGTATTAAGCAAACTTGGCCTTTTTACGTCACCAGGTTAAGCCTCAACCAGTCACCCAGCCACTTATTAGAGTGCTTATTTACCAAAAAAGAGATACATTTAAATTCTTTACTTGGCAGAAAAAGAAAATTCATCGTCCTCATTTATTGTTTCCAGGAAAAAATGGTTCAAAGGCGAAGAGCATTGCTTCATTCTTCTCAAAAAGATGTCTTCCACCTTCATCGAAGACTTCAAGCTTCAACGAAACTTCTCCTGAACAATCTAAACAGCGACCAGCAATCTCAACTCCTCAGCAATGTAATAGCTCCAATGTGTAGTATCTCTTTAATCATTATATACTTTTGTCACAATGTCATTGTATTTTTGCCTGCCTTGTTACGTAATGCTTTCAGATGTTGTCTTTAGCAGTATTAATACGCAAAACCAATGAATCAAATCATCAACATATTACAATGCGAGCTTCATAAATAGCAAACCAACAAACGTCATAAATTCTTCCCATCTATTCGAGCAAGATAGAGACAGACACTATTTTTTTGGATAGAAATCATAATCTTCAAACAACCCTGAAAGGCCACGGCAGAGTCTTCAAATCCTCCTCGCCATCATCTCTGTAATCTCCAACTTTAGCCGTACTCCTCATAGCATATTCATTACTATTACCACCACTCCTCTCCACGTAAGCAAAATAATTCAAGAAAAACGCCAAAGTCAAGACAACCCACTCAAGGCAGAACATCAACAGACACAGCCCGCCGGCCAACTTCAGTATCACCACCCCCAGGGGCGGATCTATTCATGGGTCGGGGGGGCCACGGCCCCCCCGGAAATTTTCGAAAAATTTAGTACTATATGTATGTCATACATCGATTATAGATATATACAGGTTTTCTTCTTTAGTTTACGCATAAGAATGTCTGGCATGTTGGTTAGGGAAGCAACTTTCTGACACTTAGGTTGAGGGTTCGAATCCCCAACCTCTTTTTCAGTTTTTTGGCTTTTAATTAATATTAATAAAAGAATCTTTCATGGGTTGGGCTGCCCAAAAAGCTTTTAATTAATATTAGTAAAAGAATCTTTCATGGGTTGGGCTGCCCAAAGAAAAGTAAAGTACTCTCTTGACCCAATATAGGGTGTTGTTCACAAAATTTTAAAAATCAAACAAATATACAAAAATCTGAAATTCAAAATATAATCAAATCAAAGCCCTAACTTAATCAATCGTTTAAGATCAAGTGAAAAATACGGTCTCATCATCATCGAAACCAATATCCGCTCAATTTCAGTAACATCTTCTAAAAAATAAATCTCATATATACATAATTTTTAGATGTTTGTCATGGTGTATATGTCGTAAAATTAACATTTCTTGTAAAATATTCATCATTTTTTTCAGACAGATCCATCAATGACTATCATTTTAATAATTATTGTATAAACGTCATTTGTAAAAATAAATATCTAAATAATTAATTTAATGAGCCTTGAAAAATTAAAACAATCACTTGTTAAGTAAAAAAACACATCATCAAATAAAAAAAGAAAAAATAAATACGACAATTTATCTCCAAAAATCTCTAAAAATATACTTGTTTTCACACCGCATATGACTTATGCAAAAAAGAGCAAATTGAAATTTTAGCTTTTATCACCATCGCTAATGTACACATTTTATACTACGGCCCCCCCGGTCAAACATTCCTGGATCCGCCCCTGACCACCCCATCTTCCTCCCTAACGTAGCTCTTCAGATGGCTCAAGAAATCGCTGGGGCGAACGAAGATGAGCACGGAAACAGCCCCCTGAAAGATGGCCGTAAGAACAGTAGCCACCATGTGGGTCCCGTAGAGGACCTTGCTGGTGGTCCGGCCGTGGGAGGCGGCGGAGCAGCCTGAGACTGCGGCGGCGATGGTGGTGAGGTGGAGGAGGATGAAGAGGAATCCGATCAGTGAGGGTATGAGGCGGAGTGAAAGGGTTAGGAAGATGCAGCTAGTCGCCGAGCCGAGGAGGGCGTAGTTTGTGAGGAGGAATGTCTTATGTGTGTTTGGGTGCGACGAGTCGTTGCTGCTTGCGAGGGAGAGACCGCCCATTGTAGTTTTTTTTTTTCTTTTTTTTCTTCTCTGTATTTGAATGAGCGAGCTTTTTCGTTAGTGTGCTTTGTACGAGGTATGAATGAAGGAATTGTATTCGTGTAATATATTATATAGGTGATGTTCGTAACGGTCGTATTTTTGAGTGTGAGAGAAATATGACCGTTGAAGCGACGCAACGGAGTTTTCTTATGTTAACGTCTCTGTAAATACAGATAGGTCAACGCTAACTTTTCTTACATGGCCTAATCGATCGAGCCCAAATGGACATGAACGGCCCATAAATAAGCCCATTTGAAGCCCAATCACTATCAATTTTACGATTTCGTTGCAGGGCAAGAAGAAAGAGCAGAAACTACCAGAAGCAGCTTGAAACGGCGTCGTATGGACTTCTCGTGGTAATCGCCTTTCGTGTTCTGAGGCTAACGACTAGAACAAAGGTTGAGATTTTTGTTTATGTTTTTGTTTTTTATGGTGGGAGCTATGAATTACATTAGAATCTTGCGATTGATGTTCTGTTCGCAATGAGAGATATGATTTTTTTTTCTTGTTTTCCTATATTCTGTTGTTTCGATTGTTTTATGTGGCTTTGTTTTGAGGCTAAAGTCGTTTTTTGGAAAAAAAAAACAGGATGAGTAATTCCCTAGGTTGGTATATTCTTGGCCAGGATCAGCAGCTTGTTGGACCTTACACTGTTGCGGAGTTGCAAGGTGTGTGTTTCATTGATGACATTCCCTTTGGTAAATTTCAGTTATCCAAGGCGTTTTTTTTTGGGGGCAAATGCTTGTTTGGCAAACAGTGTTCATATTCGTAGGGTTTTGAGTTTCTTTCGCCGCTCTTATTCAGTAATTACCCCACATATATCACAAGTAATCGGTTGGCTCGGTATCGGGACAATTGTGTTCACCTGTTTGATGTTGGAATGTCGTTTCATGTTATTGAAATTGCATGCCTAAGTTTGTCTTTCTATGCATGGTCAGCGCATTGTTCCAGTGGATATTTCACGGAGAGTACGCTTGTATGGTCTGAAGGGTGTAGCGATTGGCAGCCATTGACATCAGTTCCCGGGTTCGTGATTGATCATTCTCAGAACAGTGCTCCAAGTTCGAGTTAAGATATCGTGTTTTGTTTTAACGTGTTTTTTCTGTCTGTACTCTTAAGTTTTGTGCTGAATTATCTATTTATCTATATTTGGTTAAAAAATTGGTGTAGCCCCTGTTGCCTCCACTGAGGAATTCGATATCATAGATGAGCTAGATATGTCAGCTTCGACAACTATATCTGGTATGTTTAATTTCGAACCTGTTATCAAAGGTCTGTCATGTTGAAATGCAAAATATACGTGAGAAATTCTTGTCCAGGGAAGAAAACAGGGAAATTTCGCCCGAAGCTAACAACACAAAAGCAAAATAACATGCAAGAGGCCAATGCATCTGCCTCGCTCGCCTCGGAATCGATTCCACCTGACACAGCCATTGGAGATAAGGACTCTATTCCTGCACTTCAAGATGATGTTATTGACCTGTCTTTGCTTGGATTCGCTGACACTTCGCCTGGTGAAAGAACCTGTGAATTTCCTTTGAATGACGAGTCTCAAAGCATCATGGAGAACCATCTTTTTTCGAACCAACACGTCGAGCATGCACCCGAAATTCCAGAAAAACTAGTAAGCTCTTTGTTGTGCCTTAATATAACAACTAATGTACAAGTCCTTGTTGTATAGTGTTATCTTATCGAAACTGATTTCTGTTGATTACAACTAGGCTTCTCGACGGGCAAAGTCTGGGAACTACGTACATACTGCGACGGATCCTTCTTCACTGCAGCATGAAGCCTCCACGTCGAATCAAGATGATGAAGCTGATCCACGAAGATGCAACCAAAGTTATAATGAGTTAGGAGATGAGGAGGTATTTGGCAATGCTTCTACGGCGGGGGAAAACGTCGATACTGTAAGTGAATCCCAGAAGAAAAAGGCGAAACGTAAAACTCAAAAACCCGGCGATGATAAAGATAATCCTTCTAAGAAAAGGAAGGCCAAAGAAGCCTCAGATCACGACGCACCAAGGAAACCTAAGAAGTTCTCTCATTCTACTCGGCGCAGGCGAGGTTTGCTTTAATTGTCAGAGTTCTTTGATTTTCTCATGATTTGGTTATCTAAATAGTGCTCGAATGAGTCATGAATATTTTTTGCGATCTAGTGGACAAGGCATTGCTCGAAATTCCTGAAGACGAGTTTGACCCTCAAAAGGTGTCTTTGCGAGATTTAATTCTGCTTGCCGAGCATAAGGAACGGGAAACGGTATTGTAAATCTTAGTTAGTATTGAGCACCTCAATCATATTTACTAAGATCATTACTATTGTGAGAAGTGTAATCACTGTAACTTCATCACATGCAGAAGAAGGAAGAAGCAGCGGCTAAAGCATCTGCCACGAAACAAAGGTAGATCATTAATGGACCAATTTATGATGCTAGTTTCTTCACTTTCCCCCTCCAATATTGTATATCTAGGAATATTCTGGCCTTTGATCTGGTGCTTTAACAGACAGCAGAGGTTGTTCATTATGATAATGTAATTAGCTCCTTGATATTAATTATTACATCGAATGTTGCAGAAATGGCAATACATCAGAACCCCACGGTAAAGATGTGACCTTCATCTCTAAACACGATGGAGAGTATGACGATGCAGAGCCCAGCCAAGAGATTGCTGAGGATGGCGAATACTTCAATTATCAGACTTTTATGGAC
Organism: Craterostigma plantagineum; assembly: GCA_027422505.1. Lineage (NCBI taxonomy): Eukaryota > Viridiplantae > Streptophyta > Magnoliopsida > Lamiales > Linderniaceae > Craterostigma > Craterostigma plantagineum. Next base: position 1,908,492 of record JAPQWV010000035.1, read on the forward strand.
CGAACTCCTGTAAAAAGATGGTCCAAACAGGAAACAGAGTTGTTCTACGAGGTAATAAATTCGCATAATTTGCGTGTTAGTATCGTGATAGCGTATGTATGATTTGCAGAGGCTTTCGAATCACTGAATTCTTGAATGTCTTAAAATCATTAACAAGCCGTTAACTCATTTTTTCATTACTTGTTCAATTACAGGCAATGCAGCAATTTGGGACCGACCTTTCGATGATACAACAACTATTTCCAGGCCGTACACGCAATCAAATAAAATCAAAGTACAAGAAAGAAGAACGACAGCATCCACTGAGACTCCGTGATGCATTAACTAGCCGTTCAACAAGTAGGTTTATATATATATATATATATATATATATATATCTCCTCAAGTTGGTGAAAGGGCTCTGTTTCCTGAGATTTAGGACAGAAACGAAAGTGGTCATTGCCATTGATATTTTCCTCGCAGTTGCCAATTTTGTGATGCGTATTCTTTTATGTTTTATCTTTCCTATGAAGTTCATATTAGTATTGTATCTTTCATATACACAGATAAGTCTCATTTCCAAAAGGTGATTGATCATCTGAAGCAGCTTGCTGCTGATCAAGCGAAACAAAATGCCGGAGAAGGCGAATCGATAGATTTGACTGGTGAAGAAGAAGCAGCAGCAGAGGACGAAAATCTCGAAGCCAACGTATTTCTTTTCTTATGTTTTCTTTTTCGCTGCTATTACTGTTGTGATCTCTTCATTCTCGTTTTAGGTAATAAACCAACTGCTATCAATTACGTGATGGTTGTTAAATGCAGGATGAGCAAGCCAAAGACGAACCAGCCCAGCGAAAAGAAAGCGAAGATGTCGTCCCTGGTGATGTTGCTGTTGAAACAGAGACTCCATTGAAGGAGGATGATGATGATGATGAATGCGAAGAAGACTATCTTTTTTCTTAATTATTTTTTAGCTCGCCTTGGTAGTAATTTATGTCAACTTGGTTCGGCTAGTTAGACAATGCTAAATAGGTAGTAGTGAAAATGGCTCAAATGGTTGTTATTAGTTATTACAAGCCTCAAATCGTCCCCACATTGTCGGAATCTATAAGCTCACACAGAAACAGAAACACAAACGATATTATTACCCTGTTTTCTTATAATCTTATAAAACATGCTTGAACGAACAAACTAACAACCTATGTTCCTATTCTTGACTCACCACTACCTTCTGCAAAGCTCTGCTCAACCTCTCCTCCGTTCACAGTAGTACTCGAAGCAGAAGACGAATCAAAAGAGTCAGGCGAACTCACCCCACGAAACAGAGCACCCTTTTTCTTACTCCTACTCCTCTGCAACCTCCTCAAACTCTCCGAAACCTCACTATCATCAACAGCAGTAGCCCTCTGCAACGAAGACCTTTCTTCTTCCCTACCCTTCGCTGCCATGACAGGGAAAATCAACGGCCTGAGGTAAACGACAAGAACCATAACAGTGAAGACGAATACGTAGAAAGTCGTCCAAACGTAGAACGTCCATCTCCATCTGTACAGGAATTCCTTCGTCCACGGAGGCCGTGATCTGATAACCGCTTCAGCATCGTAAAACTGCGGGAGCAACGACGTCCCTGCTCTTGGGATCAGAGTGATGTTGATGTGCTCTGTTCTTGGATATACAGTTTCTCTGTGCCTCAGTATTGGGAAGGTAATGGTTTGTGCTTCTGTAGTTAAGCCTAATACTAATGGGATTCCCATGAGAAACGTACGGACTGTTCGAACAGGCCAGCTTCTGAACTTTAGCATGCTTGGATGGCTCGATCTTGCTATTACTTCACCTTCGCCCGATATGATCTCAGCTGTCAACTTCACACAAACTCTCGAAGATATAATCATCATCATCATGATCAAGAAGCCAAACGGTAAAACAGAGTTTTGACCGTTGAAAGTACCTGAAATATGCCGAGGTCTCTGTTGTAGTCTGATTCAGGCAAGAGAAGAACCAGCGAGACATGGACGGTGTGTCCGATGGGGACGAAGCTCGACAATATAGCCGTTGGATGAGGTTCGCCGTAGTCGAAATGCAAGCTTTCTCTGACGCAGGTGGGCTCCTCAATCCACAGTCTGACGAGCCCAACTCCCAAAATCAGAGACAGAGCCAAGACTACCACGAGGACCATCAGAACGTGCAGAGCGGCCAAGGAGGCGTAGGCGATTTTTCCGAGGAAGAGGAAGGTGGGCCGGCAGCGAGCCGCCGCGTTCGGCGGCGGAGAATCGTCGTAGAAGTCGCCTGCGTCTCGTTTGGCGGTGGGCTGCTGCTGTTTCTTGAAAATTAACCTGTAGACGAAGGAAGCTACGGCGACTACGCACCGTGCGGTGATCTCTGCTTGAAGTGAGATTAGCTTCGTGGTTAGGATGAATGGGTTGGGTAGGTTTGGGATTAGCTTGAATGAGCTATCGTCCTCGTATAAAGACTCCATTTTTTTTAGGACTAAAAGCTCGGAATTCTTCACTGGTTTTTGGTTTTGCTCGTCTTAGAGAGAGAGAGAGAGAGAGAGAGAGAGAGCGAGCTAAGCAACAGTTGTAATGAAGAGAAGGAGTGTTGTAATAGGCATGCAGACGCAGGAATTGACACGTGTAATATGCATGGGACTTTATGGGGAAGAAGATAAACAAGGGAAGGAAGCATATTAATTTTTGTATGAATTTAGTATTATTTACATGGCCTAATCTGAAAAGAATATCCATTATTAGGCCCAAATAAAGGCCCGCTATCTGACTACAGCTTGTGCTTTGTGCTTAGCTTGTGGTACTTCCCTTTAGGGATTACATTTGTATAAGTTATTTGTGTATAGCTATATAAGGATTTTGTTGATATTGTATTTTAACATGTTTTGTATTTATGTTTTAATTATTTGTGTAATGATATAAATCGTGTTTGATAGATGTGTTTGAGGTGTGTATATATGCGTATGGATTAGTTATACACACCCCATAACCATCTCAGATGTGGGTATGCATATACACGCCCTATAACTAAAATCCTTGTATAGACGTGTATAGTCATTACAAGACATGTATGGCTAATTGGCTATACACAGATATCAAACACGAGATAACTTATTCATACACATCCCATACCTATCTATACCCGCCTTTACGCTCGTATCAAACGAGACCGTGAACATGAACTGTACTTTCCCTTGAACATGAACTGTACTTTCCCTTAATTTCGTCCTCTTCACTTTCGTTCTTTCGCGTTTCTTCACTGTGTTTTCATCGGAAGCGAGACTCTAGACTCTAGCGCAGGCTCTGGTTTATCGACGATCTAAGTAAATTCAGTTTATGAGGTAATTTTTTGCTCCTGATTGTTTTTTTTTAGTTTGCTGCTCTTAGATGCCGTAAATTTTTTAATTTTCCGTTTGACCCGACCTTTCATCAACGTTTCAGCTGTATAGTATGTCAATTGTTGGTTTATGTCCATAATGGTTGTGTGCCATTCGTTGAAATGTTTGGATTTGTTATAATTCGTAATGGTTTCCCTTTTTTCTTGGCTGCAGCTCAAAGGAGAAACCCACTTTAGGGTAAGTCTGTTTATGACTTCCTCCACCTAATTATTCGATACTTTGTGTGTTTGGATTGGAATTTCTCCCTTTCTATTTAGCGGGTTTAGCTTCATAACGCTTACACAGCTTCTATGGTGGATAATTTGTTGAATTTTTTAATATCTGTTCGTCGCTGCAGTGGCACGCGGATTAAGACACGCAAACGTAATATTGCTGCGCCATTGGACTTGTGTCGGCGGGCATTTGTTTCTTCCGAACTTGTGTTTTTCGATTTCTATCTGTTAATGGTGTGATTTTTCAGCAGAACACTGATATTTTCGTCGGATTGGATACGCTCGGTGAATTTCCTCCTACTAAAAGTACGAATACAGGTTGAGATGTTTTCCTTTTCTTCTAATCTCGTGAACGTCATTGATTTAGACTAAAGCCAACAACTTCTAACCTGATGACAGTTGGTAGCACCCATCCTTCAGTATCAGTTTCTGAGGATCCAATGACCAATTTTCCTTCTACATGTCCTGAATTGCCAGTTGGTGAAGATCCATTTTCTGCTGCTAACCTTATTAGCTCGAACGATGGCTTGAATAAAGAATTGGGAGCGGAGGTGTTGGCCTACTTCTTCGATATCTTATCTTTAACTTTCTTTCTGATTTAGTAATAGATTGGTTGAAAATTGAGATGGGAGTTGATCAATTGCAGGAATTCGATATCATAGATGAGCTAGATATGTCAGCTTCGACAACTATATCTGGTATGTTTAATTTCGAACCTGTTATCAAAGGTCTGTCATGTTGAAATGCAAAATATACGTGAGAAATTCTTGTCCAGGGAAGAAAACAGGGAAATTTCGCCCGAAGCTAACAACACAAAAGCAAAATAACATGCAAGAGGCCAATGCATCTGCCTCGCTCGCCTCGAAATCGATTCCACCTGACACAGCCATTGGAGATAAGGACTCTATTCCTGCACTTCAAGATGATGTTATTGACCTGTCTTTGCTTGGATTCGCTGACACTTCGCCTGGTGAAACAACCTGTGAATTTCCCTTGAATGACGAGTCTCAAAGCATCATGGAGAAGCATCTTTTTTCGAACCAACACGTCGAGCATGCACCCGAAATTCCAGAAAAACTAGTAAGCTCTTTGTTGTGCCTTAATATAACAACTAATGTACAAGTCCTTGTTGTATAGTGTTATCTTATCGAAACTGATTTCTGTTGATTACAACTAGGCTTCTCGACGGGTAAAGTCTGGGAACTACGTACATACTGCGACGGATCCTTCTTCACTGCAGCATGAAGCCTCCACGTCGAATCAAGATGATGAAGCTGATCCACGAAGATGCAACCAAAGTTATAATGAGTTAGGAGATGAGGAGGTATTTGGCAATGCTTCTACGGCGGGGGAAAACGTCGATACTGTAAGTGAATCCCAGAAGAAAAAGGCGAAACGTAAAACTCAAAAACCGGGCGATGATAAAGATAATCCTTCTAAGAAAAGGAAGGCCAAAGAAGCCTCAGATCACGACGCACCAAGGAAACCTAAGAAGTTCTCTCATTCTACTCGGCGCAGGCGAGGTTTGCTTTAATTGTCAGAGTTCTTTGATTTTCTCATGATTTGGTTATCTAAATAGTGCTCGAATGAGTCATGAATATTTTTTGCGATCTAGTGGACAAGGCATTGCTTGAAACTCCTGAAGACGAGTTTGACCCTCAAAAGGTGTCTTTGCGAGATTTAATTCTGCTTGCCGAGCATAAGGAACGGGAAACGGTATTGTAAATCTTAGTTAGTATTGAGCACCTCAATCATATTTACTAAGATCATTACTATTGTGAGAAGTGTAATCACTGTAACTTCATCACATGCAGAAGAAGGAAGAAGCAGCGGCTAAAGCATCTGCCACGAAACAAAGGTAGATCATTAATGGACCAATTTATGATGCTAGTTTCTTCACTTTCCCCCTCCAATATTGTATATCTAGGAATATTCTGGCCTTTGATCTGGTGCTTTAACAGACAGCAGAGGTTGTTCATTATGATAATGTAACTAGCTCCTTGATATTAATTATTACATCGAATGTTGCAGAAATGGCAATACATCAGAACCCCACGGTGAAGATGTGACCTTCATCTCTAAACACGATGGAGAGTATGACGATGCAGAGCCCAGCCAAGAGATTGCTGAGGATGGCGAATACTTCAATTATCAGACTTTTATGGACCGAACTCCTGTAAAAAGATGGTCCAAACAGGAAACAGAGTTGTTCTACGAGGTATAAATTCGCATAATTTGCGTGTTAGTATCGTGATAGCGTATGTATGATTTGCAGAGGCTTTCGAATCACTGAATTCTTGAATGTCTTAAAATCATTAACAAGCCGTTAACTCATTTTTTCATTACTTGTTCAATTACAGGCAATGCAGCAATTCGGGACCGACCTTTCGATGATACAACTATTTCCAGGCCGTACACGCAATCAAATAAAATCAAAGTACAAGAAAGAAGAACGACAGCATCCACTGAGACTCCGTGATGCATTAACTAGCCGTTCAACAAGTAGGTTTATATATATATATATATATATATATATATCTCCTCAAGTTGGTGAAAGGGCTCTGTTTCCCTGAGATTTAGGACAGAAACGAAAGTGGTCATTGCCATTGATATTTTCCTCGCAGTTGCCAATTTTGTGATGCGTATTCTTTTATGTTTTATCTTTCCTATGAAGTTCATATTAGTATTGTATCTTTCATATACACAGATAAGTCTCATTTCCAAAAGGTGATTGATCATCTGAAGCAGCTTGCTGCTGATCAAGCGAAACAAAACGCCGGAGAAGGCGAATCGATAGATTTGACTGGTGAAGAAGAAGCAGCAGCAGAGGACGAAAATCTCGAAGCCAACGTATTTCTTTTCTTATGTTTTCTTTTTCGCTGCTATTACTGTTGTGATCTCTTCATTCTCGTTTTAGGTAATAAACCAACTGCTGTCAATTACGTGATGGTTGTTAAATGCAGGATGAACAAGCCAAAGACGAACCAGCCCAGCGAAAAGAAAGCGAAGATGTCGTCCCTGGTGATGTTGCTGTTGAAACAGAGACTCCATTGAAGGAGGATGATGATGATGATGAATGCGAAGAAGGCTATCTTTTTTCTTAATTATTTTTTAGCTCGCCTTGGTAGTAATTTATGTCAACTTGGTTCGGCTAGTTAGACAATGCTAAATAGGTAGTAGTGAAAATGGCTCAAATGGTTGTTATTAGTTATTACAAGCCTCAAATCGTCCCCACATTGTCGGAATCTATAAGCTCACACAGAAACAGAAACACAAACGATATTATTACCCTGTTTTCTTATAATCTTATAAAACATGCTTGAACGAACAAACTAACAACCTATGTTCCTATTCTTGACTCACCACTACCTTCTGCAAAGCTCTGCTCAACCTCTCCTCCGTTCACAGTAGTACTCGAAGCAGAAGACGAATCAAAAGAGTCAGGCGAACTCACCCCACGAAACAGAGCACCCTTTCTCTTACTCCTACTCCTCTGCAACCTCCTCAAACTCTCCGAAACCTCACTATCATCAACAGCAGTAGCCCTCTGCAACGAAGACCTTTCTTCTTCCCTACCCTTCGCTGCCATGACAGGGAAAATCAACGGCCTGAGGTAACGACAAGAACCATAACAGTGAAGACGAATACGTAGAAAGTCGTCCAAACGTAGAACGTCCATCTCCATCTGTACACGAATTCCTTCGTCCACGGAGGCCGTGATCTGATAACCGCTTCAGCATCGTAAAACTGCGGGAGCAACGACGTCCCTACTCTTGGGATCAGAGTGATGTTGATGTGCTCTGTTCTTGGATATACAGTTTCTCTGTGCCTCAGTATTGGGAAGGTAATGGTTTGTGCTTCTGTAGTTAAGCCTAATACTAATGGGATTCCCATGAGAAACGTACGGACTGTTCGAACAGGCCAGCTTCTGAACTTTAGCATGCTTGGATGGCTCGATCTTGCTATTACTTCACCTTCGCCCGATATGATCTCAGCTGTCAACTTCACACAAACTCTCGAAGATATAATCATCATCATCATGATCAAGAAGCCAAACGGTAAAACAGAGTTTTGACCGTTGAAAGTACCTGAAATATGCCGAGGTCTCTGTTGTAGTCTGATTCAGGCAAGAGAAGAACCAGCGAGACATGGACGGTGTGTCCGATGGGGACGAAGCTCGACAATATAGCCGTTGGATGAGGTTCGCTGTAGTCGAAATGCAAGCTTTCTCTGACGCAGGTGGGCTCCTCAATCCACAGTCTGACGAGCCCAACTCCCAAAATCAGAGACAGAGCCAAGACTACCACGAGGACCATCAGAACGTGCAGAGCGGCCAAGGAGGCGTAGGCGATTTTTCCGAGGAAGAGGAAGGTGGGCCGGCAGCGAGCCGCCGCGTTCGGCGGCGGAGAATCGTCGTAGAAGTCGCCTGCGTCTTGTTTGGCGGTGGGCTGCTGCTGTTTCTTGAAAATTAACCTGTAGACCAAGGAAGCTACGGCGACTACGCACCGTGCGGTGATCTCTGCTTGAAGTGAGATTAGCTTCGTGGTTAGGATGAATGGGTTGGGTAGGTTTGGGATTAGCTTGAATGAGCTATCGTCCTCGTATAAAGACTCCATTTTTTTTAGGACTAAAAGCTCGGAATTCTTCACTGGTTTTTGGTTTTGCTCGTCTTAGAGAGAGAGAGAGAGAGAGAGAGAGAGAGAGAGAGAGAGAGAGAGAGCTAAGCAACAGTTGTAATGAAGAGAAGGAGTGCTGTAATAGGCATGCAGACGCAGGAATTGACACGTGTAATATGCATGGGACTTCATGGGGAAGAAGATAAACAAGGGAAGGGAGCATATTAATTTTTCTTTTTTTGTATGAATTTAGTACTACTATTATTTACATGGCCCAATCTGAAAAGAATATCCATTATTAAGCCCAAATAAAGGCCCGCTATCTGACTACAGCTTGTGCTTTGTGCTTTAGCTTGTGGTACTTCCCTTAAATATCAATCCCGAGAATATCGGCTCGTTTGGTATCCTTTTTTATGGATTACATGTGTATAAGTTATTTGTGTATGGCTATATAAGGATTTTGTTGATATTGAATTATAACATGTTTTGTATGTGTCTATTAGTTATTTGTGTAATGATATAAATTGTGTTTGATAGATGTGTTTGAGTTGTATATAGGTGTATATGGATTAGTAATACAATAATCATCTCAGATGTGGGTATGCATATACACGCCCTATAACTAAAATCCTTGTAATAAACGTGTATAGTCATTACAAGGCATGTATGGCTATACACGGATATCAAACACGAGATTACTTATTCATACACACCCCCTACCTATCTATTCACGCCTTTACGCTCGTATCAAACGAGACCGTGAAAATTAACTGTACTTTCCCTTGAACATGAACTGTACTTTCCCTTAATTTCGTCCTCTTCACTTTCGTTCTTTCGCGTTTCTTCACTGTGTTTTCATCGGAAGCGAGACTCTAGACTCTAGGCGGGCTCTGGTTTATCTAGGATCTAAGTAAATTCAGTTTATGAGGTAATTTTGTGCTCCTGATTGTTTTTTTTTAATTTGCTGCTCTTAGACGCGGTAAATTTTTTAATTTTCCGTTTGACCCGACTTTTCATCAACGTTTTCAGCTGTATAGTATGTCAATTGTTGGTTTATGTCCATAATGGTTGTATGCCATCCGTTGAAGTGTTTGGATTTGTTATAATTCGTAATGATTTCCCTTTTTTCTCGGGTGCAGCTCAAAGGAGAAACCCACTTTAGGGTAAGTCTGTTTTTGACTTCCTCCAGAACTGACTTAATCCACCTAATTATTCGATACTTTGTGTGTTTGGATTGGAATTTCTCCCTTTCTATTTAGCGGGTTTAAGCTTCATAACACTTACACAGCTTCTATGGTGGATAATTTGTCGAATTTTAATATCTGTTCGTCGCTGCAGTGGCACGCGGATTAAGACCCGCAAACGTAATATTGCTGCGCCATTGGACCCTGAGGCATTTTCGGATGCAGTAGTTCAGCTATAATTTGGACCAAAATCTCAGAAAGCCCAACGATAAAGGTTTTTTTGTTGTTCTGTTTCTTTTATTTTTCCTCTGCTTCATTAGATTTCATATCGTTCCTCTCTGGCTAAATCATTCGTTATCGAAGCATTGTTATCGTAGCTGCATTGAAATTTATCATGTTACCCTTGAATTAGTAGCCTTTTCCTCATTATTTTATCATCCCCTGGGTGCAGTAGATTTGTTTGGTTATCTGCAAATGGATGCCTCAGATTTAGACCCACTGGATGATCTTTTTGCTGATGAAACTGCAAAGAAAGGTAATATGTAGTAGTTCGACATGGCTGCCTTTGTGTGTGTGCGTGTCCGTGTGGGTTTACTCTTATTTTTAATTAGGGATATGCTCAAGCTTCCTTCCTAAATTAATGCAGTCAAGCCAACTGAAAGGTTCCAGCCGAAGTCGAAGAAAAAAGGGTTAGCTGCTGCGAAAACTGCAAAGCCTTTTGAAGATGGTAGTTTTTATTTAATTTTTCTTTGTCCACGTATTACGAACGATAGGAGACGTCAGTTTGATTTATGAAGAAGGTTCCCTTTTTTTCTCCGTCTGTTTACAGGTAAGAATGATTTGGCGTTCGAGTCAAATAGTGTCTCATGTGAAAATGATCTTGGGAAGAACAATGTGAGTGTTGTGTTTCTACGTTCCAGTTTGTCGCTGCTTTTGGTAATTGCTAACGTGGGCGGGCATTTGTTTCTTCCGAACTTGTGTTTTTCGGTTCCTATCTGTTAATGGTGCGCTTTTTCAGCAGAACACTGATATTTTCGTCGGATTGGATACGCTCGGTGAATTTCCTCCTACTAACAGTATGAATACAGGTTGAGATGTTTTCCTTTTCTTCTAATCTCTTGAACGTTGTTGATTTAGACTAAAGCCAACAACTTCTAACCTGATGACAGTTGGTAGCACCCATCCTTCAGTACCAGTTTCTGAGGATGCAATGACCAATTTTCCTTCTACATGTCCTGAATTGCCAGTTGGTGAAGATCCCTTTTCTGCTGCTAACCTTATTAGCTCGAACGATGGCTTGAATAAGGAATTGCGAACTGAGGTGTTGGCCTCCTTCTTCGATATCTTATCTTTGATTTTCTTTCTTATTTAGTAATAGATTGGTTGTAAATTGAGATGGGAGTTGATCAATTGCAGGAATTCGATATCATAGATGAGCTAGATATGTCAGCTTCGACAACTATATCTGGTATGTTTAATTTCGAACCTGTTATCAAAGGTCTGTCATGTTGAAATTCAAAATATACGTGAGAAATTCTTGTCCAGGGAAGAAAACAGGGAAATTTCGCTCGAAGCTAACAACACAAAAGCAAAATAACATGCAAGAAGCCAATGCATCTGCCTCGCTCGCCTCGGAATTGATTCCACCTGACACAGCCATTGGAGATAAGGAGTCTATTCCCGCACTTCAAGATGATGTTATTGACCTGTCTTTGCTTGGATTCGCTGACACTTCGCCTGGTGAAACAATCTGTGAATTTCCTTTGAATGACGAGTCTGAAAACATCATGGAGAACCATCTGTTTTCGAACCAACACGTCGAGCATGCACCCGAAATTCCAGAAAAACTAGTAAGCTCTTTGTTGTGCCTTAATATAACAACTAATGTACAAGTCCTTGTTGCATAGTGTTATCTTAGCGAAACTGATTTCTGGTGATTACAACTGGGCTTCTCGACGGGCAAAGTCTGGGAACTACGTATATACTGCGACGGATCCTTCTTCACTGCAGCATGAAGCCTCCACGTCGAATCAAGATGATGAAGCTGATCCAAGAAGATGCAACCGAAGTTATAATGAGTTAGGAGATGAGGAGGTATTTGGCAATGCTTCTACGGCGGTGGAAAACGTCGATACAGTAAGTGAATCCCAGAAGAAAAAGGCGAAACGTAGAACTCAAAAACCCGGCGATGATAAAGATAATCCTTCTAAGAAAAGGAAGGCCAAAGAAGCCTCAGATCAGGACGCACCAAGGAAACCTAAGAAGTTCTCTCATTCTACTCGGCGCAGGCGAGGTTTGCTTTAATTGTCAGAGTTCTTTGATTTTCTCATGATTTGGTTATCTAAATAGTGTTCGAACGAGTCATGAATATTTTTTGCGATCTAGTGGACAAGGCATTGCTTGAAATTCCTGAAGACGAGTTTGACCCTCAAAAGGTGTCTTTGCGCGATTTAATTCTGCTTGCCGAGCATAAGGAACGGGAAACGGTATTGTAAATATTAGTTAGTATTGAGTACCTCAATCATATTTACTAAGATCATTACTATTGTGAGAAGTGTAATCACTGTAACTTCATCACATGCAGAAGAAGGAAGAAGCAGCGGCTAAAGCATCTGCCACGAAACAAAGGTAGATCATTAATGGACCAATTTATGATGCTAGTTTCTTCACTTTCCCCCTCCAATATTGTATATCTAGGAATATTCTGGCCTTTGATCTGATGCTTTAACAGACCGCAGAGGTTGTTCATTATGATAATGTAATTAGGTGGCGCCAGGTCGGATTCCTTAATGATGTGTTGAGGCACATGTCAGCGGGTCGGTTGACACGTCAGCGGGTTTGGGTTACAATACAGGGTCAGACCGTATAATGTCCATATATTGCCATTTTTTTAAAAGTTGATGTCCCTATTTTGCCAATCCGAAGATAACGGTCCCTATAACGCCACCCTCCCTAACTTATGGGACTAAAAAAATAATTAAGCCATTAATTATTACATCGAATGTTGCAGAAATGGCAATACATCAGAACCCCACGGTGAAGATGTGACCTTCATCTCTAAACACGATGGAGAGTATGACGATGCAGAGCCCAGCCAAGAGATTGCTGAGGATGGCGAATACTTCAATTATCAGACATTTATGGACCGAACCCCTGTAAAAAGATGGTCCAAACAGGAAATAGAGTTGTTCTACGAGGTGTAAATTCGCATAATTTGCGTGTTAGTATCGTGATAGCGTATGTATGATTTGCAGAGGCTTTCGAATCACTGAATTCTTGAATGTCTTAAAATCATTAACAAGCCGTTAACTCATTTTTTGGTTACTTGTTCAATTACAGGCAATGCAGCAATTTGGGATCCACCTTTCGATGATACAACAACTATTTCCAGGCCGTACACGCAATCAAATAAAATCAAGTACAAGAAAGAAGAACGACAGCATCAACAAGTAGGTTTATATATATATATATATATATATCTCTCAAGTTGGTGAAAGGGCTCTGTTTCCTGAGATTTAGGACAGAAATGGAAGTGATCATGCCTTCGATATTTTCCTCGCTTTGCCAATTTTGTGATGCGTATTCTTTTATGTTTTATCTTTCCTATGAAGTTCATATTAGTATTGTATCTTTCATATACACAGATAAGTCTCATTTCCAAAAGGTGATTGATCATCTGAAGCAGCTTGCTGCTGATCAAGCGAAACAAAACGCTGGAGAAGACGAATCGATAGATTTGACTGGTGAAGAAGACGGAGTAGCAGAGGACGAAAATCTCGAAGCCAACGTATTTCTTTTCTTATGTTTTCTTTTTCGCTGCTATTACTGTGATCTCTTCATTCTTGTTTTAGGTATTAAAGCAACTGCTGTCAATTACGTGATGGTTGTTAAATGCAGGATGAACGAGCCAAAGACGAACCAACCCAGCAAAAAGAAAGCGAAGATGTCGTCCCTGATGATGTTGCTGTTGAAACAGAGACTCCATTGAAGGAGGATGATGATGATGATGAATGCGAAGAAGACTATCTTTTTTCTTAATTATTTTAGCTCGCCTTGGTAGAAATTTATGTCAACTTGGTTCGGCTAGTTAGACAATGCTAAATAGGTAGTAGTGAAAATGGCTCAAATGGTTGTTATTACAAACATCAAATCGTCCCCATACATTGTCGGAATCTATTCACAGAAAAACACAAACGTTATTATTACCCTGTTTCTTATTATATCTTGAAACATATTCGAACAAACAACCTTCTCCTTCAGTTCCTCGAAGTGTGGAGTTTCTGTAAGACCCTTTTCCTCATTCTCTGATGGGATTCGTCTTCGACCCTCATTCTAAGCATGCGAACGACGTCGGATTCTTCGCCGGCGTTGGCCTCTCGGCAGCAGCCGTCGCCCGATTTTGACCTCGAAAGTTGCCAGAAAATGGCGTAGTTCCATGAGAAGTTAGAGGGGATCGAGGGCTCGACGAGGTCTGTGAGCTTTGTCTGAAGGTTTTCGTCGTTGTTTCCTATGGATGTTAGTGAAGATTGGGCAGATATGGAGCTTGAGATTAAGTAATTGAAGGCCTTAGTGCCTAATACAGCAGCTGCAATGGCCTTATCTCCATCATTCCAACGAAGCTTATCCATGTTAAAGTCCATCTTCGTCATAAAACTAATTTCAGATCTAATCGGAAGCTGTTGACTTGGATTAAACTGCTAAAAATCCAATCTTTTTTCACGTTATAGCAAAAGCCCAGATGAAAAAGATGTTTATGGAAGTCCGTCTCAGCTATCGAACCAACAAGAATCAATCTATCTTTGCTGAAACAAAAAGAAAAATAGATTTTAAGCCTTCTTAAAACCTATGCGTCCAAAGTAACATGCAAGAACAGAGGCACAAGTAAGTGCAAGGGATGAAATGAAATCCAAACAAAAGAAAAAGAGTAATAAAACGGAGAACGAAAGAAACAACTGCTTACCGAGCTATATAGGCTAACAACAGTCCTCGTGAGATAAAGAAGAAAAAGAGAGTGAGGAGTAATTTGGCAAACGATAAAGCAGTGTGTGAAACTGAACGAGATTTTTGCTTTCATAGAAGGAAAAGAATCGGAGGAAATTTCATTCTTTTCATTTTCTTTTTTAATGTCCATTTTATACAGTACTGAAGTATAACATATAGATCATAGAATATAGCTACATACATAAAACATTACATATATATTCATAGTCTCATCCTTAAAATCTCCCCAAAACACAGAAAAGAAGACCCAAACAACCTCATCAAAAGGAAAAGAAAAAAAAAAAAACACATTAAGACCCCACTATTTAATTTTATAATTATTACGTGTACTTGCTGTTCCTCCTAATGCTCTTTGTCTTTTGTTCAACCAATGTCTTGCAAGTTTTCCAAGAAAAAGAGAAACAGTGGTTTGGTTGGGTTATGGTTTGCTCCTTCTCCTGCAGTAAAATTAAAAATCTCATTTTTAAACTGTTTTGAAGACAACGATGATAAAAATAATTTCGAGTAATTTAACAGAAAAGCACGTGGCCGTCCCCCATTTTCCTATTCTAGATTTAACTGAAAGATTTAAACGTTCTTTTTTTATTACTATTCTATTCTATATTACAGATAGTCCTTGGGTTTAAGTGATAGGACAACGCATCAATGGGACACGTGGCCGCACGTTTTCCACTCATCTCTAATTCTACAAGAGTCAAAAATGGAAGCACGTGAACCGCGTTAAATGTGTTTTCCACAAATTATTTATTTAGTTTTTTAATATCGTCATATTTATCTCGTCCTCCAATTAGGTCGAATAGATTCAATCTGCTGTGCGAATGATCGTCGTTTTTTTTAATTGGGATAAAAGACGGCGTGTGTTTGTTTTACCTGTAGCTGATCACTAAAGAAGAAGGCTTGGTCCTATACGAGGACATGGTCCTAGGCCGAGCCTTCGAGGACATGTGCGCCCAAATGTACTACCGTGGCAAAATGTTCGGCTTCGTACACTTATACAACGGCCAAGAAGCCGTCTCCACTGGCTTCATAAAGCTCCTAAACCAATCAGATTCAGTCGTCAGCACCTACCGAGACCACGTCCACGCCCTGAGCAAAGGCGTCCCGGCCCGCCAAGTCATGAGCGAGCTATTCGGTAAGACCACTGGCTGCTGCAGGGGCCAAGGCGGTTCCATGCACATGTTCTCCAGAGAACACAACCTCCTCGGCGGGTTCGCCTTCATAGGCGAGGGCATCCCAGTCGCCACCGGCGCTGCCTTTACAAGCAAGTACAAGAGGGAGGTTCTCAAAGAGGACTGCGACGACGTGACGCTAGCCTTCTTCGGGGATGGGACTTGTAATAACGGGCAGTTCTACGAGTGTCTGAACATGGCTGCTCTGTGGAAGCTGCCCATCGTGTTCGTGGTCGAGAATAACTTGTGGGCCATAGGGATGTCTCACTTGAGGGCTACCTCCGATCCTCAGATATGGAAGAAGGGTCCCGCGTTTGGGATGCCTGGGGTCCACGTCGATGGCATGGATGTGCTGAAGGTTAGGGAAGTGGCTATCGAGGCGGTGAATAGGGCTCGTAGGGGCGATGGGCCAACCTTGGTTGAGTGTGAGACTTATAGGTTTAGAGGGCACTCTTTGGCTGACCCAGACGAACTCCGTGACCCTGGTAAGTAAATGAATCATCCCTTAAACGTAAATCGCACCCCCCTTATTATTGCGATAATCTCGTACTTCGCTCTTTTGAAACAGCTGAGAAGGCTCGATATGCGACGAGGGACCCCATAACGGCGCTGAAGAAGTACTTGCTCGAAAACAAGCTGGCGAGTGAAGCTGAGATGAAAGCTGTAGACAAGAAGATCGAAGAGGTTGTCGAAGATTCTGTCGAGTTTGCTGATAGTAGCCCGGTCCCACCTCGAAGCCAGCTTCTAGAAAACGTGTTTGCTGATCCGAGAGGTTTTGGGATTGGACCTGATGGAAAGTATAGGTGTGAGGATCCTAAGTTTGCTCAAGGGACGGCGCAGGTTTGAGCAAAGCTTAGAAGTAGTTTAGTGAAGGAAGACTGTTTCTTCTTAAATTACTGGTGTATTGTATGAGTTATTTTCTTACAGTTATCGTCGTTGTATGCGCGGAGTATTACTACTTCGTGTACAGTTCTGAATATATATGGATTATATCTGAAAAAATGACAGAATAATTTATTTATCGTCGAATTACGGAAACACAAATTTGATTAAAATAATTCAAAGTTGAGATTCGTAATAAAATATATGTGATTTTACAATCAAGTTTCCAACAATTCTACATAAAACTATAGGAATAGTTTTAGATACATAAATCTAAATTGAGACTACTCGATACTAAATTATGTACAATTTATATATACAAAGATATTCATTTTCATATTTTTTAGAAATTAAGTCACTGTCGTCCGGGAAAAAACCATTTTTGGTCCCCGATGTTTACCCTATGGGCGTTTTTGGTCCCCAATGTTCTAACTTGCCACATTTAGTCACTCATGTTTCTTAATTTGAACCAAATTGGTCCATCTGTTAAATCAACGTCAATTTAGACGGAATGGAGAAGAATTAGCGACAGAAAATCCGTCGCAAAATTAGCGACGGAATTTGCGACGGAATTTCCGTCGCTAAGGAAAAATTTTTAAAAAAATTGATAAATTAAACATAAAAATGAGGAAAAATTCCAAAAAAGGAAAAATTAAGAAATAGAGTATATTTTTTTTAAAAATAGATATTACCAATAAATCCAAATAAAAATAAATAATAGTAAAAAATATATATTAAGAAACAAAAATATAAAAATGATAAATATAAATTTATACTTTTAAATATTTATCGTCAACTTTCATGACATATTTATCTTTTTTATTTTTTACATATTTTTAGTTTCAATAAATAATTTATCTTTTATATTTTTTACTTAAGTTATTTTAATGTTGTATTATTTAATTTATTATTTTCTATTATAAATACAAAAAATAATAAAGATTAATAATAAATATTCCAAATTTGTGCATATTTTATTTGTATTATTATTCTATTTTTTATTTTAATTTACTAGTAATTTTTTTAATTTTTTTCCTTTTTTGGAATTTTTCTCAATTTTTATGCTTAATTTATCTTTTTTTTTAATATTTTTCCTTCGAGACGGAAAATCCGTCGCAAACTCCGTCGCTAAATTCGCTCCGTCTAAATTGACGTTAATTTAACAGCTAAACCAATTTAATTCAAATTAAGAAACATGAGGGACTAAATGTGGCAAGTTGAAACATCGGGAACCAAAAGCGCCCATAGGATAAACATCGGGGAGCAAAAATGGTTTTCTCCCCTGTCGTCCATCTGCAATAGAAGCAGCCCAACGAGTGGTAATTATAATTTGGACCAAATCTCAGAAAGCCCAACAATTTAAGGGTTTTTTTCTTTTCGCCTTTCCTCTAGGAGTGGGATGGGTCTACCCGATAAAATCGGGTATTGATTGTCAAACCCGATCACGACCCGATCAGATTTCGGGTACCGATTAGGTTTTTCTTTATATATATTATAAACAACGTCAACAATAAATACACTTTTACCAAAAAAAAATTAAACACCGTCGAAATATTTACTCGGCCAACGATTAGAATAAATTAAACACCGTCGGATTCCCTCGGCTGTCGACGATCTGACGAGCCTTGACGTGCTTCACCTTCTCCTTCGAGTGAACGGCGGTAGAAGCCGGCGGCGACGACACGGAGGAGACGCTGCGACTGGTGAGCGGCCGAGATTTAGTCATCTTAGGAAGCGTCGGGACGGAGGAGAACATGGTTCTCCGTCGCGGATGCGGACGTCGATGCGGACACGAGCGATACAGATACGTTGCATTATCGCGGCGCGGTCGCGGGCGATACGCAATTTTTGTAAAAAAATTGTAAATTATATAAGTTTGTTTGCAATTACACCATATAATATAAAGAATTGATTTCTTATAGACTGTTTTCATATTATTTAATTGGTATCAATATCAATTAACTTCAATTATGTTTATTTTTACATTTAGATTATTTTGAGATACATTTATATAGAATATATTTGTATAAAATATATGTAATAAAGCTATAACAATTTGTATATTGATTTGTTAAATTAATGGAATAAAAAAATCGGTTTATCTTTAGTTAGTTAAAACTTGATATCACTTTTTTATTGCAAATAATATTATTTATACACGAACTTAGATTTTTTTCTGATATTAATTACTAAGTTAAAACTAAAAATTTGGGCTCAGAGAAATAATTATTTAATTTATGGCCCATCCCAGAGGCCCGTTAAAGAAATTCCAATTTAACAAGTTAGGTTTTCATCTATATGCCGCCGTCTTCGTTTTTACCAGTCTTCATCTTCCACCTTCGCTGTTCGTTTTCTTCCCTCGCCGTCTTCGTCTTCCACCTTTCAACCGATATCTCGCCGCTGCAACCGAGAACTCGGCCGCGCCGATCCGCGACGCCCGATAACTCGCCACCCGATACTGCGCCGCGACAGAGTTGAATCCGCACCAATCCGTATCTATGGCGCAGTGAGGGCCGATCCCGCTCCGATGCGGCCGCGACGGCCGAGATCACGCCGCGACGGCGAACCATGGAGGAGAAGAGATTAGCTCGGCGAGGTAGCTGAGTAGTTGCTGTCATTTTTGGGAACTGAGGAGCTTTCTGTTACCGTTCTTGTCTGTGACTGTGGAGTGGCAGGTTTATTCTTAGTTCATAAAGATATATGTTTTATTTTGCAGTACCCTAATTCGGGTAGTTGCTACCCGAAGGCCGACCCGAAGTATTTAAACCCGATTTTTTAGCCCGACCGGGAAAAACCCTATCGGGTCGGGTAGCCGAAACCCGACTCCGAATGCCCACCCCTACTTTCCTCTGCTTCAATAGATTTCATATCGTTCCCCTCCTTCTCTGGCTAAATCCATCGTTATCGTAGCTGCATTGAAATTTATCATGTTAGCCTTGAATTAGTGACCTTTTTTCCTATTATTTTATCATCCACTGAAGTGCAGTAGATTTGTTTGGTTATCTGCAAATGGATGCCTCGGATTTAGACCCACTGGATGATCTTTTTGCTGATGAAACTGCAAAGAAAGGTAATATGTAGTAATTCGACATGGCTGCCTTTGTGTGTGTGCGTGTCCGTGTGGTTTTACTCTTATTTTTAATTAGGGATATGCTCAAGCTTCCTTCCTAAATTAATGCAGTCAAGCCAACTGGAAGGTTCCAGCCGAAGTTGAAGAAAAAGGGGTTAGCTGCTGCGGAAACTGCAAAGCCTTTTGAAGATGGTAGTTTTTATTTAATTTTTCTTTGTCCACTTATTACGAACGATAGGAGACGTCAGTTTGATTTATGAAGAAGGTTCCCTTTTTTTCTCCGTCTGTTTACAGGTAAGAATGATTTGGCGTTCGAGTCGAATAGTGTCTCATGTGAAAATGATCTTGGGAAGAACAATGTGAGTGTTGTGTTTCTACGTTCCAGTTTGTCGCTGCTTTTGGTAATTGCTAATGTGGGCGGGCATCTGTTTCTTCCGAACTTGTGTTTTTTCGGTTTCTATCTGTTAACGTATTGCCATTTCTGCAACATTCGATGTACTAATTAATATCAAGGAGCTAATTACATTAACAGATAGAAACCGAAAAACACAAGTTCGGAAGAAACAAATGCCCGCCCACATTAGCAATTACCAAAAGCAGCGACAAACTGAAACGTAGAGACACAACACTCACATTGTTCTTCCCAAGATCATTTTCACATGAGACACTATTCGACTCGAAGGCCAAATCATTCTTACCTGTAAACAAACGGAGAGAAAAAGGGAACATTCTTCATAAATCAAACTGACGTCTCCTATCGTTCGTAACAATGGACAAAGAAAAATTAAATAAAACTACCATCTTCAAAAGGCTTTGCAGTTTTCGCAGCAGCTAACCCCTTTTTCTTCAACTTCGGCTGGAACCTTCCAGTTGACTTGACTGCATTAATTTAGGAAGGAAGCTTGAGCATATCCCAAATTAAAAATAAGAGTAAACCCACACGGACACGCACACACACAAAGGCAGCCATGTCGAATTACTACATATTACCTTTCTTTGCAGATTCATCAGCAAAAAGATCATCCAATGGGTCTAAATCTGAGGCATCCATTTGAGATAACCAAACAAATCTACTGCACGTCAGGGGATGATAAAATAATAGGAAAAAAGGTCACTAATTCAAGGGTAACGTGATAAATTTCAATGCAGCTACGATAATGATGGATTTAGCCAGAGCAAGAGGGGAACGATATGAAATCTATTGAAGCAGAGGAAAGTAGGGGCGGGCATTCGGAGTCGGGTTTCGGCTACCCAACCGGCCAACCCGATAGGGTTTTTCCCGGTCGGGCTAAAAAATCGGGTTTAAATACTTCAGGTCGGGCTTCGGGTAGCAACTATCCGAATTAGGGTACCGCACAATAAACATTATATATATTTATGAACTAAGAATAAACCTACCACTCCACAGTCACAGACAAGAACGGTAACAGAAAGCTCCTCAGTCCCAAAAATGGCAGCAACTACTCAGCTACCTCAAACCCAACTCGCCGAGCTAATCTCTTCTCCTCCGTCCCGACGCTTCCTAAGATGACCAAATCTCGGCCGCTCACCAGTCGCAGCGTCTCCTCCGTGTCGTCGCCGCCGGCTTCTACCGCCGTTCACTCGAAGGAGAAGGTTAAGCACGTCAAGGAGGGAATCCGACGGTGTTTAATTTATTCTAATCGTTGGCCGAGTAAATATTTTGACGGTGTTTAAATTTTTTTGGTAAAATAAAAGTGTATTTATTGTTGATGTTTTTTATAGTATATATAAAAAAAACCTAATCGGGTACCCGAAATCTGATCGGGTCGTGATCGGGTTTGACAATCAATACCCGATTTTTGTCGGGTACCCGACCCATCCCAATCGTAGAGGAAAGGCGAAAAGAAAAAAACCCTTAAATCGTTGGGCTTTCTGAGATTTTGGTCCAAATTATGATTACCACTCGTTGGGCTGCTTCTATTGCAGATTGGACGACAGTGACTTAATTTCTAAAAAATATGAAAATGAATATATTTGTATATATAAATTGTACATAATTTAGTATCGAGTAGCCTCAATTTAGATTTATGTATCTAAAACTATTGTAGAATTGTTGGAAATTTGATTGTAAAATCACATATATATTTTATTACGAATCTCAACTTTGAATTATTTTAATCAAATTTGTGTTTCCGTAATTCGAGGATAAATAAATTATTCTGTCATTTTTTCAGATATAATCCATATATATTCAGAACTGTACACGAAGTAGTAATACTCCGCGCATACAACGACGATAACTGTAAGAAGGGACACTTAGGATAACCGTGTAGTAGCTCGTTTGGGTTAGCGAGGTGAGGCCGAGGCTTGTTCGGTTCCACACGGGTCGAGTATTCCTATAGTGTACGTTTTGTTCGTTGAGGAATAAAACGGGCCAAGTCGAGGAGCGAACCTCGGCGAGGTCCCTTAAAAGTTAAGTCTTGTCTTATTTACGCTTCCGTGTGCAAAGTAGGGCAAGGCGTGAGAGGCGTGTTCCAATTTGAGCGTGTATCGTAGGGGCGAGACGCAGCTCAAAGAGGAAGCCGGTCACGGGCGCGTTTTGGGGTTGGGAATTTTTCGAAAAAAAATTCTAAACCCTAAACCCTAAACATACAGACAGAGAAATACGTAAGTACCGGGCTTTCGAACTTAAGCTAGTCGCCTTAGCTCTGTTTCTTCCCAGTCATACCAGCAACGACCTGCGTGTGTAAAGAGGATACAATGCATTTGAGAGAAAGCAGACTAAACTCCAATGCAATTTAACCAGCTGTAACTGCATCAACGATGCGAATATGGTGTTGAGCATTGTTTGGGCATCAACTTAAAATGCGTGACATAGTAAATGCTCTGAGATGATTGTAAGATATGCCTATATCTTATGGTATAATAAAGACCAATCTGCGTCAACAGAAGTAGGAATATATTGAATGCTGTATTGTGACATACAACCAAGTTACCCGAAAACTAAAAGAAAAACTCACAAGAACAAGAATTTGAAAGATTTAAGGTTCAGACGAAGGGAGCGTGTTAAAGGGAAACCAAGATGGACTTCATTGTAATTAAATCTTACATCGCTTAAAGCAGGTGGAGGAACTTGCTTCGAGCTCTCAAAAGAGTCCAGTATAGGTCTCACCACTGCTGGAAGGAAGAGACCTGAAGAAATCCAAACAAAGTGCAGTGAGGAACACACCTTACGTGGTCTTTGCAATGCAGAATTGTGATTATAGTATGATCATTTTAGCTAAAACTTTTCTAGGTGAACTATGAGAGCCATCACTAACGAACCCTAGACAGAAAATGAAACTGTCAATTCAGACAACGATGCAAATTGCTTTCATTTTCTAGTTCACCTGAACTATCGAAAATCCAGAAAATACCGCAATATTCAGTGACGAACTCCTTGAAATACTACTGTACAGCTCCTTCAGTCCAAACATATAACAATCTAATTTTATGCGTTTCCCGATTAAATGGTTACCCCGATTTTCGTCCCGACGACGCATTAGGTCGAACCACAGCTAATTTCAGTCAATAATCAAAGGTTTTCTTCATTCGAATCAGAAGCAGCTAAACATCGATAACGAATCGTCGGCAAAAAGACGCAGCATTAAGTCATAAGTCAATCGAGAAATAGGGATTTTAAAGGACTGACCGACGCCGGCGATCAGGCAGGAAGCAGCAACAACAGGCTCTTGCACGACGAACATCTTCAGCTTTTCCATTACCGGCATTTTGTCCTCTTCGTAAATAACAATCCTCTCTGTTCCCTCCGTCGAATTCCCCCAAATATGCAAGTTTCTAAAGCTGGGTTTGGCTTGGGCATTAGTAAGCGGGTCGATCCAGTGGATTTCGGGTTTGGTATATTAATCGGGTCGCCCGACATGTACTACGGGCCATTTGTTAGCCTTTATTCTCATATTGGTCCAAAGCCCACTTCGGCCGTGTAAATAATTAAAAATGCAATAAAGACCAAAAAATCCAACAACATCAATCATTTCTCTCTCTCTCTCTCTCTCTCTCTCTCTCGGCGGTTATTTCCACACACACGAAAGCACACGCATTCTCGTATGCTCCGCCCCTTTGCCGTTCGTTCACTCATTCCTCCTTTTCCTCACTCTCTTCTTCTTTTTGATTTGTACCTCATTCTGATCTGTTCTATCCCAGCTGCTCTATCGCTCGATTCATGGCTTGTTCGGCGACAGCCAAGGTAATCCAGCCCCTCTCCTTCAGATCCGTGGAGAAAGCAGATTCATGCTCGCGAATTTCCAAAAACTCTTTCTTAGGATCGAAGAAGCCGTTTTCCGCTTCATCTCTCAACAAAAAGACGGGTTTGCCCCTAGGCGGTCGATCCAGCTCAGCTGTCGTGGCCGTCTCCTCCGATGTTGTCAAGGAAGAGAAGCTCAAAGCCACTCCGTCAGCTCCCAATTTGGTAATGATTAATGAGTCTATGTAAAAATGCAATTCGCTCATCTCTTTCGTTTCCATTATCGTCACACTGCCTTTATTTTCCATTTCACGTAGTAGATCTGCGTAATCTGTCTCCCCTCGGTGCACTAACATCCTCCAATTAGGTCGAATAGATTCAATCTGCTGTGCGAATGATCGTCGTTTTTTTTTAATTGGGATAAAAGATGGCGTGTGTTTGTTTTACCTGTAGCTGATCACTAAAGAAGAAGGCTTGGTCCTATACGAGGACATGGTCCTAGGCCGAGCCTTCGAGGACATGTGCGCCCAAATGTACTACCGTGGCAAAATGTTCGGCTTCGTACACTTATACAACGGCCAAGAAGCCGTCTCCACTGGCTTCATAAAGCTCCTAAACCAATCAGATTCAGTCGTCAGCACCTACCGAGACCACGTCCACGCCCTGAGCAAAGGCGTCCCGGCCCGCCAAGTCATGAGCGAGCTATTCGGTAAGACCACTGGCTGCTGCAGGGGCCAAGGCGGTTCCATGCACATGTTCTCCAGAGAACACAACCTCCTCGGCGGGTTCGCCTTCATAGGCGAGGGCATCCCAGTCGCCACCGGCGCTGCCTTTACAAGCAAGTACAAGAGGGAGGTTCTCAAAGAGGACTGCGACGACGTGACGCTAGCCTTCTTCGGGGATGGGACTTGTAATAACGGGCAGTTCTACGAGTGTCTGAACATGGCTGCTCTGTGGAAGCTGCCCATCGTGTTCGTGGTCGAGAATAACTTGTGGGCCATAGGGATGTCTCACTTGAGGGCTACCTCCGATCCTCAGATATGGAAGAAGGGTCCCGCGTTTGGGATGCCTGGGGTCCACGTCGATGGCATGGATGTGCTGAAGGTTAGGGAAGTGGCTATCGAGGCGGTGAATAGGGCTCGTAGGGGCGATGGGCCAACCTTGGTTGAGTGTGAGACTTATAGGTTTAGAGGGCACTCTTTGGCTGACCCAGACGAACCCCGTGACCCTGGTAAGTAAATGAATCATCCCTTAAACGTAAATCGCACCCCCCTTATTATTGCGATAATCTCGTACTTCGCTCTTTTGAAACAGCTGAGAAGGCTCGATATGCGACGAGGGACCCCATAACGGCGCTGAAGAAGTACTTGCTCGAAAACAAGCTGGCGAGTGAAGCTGAGATGAAAGCTGTAGACAAGAAGATCGAAGAGGTTGTCGAAGATTCTGTCGAGTTTGCTGATAGTAGCCCGGTCCCACCTCGAAGCCAGCTTCTAGAAAACGTGTTTGCTGATCCGAGAGGTTTTGGGATTGGACCTGATGGAAAGTATAGGTGTGAGGATCCTAAGTTTGCTCAAGGGACGGCGCAGGTTTGAGCAAAGCTTAGAAGTAGTTTAGTGAAGGAAGACTGTTTCTTCTTAAATTACTGGTGTATTGTATGAGTTATTTTCTTACAGTTATCGTCGTTGTATGCGCGGAGTATTACTACTTCGTGTACAGTTCTGAATATATATGGATTATATCTGAAAAAATGACAGAATAATTTATTTATCGTCGAATTACGGAAACACAAATTTGATTAAAATAATTCAAAGTTGAGATTCGTAATAAAATATATGTGATTTTACAATCAAGTTTCCAACAATTCTACATAAAACTATAGGAATAGTTTTAGATACATAAATCTAAATTGAGACTACTCGATACTAAATTATGTACAATTTATATATACAAAGATATTCATTTTCATATTTTTTAGAAATTAAGTCACTGTCGTCCGGGAAAAAACCATTTTTGGTCCCCGATGTTTACCCTATGGGCGTTTTTGGTCCCCAATGTTCTAACTTGCCACATTTAGTCACTCATGTTTCTTAATTTGAACCAAATTGGTCCATCTGTTAAATCAACGTCAATTTAGACGGAATGGAGAAGAATTAGCGACAGAAAATCCGTCGCAAAATTAGCGACGGAATTTGCGACGGAATTTCCGTCGCTAAGGAAAAATTTTTAAAAAAATTGATAAATTAAACATAAAAATGAGGAAAAATTCCAAAAAAGGAAAAATTAAGAAATAGAGTAAATTTTTTTAAAAAATAGGATATTACCAATAAATCCAAATAAAAATAAATAATAGTAAAAAATATATATTAAGAAACAAAAATATAAAAATGATAAATATAAATTTATACTTTTAAATATTTATCGTCAACTTTCATGACATATTTATCTTTTTTATTTTTTACATATTTTTAGTTTCAATAAATAATTTATCTTTTATATTTTTTACTTAAGTTATTTTAATGTTGTATTATTTAATTTATTATTTTCTATTATAAATACAAAAAATAATAAAGAATAATAATAAATATTCCAAATTTGTGCATATTTTATTTGTATTATTATTCATTTTTTATCTTTATTTATTTTTTATTTTAATTTACTAGTAATTTTTTTAATTTTTTTCCTTTTTTGGAATTTTTCTCAATTTTTATGCTTAATTTATCTTTTTTTTTAATATTTTTCCTTCGAGACGGAAAATCCGTCGCAAACTCCGTCGCTAAATTCGCTCCGTCTAAATTGACGTTAATTTAACAGCTGAACCAATTTAATTCAAATTAAGAAACATGAGGGACTAAATGTGGCAAGTTGAAACATCGGGAACCAAAAGCGCCCATAGGATAAACATCGGGGACCAAAAATGGTTTTCTCCCCTGTCGTCCATTTGCAATAGTAGCAGCCCAACGAGTGGTAATTATAATTTGGACCAAAATCTCAGAAAGCCCAACAATTTAAGGGTTTTTTTCTTTTCGCCTTTCCTCTAGGAGTAGGATGGGTCTACCCGATAAAATCGGGTATTGATTGTCAAACCCGATCACGACCCGATCAGATTTCGGGTACCGATTAGGTTTTTCTTTATATATATTATAAACAACGTCAACAATAAATACACTTTTACCAAGAAAAAATTAAACACCGTCGAAATATTTACTCGGCCAACGATTAGAATAAATTAAACACCGTCGGATTCCCTCCTTGACGTGCTTCACCTTCTCCTTCGAGTGAACGGCGGTAGAAGCCGGCGGCGACGACACGGAGGAGACGCTGCGACTGGTGAGCGGCCGAGATTTGGTCATCTTAGGAAGCGTCGGGACGGAGGAGAACATGGTTCTCCGTCGCGGATGCGGACGTCGATGCGGACACGAGCGATACAGATACGTTGCATTATCGCGGCGCGGTCGCGGGCGATACGCAATTTTTGTAAAAAAAATTGTAAATTATATAAGTTTGTTTGCAATTACACCATATAATATAAAGAATTGATTTCTTATAGACTGTTTTCATATTATTTAATTGGTATCAATATCAATTAACTTCAATTATGTTTATTTTTACATTTAGGTTATTTTGAGATACATTTATATAGAATATATTTGTATAAAATATATGTAATAAAGCTATAACAATTTGTATATTGATTTGTTAAATTAATGGAATAAAAAAATCGGTTTATCTTTAGTTAGTTAAAACTTGATATCACTTTTTTATTGCAAATAATATTATTTATACACGAACTTAGATTTTTTTCTGATATTAATTACTAAGTTAAAACTAAAAATTTGGGCTCAGAGAAATAATTATTTAATTTATGGCCCATCCCAGAGGCCCGTTAAAGAAATTCCAATTTAACAAGTTAGGTTTTCATCTATATGCCGCCGTCTTCGTTTTTACCAGTCTTCATCTTCCACCTTCGCTGTTCGTTTTCTTCCCTCGCCGTCTTCGTCTTCCACCTTTCAACCGATATCTCGCCGCTGCAACCGAGAACTCGGCCGCGCCGATCCGCGACGCCCGATAACTCGCCACCCGATACTGCGTCGCGACAGAGTTGAATCCGCACCAATCCGTATCTATGGCGTAGTGAGGGCCGATCCCGCTCCGATGCGGCCGCGACGGCCGAGATCTCGCCGCGACGGCGAACCATGGAGGAGAAGAGATTAGCTCGGCGAGGTAGCTGAGTAGTTGCTGTCATTTTTGGGAACTGAGGAGCTTTCTGTTACCGTTCTTGTCTGTGACTGTGGAGTGGCAGGTTTATTCTTAGTTCATAAAGATATATGTTTTATTTTGCGGTACCCTAATTCGGGTAGTTGCTACCCGAAGGCCGACCCGAAGTATTTAAACCCGATTTTTTAGCCCGACCGGGAAAAACCCTATCGGGTCGGGTAGCCGAAACCCGACTCAGAATGCCCACCCCTACTTTCCTCTGCTTCAATAGATTTCATATCGTTCCCCTCCTTCTCTGGCTAAATCCATCGTTATCGTAGCTGCATTGAAATTTATCATGTTAGCCTTGAATTAGTGACCTTTTTTCCTATTATTTTATCATCCACTGAAGTGCAGTAGATTTGTTTGGTTATCTACAAATGGATGCCTCGGATTTAGACCCACTGGATGATCTTTTTGCTGATGAAACTGCAAAGAAAGGTAATATGTAGTAATTCGACATGGCTGCCTTTGTGTGTGTGCGTGTCCGTGTGGGTTTACTCCTATATTTAATTAGGGATATGATCAAGCTTCCTTCCTAAATTAATGCAGTCAAGCCAACTGGAAGGTTCCAGCCGAAGTTGAAGAAAAAGGGGTTAGCTGCTGCGGAAACTGCAAAGCCTTTTGAAGATGGTAGTTTTTATTTAATTTTTCTTTGTCCACTTATTACGAACGATAGGAGACGTCAGTTTGATTTATGAAGAAGGTTCCCTTTTTTTCTCCGTCTGTTTACAGGTAAGAATGATTTGGCGTTCGAGTGAAATAGTGTCTCATGTGAAAATGATCTTGGGAAGAACAATGTGAGTGTTGTGTTTCTACGTTCCAGTTTGTCGCTGCTTTTGGTAATTGCTAATGTGGGCGGGCATCTGTTTCTTCCGAACTTGTGTTTTTTCGGTTCCTATCTGTTAATGGTGCGCTTTTTCAGCAGAACACTGATATATTCGTCGGATTGGATACGCTCGGTGAATTTCCTCCTACTAAAAGTACGAATACAGGTTGAGATGTTTTCCTTTTCTTCTAATCTCGTGGACGTCATTGATTTAGACTAAAGCCAACAACTTCTAACCTGATGACAGTTGGTAGCACCCATCCTTCAGTACTAGTTTCTGAGGATCCAATGACCAATTTTCCTTCTACATGTCCTGAATTGCCAGTTGGTGAAGATCCCTTTTCTGCTGCTAACCTTATTAGCTCAAACGATGGCTTGAATAAAGAATTGGGAACTGAGGTGTTGGCCGCCTTCGGCGATATCTTATCTTTAACTTTTTTTCTTATTTAGTAATAGATTGGTTGTAAATTGAGATGGGAGTTGATCAATTGCAGGAATTCGATATCATAGATGAGCTAGATATGTCAGCTTCGACAACTATATCTGGTATGTTTAATTTCGAACCTGTTATCAGAGGTCTGTCATATTGAAATTCAAAATATACGTGAGAAATTCTTGTCCAGGGAAGAAAACAGGGAAATTTCGCCCGAAGCTAACAACACAAAAGCAAAATAACATGCAAGAGGCCAATGCATCTGCCTCGCTCGCCTCGGAATCGATTCCACCTGACACAGCCATTGGAGATAAGGACTCTATTCCTGCACTTCAAGATGATGTTATTGACCTGTCTTTGCTTGGATTCGCTGACACTTCGCCTGATGAAACAACCTGTGAATTTCCTTTGAATGACGAGTCTCAAAGCATCATGGAGAACCATCTTTTTTCGAACCAACACGTCGAGCATGCACCCGAAATTCCAGAAAAACTAGTAAGCTCTTTGTTGTGCCTTAATATAACAACTAATCTACAAGTCCTTGTTGTATAGTGTTCCTGAGTGGATCTGATTTCTTGATTACAACTAGGCTTCTCGACGGGCAAAGTCTGGGAACTACGTACATACTGCGACGGATCCTTCTTCACTGCAGCATGAAGCCTCCGCGTCGAATCAAGATGATGAAGCTGATCCACGAAGATGCAACCAAAGTTATAATGAGTTAGGAGATGAGGAGGTATTTGGCAATGCTTCTACGGCGGGGGAAAACGTCGATACTGTAAGTGAATCCCAGAAGAAGAAGGCGAAACGTAAAACTCAAAAACCCGGCGATGATAAAGATAATCCTTCTAAGAAAAGGAAGGCCAAAGAAGCATCAGATCAGGACGCACCAAGGAAACCTAAGAAGTTCTCTCATTCTACTCGGCGCAGGCGAGGTTTGCTTTTAATGTCAGGAGTTCTTTGATTTTCTCATGATTTGGTTATCTAAATAGTACTCGAGTGAGTCATGAATATTTTTTGCTATCTAGTGGACAAGGCATTGCTTGAAATTCCTAAAGACGAGTTTGACCCTCAAAAGGTGTCTTTGCGAGATTTAATTCTGCTTGCCGAGCATAAGGAACGGGAAACGGTATTGTAAATCATAGTTAGTATTGAGCACCTCAATCATATTTACTAAGATCATTACTATTGTGAGAAGTGTAATCACTGTAACTTCATCACATGCAGAAGAAGGAAGAAGCAGCGGCTAAAGCATCTGCCACGAAACAAAGGTAGATCATTAATGGACCAATTTATGATGCTAGTTTCTTCACTTTCCCCCTCCAATATTGTATATCTAGGAATATTCTGGCCTTTGATCTGGTGCTTTAACAGACCGCAGAGGTTGTTCATTATGATAATGTAATTAGCTCCTTGATATTAATTATTACATCGAATGTTGCAGAAATGGCAATACATCAGAACCCCACGGTGAAGATGTGACCTTCATCTCTAAACACGATGGAGAGTATGACGATGCAGAGCCCAGCCAAGAGATTGCTGAGGATGGCGAATACTTCAATTATCAGACTTTTATGGACCGAACTCCTGTAAAAAGATGGTCCAAACAGGAGACAGAGTTGTTCTACGAGGTATAAATTCGCATAATTTGCGTGTTAGTATCGTGATAGCGTATGTATGATTTGCAGAGGCTTTCGAATCACTGAATTCTTGAATGTCTTAAAATCATTAACAAGCCGTTAACTCATTTTTTCAAACTTGTTCAATTACAGGCAATGCAGCAATTCGGGACCGACCTTTCGATGACACAACAACTATTTCCAGGCCGTACACGCAATCAAATAAAATCAAAGTACAAGAAAGAAGAACGACAGCATCCACTGAGACTCCGTGATGCATTAACTAGCCATTCAACAAGTAGGTTTATATATATATATATATATATATATATATCTCCTCAAGTTGGTGAAAGGGCTCTGTTTCCTGAGATTTAGGACAGAAACGAAAGTGGTCATTGCCATTGATATTTTCCTCGCGGTTGCCAATTTTGTGATGCGTATTCTTTTATGTTTTATCTTTCCTATGAAGTTCATATTAGTATTGTATCTTTCATATACACAGATAAGTCTCATTTCCAAAAGGTGATTGATCATCTGAAGCAGCTTGCTGCTGATCAAGCGAAACAAAATGCCGGAGAAGGCGAATCGATAGATTTGACTGGTGAAGAAGAAGCAGCAGCAGAGGACGAAAATCTCGAAGCCAACGTATTTCTTTTCTTATGTTTTCTTTTTCGCTGCTATTACTGTTGTGATCTCTTCATTCTCGTTTTAGGTAATAAACCAACTGCTGTCAATTACGTGATGGTTGTTAAATGCAGGATGAACAAGCCAAAGACGAACCAGCCCAGCGAAAAGAAAGCGAAGATGTCGTCCCTGGTGATGTTGCTGTTGAAACAGAGACTCCATTGAAGGAGGATGATGATGATGATGAATGTGAAGAAGACTATCTTTTTTCTTAATTATTTTTTAGCTCGCCTTGGTAGTAATTTATGTCAACTTGGTTCGGCTAGTTAGACAATGCTAAATAGGTAGTAGTGAAAATGGCTCAAATGGTTGTTATTACAAACATCAAATCGTCCCCATACATTGTCGGAATCTATTCACAGAAAAACACAAACGTTATTATTACCCTGTTTCTTATTATATCTTGAAACATATTCGAACAAACAACCTTCTCCTTCAGTTCCTCCGCACGAAGTGTGGAGTTTCTGTAAGACCCTTTTCCTCATTCTCTGATGGGATTCGTCTTCGACCCTCATTCTAAGCATGCGAACGACATCGGATTCTTCGCCGGCGTTGGCCTCTCGGCAGCAGCCGTCGCCCCATGCCAGCACTAAGTCGCCCGATTTTGACCTCGAAAGTTGCCAGAAAATGGCGTAGTTCCATGAGAAGTTAGAGGGGATCGAGGGCTCGACGAGGTCTGTGAGCTTTGTCTGAAGGTTTTCGTCGTTGTTTCCTATGGATGTTAGTGAAGATTGGGCAGATATGGAGCTTGAGATTAAGTAATTGAAGGCCTTAGTGCCTAATACAGCAGCTGCAATGGCCTTATCTCCATCATTCCAACGAAGCTTATCCATGTTAAAGTCCATCTTCGTCATAAAACTAATTTCAGATCTAATCGGAAGCTGTTGACTTGGATTAAACTGCTAAAAATCCAATCTTTTTTCACGTTATAGCAAAAGCCCAGATGAAAAAGATGTTTATGGAAGTCCGTCTCAGCTATCGAACCAACAAGAATCAATCTATCTTTGCTGAAACAAAAAGAAAAATAGATTTTAAGCCTTCTTAAAACCTATGCGTCCAAAGTAACATGCAAGAACAGAGGCACAAGTAAGTGCAAGGGATGAAATGAAATCCAAACAAAAGAAAAAGAGTAATAAAACGGAGAACGAAAGAAACAACTGCTTACCGAGCTATATAGGCTAACAACAGTCCTCGTGAGATAAAGAAGAAAAAGAGAGTGAGGAGTAATTTGGCAAACGATAAAGCAGTGTGTGAAACTGAACGAGATTTTTGCTTTCATAGAAGGAAAAGAATCGGAGGAAACACACACTTGGCCCTTGGGAAAAAACCACTATTTAATTTTATAATTATTACGTGTACTTGCTGTTCCTCCTAATGCTCTTTGTCTTTTGTTCAACCAATGTCTTGCAAGTTTTCCAAGAAAAAGAGAAACAGTGGTTTGGTTGGGTTATGGTTTGCTCCTTCTCCTGCAGTAAAATTAAAAATCTCATTTTTAAACTGTTTTGAAGACAACGATGATAAAAATAATTTCGAGTAATTTAACAGAAAAGCACGTGGCCGTCCCCCATTTTCCTATTCTAGATTTAACTGAAAGATTTAAACGTTCTTTTTTTATTACTATTCTATTCTATATTACAGATAGTCCTTGGGTTTAAGTGATAG
This sequence comes from Craterostigma plantagineum, assembly GCA_027422505.1. Taxonomy (NCBI): domain Eukaryota; kingdom Viridiplantae; phylum Streptophyta; class Magnoliopsida; order Lamiales; family Linderniaceae; genus Craterostigma; species Craterostigma plantagineum. Next base: position 1,941,693 of record JAPQWV010000035.1, read on the forward strand.
GACAACGCATCAATGGGACACGTGGCCGCACGTTTTCCACTCATCTCTAATTCTACAAGAGTCAAAATGGAAGCACGTGAACCGCGTTAAATGTGTTTTCCACAAATTATTTATTTAGTTTTTTAATATCGTCATATTTATCTCGTCCTCCAATTAGGTCGAATAGATTCAATCTGCTGTGCGAATGATCGTCGTTTTTTTTTAATTGGGATAAAAGATGGCGTGTGTTTGTTTTACCTGTAGCTGATCACTAAAGAAGAAGGCTTGGTCCTATACGAGGACATGGTCCTAGGCCGAGCCTTCGAGGACATGTGCGCCCAAATGTACTACCGTGGCAAAATGTTCGGCTTCGTACACTTATACAACGGCCAAGAAGCCGTCTCCACTGGCTTCATAAAGCTCCTAAACCAATCAGATTCAGTCGTCAGCACCTACCGAGACCACGTCCACGCCCTGAGCAAAGGCGTCCCGGCCCGCCAAGTCATGAGCGAGCTATTCGGTAAGACCACTGGCTGCTGCAGGGGCCAAGGCGGTTCCATGCACATGTTCTCCAGAGAACACAACCTCCTCGGCGGGTTCGCCTTCATAGGCGAGGGCATCCCAGTCGCCACCGGCGCTGCCTTTACAAGCAAGTACAAGAGGGAGGTTCTCAAAGAGGACTGCGACGACGTGACGCTAGCCTTCTTCGGGGATGGGACTTGTAATAACGGGCAGTTCTACGAGTGTCTGAACATGGCTGCTCTGTGGAAGCTGCCCATCGTGTTCGTGGTCGAGAATAACTTGTGGGCCATAGGGATGTCTCACTTGAGGGCTACCTCCGATCCTCAGATATGGAAGAAGGGTCCCGCGTTTGGGATGCCTGGGGTCCACGTCGATGGCATGGATGTGCTGAAGGTTAGGGAAGTGGCTATCGAGGCGGTGAATAGGGCTCGTAGGGGCGATGGGCCAACCTTGGTTGAGTGTGAGACTTATAGGTTTAGAGGGCACTCTTTGGCTGACCCAGACGAACTCCGTGACCCTGGTAAGTAAATGAATCATCCCTTAAACGTAAATCGCACCCCCCTTATTATTGCGATAATCTCGTACTTCGCTCTTTTGAAACAGCTGAGAAGGCTCGATATGCGACGAGGGACCCCATAACGGCGCTGAAGAAGTACTTGCTCGAAAACAAGCTGGCGAGTGAAGCTGAGATGAAAGCTGTAGACAAGAAGATCGAAGAGGTTGTCGAAGATTCTGTCGAGTTTGCTGATAGTAGCCCGGTCCCACCTCGAAGCCAGCTTCTAGAAAACGTGTTTGCTGATCCGAGAGGTTTTGGGATTGGACCTGATGGAAAGTATAGGTGTGAGGATCCTAAGTTTGCTCAAGGGACGGCGCAGGTTTGAGCAAAGCTTAGAAGTAGTTTAGTGAAGGAAGACTGTTTCTTCTTAAATTACTGGTGTATTGTATGAGTTATTTTCTTACAGTTATCGTCGTTGTATGCGCGGAGTATTACTACTTCGTGTACAGTTCTGAATATATATGGATTATATCTGAAAAAATGACAGAATAATTTATTTATCGTCGAATTACGGAAACACAAATTTGATTAAAATAATTCAAAGTTGAGATTCGTAATAAAATATATGTGATTTTACAATCAAGTTTCCAACAATTCTACATAAAACTATAGGAATAGTTTTAGATACATAAATCTAAATTGAGACTACTCGATACTAAATTATGTACAATTTATATATACAAAGATATTCATTTTCATATTTTTTAGAAATTAAGTCACTGTCGTCCGGGAAAAAACCATTTTTGGTCCCCGATGTTTACCCTATGGGCGTTTTTGGTCCCCAATGTTCTAACTTGCCACATTTAGTCACTCATGTTTCTTAATTTGAACCAAATTGGTCCATCTGTTAAATCAACGTCAATTTAGACGGAATGGAGAAGAATTAGCGACAGAAAATCCGTCGCAAAATTAGCGACGGAATTTGCGACGGAATTTCCGTCGCTAAGGAAAAATTTTTAAAAAAATTGATAAATTAAACATAAAAATGAGGAAAAATTCCAAAAAAGGAAAAATTAAGAAATAGAGTAAATTTTTTTAAAAAATAGATATTACCAATAAATCCAAATAAAAATAAATAATAGTAAAAAATATATATTAAGAAACAAAAATATAAAAATGATAAATATAAATTTATACTTTTAAATATTTATCGTCAACTTTCATGACATATTTATCTTTTTTATTTTTTACATATTTTTAGTTTCAATAAATAATTTATCTTTTATATTTTTTACTTAAGTTATTTTAATGTTGTATTATTTAATTTATTATTTTCTATTATAAATACAAAAAATAATAAAGATTAATAATAAATATTCCAAATTTGTGCATATTTTATTTGTATTATTATTCTATTTTTTATTTTAATTTACTAGTAATTTTTTTAATTTTTTTCCTTTTTTGGAATTTTTCTCAATTTTTATGCTTAATTTATCTTTTTTTTTAATATTTTTCCTTCGAGACGGAAAATCCGTCGCAAACTCCGTCGCTAAATTCGCTCCGTCTAAATTGACGTTAATTTAACAGCTAAACCAATTTAATTCAAATTAAGAAACATGAGGGACTAAATGTGGCAAGTTGAAACATCGGGAACCAAAAGCGCCCATAGGATAAACATCGGGGAGCAAAAATGGTTTTCTCCCCTGTCGTCCATCTGCAATAGAAGCAGCCCAACGAGTGGTAATTATAATTTGGACCAAATCTCAGAAAGCCCAACAATTTAAGGGTTTTTTTCTTTTCGCCTTTCCTCTAGGAGTGGGATGGGTCTACCCGATAAAATCGGGTATTGATTGTCAAACCCGATCACGACCCGATCAGATTTCGGGTACCGATTAGGTTTTTCTTTATATATATTATAAACAACGTCAACAATAAATACACTTTTACCAAAAAAAAATTAAACACCGTCGAAATATTTACTCGGCCAACGATTAGAATAAATTAAACACCGTCGGATTCCCTCGGCTGTCGACGATCTGACGAGCCTTGACGTGCTTCACCTTCTCCTTCGAGTGAACGGCGGTAGAAGCCGGCGGCGACGACACGGAGGAGACGCTGCGACTGGTGAGCGGCCGAGATTTAGTCATCTTAGGAAGCGTCGGGACGGAGGAGAACATGGTTCTCCGTCGCGGATGCGGACGTCGATGCGGACACGAGCGATACAGATACGTTGCATTATCGCGGCGCGGTCGCGGGCGATACGCAATTTTTGTAAAAAAATTGTAAATTATATAAGTTTGTTTGCAATTACACCATATAATATAAAGAATTGATTTCTTATAGACTGTTTTCATATTATTTAACTGGTATCAATATCAATTAACTTCAATTATGTTTATTTTTACATTTAGATTATTTTGAGATACATTTATATAGAATATATTTGTATAAAATATATGTAATAAAGCTATAACAATTTGTATATTGATTTGTTAAATTAATGGAATAAAAAAATCGGTTTATCTTTAGTTAGTTAAAACTTGATATCACTTTTTTATTGCAAATAATATTATTTATACACGAACTTAGATTTTTTTCTGATATTAATTACTAAGTTAAAACTAAAAATTTGGGCTCAGAGAAATAATTATTTAATTTATGGCCCATCCCAGAGGCCCGTTAAAGAAATTCCAATTTAACAAGTTAGGTTTTCATCTATATGCCGCCGTCTTCGTTTTTACCAGTCTTCATCTTCCACCTTCGCTGTTCGTTTTCTTCCCTCGCCGTCTTCGTCTTCCACCTTTCAACCGATATCTCGCCGCTGCAACCGAGAACTCGGCCGCGCCGATCCGCGACGCCCGATAACTCGCCACCCGATACTGCGCCGCGACAGAGTTGAATCCGCACCAATCCGTATCTATGGCGCGGTGAGGGCCGATCCCGCTCCGATGCGGCCGCGACGGCCGAGATCTCGCCGCGACGGCGAACCATGGAGGAGAAGAGATTAGCTCGGCGAGGTAGCTGAGTAGTTGCTGTCATTTTTGGGAACTGAGGAGCTTTCTGTTACCGTTCTTGTCTGTGACTGTGGAGTGGCAGGTTTATTCTTAGTTCATAAAGATATATGTTTTATTTTGCGGTACCCTAATTCGGGTAGTTGCTACCCGAAGGCCGACCCGAAGTATTTAAACCCGATTTTTTAGCCCGACCGGGAAAAACCCTATCGGGCCGGGTAGCCGAAACCCGACTCCGAATGCCCACCCCTACTTTCCTCTGCTTCAATAGATTTCATATCGTTCCCCTCCTTCTCTGGCTAAATCCATCGTTATCGTAGCTGCATTGAAATTTATCCTGTTAGCCTTGAATTAGTGACCTTTTTTCCTATTATTTTATCATCCACTGAAGTGCAGTAGATTTGTTTGGTTATCTGCAAATGGATGCCTCGGATTTAGACCCACTGGATGATCTTTTTGCTGATGAAACTGCAAAGAAAGGTAATATGTAGTAATTCGACATGGCTGCCTTTGTGTGTGTATTTAGTTTTTCCCAAAATAAAAAATAATAATAAAAGAATTTGGCCCATACAGGTCTCGAACCTGTGACCTTCGCGTTATTAGCACGACGCACTAACCAACTGAGCTAATAGGCCATTACGTTAGAAGTCGTACTAATTTTTGTAAATAATTTTTCTATTATCAAGTGGTTCCCTAGTTCCCAAGCATATAATACCTGCACTAATAAATTCAACCGTGACATCAATTAATGATCTCAAGTCACTTATTTTCAACTTGCTTTTTAAATTTGTAGTGATATATAATAAAGTCGAGCAAACTAAGTTCAATAGTATTTTTCATGCATTATACGAGTGAAAGGTGTTTCTGAGGAATGTCAATCACGTGATGGTTCGTATCCTTTGGAAAAGGTAGAAAAGAGAAGAGTATATAGTGAATAAATAATATAATTAAAAGATAAAATTAAAATAAATAATAAACTGACATCACCCATGGAATTCGATTTATTTCATATATGTAATTGCAATGCAGCACATTGTTTTGAACACATGGATTCCGATTTTCCCACGTCCTCTCCTTGCCGACAAGTATAATAATATCACTATATCCACAAACATTTATTTATTTATTTATTGTCAGATATCAATTTATTTCTTATTTTTATTTACTATAATTATAGGCAGTAGTAGTATTTTTTCTTTACGCGGTGAATCCACATAGTAAAATCCAAAAACTACCTTAAACACCTAACAAAACACATGCCGGTAGTAAAGACAAAATCATTAAAAGCTATTAATAATTTAAATTAATCCAATTTAATTCGAAAATACAGAATCATGCTAAAAATTCCCAGATACATCGTACATATAGATCTTGCTTTTCTTTTCCATTTTATCCGTTTTTTATCCATTACCTTAATTTTCGGAAAATACCATCAGAAAAATAAAAAGGCAATAAAGTGAAAGAAAACATATGGATAAGAGCAAAATAATTGGCCCCACCTACCTTCTTCCTCTTTTAAGAACGCTTCAGAGCTCATGACTTTTCTGTTTCGATTCTTTCACAAAAACCCTTGCGTTCAACAAACACAAGCTTTAGCCTTTTTCTTTTTTTTTTTCTCGAATTTAAAGGAAAATAAAAGATAAAGATTTCTCAAAACCTATCCTCTTCGTTTGAGGCTTTTTCCTTCGATTCATTAAAGGGTTCTCTGCAAATTGTAAGAAAGTTAAAATCTTGAAGAAATGTCTTGTTGCTTGAATCCTGGGTTTTCAGTTTATGGGTCTTCAAGCGATGTTATTACGAACAAAAGGGTTGTTAAATCGTCCTCTCACATCACCTCATCAATGGAAACTCTTCAGTTCAAGGAATCAGATGCAAAAGATTGCGCCTTTGGCAAAACCCTTCATTTATCTGACAAGAATTCTTTCGCTCGCTCGCCTATCAAAGCTCCCCAGTTAGAACCCATCAACGTAAGTACTTTATCTTGTTCTTCTCTTAACCTTAGTTTATGAGTTATGACCAAGTTCTTAGCTTTTATTCCATGGGTTCTTTTTCTCTCTGTTTTTCAGGCACAATCCTCACTTTGCATCCCAAGATCTATGAGATGGTGGGAAAGAACCCTTAAACCAAACATGTTAGAGATTGAATCAGCTGAAGAACTAGTCAACGCTTTATCAGGCGCTGGAAACAGATTAGCCATCATTGACTTCTATTCCCCTGGCTGTGGTGGTTGCAAAGCATTGCATCCCAAGGTAAATGATTGATCATGCAAAGTAATCAATTTCCCAGAATTTGAATTTACTCAATCTTCACTAACTGTTGTAAAAATTCCACCTTTAGATCTGTCAACTAGCCGAGTCGAACCCAAATGCTCTGTTTCTCAAGGTCAACTACGAAGAACACAAGCTTATGTGCAGTGCTTTGAATGTACACGTATTGCCATTTTTTAGAATGTACAGAGGAGATAAGGGAAAGCTCTGTAGCTTCAGCTGCACTAACGCAACAGTAAGATGTCATTTCTTGATCAATAATTGAAAAAAAAAAAAGGTCGTTCTTTTGCTGACGTTTTTTTGCAATTTCTTGTGAAGATCAAGAAATTCAAAGATGCTTTGGCGAAATATGGGACCGATGAATCGAATTTCGGCTGCTCGGCGAAGGGATTGGAAGAGTCTGAGTTGCTCGCTTTGGCTTCGAATGGTTTGGTGACGAAGTTGAGCGAAGAGGGAAATGCTTCAATGGTTGCCATGGCTTAATTTGGAGATGGGAAACAATAGAAATCATTTGTCCCCTTTTTATCATTTACATATTACTTTTTTTGGTATTTTGCTTCTTTTTTTCTCATCTCATTTTCTTGTTAGGCGTTTTTGTATATAATTTGTAGTTCTTTGTATCCATTTATTTGCTGTCCTTGATCGACAATGGCAGCTTAGGTTTTTAAGATGTGAAATTGTACACAACCTAATAAGGTTGAAGGGAATGAATCGTTCCTTTATTATGTCTCATTTCTTTATAAATAATTATTATCTTTGTCTCCCGAATTTATAAATTTGTCCACAACTATAATTTGAACCCAATGAACTTGCCTCAAAACTCGGTCAGAAATTAGAAAATGATCGGTGGATTCAATTTTGATGGACGATAATATTACTTGCGGGTGAGTTTTGACCATATAATAGTTCTATATAATAAATATTACCTATAATTGTACCAATTGAGATATGAGCAATAGACAGATTCAAGACATTATTGGATATATTTTAAAAGATGGTGATGTTAATATATTCCTAATTAAAAATTCAAATGCTAGCGTGGATCTGACGAGGATGTTCAAAATAGGTACAATTGGTGGCCCTACGACACTTTATTGAGGGTCGGCTTATTATTCAGATATGCTGTCGATTTTTGTCTTATAAATGAGTTTGGGTCTAATAGTCAATTTTAAATAACAGAGAACGATTACGTTGAGATTCCATCGCAAACAAAAATTGATGGATACTTGAATATGTCTCCATCCAAATCATCTTTTTTCAAAAGAACTTTATATTAAAATATAAATTCTAGAAAACAACAGATGGTCGATCATTATTACCATGTCTGCCTATTCTCCATGGGCATTGTATTTTTAGGACAAAACTTGAATATGTTGATTTAACATTACTGTGTGTTCGATGAATAATATTGTACTATTTTTAGTGTAGCTATCCATCGACATAAAAGTAGTGTTAATAATTTGTATTTCTTGTTATATTTTCTCTTTAATTCTAAAACTTGAGATTTTGGTCTTACCACGTGAAACGAACCCAATATGTATCCTTTCAAAGAAAACGATTAATTTTTTATTGTAGTTCAATACTTTATATCGTTACCATAAAACTAAACTTTAGACTAGGTTGCAAACAAATCGAGCCGAACATATTCTATTTGTATTCGCCTATTTTTCAAATATTCATATTCGTATTCTTTTTTTATTTGACTATCAAAATCGAGTTATATTCGATTTGATAATATATTCGAATATATTAGCAAATATACGAATATATTATCAAATCGAATAAATTTTTTTACAAAATCGTTCTTTTCAGAAAAAAAAAAAACGCAAGACAACTACCTAATGAACAAATTATACATAAAATATACATAGCATTGGTGCATCCAGTACATCTTGCAAAAAATAAAAAATCAACAATTAATAAATTCCAAAAATAATTTCTTTACATTTGAGTTCTAAGTTTGGGCTCTATTTTTTAAGCATTTCATATTAACATATGAATATAACTACAAGGATTTATGATGTATTATATTATTTAACTTTATTACATTACTCATAATCGAATATTCAAAAAAAAATTCGAATCGAATATTGTATTCGTATTTGAAAAGTATTCAACTCAAGTAAAATGTTCTTATTCACATTTGACATTCTATTATTTAGCATCCGAATCCGAAATTTAGAATCGAACAAAAAGGATTCAATTAAATGGAAACCAAATTCTAGACAAATTAGTTTATACAAATGTATTATTATTTTAATTCAGCATAATTAAGATTATAGTGATATGTTGATCATACTTAAACTAATCATGAACATTAATTTTGAAAATTATTTTAATACATTACTACTAGACTATAATATAAAATAAAAACTTAAGACATACTTCTTTGTAACGATCGTAGGGCAGTGGCAACATGAAAAAGCAGGTCAAAGACCATATAACAAGCGATTCAATTAAAAAATCTATAAACTCTCATTGAAACAAATATCCAAATTTAAACATAGAACTTTGCCTCAGAGGTAGTGACAATCGCAAAAAGAAGCCTCATCGAATAAATCTCTGGAAAAATTCCATGCAATTTGCATATTACATCACTGGCAAAATTCCAAGCATCTCAGATATATTTCAGCAATTGTGTAAATATTCCTCGACTGCTCAAAGGCTTATGCGCCCGAATACCTTAGCTAACGACACGCATACCAAAATCAAAAGTCCAAACATGATTCTCTATCGGGTTTCTCGTAAGACATTGAAACGCTTGTCGATACCTAAAGCATTAGGGTACATATTCCAATTCGCAGCAAGAACCATCAAAGACTAAAAAAAAGTCGACGGGCATCAGTTTTAAAAAGCTCGATTGTAAAAGCTTCATGGTGTAATAAGCATTACAACATAAACAAATCATCATCTGCCCATTTTTTCTAACAGGGAAAGATGTATCAGGTCTAGACAAAAGTGAAGCCAAGTAATAAGAAAAGGGCCACACTTGGTCAGAAAAACCGATCATAAGCATTCGTATAGCTGATCTCAGGAAGCATCCTATCACTATAAACAAACTCAAGGCGCCGCTTAATCAGCATATTTCAAATGATTTTAATGAAAAACAATTAGATAGATGTCAGAAAACAACTAGGTAATGGAACATGAAATGAATGTTATTGTGTTCCCTACCCTCAAACATATTCATGTTGTTATGTGCCCCTGTCTGAACAAAATGGTTGATCGCTAAGCTCTTTAAAAGCCCACAAACCATTTTGTTATTCGAGAGGCAAAAATATGAAGGGACTGATCAATCAAGAATGTTAATGTAAGAGGCTGCTTGGAGGAAAGTTGACATGTAAGCAAATCGATCCACTCAAAAGGCCTCCGATCTTTTAAGTTGATAAAGAATCAACTTGAAAAAAAGTTTTCAATCTTGGCCTCCTAACTAAGCCTGCTATGAAATCTGCATAAAGCTGTTCATATGGCTACTCAAAGAGGCACATTTGGACAAACATAAATAGATAGTGAGAAAATGGTTGATTGAGGTGCCTCAGATTCCACTCTTTTCGTAGCGTAAGCTCAAAGTATATTTAACACCATCATCGGCAAAAAAAGATCATCGATTTCAAGCAAAGATGAGTAATTATATGGATAGAAAATACTGAATTATTGCATCAGAGAGATTCCCATTAGACCAAGTCATCTTATCCCCCCATGAATGAAGGGGTCTGATGTCCCTGTCTGTTTTATCATCATTTGCAAGAAAGTTTAAGGTAACCCAACTGACAAAAACAAAGCCAGCGCTAATCAAATTAATCCATACTATTCAGAAGCAATGCAAAGAAGTAATTTTATACCGAAAGAATTGCGCCAGAAGAAACGATCTGCGAAAGATCCGAGCTTTATAGAAGAATACTGCTTTTGAGATTAGGAATTGTCGAAACGCAATCGTCTTTCACCAAAACGGTGAAAGAAAACAAAAAAGACCACAACTGTGAATGGTGATTGCAGGCTCTGTGAACTAGGGTTTATGATGAACAATTATTTATAGGAAGGAGGAAGCTAGGGCTTTTAAGATTTTGGGCTTTAGCCAACATAAAGGTGGGCTTTGAGTGCAGCCCACTTAATTTGGGCATGGACTACATTGATGCCTTAAATCGAATTTTTGAAGGTGTTATTACAATATATATAATCTATATATATATATATATATATATACACTAGTTTATTACCCATGCATTGCACGGGTTGTCCATAATTATTTTATATTAATAAATAACTATTTATGGATAATGGATAGTTTTTCATGTTTTTACACTATTTTTATCTATTATAATTAATTATTATGTGACATGTGGCCGCATATGGGGACACCTATATCTATGTAGTAATATAATAATATAAAAGAAAGCTTTGACTTTAAGTCCGTTAGTTAAGGAAGAAAGACTAACGGAGACGACTCATGAGCTCGATAAGCCAATTCTCAGTTAGAACTCTTTGATCGAACTTGTTGCGACTTCATGCGAGTTTTTTTTTTAATTATTTTATTTTTATTTCAAAATTCTCGAGCTTTTTAAGCTCGAACTCATCAAGTAAGCAACGTTCATAAGCCGAGTTGAGCCTGAGCGAGCTACGTATTTAAAATTTTATTTTCGAGCGAACTGGGGCTCGAAAATTATTAATCCCATAGGTCGAATCAAGCTCGAGCCCAATATTAAACTTGAACTTCGACTCGAGCTTAGAAATAAGGCGAGCTCGACTTGTTTAGGCGCATGTTTTAAACTCAATTCGAAGTGTAATAATCCATTACAACATTTACCTTCATTTAAATGGAACTATAGAAAGCATATGCTGCAAATCTTGATGAAGAAGATGATGGCTTCTTACGTGTTGCCATATTTGTTTCCCATGTGCAATCATGAACTAATTATTTAATTTTACTTCAGTAAGATTAAACTTCAGAACATATGTAGGTTCATGTTAGAATTGGATACAAAGAAATGTATCTTAACTGGGAAATCAAAGTACTTAGCAGCAGAAACTACAGAGAAGAAACTCCCTTTGCTCTTACACCGCGAAACTAAACAGGACAGCAGAAAACTGTGTACACAACCAAAAAAAAAGACTATCTTTATTATACGCACATATATACATAAATCACAGTTTCAACAAAACTATTGTGTTAATACATTAAACGTTGTGAATAACTACTAAGACATGAAAACAACCCAAGTTCATCTGACCTGTAAGAACCACATTTCTCACATCAGACAAACAATACCATATGATTTTCCTCTATACATAATATATAATATAAACAATTCTTTAACCAGTTTTTTTTTCTCAATTAATGACTGACTCACGATAATTTTCAAGAAGATGAGAAGCTATCGCAGACCTCTTCAGCCCTCTCCACCTCCCTCCGATGGAAGTTCCTATGGCAACCACAGGCGGCACAGCTCATCGCCGCCGCCGTGCCCTCGTCGCCGCCGGCCATAAATTCGCGGCAGCCATCGACGGCGTAACCTCCGATATTAGCCGCATGATTCTTCTGACACTCTACGTAACGCACGCTTTGAGGCGCTTCCCTTCGAAGTATTACCACTTTCTTTTTCTTCATTATATGGTAAAAACCTAAAACCCTAATTAATCCAATTCTTGATTTTCGGACATATATATATCTATATACTGATGACTGATGAGAGAAGTTATTTAATGGGCTGCTGGTTTGTGGAATAACGCGAGTGCTTGAAGATAAAGTAAAACTACCGAAAAAGAAAAGAAAAAAATTTGACGATTGAGCTAACCCTAGCTGGAATATATTATATAGACAAGTTTCTATTCTTCCCACTTTGAAAAAAAGGCGTGTCAACTTCATAGTCGTCATCAATGGCTTTTTTTCTTTTTTATGTTAATATATGGTCAGTGGTTCTCATTGCTTTTATAAGCTATGAATTTCAGGCGTTTTTGTAAATTTTTTAATTATCATCAGGAGATGAATAGTTTGTTTATGTAAATTGGAAATTTCGTATTTTCCTTGTTGGACTAAGATAGCTCACAGTGGTGCGTACGTCTAATATGCTGTAACTAAAGTCATTGTGTTATGTTTATGTTTACAATGTATATTAATTCGTGAGGATAAGACTAATCAGTAGTGGCCACTCCAACATATTATAAAGTTGCATACGTATCAGTTGTCGATGCATTGTCAGCGTCACATTATATTATACTATGGGAGAGGGTTTATTTATTTATTTTTACGTAATCCAACATTACGGCCATATTCACATCATCTTGACGGGAGTATTATCGGAATATGGATGAATGTGAAATGTCATCTCTGTGTTTGTTTTGGAGCGATGTTTTATTTTCAATATCAATGTGATATTGAAATATTGTGTTTATTTAATCACGACGATCTATGGGGTAATATTGCGTAAATGTCATATTTAAAATATATGGTAACATGGATTAATGTATTTATTTTGAGATAATACTTTGTGTAATGATGATTAATATTTTGATATTTAGTTTAAATATTTTAATTATAAATCTCTTATGTATTTCTTCTATATAATTGTTTTATTTTTAAAACTTTATTACATAATTCTTTTAAGATTTAAGTACATTTATAATATATAATATAAAATATAATTTAAAGTACAAATAAGGATATATAAGGGAGAAATGTTAAATATAATGGGTAATATTGTCGAAATAAAAATTAGAGAGATCATCCAACCACCGTGATATATGTATCACTCCATTTTCATCACATATACTAAACAAACGAAGTGATGAACATGTGAAGGGGATCACCGTAATGTTTTGGAGGACCACCTAAAAAACAAGCCCACCCTATATAGCTTTTTATTCTCATGTGATTAGAACAAATGTAATGCACTTAAGCGTAGTATGCCTATTAATTAGAATACGACACTTTCCCAGCGTGCGTGTGTATGTATTACATGCTTAAAATTATAAGAATTAAATAAAATAACGATGCTCTATCAGTTTTAAATAAAAGATGGAGCGTGGGAGAATTGACTCGCTCGAAAGGGTCGATGGAAATGATTTTCCAACTGCCTCGATAAAGATAGAAACGATTGATAATGCGTTCATATATTATTAGGCAAACAAATAATTTTGATTAGAAAACTTTGGAATTTAATCGAGAGTTGTAACGTGTAGGAAGTGATTGATTTTGCACTAAAGCGATAGAGAGCATCTTAATGTTTATTATGATACATTTTTTGTGGGACCCTTTATAATTGCAAAGGCAATGAAAGAACATGGCGTTCAATCCTGTCTGTCTTTCAAATACTTAAATTAGCTTTTCTTTTGTTTACGGATAAATCAATAAGGTTCTTGTAAGGTAAACCTATGTAATAATAAGATAATATTCTTCATGAAAAAACCCGCTACTCCAACTTCATACTACTACTAATATGTTATGCACGCAATATATGAATATATATTAACTTTTTCTGAGTTTTTTGTAAGTAAAATTATAGATTAAATTATAACATTGAACTTAGGGGGTGTTTGTTTTGGGGTGATCTTCCAAAACATCACCGTGATCCTCTCCTTTACCACTTATTACTCTGTTTGCTTAGTCTAGATGATTAGTCATCACCGGAATGATGGATCACCTAGCTGATGAAAATGGGGTGATATTTCATATTTCAGATCACCCCAAAAAACCTAGGTAATCCAACATCACGGTGATGAGGTGATCTATCTAACTTTTTAATGGACGAGAATACCCCTCATATTTTAACATTGTTACTTTATATGCCCATTATAAATATAATTTACATGATTAACATAATTAAATCTTAAAAATATTTCAGTTATTTAAAAATATTAAAACTTATATTTAAAAAAAGCAGAAATATGCTTATAAATTAAATGTATATTTTAATATATTAATGATTATCACATAAAATATCACCTTCAAAAAATTAACACATTATTTAAGTCATATATTATAGGGTCAAATATGACATTTACACAACGTCACCCTACACATCACAGTGATTAAACAAACAGAATACTTCAATACCACGTTGATCTGCAAAATGAAATATCACCTTAAAACAAACACACTGATGACATCACATTGATCCACATTCCGTTGATACTCACATCACCGTGATGTACGTATCACCGTAATGTTCGATCACCTGAAACAAACACCCCCTTAGATGAAAAACTACAACTTGTGAGTATATAATTATAATAAATCAATAATTGAATACCAAGAAAATTAAGTAGATTCAAACTCATAACCTTCCATTAGTAGCTATCACGATTCAACTACTTACCAATGAAATAGGCTTAAATTTCATTAAAGAAAAAAGAAAGGTTAGTTTCTTTTTCGTCTCCTGATGTAAACGACAACTTCGGGCTCGTTTGATATGTGTGTATAGATGGTTATGGGATGTATATGAATAAGTTACATCGTGTTTGTTATCTGTGTATAGTCATACAAGCCTACATGATTATACACACATATTACAAGGATATTGGTTATAGGGGCATACTCACCTCTAAGGTAGTTATGGGATGTGTATCACTAATCCAGACATACCTATACACACCTCAGACGCATCTATCAAACACACTTTATATCAATACACGAATAACTAATACATACATATCAAACATATTAAAATTAAATACCAACAAAGTTCTTGTATAGACATACACAAATAACTTACACACATATAATTCATTAAAATTGATATCAAACGACCCCACGTTTTGAGCCATACATTAAAATAACTTTCCTATATCATGTTTTTAAAAAATAAAAATAAAAAACAAAATTAAAATGAGATAGAACGCCGTTTGTCTTCGCATAAAGACGACTATGTTTCGGTGGGGTTAATAACCCTTTGGGCCCAATAAATCATTCATACTATTCAAATGTGATTTCATTTCATCGTATTTTCTCATTGGCTCTTATAATTTGGCAAAACATTATCTTTTCTTATTTATTAGATATCACCGAATCAAATAAGAAAGTAAAGTAATATTGAGAGGGATGAATCGTTTGTAAATTGTAATCTGATAATCTTTCTTTATTCTCTAGTTTCTATAGTCTACACAGAAAAAAGATATGATAATTTAAATCTCTTCTTGTCGAGGTTATATTATTATTTGAAATTGGACTTATATTGGATTTTGTTGGGCTTAGGCCCAGTTTTGTGCCTTTGTTATTATCCCACATCTGATATAACAGTAAGGCATGAGGGTTCCCTCTCCTATATAAGGAGGGCTATACCCTGATTTAGAGGTACACCAACACATTAGAAAGTTATTTGTGTTAACAATTAACTCTAGGAAAATTCCCTTTGGGTGAGAGTTTGGGTTAGCGGGTGAAATAACTTTCGGGTCGTTGTTGTCGGGTTTTGGGTGTAGGCGAGCGTAGAAGAATTGTGTGATTGTAATATTCACATAGTGGATTTTCTGCGGCCTTGTTGCCCTGGTGGTTTTTCCCTCTTCGTTAACAGAGGGTTTTCCACGTTAAACCTTTGTGTTGTTATTTTCTCCTGTTTATATTTCCGCGATAGATCTTGGGCGGAATTTCGGTACGGCCGGATTTCCCAACAAGTGGTATCAGAGCGAGGTTAAAACCTAGTTTGTTCGTGCGGTGGAGCTAGCGACGGGTGGAGCTTGACGTAGAAGGGTCGACAGACGAGTTGCTGTTCCGTTTTCTGCGAAGTTCTTGTTCGCTAATCCACAAGGATGTCCGGAAGTAGATTTTCAAATCTGGCGAGATTTGATGTGGAGAAGTTCGACGGAAGAATCAATTTTGGCTTGTGGCAAGTGCAAGTCAAGGATGTATTGATTCAGTCGGGGTTACACAAAGCTTTGAAGGGCAAGGAAGTTCCCAAAGGTGGTGCTACCAGCAGCACTGAGGAAACAGCTGGGAGCAAATCTGGAATGAGCGACGACGATTGGGATGAACTGGATTTGAGAGCGGCAAGTGCGATACGACTGTGTCTGGCCAAGAATGTTCTTGCAAACGTGCATGGAATTTCGGCGGCAAAAGCGTTGTGGGAGAAGCTTGAGGAGTTGCATCAGACTAAAGGCGTCTCGAATCGGGTGTATCTGAAGGAGCAATTTCATACATTGCGGATGACTGAAGGTCAAAGTATTTCAGATCACTTAAGCGTTCTCAATGGAATCGTCTCGGAGCTGGAATCCATTGGAGTGAAGATTGACGATGAGGATCAGGCGTTGAGACTCATCTGGTCTCTTCCACCTTCTTATGAACACATGAAGCCGATCATGATTCATGGGAAGGAGAAGATTGTATTTTCTGAAGTCACCGGTAAACTTCTTGCGGAGGAGAGAAGGCTAGATGGTGGACGGAACAATTCACCGGAAGATCAAGCTTTGTTCGTCGGTGGCGGAAAGAAGAGGAACTCCAAGGGGAAACAAGCTGCGATTTGCTGGACGTGTGGACAATCTGGGCACGTGAAAAGAAATTGTCAGAAAGGTGGAGCGGGTTCGGCAAGCAGCTCCAAGTCGGTAAGTGGAGATACCGAGAAAGACGCTAATTTTGTCTCTCTCTCCACGGATGAGTTTTTCTGAGAGAGACAAGGGCGTCCTTATGGCATGTCGCTAAGTGTCATGAGAGAGGGCGCGTTACTATTAGCGGGTCCACAGTTTACACACGGGCATTGGTTTGGCGTTGATGCAAGGTGTGTGGTGGAAATTTCGTGTCGAGGGCTGATGAACTTCCTGGCAAGCCAAGCGTGGAAGTTGCACCATAGATTTCAGCAAGGTTATTTCGACATGGGCCGAAGAAATGCTTGGATGTGATTTCAAGTGGATATGCTTTTATGGTGAAGCATGGTAGCGGAAGCTATGTGGATCTTCGCCAAGTGAAGGTGTCAAGACGGACAAAGTCACAAGGTGGAGGTTGTTGGGCTTAGGCCCAGTTTTGTGCCTTTGTTATTATCCCACATCTGATATAACAGTAAGGCATGAGGGTTCCCTCTCCTATATAAGGAGGGCTATACCCTGATTTATAGGTACACCAACACATTAGAAAGTTATTTGTGTTAACAATTAACTCTAGGAAAATTCCCTTTGGGTGAGAGTTTGGGTTAGCGGGTGAAATAACTTTCGGGTCGTTGTTGTCGGGTTTTGGGTGTAGGCGAGCGTAGAAGAATTGTGTGATTGTAATATTCACATAGTGGATTTTCTGCGGCCTTGTTGCCCTGGTGGTTTTTCCCTCTTCGTTAACAGAGGGTTTTCCACGTTAAATCTTTGTGTTGTTATTTTCTCCTGTTTATATTTCCGCGATAGATCTTGGGCGGAATTTCGGTACGGCCGGATTTCCCAACAGATTTTCGGGTAACACGGTACGGTTGTTGAGGAACAATGTGTCTAATCCCTCATTATTTTCACTAAGCCCCAATAACGCTTGTCTATAGTCTCCCTCAACTTTTTATTGCAAATTGTATTTTATTTTCTATCATATTCTTAATTTGAAGATTCATGCTTTTATTTTTTTTCTTAAAGCCAAAAATCTTTGCTTCTCGACGTCTTTTTATGATACAAGCAATAATAGTTTAAGCTTTAATCAACACGACATGTAATTCACTTTAGTTATTAATTAGTATTTTACCACTATAATTATGCTTAGCAAAAATTTGTAGAAGCCAATACCATAATAAGATGAATCTAAATCTAACTCATTACGTGAAAAGTGAAAACTAATAAGGTATTTAAAGATCCTCAACGTTAATTTATGGAAGCTTTTCATTTTCAGTAAAATTATTGTATTCGTCAATGAGGATTTTTTCTAGTATATTTAAACAAACGAATTATGTCTAGCTTGTATTGTACACAGTCAAAGATTCCATTTTGAATAGAATAGAAGGCGCCTTCCCCGGCCTTTTGTATAGAAAGAATATATGTAAGAATTTATGTTTTTATTTTTTTTTCTAATTACAGTTTCTATTTCTTGCGTATTAAGTCCTCTCTATGAATGGATAGTAGAACTTCAATAATTATTTCGCAAGTTACTGTGCTTTTGAGTCTTGCTTCAGTGAAAGCGGAGAAGTCAACGCATGAAAATTTGTAATATAAATCTGACTAATAATAACATAGTACACGAAAAGTACAACTCAAACCAACAAATTGCAGGCGAAAAACGAAGCAATATTTGATTATGTTGTGCTGGTTTTCAGGTGTAATATCCCTGAATTTACTGAAATTGTCTCCCAAGTGGTTTGATAATTTCGTCATGATCGTATTAATTTTTTTGACTAAATCAGATGGATAACAACAATACAGGTGGCTAATTCCTCGACCGAATAATTTTTCAAGAGTCTTCCTATATGTAAATTTGAGAATTTATTCTAAACTAGATTCACGAATGAACAGAGTAGCATTGATTTCACGTTCTTCATTTCGGAACTGAGATACTTCTTGGTGGAAAATCATCTCTACATTAATAAACTTTGAGAGATGCATAGTAATTGCGTTAATTTAATTTTGTTTCTCAATGGTAACTACCACTTTACCCTCCCTCCTATTTTACTTCTATAGTATTTTATCTTTGTTGTATGTAGACTAAAAATAGAAAGCACAAACAACGAATTATTGTTTCTTTTATAGCTTATAGTCAAGACTTGGGGTTGATTCAGACTGTAATGAACTGGAAATAAATGGCCCTATGTAATATTACCTTAACACTGTGTTTGGTTCGAGGAAGTAGGTTTAAAAAATGAGAGAGAAAATCACTTTCATAGGTTTTCGTAGTTTTAAGTAAAAAAGTAAACTATATTTTCTTTCTTTCATTTTCTTTTCCTTATCTATTTTTCAGATCAACCAAACATGAAAACATATTTGTTTTTTCCTTCATATTTTCTATTCCCTAGTAATATCCACAAACCAAATACACCTAATAAAAGCTCATTAGAAGTAGACATTGCATGTGCTTTAAATTAGGGGTGAGCAAAAATATTCGAAAACAGGATTCAGATCCGGTATCCGGTTTTTCAAAACCCGAAAAAAATGGATAACCGATTTTAGAAACCGAATCGGATATCCCATCCGATTTTTGTAGAATAAACTGGATCGGATATCCGAACCGATTTTTTTTTAGAATAAACCGGAACGGATAGATAGTGGTTTGTCTAAATAGCGGATATCCAGTATCGGTTTTATATTTAAAGAAATAATAGAAAACTAAAAAATAGCCCAAAAAGGAAAACGGAGGTCCAAAAAGGAAACAAATCCTCAATATATATATACTATTTTTTTTTATTATTGTAACAAACTTTGTTAGAGAATTGAATTAAAAAAACATAAAACATCGAGGCACAAGTTAAAAATTAATATGAATTTGTGTTACTGTGTTTATTACTAATTATTTTATTCTGGATCATAAAAATTCACATATTATGTGAAATTACTACGCGTAGAAATTCTTATATGAAAGAATTTTTTTTATTTTGATAAGAAATAAAAAATGATATTGCAAAGAATAATAAAAAACATAACGCTAAATTTAAAAACTGGATGCGGATATCCGATTTAAATATCCGAATAAAGCGGCTATTCGATTTTCGGATATCCGATCAAAATCGGACCGGATGCGGATATCATTTTTTGAGTAACTGAAAACTTCGAAATCCGAAATTGGGATATACGAAACCGGATATCTGGTTTTGTTCAACCCTACATGGGGCCAGATCAATTTTTTTCTTATATATATATAATTGTATGCAATTACGTTTTGAACTATCGGGTGGATATTTTTCCTAAATACTATCAAATTTTAGTGGTTTATTTCCAAGTCCCTAATAAAGCCCACGTCCAACGATACTCGATCAAAATATGCCAATACAGCCCATCATAAATTTGATATATTCTATATAGTTCTAGTGATTGAACATAACATTATATTACTATCTACCCATCGAATCGATCACGTACATTGAAAAGCCACAAACTGATAAAATTTACAATATATACTTCTTCTAGTTCCATATCATGATCATCCACATTTTCAAGACCTAAAACATTATAAAACAATAATAATATTAAAACATTTTCAGAACAAATCATCAGTCGTCGCTTCCAACGCTTCCAAGGCCATGAAATCCCCGTAATGCCCCTGCACAGCAGCACTATCGTCAAGCAGCCACTTCTCCAGCAAGCCGAAGGGCACTTTCGTCATTTCCACCTTCGGCTTTCCCTCGCCGTCATTATCGGCCACCGCGCCTATCCCGCAAACCTCGTTCGTCGTGCTCATCGCGCCGTCGCTGGGGCTCGAGCTCAAACCACCGGCCGACGAGCCGTTGTTGGCCGAAGCCGTGCTCTCAGACGGCGGAGATTTCTTGGCGACGGTCCAATTTTCGAGGAGGCGAGCTATGTTCTCGGCGTTCGACGCGTACGCCGCCGACGACGGCCTGGTCTGCGCGCCGAAGAGCTTGTTCAGGCGGCCGTCCACGGCGGCTGGGCTCGTGATATTTGATATTCCGCCGGCGATGGAAAGAGCTTCGCATAGGGCTTTTTTGGCCGTGTTGATGTCAGTCTGAAGCCTTCTCTCCCATCGGCCCTTATTCGACGACGACATCTGATTATTACCGCCGGCGATGATCCCATCTCCGCCGTCGTCTCGTCCTAATTTCCGATCACCGTTGTGGGGTTTGAGAAGCTTCTTCTTCAAGTGGGTGTTCCAATAGTTCTTGATATCATTGTCGGTTCTTTGAGGGAGATACGAAGCTATTGCAGCCCATCTTCACATGTAATAAAAAGGTAAAAAACAATCTCAGTTAATTAGATCGAGAAAACCCTAACGTCCAAGAAAATTAAAAATCTTTTCTTTTTACCTATTACCGAGAAGAGGTTGGAGGTGAATGATCGTCTTCTCCTCATCCTCGGTGAAGCCGCCGCGTTTGATTCCCGGCCGGAGATAATTCGTCCACCGTAGCCGACAGCTTTTGCTGCACCTAAGCAAACCTGAAAATCAAGAATCACCAAAAAGAAGACGATGGAGGTGCTGTAATAAGCCGCTGACGCCTCAACTCATATTAAATGTCAACAGCTTTAAATGATCACAACTAACTAATAGAAAAGGTAAATAATAAATGTAATAATAGAAAAGATTTCAGACATTTTTATTTCACCTGTCTTAGCAGGAACAGCCTTCCAATTTCCAGGGCCATGTTCTTGAATATAAGTCACTAGAATGATATCTTCTTCGGGCGTCCATGGGCCTTTCTTGACTCCAATTTTGTCACAACAAGGTGGCCTTCCCATTGATACAAGAATATATAATATATACAGAAATGATGTTTATAGATGAAGATGGATCAAGATCAAGATCTAAAGGGTTTTCTCTTCCATGGCTTTCATTTTGTTTCCCTGAGAAAGAAAATACGTAAGCATCTATTGAATAGTAATCAAAGAGCAGCAGCCTGTGTGAAGGGGTTGGGATCTGTCTTTATGGGAATACACGCACATATTTATGTATAGATATATAGAGAAAAAGACCAAAGATGACTACATTTGGTGACTCAAGCGAGAGAGAAATTAAATAAGCATAGTAAAGGAAGGACCTTCTTTGCATTATCCTCTTTCGAAAGAGTCAAAAGGGTACATCAAAGGTACATTTAATCGTTTGCTTCTTTTTTTTTTTCTTCTTTACCAACCTTTAAGTCCACTCCATCAAGCTATATGACTCGCGCTACAATACTTAAAAGGTGAATTTTTTAAGTTTAATATGTTCTTCATCTTCACTTTATGTGGCGATCTTTAGGGTGTTCAATCCATAAAGCCGCGTGTTACACCAATAGATTAATTGCAGCTACAAATACGTACAATATGAATTTAGAATGACATTATAGTTGACACTTTTCCTAGTACATGAAGATGACATCGGTATACATAGTTATTACAATCTATACAAGAATAAGGACTAACAATTTTTACTAATTATAAGACACAACTCCTAGATTTATTCGTATCTTACCATAATCCATGGGGACCATGAGAAGTAATTGAAGCAACAATGGTAACGAGTCCTACCAATCAGTTAATATTTCAGTCGTGTTTGTGTGGACTAATGAAAGAAGGGTGTCACCATCGTTCACCGTATAAATATTAAGTATGCATTTAGGGTTGTGATGGAAACCACTATAAATGCACTTGTATAGTTACCAATATAACCTATAATAATCTGCGCTAAGATTAATCCATAAGATTTTTATATGATTTATATCTAGACTATTAATAACAACAACCAAGACCAACGAGCACAGCAAGCCACGTGTCAGCACACCATGTGTCAGCAGACACGTGGACAATAAGACAAATAATTGGGCTTAGCTCTGTTAAGCCTACAACCTTATTAACCTTGGGGCCCACAAGCCCAAATAACCGCTGTGCCAACATGTGCCACGTGAGTAGTAGTAATAATAATAGAAATAATAATATTAGTATTTTGTAACGCTAGCTTCAAATGCATGTGATATAAATTTATATCAACAGTAAGCTGGATAATTAACTAAACGTAGAGTGGAGTAAAACTGTATGTAAAAAATGTCTAATGGCGGGTGCTTTTATTTTATTAATTATAGGTACCTAGCAGAATAACTTTTTTGCACATAGGTACCCGATCCCGCCCCGGGTACACTGTATTAGCACAAGGTACCCTATAGCAACGTATTGTGGTACATAATACGTTTAGAACATGCTACGAGTATTAGCACATTTAGGTTCCATAAAAAATCATATAGGATACCGTATAAAGGCGTGACATGGTCTATTCACACATAGCGAGGTACGGTCGTTACACATAAACTGGTACAAACAGCAAGTCGGGTACCTAGTAAAAATTCTGACATAGATACTCATTTGTAAGTTTTTATTCAAGTAGGAATTTATGTGCAGATTACACCCCAAATAATGATAATAAAAGGAGTCTTTACACATAAATACTCATTTGCATAAAAACTTGAGTCAGTACCTGTCAGTATTTTTTTATATGTAGGTACCTAATAAAATAATTTTTTTGCACACAGGTACCCAATCCGCTGCATACGCCATATAACACATTTAGGTACCCTATGACAACGTATTTTGGTACATAATATGCTGAGAAAAAGGTACGCCATACATAACACACTAAGGTACCATATAGAATCCGTAGTAGGGTACCGTATAAACGGGTGACGTGGTACGCAATACACACATAAAAAGGTACGCAAGATTGAGAAATTTGTTACAAACAGTAAAACGAGTACTTATCTGTAAATATTTCTTGACATAGGTACTGATTTGTAAATTTTTTATTCTATGGATAATTGGACACTTTTATATAGATGTCACATAATAAAATAAGATTAATAAAATGATGTTACTAGAGAGAACAGTGGTTATTTAATACCACTTGGAGATGTCAGATCAATCATATTTGACTTTAGTTTCCAAATCTCAAGGCTATTGGTAGGTGTATCTAATTTCTTATTTGTAGAAGAAAAACTAACATGAATATTTCTTTTTTTTTTTAATGAATTTATCTGATATATCATATTTAAAGACCTGCCAGTTAATTATAAACATGTAGCAAAGATGTTAACATCATATATTAAAGACACAACGATCAATCTAACCCCAAAAAAATAACATAACTGATAGGAATATAGTTTTATTTTAATTTCAATTTATTTCCGCCATACACGTTGTGTCGTACATTTTTAAATGATATTCAGAGTATGATTTTAGTCATCTTGTGTCAGAAAATAATCTATCACATAATTCAGTTTTTTTATTCGTTTAGCTCCTAAATTAATGGGTTTCCTCTATTTAACCAAACTATACATAGCGGGTTATATTACTATAATATGCTATATTCAACTTTTATCCAATAAAATATCTCAAGTCCATTATGATCATATACTAAATTTGGTAGATAGTCTCTATATTACATTCATTACCGATCATATTCAATTTCATTAATGATGCGTCTTGTATGTTTCTTCGTATATGTGAATTAAGTAGTAATTGAGAAAATTTGTGTAACAGTACTGAATGATGGCACTATCATAAATTATAGTTACAGCAAAACATAAATAATCGTCAACAGTGGATATATATATATATATACATAATATAAA
Organism: Craterostigma plantagineum; assembly: GCA_027422505.1. Taxonomy (NCBI): domain Eukaryota; kingdom Viridiplantae; phylum Streptophyta; class Magnoliopsida; order Lamiales; family Linderniaceae; genus Craterostigma; species Craterostigma plantagineum. The sequence goes on from JAPQWV010000035.1 coordinate 1,966,105, forward strand.
CGACACACTGAGGAAATATAAAAAAAATTAGGTTAAAAAAGTGTAAAGGAAAAAAAATGAAAAAGATACATATGTCAAGAGTGGGATTTGAACCCACGCCCTTTCGGACCAGTACCTGAAACTGGCGCCTTAGACCGCTCGGCCATCTTGACTTTTCCTTGTGTCGAAAATATTTATTTAAACTATCTCTATTACGTACCTTTCTGCTTCGCAAATCCCTGCTTGTGAACTTTTTGCTTCGCGAATCCAAACGAATGGTACTCATAATTCGCGCTGTAAACAAGGAAGAATTCAATGCATATGCGAAGTAAAAAATTGTCCAGCTTATTACACGACAACCCAGTAATCAGACATGCACGGGATAGCAGAAGCTATCACTCACTCAAGGATTTTGATGGGTCTATGCTCGCCGAAACAAAAAAAGAACATGCATTTTTGCTCAAGAGCAACGTCATAAGCTGTAACATATACGCTGCGAACAATATTATGAAGAGGTACTGGGAATGTAGCCGCATGGACTATTCGACTAAGCTGTTCGACGAAATTCCTGAGAGGAACGTAGTAACGTGGAACTTGATGATCTTGGGATGCAACAAGAACTTTCTTTACGAAGATTCGTGGAGGGTCTTTGTTCGTATGCGTGATCTCGGTATCGAAGCTGACGAGTTTACTTATGGGAGCGTTCTCTCTGCTTGCGCTGCTTCGGAGAATTCAGTGCGTGGGGAGAAAGTCTACGGAATCCTCCTAAAAAATGGGTCCTTTGCGTATGATTTCGTCAGAGCTGGGATGATCGATTTGTTCAGGAGGTGTACTAAGGTCGACGATGCTCTGAAGGTGTTGTACGATGTTCCTTGCGAGAATGTCGTATGTTGGAATTCGTTAGTCTCTGGCGCTGTTAAGAGTGGCGAAAATTCGGTGGCTTTGGGAGTATTCAAGAAAATGTGCTGTAATGAGAGCTTATTTCCCAATGCCATTACGTTTTCAAGTGCTTTGACGGCATGCGTTGCACTTAAGGAGCTTAACTTGGGAAAAACTATCCATGGACGGGCGGTAAAATGTGGAGCTGAAACAGACGTCTTCGTGGGAACATCTCTGTTAGACTTATACGCAAAAAATGGAGCAATTCTCGACGCTTCCAAGCAATTTAGGCTAATGCCAGAGAAAAACGTAGTTTCATGGACCGCTATGATAGCTGGATTCGTTCAGCGAGGCGATTCTTCTACTGCTATCACGATCCTTAACGACTTGAAAAGGGCCGGCGAGGAAGTAAATAGCTTCACCATTTCGAGCGTTCTCTCAGCTTGTGGAAGTTCAGACATGTTTGAAGAAGCGTCTCAGATTCATTCTTGGGCTGTCAAGATTGGACTCTCTTTAGACCCTATAGTGAAATCTTCTTTGGTAAGCACGTTCTCGAAGCTAGGAGCATTTTCTGTAGCTGCTATCGTATTCGCAGAGAGCACAAACGACGAAAATGGATGGGCTAACATGATCTGCGCTCTTGCTCAGAACGGCTGCTACGAGAAGGCTGTAAATCTGTTTCTTACGATGCTGAAAAAGGGCTTTCCCCCCAATCGATTCAGTGCTTCGAGCATTTTGAGCATCGTAGACCATTTAACCCTTGGGAGACAGCTCCATGGCTGCACTGTAAAACTGGGCTTGATCTCCAATGTTTCTGTGAGCAGTTCTATGCTGAAAATGTATTCGAAATGCAGTGGTAGCTTAGATGAATTGGTAAACGCTTTCGAGCAAATTGATGGGAAAGATAGCGTTGCTTGGACTTCCATGGTTGCTGGACTTATACGTCTTGGATATTCAGACAAGGCCATTCAGTTGTTCAGAGATTTCTTACAAGAAAATCCCATAAACGACGCAGTGATGCTGACCACTGTCCTAAACGCATGTCGTTCTCCGAAGGTAGGCAGAGAAATCCACGCTTTGGCCCTTCGTCACCGTTTCTGCGAGCAAACCTCCATCAACGATGCTCTGATAAGCACGTACTCGAAGCTCAACGACCTCACTTCAGCTAGAAATGTCTTCCACTCAATGCCCACGAAAGATAATGCCTCGTGGGCCTCAATAGTCTCGGGATTTGCCCAGAATGGTCGAATCGAAGAAGCTCTTCACCTCTTCAACGAAATGCTTTCTTCCCATGTAAGCACAGATTCTTACACAGTTTCTTCCCTTCTAATGGCAGCCTCGGGCAACCTAGGCATCGGTCCTCAGCTCCATGGGCACGTAATAAAAGTGGGCTTAGAAGCCCAACCCTCGGTGGGAAGCTCCCTCGTAATGATGTACTCAAAGCAGGGGAACATCGAAACCTGTAGTAAAGCGTTCGAAGTGCTCGAAAAGCCCGACTTGGTCAGCTACACTGCGATCATCGCCAGCTATGCTCACCACGGAAAAGGATCTAAGGCACTGGAGATTTTCGAAGCCATGAAAAATTCAGGTATTACGCCCGACCATGTCACTTTTCTTGCGGTTCTATCGGCTTGCAGTCAAAGCGGTTTGGTCGAAGAAGGGTACTTTCATTTCAACTCGATGGTCGTCGACTACGGAATCGAGCCCACCTACAAACACTATAACTGTGTGGTGGACCTTCTTGGGCGGGCGGGGAAGCTGAAGGAGGCTGAGAAGTTCATCGCAGACGCTCGTGTGGAAACCGATGTAGTATTATGGGAGACTTTGCTCGCCGCATGCAAAGTGCACGGCGATCGTGAGCTCGCTGAGGTGGCGTCCGAAAAGATAATGAAATCTCGGCCATTGGATGATAGAGCTTACGTTTCGCTTTCGAGCGTGTACGCAGGCGCGGGGGAGTGGGGCCGAGCTTTCCAAGTATGGGATTTGATGAGAGGAGTTGGGATGAGAAAGGAGAAGCATGGGTGGAGTTCTTCTATATGATGGTGGTGGTGGGCTTTAAGATGGGCCTAGCCCAAATGGTTGGGCCCAATGGGCCTATATTTGGTTGTGCTTGTTTGTGAATGAAATTCTCGGTGGCTCTTTCTCTGCTTTTAGGAAAGTAAGGAACAGTTTGATTCTGATAACGAAAGGCGAGATTGAGAGGAGAATGAGCGGCGAGGCGTCGACCGGAGAATGGTTGGTGGGGGCTTTATCGGAGTTGAGCAAAAATGTTCGGACTGGTATTGATTTGGACGATGAGATCATTTCCGGGCTCGTTTCTTACTGCGAGATGGCTTCGCCGATTGATGCTAAGGAGTACCTCGATGTAATGTTCTTCCTTTTTATTTCTCGAGGATCTGATTGGTTATGCGCTTTCTTTTTGGGTGATCGTGGGTTTTTCTTGGGTATATGCGGGGTTTGTGTTGAGAATTTTCTTGGGTGTTCTGATTTTATAGTTGCTGATCGTTTTTTCTGCTAAGTTGCTTGCAATTGGTTTGTGGAGTGATACGCATTTAAGCACTGTGAAGAACTTGTATCCAATTCGTGGATCATATTGTATATCAAGAGTGGGTATATCTCTTGGTATTTGGTGTGAATAGTTGGCATATACTGTTGAGTATATCAGTTCATGATATCCAGCAAATTGCATTCCCTTTCTTTTCTTCTTGACAGATTACTTTTGACTCATAGCTTACACAGTGTTTCTTGGATTAATGTGTTCCCAGTCCTTACCTCGTATCTCATAATTCTTCAGAACATCATTGGTGAAGAAGCTGGAAAGCACGTCACCGATGAATACTTAAAACGAAGAGGCTATTCAAATGCAAGCGCTGCTAGTACGAAAAATTCACCTTCCGCCGCCTTACACGCCTATGTAAAGCCCCGTCAAGAATATGGCCCAATCATCACAGCTAGTAAACCTAAGCAAGCATCAAAAGAGGCTACTTCCTCCTCTCAGATCAAAACAGAAAAGCCATCCTCCTCCCAAAACACAAATACCGCGAACCAACCTTCTTCGAGGAAGAAAAAATCAGGCAAAGTCGTTTCCCTTGCAGAGGCCGCGAAGGGATCGATCGTTTATCAGAAGGGAAAGCCATGTTCTTGCCAAGCGCGTCGCCACAAGTTGGTGAGCAATTGTTTATCTTGTGGGAAGATAGTTTGCGAACAAGAAGGAGAAGGTCCTTGTGGGTTCTGTGGAGCACTTGTGTTGAGGGAAGGGAGTGATTATGCTGGTCTTCATAATGAGAGCTTGATACTAACGGATGCTGAAGCTGCTGCTGAAGCATTTGCAAAGAGGCTGGTTGAGTATGATCGTAACTCTGCTGCTCGTACCACAGTCATAGATGACCAAAGCGATTATTACAACATCGAAGGGAATAGCTGGCTATCGAATGAGGTTTGTTTTCTGTACGATTGCTGTGCAGTGAAGTAATTTAACTATACATGGTTTGAGGTAGGTTTTCCATGTTTAACTGTTATTTTGTTCGTAGGAGAAAGAACTTCTGAGGAAGAAGCGCGAGGAGCTTGAAGCAGCTGAACAAGCCAAACGAAACAGAGTAGTTTTGACTTTTGATCTGCTTGGCCGCAAGGTTTGTACTTACAGCCCTTTCTGTATAATCATACTCGATGCATTTGCTTTGCTAGAACCCCATAAAGCTTGAATTCTTAACACTTTCTTGATATCTACTGAAGAAGATGGAAAAAAAGCACTGGATCATTTTGTTTGTTTTACAATTTATAACTTATTTGCCCTGTAGAATGGATTGGAACCCAGTTTCAACCATGTGATTTTGGTTAGTTATTATTATGACAACCGAAAAGTGAAAAAGAGTTAAGATTGTCCCATTTACTGACAGGTGCTTCTGAACGAAGATGAGGCCGCCGAGGAAATGCAGAGTCGCATTCTACTTCAACCTTCCGACCATAGGGAAGAAATTCGTATAAAACCAAATCCAAGCCTTAAAATCCAACCCATATTCATCGACCCAGGTCCTAGAAAAACGACAGAAAGGGAAGCGGGAAAGGCTCTAAGCACACGCATGTCCCTCGAGATTAGTGGAAGGGTGCAGCACGAACGGAATGCAATAGAGATTTTGTGACCATTGGCTCCCCCCAAGGTGAAAAAAAAAAGAAGCTTTATTTACTACTCGTTTAGCTCTCTTTAAGTTCAGACCATAAAGGATTGTGATTTTCTTGTTTGATTTGAGGCCAGTTCTTGATTTTGCTGTCTTGTGGGAGCGTTTCAATGACAGAATATTACTATCATTATTAGGATTTGATTATATGCAATTTCTGGAATTGTGTGAGTGATTTTTTTCCTTATAGTACACAGATTTCGATGACTCATTTCCAATTCCAACAATAGAATATTGGTAATAAACCAGTAGCTACAGCTAGTGGGCGATGAGATGGTCATAATTTCCGAAATAGAAACAAAAGAAACTAATTTCTTTTAGAAATTGTGATGTAAATGAAAATTCGCTAGAAGTTTTGCATAGAAAACGCTATTGCCCTACATCACCACCCTTTTTCTACGACGAAGCTAAACACAATTCACGAACAAAACAAAATGGCTCCATGACGAGACGATACGATACATCGTACTGAAAAACTGACGACGATTTAAAGGAAACGACAAAAAAAGGGGTACGTTCATTTTCTTGCATTCCTTTTGAGGATCATCCTCGTCATATACATGTGTAATGTTTGAAGGCCCAAAATCCTACAGTAGAAATGGCCAGATGATGATTCGTAAACATTCTTTATGTTCGTCCACGAAGTAAATAAAGCTTCACGCGATAATCCGTAACTTGTAAGATTTTCTGCTTATTTTTTCTGCTTTTCTCGCTTCTCTTGGTTGGCGAATGTCCCGCGTTGTTATCCCATGTTGATTTGCGTATGTCCCAATGCGATTTGCAATGCATGTTACAATTTTTGGAAGATTTCTTGTTTCGGTTTCTTTCTGGGGGAAGGAAGATTGAAATTAGTTTATTTGCAATTGGATGTTCTTCCTCAAAGAACTAATTTAATCGCAGAATCTGACGACGTTCTCTTTCGTTATGCTGTATTAGGTAAACATCATCAAAAGGTACCCAAAAAAAAAAAAAAGATCTCCTCCTTCCTTGTTTAACGGTCTGAATCTCAATCCAGGTTTGACTTTGAGTTCGATCATCACTAAACAATTCAAAATCCACCGCCATGAATGATCTTAACATATATGATGAATCCATTCACATTGTCTATCATCCTTCGCTGTACAGAACAGCTTAAGACGCCGAAAATGGTGACCAAGGGAAATCCCGGCGACAACAACAGAGCGAAAAACACATTCCCGATATTCGTAGCGGTCTTCCTCTGCGGTTTCTTCTACCTGTTAGGAGCATGGCAGAGGAGTGGCTCGGGAAAAGGCGATAGCATAGCCCTCGAAATCACTCGACAGGCCAGCGATTGCAACATACTCCCAAACCTCGAATACGAATCCCACCACGGAGAAGAGTACATTTCGAAAAAGGACTCGAGGGCTTTCAAGCCCTGCGATGCAAAGTACGCTGACTACACGCCCTGTCATGATCAGACGAGGGCCATGACTTTCCCCCGCGAGGACATGATCTACAGAGAGAGGCACTGTCCTAACGAGGAAGAGAAGCTTCGATGCCTCGTGCCTGCCCCAAAGGGCTATGTATCGCCCTTCCGTTGGCCCAAGAGTCGGGATTATGTGCCTTATGTTAATGTGCCTCATAAGAGTTTGACCGTCGAAAAGGCAGTTCAGAACTGGGTTCGATTTGAGGGAGATGTGTTTAGGTTTCCCGGCGGTGGGACCCAATTTCCCAACGGGGCTGATGCTTATATCGAGCAGCTCGCTTCTGTGATTCCTATGGATAATGGGACTGTTAGGACAGCTTTGGATACTGGCTGTGGGGTATGTAAGGCAAAATTTGATTTGCTTATGATGTAGTAAAGTCGAACTCTTTGGTCGTCTGAAGAAAATATTTACGTTTTTTGATTGAATATAAGGTTGCTAGCTGGGGTGCGTATCTATTTAAGAAGAACGTCCTCACCATGTCTTTTGCGCCGAGGGACTCGCACGAGGCGCAAGTTCAGTTCGCCCTCGAAAGGGGCGTCCCTGCGATAATCGGCGTTTTGGGAACTATAAAGCTTCCTTATCCTCCTCGGGCGTTCGACATGGCCCATTGCTCGCGCTGCTTGATTCAATGGGCTGGAAACAGTACGTTCAAAAAACTACGCTTTCTTTTTCTGAAATTCATTGCGTATCGTTTTCTTTTTTTAAAATTTGCGACATTTCTAGATGGAATGTACATGATGGAGGTCGACCGAGTCCTTCGGCCGGGAGGTTACTGGGTGCTCTCGGGCCCGCCGATAAGTTGGAGGGTCAATTACAAGAAATGGGAACGGCCCAAAGAAGAGCTCGAGCAAGAGCAGAAGATCATCGAAGACACCGCCGAGCTTCTTTGTTGGAATAAGATCTACGAAAAGGGCGAAATCGCCGTTTGGAGGAAGCAGATCAACGACCAGGGATGCAGTGAGAGGAACGATAGGGTCAACATTTGCAAATCTTCTTACCCTCACGACGTTTGGTAATAACATAATAGAATTCTTAAGGAGATGAAGGCACATTGACGAGAAAATTTCATGTGTGTGTAAGGTACAAGAAGATGGAGCCTTGTGTGACTCCTTACCCCGAGACGTCGAGCTCGGAGGAAGTCGCGGGCGGCGAAGTGAAGCCATTTCCCGAGAGGCTCAACGGCGTCCCTCCGAGGGTTGGCGGGGGCCACATACCGAAAACCTCGGCGGACGATTTCGAGGAAGATTCGAAGCTTTGGAGCAAGCATGTGAATGCTTATAGGAGGGTGAACAAGATTCTCGACTCGGGGAGGTACCGTAACGTTATGGACATGAACGCTGGGTTGGGTAGCTTTGCTTCGGCGCTCGAGTCGCCTAAGCTTTGGGCCGTGAACGTCGTCCCGACCATAGCTGAAAAGGACACGCTCGGGGTGGTGTTTGAAAGGGGATTGATCGGCGTGTATCACGACTGGTAATTTCGATCTTTTTTTTACCTGTGATTTGCGGTTCTTTTTTTTTTCTCGAAATGTTGTGTTCCGTGTGTTTTTGTTTGCTTATTTATTTTCTTTTGCGTCCTGTAAGTTAAGGGTTGCAATTTCTAGATGCTAACTTATCGAAATCGAATGAGAACAAGCGTCAAAATTGGACGCCGAGTTGCCTTTTTCAATGGCGTGGCAGTCCATATGAACAAGCGTCGTTAACTTACTTCGATTCTTAAAGCTTATGCCTACAAATTGCGACCCCTTAAGTTGGATGTACTGAAATTGCCACCCCTCAAAAATATATTTGATCTTTTTCATTTTTTGCTTTTAACGATCTATTGCCCGCAGGTGCGAGGCGTTCTCTACGTATCCCAGAACGTACGACCTAATCCACGCGAGCGGTATTTTCAGCCTATACAAGGGCAAGTAAGTTTTCTTACAACGATTGATAATTCCGAAAAAAAAAAGCAGTTAGATTGATCACAGTTGCGGAAATTAAGGTTTTCGGCGTTGTTTTTCTTTGGCCAGGTGTAACGTAGAAGACATACTTCTCGAAATGGACCGAATATTAAGACCAGAAGGAGCAGTTATCGTAAGAGATCGCATCGAAGTGCTAAACAGAGTTCGGAGGATAGCTTCGGGCATGAGATGGAACGTCCGAATGGTGGATCACGAGGACGGCCCTTTAGTCCCCGAGAAGATACTTTTCGCCGTAAAACAATATTGGACTATAAACGAGATCAATTCAACGTTTACGGGGTAATATTATCAGTTGAGTTATTACATCGATTCGCCGGTAAATGTAGTGTTAGGTCATGGGATTTTATTAGTTGCGTTTCCCCGTTTCTTGCTTTCGAATCACTAATTTTTTCGCCCTAATCTCTTTGTGATCTTTTGATGTTGAATGAAATCTTTGAAGAAGAATCACTACAGTCTCCTTCCTTCTCTTGTTTCAATCCCAATCTAAGAGCACACACATGTTCATAGTTCTTTCTAATTTGACATTCTAAGCTCTATCAGCAGCCATTTTCTTACACACCCCTTTCACAGACAAGCAATATATGTATATGTAATCTATTTCCTTGTAACGTAAGCCCTCAAAGAAGGCGATTGTGTGAGCCCATACAGCGCAACGGTAGTGTTAAGCCCAGCGTTCTTCCCTTGCATTCTCTTCCTGGCAATGTACCCAAGAATCCAAGGCGTGACGTACTCATTGACCTTTATCACGACGAGGAAGACAATACGGTATACGAAGATCATGGCGAAGAGTACGCTTAAATCGATCCATTTCGAACGGTTAACATCGATCTGATAAACTTTCTCAAGTACGTATTCTCCAGGTATCTTCGGAAGGCTTGGCGATTGGTTGTTGAAGACCAAACCTTTCAGGTCATTCTGGTACTGCCCCTATGTTTTAATACGCAATTTGTGGCGAATAAAGGCCGTGCTTACTTTTTTTTTGGTAAGATTTTTCAGCGTGTAATAATAATGGAGGGATTTTACTTGCCTGAAGAGCCCAGAAGTGGAAGCTTATATAAGACATGGGGTATCGCCACACGGGCTTTGGTATGTCCTTCGGGAGCCGAAAATAGCCCGAAACCAACATGAATATTCCCTAGAACATTGTAACGTTGTCTTAATCTTTTTCTTTTTTTTCTGTCTCTCTTTTTTATTTTCAGGTAAAACCCCGCGCCAGTGCAGCAGCATGCAACCCAGGCAGTGATTTTAGGATAGAAAGTCGAATGTAAGACATTCTCTTTGGACGGAACGGAGCAAATATGTCTTTTTCAGTTCTAACTTTTCGCATGATATCGTGTGACTATTTTTTTGAACTTTTTCTTATGCGTACCTGAATCCCGGCGCCTATGAGGATTCCCATTAGGAAATTGGGGACGCCGCTGGCTATAGCCATCATGAGGCTCTCGACCACGGTGACGCTCGCAAAGAGGCACAAGGCGAAGAACAAGTAATGCGAGAATCCCGAGTGTAATGAAACCATGATGTAGCAAACCGTCCCAGAAAGGAAAGCGATAAGTACCAGAAAAGGCATCGCCGAAAGCGTATTCCAATCACAAAAGCCGATACTCCGTAGTGCCCGTTCAGCCTGTCCTGGAACACCTGTAATAACAACGCCTTAACATTAGCTTCTTTATTCTTTTCTTTTTTTTTTCCCAATTGATATTATACCTTCATGTCTTCAACGAAAGAAGGAAAACCACCGATGGACATGAAGGTTAGGACCCGAATACAAAAGACGCGCACGCCCTCTTGCCTGTACGCAATAATAAAAACGAGTGAGAATTTTTTCCGAGAATTCGTATGTTTTTTGCGATAAAAGATCTTACCATGACTGAGGTGTAGCTCGTCCCTACGTTCAAGTAGATGGTTCCTATGCATACAGTGACCAGAATATAAATAGCGAGGCTGAGCCAATAATAGCCAAAGTCCCTCGACATGTTGACGAATGACCGTTTCGTTAAGGTGATAGTCTGCATCAAGAAACTAGCTTGGCTTCCGCCCGACTCTAACACCATTCCTTTCTGCGAAAGCATTATTACCATAAGTCGATATTAATTTTTCTTTTGTGATGTAAGAAAATGCGCATTAATTTACCGCTTTGGACATCTCTTCGATCTTTTCGTTCGCGGAGTAACAGAATTCGGAAGTACGGTAGGATTCGACGAGCGTCCTGATGGCCTCCGCGGCGGTCGCTTTGTCTAGTGGATCGTCGTCACGCTCAAACTGAATTAAATAAGAAACTTATCTTCGGTTAATTTCGATGAATGAAAGCTTTGAAAAGTTAGAAGACGTCTTTTACCCTCACTTTCATTGATCCTTTGAGAGTCGATTTGACTTTGTCGAAATCGGAATTTATGCATCTGAGGAAATGGTCGGACGGGTTCCTCATAGGGGGACATGGAAAACCAGCGCAAACGAAGAACTGCGAAAAAAAAAAAGAAAAAGAAAAAGAAAACGTCGCTTTTACAATCTCGTATATTGCTTTAAAAATCGTAATAAGTCCATCGAATAATTAAAGGTTTCTAGCCTCGTGGGCTTGGGCAGCCTGCCCGAAATAGACCGTTTTCCCGCCGGAAAGCAAATAGAGCCGATCGAAGAGCTCGAAAACTTCGCTGCTCGTCGGTGAATGGAGGCGATTACGGTTCGCCCGTCCCTAGAAAGTCCTCGCAAAGTCTGAGTGACGAAAAACGCCGATGCGCTGCGAATGAATTATACGCGTAAGAATGCGACAGGCTTTTGTCGGGCGGATATTATTTCGTTTGAAAAAAGTGCTCGAATAACCTGTCGAGTCCGCTCGTGGGCTCGTCGAGGAAGAGCAGCCTCGGGCGCACAAAATCTCCAAGGCAATGCTAACCCTTCGCTTTTCTCCTGCACTCACTCCTCGCAAATGCCAGTTTCCTATTACGGTGTCGGCGCAATCTTGAAGCCCCATTTCGGCTATGGTGCTCTCGACAAGGGCGCGCTTTTCCAACGCGGGCATTCGGTCGGGCAGGCGAAGCCGACCTGAGTACGATATCGTCTCTCGAACCGCGAGCGTCCCAATTAAATTATCGTCTTGGATTACGTACGCCTGCAAAAATCCCGCAATTTTTGCAGTTAAAATCTGCTGGAAATATAATATATAAGATTAAGATATGATGCGCTCCTACAACAAGCTTAAGTTTTTAGGTGAAGTAATCATTCAACATGATATCAGCGTTCAGGCCAGATGAGTACGAATCGTCGCGACCTATTTTAAGAAAACTACTTGTCTAATACTAGATGATAAAAAAAATCAACCTATTTGCGAGAGGGTGTTGAAGATGTTATATATATATATATATATATATATATATATTTAATAAAATACATAAAACTTTTACGCCGAATTTGGGCACGTGCATCATGATCTATTGCAAGGAGCCACATGCCACAAATTGTATATAAACTAATAAGTACAAATTTTGTAGCATGTATTTTATTGATGATCGAAGTATATGTTTGTGAGCCTCACTTTGTACACATTAAAAATACCGCAATATGCTTTTAGGTGAAGTAGTCATTCAACAAAATCTCAAACCCTGCAACAATTTTTGCAAAGCAGAGACAGAAAGAAAACTCACAGCGGTGCCGAAAGAGAGGTTGCGACCGCTGAGCAGAACCGAGCCGCCGAGGAACGCGTTAGCCACCAATCGTCCCGACAGAGCATCGAGAAGCGTAGATTTTCCCGAACCCGACGGGCCCATGAGGGCCGTCAGCGTCCCGGGCTCGGCATAGCCCGAGAGATTCTCTAGAACGTTCTTCGTCCCGCCGTTATTATTCCCGAAAGCGACCACCGTCACCGTTAAGTCCTTCCACGCCAATCTCGCCGAAACGACTCCTAAGAATTTGGCGTTTGTCGTCTTCTCTCTCCAAATGCTTTAGCTCAGTGGGCTCATAAGTAGTGCGCCCAGCGCACGGCCGTTATCGCCTTTGGTGGCTTCGATTTCCACTCACCTCTTCTACTGATGACGATTGTGACGTCATCTTCTTCTTCATCGTTGTCGTTGCTTAAAATATAGGGTTGTTATGTGTATTGAGATATACTAATATAGCTTGGAGAGTTTGTGTATATAGAGATTTTTATTACAAGATAAAAAAAAGGTTATCTTGCAAGTTGTGTGGAAAAGGGATAGGGGATGATATTATATTGAAAAGTTAGGGTAAGTGGAAAAAAAATGGAGTCTGCGTGGGGAATGAATAAAACCTCGTGAGTTTGACTGGTTAGCATGTAAAAGCATGCATCTATTTTACATGAATATACAATCTTTCATTACAGTGATGTGAGTGGTAATAGTTGATTATACGAAGGTGGAGAAATGCTGGTGAGAATCATTTAATGCAAAAGCGAGCCCGGGAAAGAGTTTTCTAGAGGAGAGAGTTGCTAGTGCCCTAGTGGTAATAATAAGGACGTTTATGTTATATACACATCGCATCATCATTAATCAATTTATATTGCATGCCGAGTACGTAATTGGATTATGTCAAAATCCAAGCACATGCAATCCATTAATTAGCCAAACCCTCTTTTATGTGCACAAATTGCTTTGTATAACCAACACACACAAACACCCAATTGTAGATGTCTCTTTCGTTTGATATGTGTTAAAAGCCCCGTAAAGTATGCAACCTTCGTAACAAATGGGCGTGTTGGAGCCGTGTATATATATGTGTATAAGGTGCTAACAAAAGGTGTACCATAAGTTTCCTGCTGCCTTTGTTTACCAATTGGCTAGTGCTATTACTATGTTGCAAGGTGTTCAAATGGACACTCAACCTAAAATCAATGTACATTATATGAGATGTATTAACCTATTTTGCCTGATAACAGGAAAGAGTTCAAATGGACTTCAAACTAACTGCAATTGGTATCAATAGAGTGATCCATTAGACATACTAACCAGTTATTATAATATTCATAGCAACTCACAAATGATTTGTGTTTCTATATTTCTGTTTCTTGCATACGATATATGAAGGCTATAGGCCCTATTATTGGTGTAATGTAAGGGAAAAACATCACAAATTCATTACATAAGCACACCATATAATAGTACTATGATCACAGCTTCATTATTTTATACTAATACTAACGTCGTCAAATCTCATTTATACGACAAACGGTACATCTTAACACCATGAGACGTTACGCTCGCAGATATCTGCCCTTGCACCGATCTCCTCGTCGAATGCTGACGTTTTTTTTAAAAATTATTACAATCAATATAATATTATTATTCATAGCGTAAAAATAATAAAAATAAATACCTCCCATAAATCTCTAACATCCACGACGGCGGACGAGTCGAGCCCTAAATCGGACCAGTAAGCAGTAATGGTCGTTTCCGAGGATCCTCTGTTCCACAAAACGACGGCGTATCTGTTCCCATGAAGCGGTCCTCCCCATACCTTTTTATCGTAATAACAACGACCCCGTGTGAGTACGTATTTACGCATATGTCCCTTTGGCAAGAGTTTATTTACGCGCTAACCTCTAACGTTCCGTCGCTCTTCAGCTTCTTCCCTTGAACTCCGAGCTTATCTGCATTTATAGAATTAAAAGTTATTCGTTATAAAGATTCCGTATATTGTTTTAGGGCTTATGAGCTTATGCCATACACTCCGAGGATTAGATCTTGCCCTTAGGGACATCAGCAAAGAATTTTCTGACTGTTTTTAATGTTTTTAAAATTTGCGAACATTGGTTCACGGCAATGAGTTCTGTCCCGAGTTATTCTACTCAATCGGCTATAGGCTTATGATCAGATAAAAATTTTCTTACGGTTTTACTATTTTCTAAATTGCGCACCTTGGTTCACGGCGATGACTTCTTTATTGCTAAGGATCGAAAGGCTCGAGCCGTCGACCGAACGAAGGTCGCACCCTATGAGCAACGGAGCCTGAAACCCATAAATCAGAAAGAAAAAAGATCGTCACCGCCCGAAAGAAAAAAAGAAAGAAAAAAAGAAATCGTAACTCATTACTTTTGCCAGAGCCCATATGCTGAAATGGGCTCTGTATTCTTCGAAATTCATTCCCCCATTGCCAACTTCCAACATGTCGGGATCTGACCAATTCGAACAAACGATTAGAAAATAAATTAAAAAAAAATCGACATTTTAACATTAAGTTTATTAGCCAGCTTTCTCACCGTTCCATCCGCCGGGCCCGGCGTAGGCGGCCCATTTGTCGTTCTCGTCGGCCCGAGAAGTCATGCTGAAGCCCGATCGATTTAATTAAGAAGATAATCGTCGCAAAACAAAAAACACCCTTCGATATATATAATCGATCTCATAACGAAATAAATACCTTCCCCAGTCGTCGGTAATATCGCCGCTCGTTCGCCAGCTGTTCCCTACGTACTTTCCCCACGTCGCGGGATCTTCTTCTCCCCTGTAAGGGAATGGGGATTTCGAAGTTTGCGACGAATTTATTTTATTTTATTTTATTTTCGGACTAGAAAAAAACAAGGACATTCGAAAATGGTGATCTTTTGCATTAACTATGGTGATATCATTTGCGTATCATGAGAGTGTCTCACCATTCACACATAGAGTAGAATATATCCCTCCCTGAGTTTTGCAGAGCCTTACCCATCTTAACATACCTATTTTCAGACAAATAATTAAAAGATCATATCTAGTAATAAAAGAAAAAGAAAACCCAAGAAGGATAAAAAAATTTTACCTATCCTTAGGGCTGAGATTATTGTTGAAGCAATTATCGTATTTCAAGTAATCAACTTCCTGCAAAAGTTGCCGAAAAATCAAGCGGTTAGCGGCGAAGAAGTTATAAAAAAAAAACAGAAGCTTTTTCCGTACCCACGAAGCAAACGTTTTTGCGTCTTGTTCTTCGTGATCGAGCGATCCCGGCATTTGCTTGCTGCATGTCTGAAATCTGCGCAAAAGAATACGACGAAATGTTTCGTTCGAAAACTTACTAACGATTTATATGTTGAGAAGAAAAGTGTTACTATTATAACCCGGCGTCGGAGTAAATCCCTAGCTTCAATCCTTTCCCATGAACATAATCAGCCAAGGCTTTGATTCCATAAGGGAAAGTTGAGTATCTTCCCACCAAGTTCCCCTGCAGTTGTTTTGCATATATTATGTTAGGAATATATGTTTGTTTTTTAGATGATTGAATTTCTTGATCTTTGGATATCATCATATCATACCTGAGAATCTCGGTTCTGTTCTGCCCAGCAATCATCTAAAGGCACACACCATATATGGAACGTTAAGAAGTATTCTAAATTTTGTCACGAAAAATAAATACAAGAACTGATTTCTTACGTACATACCAAGATTTACGAACTTGTAACCAAGAGAAGCGAGCCCAGTCGAGACAAGAGCATCAGCTGCAATAAAAGAGAGGCAATATTATAAAATTATTACCTCTTCCATAAATCAAGAACTTGTGTCACAAAATAGAGAGAAAAAAGCTAATATCATATTCTTTACCCGTCTGCTTTATCAAGGCCTCATCAATACTGCACTGAAAGTGATTCCAACTGTTCCACCTGAATCATTGATGAAATTTAAAAAATCCCATTTTTTAAAATTTAAGGCCCAACTCGAGTTTAGCTTAGTACATGCATAAACATTACATTATGAGTGTAATAAATGAATAAAAATTGAATCTTGTTTATTCTCTTATCTTACCCCATGGGTGGAACACGACCCAGACCATTCTCGACGAGTTTCGAACGAAACATTCGATCCCCACCGTAATTAGTCTCATTTTTCGGGGTTACGAAATTATGCCCATCGAACAAAACGCACCACATAGCTAGAATCACAAGCCAAGCCCTTCTACAACCCATATTGTTGTCGTTTGATTAATTATGATATTTAAATATATATAGCTAAAGGTTGTGAGATTTATAATGGGACAGTACGGAATTTAATGGAATGATATGAGTTCACACATATATTTTTGTACAATGTGAGCTTTCAATGAGAAGAAGTGTCTTGTTCAAGGGAGATGGTTTGAGATCGACGTGTATGCCAAGGAAAAGACTAAAGAGAAGGTGTTACGTAAGTGTATTATATAATAGAGCCAAAAGGACAAGTTATGAATATTCAATTTTATTTCGTCACCTTTGGATTAGTTATTATTATTTCAATATATGTATGGACATTCAAACATGCATGAATCATGACTTCAGACTCAGATTCTTATCACTAGCGCTTCCATGGCGGGCGGTGTAATAGCGAGGAAGTCACTAAATTGCCGTACAATGTCGAAGTACGTTAATAATTAGGTTAAGAATTTATGAATGTACGACCTATTTCTATCATTCTTCCACATTACATGTAACATTTGATAGTAGTCTCAATTTAATCTATGGGTAGGAGAGTGAAAGAAAAAGTTTATCTCATGGACAAAATTTAATGAATGATAGTAGTTAAAAAAAATTTGGGATGTCACCATATGGCTCTAAAGGCTTCGTTGTTACGCACAACGTGTTTGTAAAATTCAACTTAGGAATTTAATGAATGATATTCACATGTGTTATTTTCTTGTTACCTACGAAAAAGAAAATGTTTATTTGTTATTATGAGAGAATATATAATTAAACGTGACATCGCGACCTTGCGCACAATCTCTGTAAGAAAAGAGTTGCATGCCGTTTTCTACTCATGTACTCGATATATCAAATTACGTAAACAAATTTTAATCTTGCTTTTCCTCTCTTTGATTTATTTCTTCATTTAGTTATATCCAAATCGGATACTACATATAATATATACACATCACGTTTTATTCACCATCCTCTCGTCATCGCCATATCTTTTTAATTCCATTGGACCGATTACCATTTTGTCAACTTTTTCCTCATTCGGACGTTACGATGTATTATTTCTTCCTCATTTAATGTTCATTAACTATCAAATATTAATCATTACATTATTATTCTTAGCACTTTTATATAGTTCCGTGCATCAATTAGTTGCTCGATTTTAAATAACGAAAACTATAAGGTGCTACTCTTGGCACCCCAAACTCTTAAAAGGGGTGAAAAAAACCTTGGAATTTGCACAAATTATTTACCCATTCTTCAAGAATAACCACCTAATTTTATTTTTATTTGCACATTGAATGACCAATTAATAAATAATTGGATGCCATTAACAATTATATTTGAATCCAACGTTTTCTATCTTCATCTCTTGCAAACTGTATTAAACGTTGGTCATATTATTTGTAATTAGCTAAACATATATAGAGATTTGCTATGGTGCCCACCAACCGTGAGCAACCACTGTGGGCACCATAAGATAATGTCTAAATTTTTTGCATTTCTTCGATTCCCAAATTCGTCAACACCTCCGTAGACTCTCTCATATCCATCGCTAACCTAAATCGCCATCTCCAACACGTTAATTTTTAAGAAAATTCATTACTTATATTACAAATACGAGCTTCCGTCGTCTACTTCGATGCCATCATCGTCGTCCTCCACTGCCATGCCCAGCTTCCACCGCCTCGAGAGGTGACCGCCGATTTGTTAGTCGATGTCTCCCGTCCGATGAACTTCCCCTAGGACAATCTAATGGCGTGTCTAATGCCCGATGGGGGACAGATGATAGTGATGAGCTTGAGACTTTCCACGAGAATTAAGGATTGCGGAAGATTCGAGCTCTTCGACTTTGCCAAAGAGAAGTGGACGATTCTTCCGAATTTGCTGCCGCTGCTGCTCGCTCAGGGTACTAATTTCCACATCATCCGTTGTTATCCTCATCCGAGAATCTGCATCTGTATTTGCTCTGTTTGTTTTGTGGACAACGGGTGTTAGCTGCTCGTCGCCACGACCGTTGGTGTCTTCTCCCTGAAGAAATCGAAGCATGACGGCTATTGTTGGTCGAAGGCAAGTGGGCTGCTGCAGTTCCCCGAATATGAGTATTCGGAGTTTATGCTATACAACGAGGGGTTGTGTCTGATCGATTAGCTTGCATGGCTAGACCTAGAAGGTCTTTCGTATCGATTAGATTCAGATCCAGGATTACAGCTAAAGAACAGGGTATTTGATGTACTTAATGACTCTTAAGATGCTATTTTAGGGATGAATATCTGAATTCATACCTAAAATTCTCGATTGAAGTGTTGAGAATCGAGATTTGGGGTTGAAATCGACAAAAGTCAGTTTTTGAAAAAGTTTTCGGGACAAGAACCCCGACTTAAACCCTAATCTCAGTCTTTGAAAGCTTCGGCAAAAGCAAACATTTCGGCAATTATGTTTTCAATTTTCTGGCTCAAATTCGCAGATTATAAGTTTTCGTAATCTAAGTTAATCGGAAGATTACAAGTTTTTGTGTCTTTTATTTTCAAAAGATTTTCGGCAATTTAGAGTTTCGTGAGATCTAACTTTTCGCAGATTCGAAGTCTTCGCAGTCAAGAAAAGTTTTCGCAGTCTGAGTCGATTACGAAGTTGTAGCAGATTTAAAAGTTTCGTAGTTATCAGGTTTTCGCAGACAAGTCACTAAAAAAAGTTTTCGCAAAATACAAAACGTTTTCGCAAAATACAAAACGTGGCATGGGTTTGGTTTTTTCTTACCTTGTGTGATGTCCTTATATACCTGGATCTTTAATCTACTCTGTAATTCTCATATCTATATGGAACATATTTAGCGAGGTTATCTTCTGTGTGTAAATTCCCAATCAAGAGAAGTTTGCTAGAAATCCAGGATGTTCCCATTTTTGCGTTGAGTAACTTTTAGCATGAATTTGGAGGCTTTGTTCTTTTGCTTCCTTAATTATTCTATGTATTTCAATGAATCCATCTTTTATGTTAATTTCATTCTGTCGCAATTCGTCAGTCATTACATCGAATTAGGGCTTTCACCATGTTTGATTCGATCTTGTCTGGCTCAGTACTCGTCAGTGGTCATTGAAACTCCACTGTTGACGAATCATTGTCGGCTCCCGCTAAGTTCGCGCCCGTACAGAGGAAGTTCTTTCGTGGAGAAAATTGATAAGGTATGGCTAGCGTGGTCTCGCACGCCTAATAAGGTCGAACATGGCTCATTTCTTATGGTACTGCCTGTTGTTGGTGGATTTAGACGCCGAGGAAAATGCAGGCGATGTTCCGCGGAATACCGACTTCTGCTTTAGCTACAACAGGTTAGGCTCGGGTTCTGCATTGCTCGGTCTACCATCTACTTCTTCGGGAGAGAGAAGAAGCTCTTCAATACACGCTTCCCTCGTCTACTTCGATGCCATCATCGTCGTCCTCCACTGCCACTGCCCAGCTTCCAGCGCCTCGAGAGGTGACCGCTGATTTGTTAGTCGATGTCTCCCGTCCGATGAACTTCCCGGAGGACAATCCAATGGCGTGTCTAACGCCTGGTGGGGGCGGATGATAGTGATGAGCTTGAGGCTTTCTGCGAGAATGAAGGATTGCGGAAGATTCGAGCTCTTCGACTTTTCCAAAGAGAGGTGGACGATTCTCCCGAAGTTGTTGTCGTTGCTGCTCGCTTAGGGTACTAGTTTCCGCATCACCCGTTGTTATCCTCATCATAGTATCTGCATCTGTATTTGCTCTATTTGTTTTGTGGACAACGGGCGTGAGCTGCTTGTCGCCACGACTGTTGGAGTTTTCTCCCTGAAGAAATCGAAGCATCTATTGTTGGTCAAAGGCAAGTGGGCTGCTGCAGTTCGCCGAATATGAGCATTCGGAGTTTATGCTATACAGCGAGGGGTTGTGCTTGATCGATTGGCTTGCATGGCCAGACGTAGAAGGCCTTTCGTATCGATTGGATTTGTCTCTGGGTTTGTCGATTATTCCCCATGGCTACCGTCGCAACGTTGGAAGTGGAATCACTTGGCTGTCATTCGATACCTTCTGTGTCGCCCGTTGTCTTTTGGATCTCAGAAAGGGGCAACCTCATTTGATAGTAGATGTGTGGAGAATAGGTGTGCAGCCAGCAAGCTCAAGGTGGATCTTGGAATTGAGGAAGAGATTCAAGTTTGTTTTAGGGCCCTAGGAGTATGGGTGAGCAAAACTGGATATCCGGGTTTTCGAATATCGAAAAATGATATCCTTATCCGGTCCGATTTTACACGGATATCCGCATCCAGTATTTAAATTTATTCTTCTTATATATTTTTGTTATTTCCTTGAATTTTTTTTTCTATATCATATCAACATAAAAACATATATTTTTTCATATAAGAATTTCTACACTTAATAATTCACACAATATGTGAATTTACGATTCAAAATTGCATATCAATAATAAACACAGTAACACAAATTCACATTAATTTTTTAACTTCAATCTCGATGTGTTTATGTTTTTTTTCAATCTCTAACAAAGTTTTTTGCAATAATAAAATAATAATATAAATTTAGGTATTCCACTTTGAGGTTTTCCTTTTTGGACTTTCATTTTTATTTTTGGGCTATTTTTTTTTATTAATTTTTAAATATAAATCGGATACCGGTTATCCGAATTTTGGACAAATCACTATCCGTATCCGATCCGGTTGTTAAAACCGATCCATTTTTTTGGGTTCTGAAAACCGGATACCGGATCAGAATCCGATTTTCGGATATTTTTGCTCAGCCCTACCTATGACAAGGGTTGGGAAGATAGCTTCTCCCCGAGGTGTCTCTCCTCCATTCCGTGACGTGAGATTGATCATGTCGAGGTTAAAGGACTGACCAATCTTCGTTTTTGTGCTAGAATTTGTTCTCTTTTTTTGTATTTTAAGTCTTTTCATGGATTGATATGCTTTTCTTGTTGCTTGTGTTGATGGGGCAAGTTTTTATATGTAATGAAAGGGGTGATTCGATAGTTTGACCGTAATTTTGTCTGTTCTTTTTTATGTATATATCTCATTGGTATAAGGCTTAGCAAAAATATCCGAAAACCGGATTCCGATCCAGTATCCGGTTTTCAAAACCCAAAAAACGGATATCCTATTTTAAAAACCGGATCGGATATTTGATCCAATTTATTTTAAACTAAACCGGATCGGATACGGATAGTGGTTTGTCCAAAATCCAGATATCCGGTATCCGATTTTTATATATAACAACTAATAAAAATAAAAAATAGCCCAAAAATAAAAACCAAGGTCCAAAAAGGGATAAAAATCCTCAAAGTAGAATACCGAAATTTATATTATTATTTTATTATTGCAAAAAACTTTATTAGACATTGAAAAAAAAAACATAAACACATCCAGATGCAAGTTAAAAAATTAATGTGAATTTGTGTTACTTTGTTTATTATTGATTATGTAATTTTGAATCATAAATTCACATGTTTTGTGAATTACTAAGCATAGAAATTCTTATATGAAAAAATATATCTTTTTATGTTGATATGAAATAGAAAACAATTCAAGAAAATAACAAAAAAAGATAAGAAAAATAAATTTAAAAACCGAATGCGGATATCCGGTTAAAATATCCGAATAAAGCTGATATCCGATTTTCGGATATCCATTTAAAATCGAACCGGATACGGATATCATTTTTCGATATCCGAAAATTCGGATATCCGAATTACGAATATCCGAAATTGCGAATATCCGGTTTCGCTCACCCGTAAATGTCAATATGTTCTGATGCTATAAACCCTTTGCTCTAGGATGATAAGGTCTCAGTTGAAGCAATTTATCAATCTTTATGTGTACTGTACACGTAGTGATGGCAATGTGGCGGGGCGGGGATCTAATCCCCGTCGCCGTCCCCGTGATGCATTCGCGGACGAAATTGTCCCCGTCCCCACGGGGATCCCCGCGGGGATTTAGGTTTTTTTTAAATAATATTTTAAATATAATATATAAATTTGAATATTTTTTTGTTTGTTTTAAATATTATATGTATTAATTTAATATTATTTAATCTATATTTGATATTATATTAATATTATTTAAATTATAATTTAATATTATGTATATTATAATATAAATAGGGTTTGGGGCGGGGATCCCCGCGGGGAAATATCATTCCCCATCCCCACCCGCGGGGATAAAATCTCGGGGATTCCCCGCCCCATTTGGGGCAGATCCCCGCGGGGTTTTTTTCTCCGTCCCCGCCCGCGGGGATAAATCTCGGGGATGCCCCGCCCCGTTTGGGGGAGATTCTCGCGGGGACGGGGAATCCCCGCCCCACTACCAACCTTAGTATTGTGCATTATCCAACTATTGAGGGGCTACTTGCTAGATACAATGTGAAGCACTACAGAAAATGGCCAATATTCTTTATGGGCCCAAGCCCAAACTTTTCCATCTTGAGCTTTTTGGCTAAAGCCCAAATCCCATGAACTGTACCATCAATTAGTGAAAACCCTATTTAATTAACCGTATGCGGTATCACAGTTTTGGTACGGTATACCGTACCAAACCACCCCTAGACAAGTACTGAAAATGTTTTCGCAAAATACAAAACGTGGCATGGTTTGGTTTTTTCATAACTTGTGTGATGTCATTATATACCTGGATCTTTAATCTACTCTTCTGGGATTTGTCATATCTATATGGATCATATTTAGCGAGTTTATCTTCTGTGTGTAAATTACCAGTCAAGAGAAGTCTGTTAGAAATCCATGTTGTTCCCATTTTTTGCGTTGAGTAACTTTTAGCATGAATTTGAAGGCTTTGTTCTTTTGCTTCCTTAGTTTGTTCTATGTATTTCAATCAATCCATCCCTTATCATGAATCCGTCCCTTATCCAACTATTGAGGGGCTGCTTGCTATATAAAATGTGAACCATTATCCAACTATTGAGGGTCCATCCCTTATCCAACTATTGAGGGGCTGCTTGCTATATAAAATGTGAACCATTATCCAACTATTTCAATGAATCCATCCCTTATCATGAACATCCTTATCCAACCCTTAGCAACTATATATTGAGGGGTTCCTTGCTATATAAAATGTGAACCATTATCCAACTATTGAGGGTCCATCCCTTATCCAACTATTGAGGGGCTCCCTTGCTATATAAAATGTGAACCGCTACCGAATACGGCCATATTCTTTATGGGCCCAAGCCCAAACTTTTCCATCTTGGGCTTTTTGGCTGAAACCCAAATTCCATGAACCGCAACAATCAATTAGTGTAAACCCTATTTAATTAACCATTAAACAAGATCTCAAACAATTGAAACACACACACATATATAAATCTTTCCATCATTTTACAAATGAGACACAAACACAACACACCAACGACTCGCAATAAAAGATACAAACGAAATGAAGTCCCCCTTTATTATTTTATTATTCCAAAATCACCATCGCCGCCGCCCTCTAAATATAATCTACAAACACACCGCCGACCGCCATCTTCTTAGTAATCCTCAGGCGCCAAAGGCTGATGGGCGTGGTGCGGCGGCGGTGCCGCCGACGAGCCTACCTCCGTCGTCTGTATAATCCCGAACTCATACAGAACCCCAGCCAGCGCCGCCCCTATGAACGGACCCAACCAATACACCCAATGGTTCCTCCACCGCCACCCCACCACGGCGGGCCCAAACGCTCGGGCCGGGTTCATCGCCGCCCCTTCGAACGGCCCGCCGACGATCGTATTCGCCCCAACTATGAACGCTATGGCCAACGGCGCAATAGTACCCAAGCTTCCCCTCCTCGGATCTATTGAGGTTGCGTAGAATGTGTAGAGAAGCGCAAACGTCATTATCACCTCCATTATTACCGCGTGTAGGTTGCCTTCTCCGTGCGTCACCGAAAGCCCGACTGGCCTCTGCCATCGCCGGCGTATAGTTGAAAAGACGGTTGTAATAATGAAATGATGGAAGATTGTGTAATAATAATTTTATTTGACTTACGATTCCATTGGTGGAGAGCCTTAGCAGAAGAGAAGCGATGACCGCCGCGAGGAGCTGAGCGACCCAATAGTAGACGGCGCGGAGGACTGAGATTCTGCCGCCGGCGAGGGCGCCGAAGGTCACGGCGGGGTTTATGTGGCCGCCGGAGACGTTCATGCTGGACGCCACGGCGGCGAAGAAAGAGAAGGCGTGTGCCAGGGCGATGACGACGAGGCCCGATGCGCCCAAGGCTCTGTCCTCGTACATCTTGTCTGTAGATAATAAACACAAAAAGATCCTAGGCTTAGAGATCGTATCTCTCTGACTCTCTGTGTGTATGTATGTTTGTAAGTATATGTATTATATAACCAATGGCGAGGACTGAGCCCTCGGCGGCGAAGACGAAGATGAAGGTGGATATGAATTCGGACAGCGTGGCCTTGACTGAATCTGGGTGAGTAGCATCTTCTACCCTTCCAAAAGCGTACCTTCGAGGCATATTTTTTTAAAATTAATTTTCAGTTTAATTTGAATTCACTATATGGAACATGAGAGAGAGAGAGAGAGAGAGAGATGATGATGGCAATGGACGAAGGGTAAGTAAGAAAGGGAGAAGAAAGATGGCATGCAAAGAAATTAGTGAGGTGGTAAGATTAGAGAAAGGACACTTGGGAGAAGATGAAGTGCATGGATTGACACGTACGCCGATGAGTTGGCGGCGGAGGATTGCATGCATGCATCTCTATCCAACTTACTAAGGTTTGCCGCTTCTAAGTTTAACTGTATTCAATACGGTCAGAATTTTACGTTTATTGGAGAATGATGAGATATGTAATTAGTTAATATGTTTTATTTCCCTAGACCTGTTGTAACTTATATAATGGGTTGCATCTATTTACGATACATATTTTTCATCAGATGGTAAGTAGATTATTTTAGGGGTATCGAGTTAGTGACACGATATTTATTTACCGCATAATAAAATAAAACGTATGGGATGTATAAATTTATATTATTTTTCGTGGCGAAAATAAGGGGAAGTTTGATATATTGTATGAAATGCACCTACAACACTTCGTTGTGAGTATACAATATTACAGTATAATCTCATAGCGATCGATCCTTATACTAATTAATACGTACGTATGATGGAAAGGTAAACGATCAACGATAAAATAAAATATTTATTATACTGCTTAAATTAATCGTACGTATAATGAATAATACATAAAAAATTTAGAGAGTTTGCCTAATATTATCATATTTTAGTCAACTGAATTTGGAAGCCATTAACCAATCGAGCGGATGGGAAAAAAGACATCCGATCCTCCTTTAACTGCTTCCACCTATTGGCCATGATAATTAAACAGAAAGAAAAAATATTATTTTTTTTGTTGTAAATTTAAAAAAAAAAGATAAAAAATCTGAAATATTTTAAGTAATATATACCTATATGTGTTGAGAAAGTAATGAAGGAACATTGCAATTTGAAGACGAGCCAATTCAGCTCCCGGACAAAACCTACTCCCTCCGCCGAACGGTGCAAAATACGGACTCGTCCTCCAATTTCTTTTTTCCTATTAATAACAACTCTCAATATTTTTCCAAAAACATATTGATAATCAATCATAAAACGTAAAAAAAAATGTAGCTATAGGTAGCCCAACCTGATTTTCTTGAAGCTCCCATCTCCAAGGATTGAAGCTAAGCGCATCTTCATACACATCTTCACTCAAATGAACAGCAGAAAGAAACGGTACGACGAAGCTACCTTTCGGTATTACATAATCTGCAGAAAAAAACCAAACAACATTAAAAAATCTCAGACAAAAAGGGTTTCGTTTCATGTGGTGTGCATTGAGTTGACGTAATAACATGCCTTGATACTCTACGTCTTCAATGGCTTCCCTCATCAGCCAAATCGCAATGCCTCCAAGTCGAAGAGTCTCATCGATCACCTTCGAGAAAAAAAATCGAAGAAATTGATTAAAATGAAGTAATGCATATTGAAGAAGAGGAAAATAATAAGCTTGTGCTTACACATTGAGTGAAACGCATTGCTTTGTAATCTTGCCATGAAAGCATCTCCTCTAAGCTTCCCTTTTCACTTCTAATCCTCTGCTGCTCCTCCTAAACAATATATATATGTACCTATATTATTATAAATTTAAAAAATAATAAAAAAATACTAGAATTACCCACCGTTAAGTGTTAAGTTAATTCGTCAATAACTATCCACTATCAGGCATAAAAATTATTGATTTTATTTATATACAATAATAACATATCATTAATAATGTGCATTGCAGGGGTAAAAAACCGGTATATTTATGTATGTGTGCGTACCACACTCTTATTACCATAATTTGGTTCAGGGCATTGGGACAACGTGTGAGGAAATAGACGGCAAAGAGCATTGTCTTGGCCGTCGTTTCGTTCCCAGCGAAGAGAAGATTTATGATGAAATCGGCCACTGCTTCGTCGGGTAGGGTTTCTTCGTCGAGTAGCCTTCCGAGGACGCCGTTGCCTGTCGAATTAGCTCCCGTCCTTCGATGGTCGGCGATCGTTCTGTTGATTCTACGTATGATGTTCTCTCTCGCCTGTAGAATCAAGAAAAAGTAAAATTTAATCTTTGTCTTATAACTTCTCTCGAAATTCGTTTTTCTGTCCTCTAACTTGTCTCCGTCCCACTGTAATATTCTTATAACTTCCATGCGATTTATTTTTTGTCCTCTAACTTGTCCCCATGTGAGAAACTAGGCTAATTTGTTTTATACAATTTATAATACATAGTCCTTCCTGTAATTTTCCTACTATTTGTTGATTGATTTTCAGTACCAAAAAGAGAAATGATTTTTCAGCAAGAAATGTAATATAAACCTTGTATAATTATGTAAGTGTCATCATATACTGACACATGTCACATAATAATTAACAATAATAATTAAAAAATAAATATATGAAAAATTATCCGTGCATTGCACTATATATGAAAAATAATTAGGCAATTATTTATTAATATGAATAATTATAGATAGTTAAACTCGTGCATTGCACGATAATGTGAAAGGACTACTTAAGATAAATCGGTAAAACGTTACAAAAACAGTTCACTACCCTAAACATACTGAATTAGTTCTAAACAGTAACAAGTTAAAGAGACATAAATCGAATTTCGTAAAATTATATCACTCTTAGGTTACTCCATACTCTGACTAGTTTTTCTAAAGAAAAGCCACAATCGTAGAGACTAAAATTTGAGTTAGCCTTCATACACTAAAAATTTATAATAAAATAAAATAAAGCTACAACAAACCTTCATGGCTTTGTAATAAGCGAACCCGGGCAGGCTGACCGGGAGCGAAAGGCACCCATCGGCAAAGTCCGAGAACCACCGAGCAATTTCCTCCACCTCCGTCGCCGACGACGTCCCAAGGAGCTGATTGGCCATCAAGTTTATGGCCACCTTCCGACAAACGTCTTGCAGAAGGACAACCTCGCCGTCGCTAAGGCCGGCGGCGACCATCTCCTTCATTACAGCCTGAACTTCCGGCAAGAAATGGAGCCTGAGATTCTCGAGCCTCATCATGTTAGAAGCGACGCCGTGGAGCCGCCGCTGCTGCTCGCCGTGGGCGGTGATGACGCCGTCCTTGCCCACCAAATCTCTGAACGATTTTGGGTAGCTCGACTTGAATTTCTTGCCCTCGTTCTGCATGACGAATCGGTTGAAATATGGGTCGGCGGAAACCACCGCCCGCCGCCCGAACAAGCTGCAAGAAAAGATCTTCCCAAATCTGCCCATATTTATTTCTTCGACGATGTAAGAATCAGCGAAAAAATAAAGCTCGATTTTTATTATATATCATTCATATTATACCGTGCGGCTTGTTGCTCGACGAAGCGATGAGGGTGGGGGCTCGCGGCGGCGTTGTACAAGCTTATGCTGTGTCCGATTATCGGAAAGCCACGTGTCCCAGGCGGAAGTGACGGCGGCGGCTTTGATTTTGACTTGCGACTTTTCTTGCCGAGTATTATTATTGCAAGAGAGAGGGCGACGGCGGCCAGCGACAGTGAGGTAATGACGGCGTACGGCGGCCACTCTCCGGCGAGATATTCGATCATTTTGTTGTCGGAAAAAGGAAACAAGAAAAGTCTTTCGAACAACTTCGAAGAGAGAACAAAGAATCGATGGATGGTATGAATAACATAAAAGGGAAAAAGGGGTTTTTTGCTTGAGGCTTGGCTGGCACACCACGTCTAGAGGCGCAAGTTATTCGAAATTATATAATATTTAAGACCAACAAGCTGCTTTCATTACCTCTGTATTAGGTGATCAACGAGTTTCTAGAAGTCGGTTCTCGATTATAAGTACCTCCAAAATACTACTTTCTGTAAATTAAACTAATAAGGGGATTAGTGATAAGGACGTTTGACTTGGGAATATCTTTTTGTTCCTTGCCCAGTTCTCAAGAACAATAGTTTTATTTCACGTGCTTCACTGGCATTCTTTGACCATGAATAAATTAAGTTTTGTGAGCTCGAGGGTTTAAGACTATAGCCATGTATGTACAAAGTCGTACCAAAGGACAGGTTTTATATTTATTTTACCTTTTCTTTAATGGGCTGTTTTTTTATCTGTCCTAAGCTAATGCATGGTTCCTTAATCGTTTCGAACGTTGTATGGATCGTTAGAACTGTTGCATCCATCGAGCTTATAGCCTCATAGAGCCACGAAAAAAGTCAACTTGACATAGTTGACCCCTCGATTGAAGAACTTCCAGGCTTTTGTCACGAATGACATAAAAGTATTAAAGATTGTCTCCCTCAAATCTTAGTCATTATTATTATTAGCACATGAAAACCATTAAAATTAACAGGCCTAATCAACTGATAAGCGTTTGGGACGCCTCACCTTTTTGTTTATTCAATCATGTCCACTGCTAATCAAGCCATGAGCAATTATAGACGATCAAATTAACGAATGAAAACTCATCATCATAAAAAACAAATTAAATAGTAATACTACTTACTAACCATCAATCGTGTACACATATCTATACTAACTATACTATTATATAATTTGTGAGAGTGGGATACAAACTGCCAAATCAAAACTGATTTGGTCTGTAGTTTTTTTTTATTAATAAAATATTCTATTTAAAGTAAACAATAAAAGATAAAATTATACTACGTTAATAACCACCCACTACTCTCATTTAATTACTATCTTACCCATCTATTTTTAGTTAAAATTAACATGATTCAGTTTTATATTATTGCACACGCATTTGAGTGTGCAGAACATACTAGTAATAAATAATAGAGTAGTTTCTATTCTCACTGTGAAATAAACTGTAACGAAAAAATGAATTATACTGTTATGCGAAGATTAATTTCCAATATAATGGAAATCCCCAAGACGATTATTGCATGGGCCAAAACCTTTGGCCCATAGCCACGATGGGCCCAAAATAAGTCCGGCCCATAAGACAAAATTTGCAATATAATATAATATAATGGAAATCCCGAAGACAAAGATATGAAAACTGAAGGAGTTGTAATGTTGAGTAAAGTGACGCAAAGAAGATAAAAGAAAAGAAAGTGTATTTCACATAGTAAAAACAAGACTGTTTATAGGCGATATATAAAAACGCTATTTGACCGTTTAACTTAAGCCGACTAACTGAAACGTTGGTAGTGGACGACGCCTTCTACTAGTTAAGCTAAAATGGGAAAAAGGCTGAATGAAAGACGCTTGAGTGAAACGACGCTTAATACTACTACGCGGGTAATTTAAATGCTCAGCTTCTTCAGCCCTGTTCTTTATTTAGCCGGGCTTCTTCTGGATCTTCTTGCTTGGATTTTAACAAAAGATGAAGAAAGTGATGTGTTACCCCCGGATTTTCCGAGTCAAAGGCAAAATACTCGAAGTCAGTTACAACGAACCAAACCCGCGAAATTAGCCAACAAGAGGGACATCGTCCCAAAGCACCCCGAGCGGAAAAGGGAGCCGATCCTTCAAAAGGCCGATCCTCAAGCGCGCGAGGGGCCTCTCGAGAGATTCTCGAGGAGCCATGGAGGCCGAGTCCAAGAGGCGTGAACTCAGTCAGAGGAGTGTCGCGAAGCGTCCCTACGATCCTTCATGGCGTGGGAATAGTCGCGAGGGGTCCTCTGGAAATACCCCGAGGAGCGGCCTACTCCGACCTCGCGCGAAGTCAGGGCAGCCGCGAGGATGTCCTCAGGAAAAATACTCCGAGGACCGTATACCCGAAGTCTTCGCCGCGCGAGAGCTCCTCGGTAGCCCGAGGAGCAAGGTCCCAAGGCATACTGCTACGCCTAGCGAGAACTAAGGAATCGTGGCTACACACGACCCCCACGCATGCATAACCGGCCAAGTGAGAAGAAACCACTTGAGATCGTGGCCATGCACGAGCCCCACATACGCCTAATCAGCCGAAGGTGGAAGAAACCGTCGAAGATCAGGTACGTTTTAGGAAGCTATAAATATCGTTATTACACCCCTAGGGTGCGCCATCCGTCGACACTGTCACTATACCATTTTTACTACACACTTAGCCATTTTTATCACTTCATGTCATTTTTACATTGCTCTCTATACCTTGAAATGGAAACACCCTCTTGACTAAGGCAAGAGGGCAAACGACCCCCTCAAACTTATCTTATCCGACAGTTTTCAGCCAAGACGCGCGGCGAGATACGGCGGTAAGAGGCTTGTCAGTCCATTTCGCGCGGTAGGTCAATTTTCGACGGCATCATGATGCAAGACAATTTGCATCACATGTCTGGATGATCGTAAATGTGTAGGTTTATATAATCACTGCAGGGGTTGGCTACAAACCTTTTATTTGAATAATGATCGGAGTTTTTCTTTGTTGTCTACCCAACATATACTATGTCGTATTCCAATTTATTTATGATCAAACTAAGCCGGTAAATCGTCTGTCCCACTTTTTGTATCTCACTCAATGTCCCAAACTACTGAAATTAAAATTAACGATTCTTATTAAAACGGAAAAATATAATATATGGATATCATTTTGATCATCATAAAATAACGAATAAATTGGTGATGTTTATATGTTTTATCGTATATATCACATAAAATAATACTTTGGTGAATCGGGAAATTAAAAGAATTTAAAAATAGAGAGAAAATCTGATAGCCACTAAGGGCCTCCATTTATTACAAACTAGTGTGTTCAGCACACCATTGCATATTTTTTTGAACATTTTATACTATTAACCAAGTTATTTCATTAAGAACAAACTTGTAATAAGACTAAAATATTAAGGATAAAATTATAATTAAGCATAAGGGAAAAATTGTATGAAGACTACTTATGAGATTGGCAAACCAATTTTTATCTACACAGTTATAGATGACGAGGCGACAATAATTTTTAAATGCCCAACAAGTACGACCCTAAGCAATTATCGCGCGGTCCTAGATACAATAATTTTCATTTCTTTTATTGTGAAAAGCTGTGAACGTTGGCAATATTAAGAAATGAGAGTTTGAGCAGAACAAAAAAGGGCAGCAGCCCCCCATTCATTACTTCACAGTAAAAATCGGAATTTTAAACTTTGTTTGGGATGTTAAGGCCAACATACTTATATATATATAATATATATATATATCCTATGAACAGCCGTCTGAGTAAGGGAGAAGAAGCATCATCTCAAGAAAGGGGAAATCGTATATGAGCTTTTATTAATAACACAACACGGAGGACTAATAATTTACAGTGTCGGAGAGAATTAATTCTTTCACGATATCTCAACAAGAATCTCATTACCAACGTCGTCTTGTTCCTCCTTTATCTGCTTCACTGAGTTGACAATGGATTTATTACATCTTCGTACGCATATACTACGAAGGGCATCAATATCTCCGATGCCTAATGGAAATTCCTTCAGACGATGCGTGCGGAGAAGGACAAGCATCTCAAGAGCGGGAAGGTGACTGGCCTCTGCTCTCCAAGCCACAACTTTTAACCAAGAAAGTTTCAGGTATTTTAATTTCCTAAATTGCCCTTCGACCATGCACCACTCTTCCCCGCTGACGGCATTGTGCAATAGCTTAAGCACTTGGAGGTTCGGCAGCGAACCGATCACCGTCATGTCTTCCCCGCAAAGACTACCAGCTGACAGAGACAATTCCTTCAGCGAGCTTGGGAATGCGATGCATTCCATGCGCAAAGTGCAATTAAAATTAAAAAGTAGTTGCAATGATCGAAGCTTCTTGAGCAGTGAGAGGTTGTTGAGGCAGTAGTCGAGTAGTTCCTCATCATCTTCTGATGCGTCGTAGTAAGCCCCAAACTCGACTACATTTGGGATCCTTCTTACGACTTCCTCCGTCCACTTCATGTTTTTAACCATATAAAGTGTTTGTAATTGGTTCAATACGACGAACTTCTTGTCCGTTGGATCGGGCAACACGTGATAGCGTGCATCCACTTTCCTAAGTTGTGGCATCTCCCATATTCTCGATAATAGCGGTGTCCTATCGTCAGTATCCTG
This sequence comes from Craterostigma plantagineum, assembly GCA_027422505.1. Taxonomy (NCBI): domain Eukaryota; kingdom Viridiplantae; phylum Streptophyta; class Magnoliopsida; order Lamiales; family Linderniaceae; genus Craterostigma; species Craterostigma plantagineum. The sequence goes on from JAPQWV010000035.1 coordinate 1,998,929, forward strand.
ATGCAAGACCATTAGATTCCAAAGTAGAGAGATGGGGGACGGATATGCGTATTCTAATGACTGTCGGCTCAAACTAAAGTCCTCGCTGATTGAAAGCCACGTCAGCTTCGTCGTGTGTGGGATTTCTACGATTTGGCCGTCGACCTTGTCTGTCAACCTAATGAATCTTGATTTGATAAGCCGTGAATGCTTTGAGCTGCAATCATCGCACGCCATGGGATTCATGACAGCCGTTGATGATGTCGAGCAATTGAGGACGACTTCACAGACGCCAATCCTCTTCGTCGTCCTCGTTACATCACGACATACGAAGCATGAGCTCGCAGAGAAACTCTCGTCAATTCTTAACTTCTCCGTGTTCCAAATGCTGAAAATGTTCTCTTTAAGAGATTCCTTGACGCACAGTTGCCTAAGGATATCATGAACGCCGCAAGTTTCGACGTCCCCCATTTCCCCCAGCTTTCGAACGAAGATCATATTTTTGCCGATTAGATCTTCCAAGTATTCTACGGCAACTTCTTCCAATGTCTTATAATGGTATCTGGCCGACGGCCGCACAATTCCCTCGGCAATCCAATACTCGACAAGCATAGACGCATCGATGGCGCTGTCTTCGGGAAATTCTTTCAATCGAAGGAAGCATGCCTTGAGATGAATGGGCAGGTTATTGTAGCTGAGGTACAATATCTTCAAGCAGCTCTCCTCAATCTCCAAATGATAGAACGAGTTCACATCGTCTGCAACGGATTCCCAATATTCACGGGTCATATTATCAGGGTTTGAAAGGAGTCCACCGACCACGACGAGCGTGAGGGGAAGCCCTTTGCAGTTTTTTGCGATCTTCCTTCCAATCTCCTCCAATTCGCTCGTCGACCTTCCACCGTTGTTGCAAAAGGCTTTTTTCGCTGAACAGTTTCCAACTGTTCTCATCGTCTAGTAAACCCATCGGGTAACTGTTATTACGAGCGCTGGTTATACTGTCGGCTACGCTCGATAGCCTCGTCGTCACAATTATTCGACTTCTATTCTCATTATTCGGAAAGTACCGCTTAAACTTGTCCAAATCATCGGGACCCCAGACATCGTCCATAACAATCAGATACCTTTGACCGAACAACTTTTTTGTGCAAACAAGTTCCTAAATCATCATCATCACCATCAATAACTCCATCTTTTTGGAGACCCAAAAGAATATACTGCACGTCGAACTCTTGCGATACCGTGATCCAAATACGAACGCTGAAGTGCTCAACAATGAGTTTATTACCGAAGGTATTGCGAGCGAGGGTCGTCTTGCCAATACCTCCCATTCCTACGATTGGGATGACTTGAAGGCTACGCTCGTTCCCAGTGAGTCGTTCCATTATCGTTAACACACGTTCTTCGAGCCCCACCGCGGAAGAGTTCTCGCCGCTTGAATCAGAGGTTGCAAGAGGACAGTTGCTAATACTACGCAGTCGTCGTCGATCTGCCCCAATTCCATGGTTTTCCTCTCCGAATTTCGTCAGCTCTTGATTTATCGACTCGATCTTTTCAATCAACAATTGGAGATCTTGATAGAACGACGACGAGCTCATCTTCTCACCGATCTGATCGTCGTGGAGTTCTTCAGTGTGCAGTCGATCTACGACATACTTGTCGAAGAGATCACTTAAATCGTGCGCGACTTCAGTGATCTGCAGTTTAACTGCCAGCTCAAAGAGCACTTCGTTGCTCGTCGTTGTCTTGTTTGAGGAGTGAGTTTCGAGAAATTCTTGCAAGAAAGTGAGCTTCCGCTGCAGCGCTTCGATCTGGGACATGTCTGGGATCATCCAGCGACGAGAAGGCAGAAGAACGTTGTCCAAAGAAGTCAAAAGAGAGAGCACTGACGCATAAGCTGCTACTGCCATAATATTTGTGTAGGAAGTGAATGGGTGGGTGATGACAGTGGAGCTGTTGTAGTTTGAAAAGAGTCAATAACACAACAAAGTTAGTCTAATCATTCACCTAACTCTCCTCGGTAAACATCTAGCCATTTAATTATAGTTATATATGATCCATAGCTCCGATTAACTTTTAGTTTACTAATTAAATCTTGCGTTAGCCGAGAATTAGATTAAATAATTATAAGCTGACCACTCGAAGACTGCGTAGCACGCATCTCCATCAATCCCATTTAAACAGAGCTTGTCCTATTTACTCGTTTTTAAATCCGAGAAAAAGAAAAAAAAAAAAAGGGAGACGCTTTTTACAACCCTTGTTCCCACTGTTTTACTTGGCTAAAGAAAGGAGACTATTTTCCGAGGCCAGGAAAATTACTGCTGACTTTTCAACTTCAAAAAGCAATGTGAGATTTATACAATGTTATTTTGAATATTGATATTCAACCGTTCTTCTAGGCTTGGAATCCCATACCCGGTCAAGTAAATGTGGAGAAATTTATCCCATTTCGTTTTTAGTAATTTCTTTTTATTTTCCTATAAATGTTGGAGCCGACGAACAACTGTGAGGCAAATTATCGTGTGCTGCTGACTCTCGGAAACTGATGGGAGCGTAGGAAACTTGAGAGTTTTAGTTGCGAAAAATTTTGTCGGTTAAACGAGTGGATCACACAACTAGTGATATTTTGAATAGTGCTATTAAAAAATTAGATAACTTTTTCATCCTATTACAAAACTAATCAACTTTATTAATTATTATTAGGGATAAAAACTAAAATGGTCCCCGATGTTTACCCTATGAACCAATTTAGTCCCCGATGTTTCGCGTGAACCAACTTAGTCCCTGATGTTATCGAAAATGAACCAAATTGGTCTCTCCGTCAATCCGTCCGTCAATCTACACGGAGATGTCATTTGCGACGGCTTTAGCGACGGAATTTCCGTCGCTAACTGAAAATTAGAAAAAATAAAAAAAAAATTAAAAAAGAGGGAAAAAATGCAAAAAAAATGAAAAAAATACAGTAAAAAATTCAAAAAAAGAGAGAATATTGCCAAAAATAAATACAAAATAAATAATAAAAAATAAAAAATAATAAAAGTAAAATAAAAATGAAATTTAAAATAGAAAATGATAAATTAAACATTAAAAATGAGGAAAAATACAAAAAAGGAAAAAAAATCAAAAAATAGAGTAAAAAATTCCAAAAAAAGAGAGAATATTACTAAAAACTTAATAAAATATAAATATTAATAAAAACTAAAAAATAATAAAAATAAAGTAAAAACTAAATTTAAAAGAGAAAATGATAAATTAAACATTAAAAATGAGGAATAAATCCAAAAAAAGGAAAAAAAATTCAAGAATAAAATTTCAATAAAAATAAATAATAAAAAAAGATGATAATTATAAATTTAACATTAGAAAAGTAAAAAATAAAATACGTTAATTTATTATTATTTATTTTTATTATTATTTTGTTTTTATTTTGTTATTATTTATTTTTTAGTTTATTAGTAACGTTCTCTTATTTTGAATTTTTACTCTTTTTTTTAATTTTCTATTCTTTTTGGATTTTTTCCTCATTTTAAGGTTTAATTTATCATTTTCTATTTTAAATTTAGTTTTTATTTTACTTTTAATATTTTTTGTTTTTATTATTTTTTGTTTTTTATTTAGTTTTTGGTAATATTCTCCCTTTTTTTGGAAATTTTTACTCTATTTTTTGATTTTTTTTCCTTTTTCTGGATTTTTCCTCATTTTTAATGTTTAATATATCATTTTCTATTTTAAATTTCGTTTTTATTTTACTTTCATTATTTTTTATTTTTTATTATTATTATTATTTATTTTTATTTAATTTTTGGTAATATTCTCTCTTTTTTTGAATTTTTTACTGTATTTTTTGAATGTTTTTCCTTTTTTTTGCATATTTCCCTCATATTTAATATTTTTATTTATTTTTTTAAATTTTCAAGCGACGGAAATTCCGTCGCTAAAGCCGTCGCAAATGCCATCTCCATCTAAATTGACGGACTGATTGACGGAGGGACCAATTTGGTTCATTTTCGATAACATCGAGGACTAAATTGGTTCACACGAAACATCGGGGACTAAATTGGTTCATTGGGTGAACATCGGGGACCATTTTGGGTTTTATCCCATTATTATTATCTTCAGTTTTCACCACAAATCGTTTAATATTGCTTTTTTTTTTTTACCATAATCATCTCAAATTCGCTACAACATTATAAATAACTATATTTTTAAACATAATCTCTTTAATACTTTCATAAACTAAGAAATCTAAATATTTCAATCTTAGTAATACAAAATTAGTGATTTAATTTCGAGGATATTACTAAGAAAATAACCTCAAATAAAACATAATCAAAATCATTAGTTGGCAATACGAAGTATATTCCATTTTATATTGTAATACATTTTAGTATTATTAGTGTTGTTGTGTTGTTGTTGAATTTCCATTTGCTCTATCTTCGTTCAAGTTTGTGTTCCAATATGAATATTTTCCAGATGATTATTGAGATATTGGAGACAACATATTCATATCAGTTCGAGTGTCCATTAACTGAGTCACGTTGGAAGGCTCATTTTCATCTGGTAAATAATCCTTATTTATATCCGGAGAGAAAGGTCGGGCTTAAACGATCACGAAGATATCCATGTGAAATGGATCGAAGGTCTCACAAGAAAAAAGCAAGGGAAAACTGTGATGAGTTGTTAAAAAAAAAAAAAAAGTTTTGTTAAAGAGTACTCATTTGAGTATTCTATGAACTATTACATTTTTTTCTTGAGTTTTTTTATGTTATTGCGTTGGATAATATTTCCTAACATATATGCTGACTGATTTCCGATGGTAAATGGCGAGAATGTGAAAAAATAATGAGTAAATTTTGAGATTACAATATAATTAGAGCAATTGCTTTACATATTTGAAGTAATAATAGATATAATTGTATATTAAATAAATTTTATGGTGAAACTGAAAATAAAATTAGTGTAATTAAAAAAGTTGATACTCTTTTAAAAAAAAATCCGAGAACTGGGACGATTATCTCCTCATTAACTTGGCAGGGACGGTCTTCGTAAAACTTTTAGAGGCTTTTTTTATCCTTAATATTGTTTTTCTTTTATATTAGTTTTTAATAAATTAATATACTTTTATACTTCTTTTTTTTTAATCTTACATTTTTATTTATCATTTTTTATTTTAATCTGCTCTCCCTGTTTATTTTCTATTTTCTGTTATAGTTTTTTCTTTGTTTAATTTATTATTTTAATATATTTTCATTCTCTCTTTCTTTTTTATTTGATTTTAATTTATTGTTTTTATTTTTTATTCTTTATTTATCTTTTACTTAATTTATTGGTAATTTTTCTCGTTTTTTGAATTTTTTAATATTTTTTATTTTTCTTTTTTTCATTTGCTTTCCATTTTTTAATGTTTAATTATGATTTTTTTAAGTCTTACCAATCGCATGTCGACACGTGTCAACTTCCATCCAAGTAACGGCTATTTAACGGAGGGGACCGATTTGGTTCAAATTCGATAACATCAGAGACTAAATTGGTCCTCGCGAAACATCGGAGACTAAACTGGTCCAGAGGGTAAATATCGGGGACCATTTTAGTTTTTTGCCCAATTTATTCGGAGGGATGTATGATAATAAATATCGTATAATGCCGGTGGATTCCGGATATACCAAACCTACTCGCTCAAGGCCAAAAAAATTGCCTCGAATAAAAACCATAATACAATATGTAGCGGATCTAAGGAACTAATCACTCATTTAATAAATTTATAATATAAGAAAGAAATCAGGCTATACATGAGAGAGCGTTTTGGAAATAAAATTATAAAATTAAAAAGTGACAAACTTCCGTAACGATTAATCTTTTAGGTGAAGCGGTCATCAACGTGATATCAGATTTCAGGGAGTAAAGAGGCCTCAAGTACCATATATAAATTATTTAAATATAAAAAAGTGTTGGAATAAATTATATAAATTTAAAAAGTGACTCAACTCCCTAATAAAAAGTCAAACTTTTAGGTGGACTGGCGGGATGGATCCTCTGTCCCATAAATAAAAATAAATTTTATGTTCCATTTATGCGTGGATTTTAAAATATTCCTTGTGGATTCTAAATCTTGCTGATAATTGGCCACTTTTGTGAATTTTTTTTTAAATTGCAAGATTTGTGCATGATTCAACGAGAGTCTTACTTATTTTTATTTCTTACCTTTCTCCCAAATAAACGATGTTATAATGATATATTGCAAGAAGAAATATAAGAAAAAAGAAATGGTATAGTTTCCACGTCGTTAGGTTAGGTTTAGAACAAGAAATTCGAATAAAATCGCTTTCTTCTCTTGAGATTAAACTGAAAGAACATTAGCTTGAAAAAACAGTTGCATTGTATTGGGTGGGGATTACTTGAAAAGAAAAAAAAAGGTGATGTTAGTGAATGGATTCATTGATCGATTGTTTTCTCATATGAAGTCAGAAATTATTTTTTCGGCCTTAAAAGGCCATGTTAGACTACCTTTATTGGTAACATCCACGACCGGTCGTGGATTAAAAGCAATTAAAATAAAGCAAAAAATTCAATTAATTCCACAACCGGTTGGTGGACTAACTTGGTTCACCAACCGGTTGTGAACAGTTTTCTATATCCCATTTTTGTTGTTTTTATGATACATTTAATTATATATTAAAATTTTAATTTTCTTTCTTTTTTACCAAAATATATGAATTTTTTTCTCTACAAATAGAGACTAATATTGATACATTTTAAATTACAATTTCAAATTATCTATTTCTCTATCACATTATATAATCTATCATAATTCATATTATTTTGTTTCTCCAATGACCAAAGTATCTAAATTTAATATCATATGTTGTAATCTATTTTTCAAACATTCAAATACTACTTCAAATAATTATAAAATATAAATATTATAGGTTGTGTTAGGTTGTTGATAAAGTTGAAAATTACTTAGATTGAGTTGAGGTGTAGGTTGTGGATGTGGAGGAGAGAGAAATTAATATTTTACTATTATGACCGGCTGTGAAGGTCATGGATAAATATAGTCTTACGATGTCTGCCTTATTATTGATCGCCACTTGCAACGTCGATTTTCAGGAGAATATTATAATGTTAAGCTGACTTGGAACTAACTAATTAAAACCCAACACGAATAAATCTAAGGGATACGTACTCACGTTTACTTCATCAAAATGATCCACTCAGAAGTCCAAAAGTAGTAAGTCATATTAGATGGTGATCTATCAAGTCATACATAAACAAAAACACACGTGTCTATAATCTCTATCTACGAATATTTTCGTGTTATATATATATATATATATATATATATATATCTTTTACAAATCTAAAACGACAATCAATATGAACGTTAAGGCCGCCGTTTTGCTGCTTCTCTACTCTTCACTGCTATCTTCTGCACAACAACCTCATCGGCTCCTTATTATTCTTGCTCGAGTATGTAGTAATTAGATTCACCTTTCAACTGTTAATTGCTATATCGTTAAATTCACGTTATATTCTTTTTGTGTATCTGCAGGGAAAATGCGCAGCCCAGATCACCATCATCTCTTTAACGAGTTCAATGTATTTTATTTATTTCTCTTGAGGGTCGATTACGAGAGTTTTCTCATATGATATTATATAATTTGCTATAATATTTGCAGAAAGGAAGAAATATGGAGGTTGTCGGGAAGAGCGAGCCTGAACCTCGCCGGAAGTCGCCGGAATCGACCGGACAAAGAGATCGGATCGAAACATGCTCGCAGCTAGGGTTTGTCGGCACGCGCATAAGGCGTCACGGCCGTGAAGGACGACAGTGTAAGCGCACGAAGGATTGTTTGAAGCGCGTTTCAGTTACGGCCGTGACTGTACATGTCACAGGCCGTGACACTCGGCAGTGACTGAACATGGAGGCCACATTGATGGGTCACGGCCGTGACCTATGACGAATTACTTGCTTGGGTCATGTTTTGCTTGCTTGGGTCATGCACAAAGGCAAGGGGCACGTGGGGCAATCTAGGACGTCCAAATGGATGAAGATTGGTGGCTAGGATCAAACTCAAATCACACTTTAGGTGTGATCTTCATCTATAAATAGGTCTCTTATTCTCAGTTTGGGTTATCATCTTTGAGAGCTATTATCTTTGTGTAGAGGGAAAATCACAGTGAGGTTAGAACACGAAAGTGATAGAGGGCTGTGAGGGTTGTACTTTTCGTGTTGGTGATTAATACAAAGGGGGCTCGGTTGATCCGTGGACGTAGGCTGAACACAGCCGAACCACGTTAAATCTCTGTTTCAGAGTGTGTGTGTGTGTTGAGTTGCTATTTTGGGTTGATTAAGCTTCGTTATAGCTTGAAGTGATCCTAGAGTTAGCATACACTGAAAATACATTGAACCTAGACTCCAACGGTGGTCATCCCCCAACAGAGGTAGTACAAGACTATTCGCAAACAGGTGCCGGTGCGAATAATCACCATGATCCTCCAAAATCACCACCATCAACCCTTTAAGGGGGTGTTTGTTTTGGGGTGATCCTCCAAAATATCACCGTAATCCTCGCTACTGCTCTTTATCACTGTGTTTGTTTGATCAAGGTGATGAGTCATCACCGTAATTAAAGATCACCTACGTGATAAAAACAGGGTGATATTTCACATTACGGATCACCCCAAAAAACCTCAGTGATCCTTCATCACCTTGATGGGGTGATATTTCTGATTTTTTTCTGGAAAAAATTATCCCTTATAATTAACTTTATTTCCTCTCACTACCCCTAATTCAAATCAATAATATTGAACAATAGAATATTCGTTTGTGTTTAGTGCTATTTTCGATAAAATTATATCCCATCATACATGCTTATGTGTATCTTTTAAAAAAATAAAATATCTCATCTTATTTTGTATCTTTTCTTGTCAGAATCCCAACTACAGAAGCCATCTTTTTCATTCTCCTTTCATCAATCGTTCGACGTTGAACTGTGTGTAAGTGTTTAGTGCTATTTTGTCTTTTCGTGCCTTTCATAATCAACAATTGTGGCTATCGTTTAGTTCTATTCAATTTTTAGTAGCCTTTTTGTTCCTATTCATATCAACAGTGAATTGTCTAATCGATTCCTCAATTTTTTTTTAAAGCTCGCTGTTGCTTTTACTCATATTTATCTTGTGTGTATGTGTATAGGCATTTATGCAACGTACTTGTTTATGACGATTGTGATTTTTGTTTATAATGGTTGTGATTTGTTGTTCATACTTTGATATATTATGCATACATTTGTTAAATTATTCGTATATTTTTTTACTGTAAACTGAAATATATTATCAAATGCAGTAATGGCAAGGTTTCAACGAAGTAGGCACATGGACCTCATGACTTTATTGGGTATTAGGATGAAAATACTACATGAGATGTACTGTTTGTGTCTTGTTATTGTTATATTGATGCTTAAAAATAGAAACGGGAGGAAAATGGTTGGGTGGAAAAGGACTGCATTATTTAGAGAAAACATTATAAGTCTAAATATGACACAAATCGTGTTTTACAGTGATAGGCAATGTATAGATAACACTAGGATGGATAGGAGGGCTTTCTTTAAGCTATGTCATCTTCTACAATCAGTTGGAAGGTTAAAGGGTAGTAAGAACATCAGCGTTCACGAAATGGTAGCTATGTTTCTTCATATAGTTGCCCATGATACAAAAAATAGAGTCATTAAGAGACAATTCCAACGTTCGGGTGAAACCGTTAGCCGATATTTTCATGCTGTCCTTCATGCCGTATTGCGTTTGCATCCGATCCTACTACGCAAACCAGATCCTGTTACTGATGAATGTAATGATGATCGGTGGAAAAGTTTCAAGGCACATGAGGCCATGATTGTTATGAATTTTTATTAGCTTATTTTATTATTGATATTTATTAATATATATATATATTGTAGAATTGTGTTGGTGCCCTTGATGGAACTCATATAGGAATTCATGTAGCAGAGGTTGATAAACCTAGATATCGCACTCGAAAAGGTCATATTGCTACAAACGTTTTAGGTGTCTGCAATCGAGAAATGCAATTTATATATGTCTTGCCTGGATGGGAGGGTTCAGCTAGTGACTCTAGGGTCCTTCGAGATGCCATTTCAAGGCCAAATGGTCTAAACGTACCTCAAGGTATTAGTTAATTGATTAGTTAGTAATATAATTATTTGAAGTTTAATAGATAATAGTGTTTTGGTGACTAATACAAGCAATTACTCAATATAGGTTGTTATTACTTATGTGATGCTGGATATCCTAATGCCGAAGGCTTCTTAGCTCCATACAGGGGCCAACGATACCATTTAAACGAGTGGAGGCAAGGGCAACAACCAATTACGCCTCATGAATTCTTCAACATGAAGCATTCTAGAGCTAGGAACGTCATTGAGAGATGTTTTGGGTTGGTAAAGGCTAGGTGGGCTATTGTGAGGGGTAGATCATTTTATCCACCTAAGACAAAGTGTAGAATTATAACCGCTGTTTGCTTGCTTCACAACTATATAAGATCTGAGCTCCCCTTAGACCCTCTAGATGCATCAATTCCAGAACACTTCATAGAGTCTCAAGATGGAGATCAAGAACAAAGAGTGCAATATGTTGAGGTCACAGATGCATGGTCTAACTTTAGGGAGAGTTTGGCCACTGAGATGTTTGATCAGTGGAAAGGGAATGCTTCTAATTGAATTTGTTAAAGTTGTTTGCAAGTATACTTGTTCTTAAATTGAAACTTGACTTTTTATTATTACTTAAACTGTTTTTGCACTTCCTTTTCTAATTATACTCCATTTATTATGTTATTGTTGCATTGTATTATTGTTGTTCATGCTTCATTCGTTGTTATTTGTTATTGATGGTAAAGGATGGAAAGTGAAACAATTGCAGCCCGGATGAGTGGTGACGAGCAAAGCAAGTCTACTCGCTTATTCAAGGCTGAAATGAAGAAGAAAGGGAAGGCTAACTCCAGCAAGGGTCACAGTGATGCGAAAAAAAGGGTGTGGAGCAAAGAAGAGGATGCCAAATTAATTGAGTCTATGTTGGAGGCATGTAGGATAGGCGGTTGGAAAGGAGATAATGGTACATTTAGGCCTGGATTTAATGCACATATCGAGAGGACTTTAGCTATTAAGCTGCCTCAAAGTGGCCTTAAAGCCTTTCCTCACATAGATAATAGAATGAAGTTGCTTAAAAGGCAATACACTGGTGTGGCCGAAATGAGAGGTCCTGCAGCTTCTGGTTTTGGTTGGAATGACAAAGAGAAATGTGTAGTTGCTGAAAAAGATGTGTTTGATCTTTGGTGCAAGGTAATTATTATTTTCCTCCTTAGATATTTACATATCTGCTTAGATTTTCTCATCCTTTGTGATTTTTCCTTGTAGACACACCCAAACGCAGTTGGCCTCAGGAATAAGCCTTTTCCTTACTATGATGAGCTTGCCGAGATCTTTGGAAAAGATAGGGCAACTGGTGAGATGGCTGAGAGTGCTGCTGATGCTGTTGAAGACTTGGATTTGAATCCTGATAATGATGGAGAGGACATCGAGGTAGTTGAACTTGAGGCCAATGATGATCCGCCAATTGTTGTTGGTGACGATGACTCTCCAGAGGGTATGCATCAACCCACAACTAAGGCCAATTCAAGCAAGAAAAATAGTGAAAGCAGCAACAAGAAAAGAAAGAGAGATGACAAGGATGTGATGGTTGACTTGGTTGGTGCACTTGGCCGGATTGGAAATGTCTTTGAAGCAAACTTAGAGGAGTTCAAGGTGATATCTACTTATTACCACAACCAAACTCAAGGTGATACGAGGAGGCAAACACTGTTCAATGAGATTTCCAAGATTCCTTCACTATCTATGGATGATAAGATCACTGCTACATCAATCTTCTTGAAGGACAACACCAAAGTTGAGATGTTTTTTAGCATGCCGGAGGAGGTGAGACATATGTTAGTGATGAAGGAGCTTCATAACGATCCATCATATGGTTACAGGCCCTCGTTTGATTAGTTGAGAAAATTTTATTGCTATCAGTTGTGAGTCGTACTTTTGCATAGTACTTTCTGAGACTTTTTATGCGTTAGAATTTGTGATTTTTTTTGCGAACATAACTTTCTATATTTATATGAAGGCTTGCATTTTTAACAATTGTGAACCTTTTGTTGGATGTTTAATACAAGCATTTCATGGGAGGTTACAGAATTATATTTTTATTTTTTTTATAAAGTTATATATTAGAAACTTATGAAATATAAAAGTTGATATTTGCATATTAATCGATCACTATCAAAAAATCACCCTGAAACAAACACGTTACTGCACATCACCAAGGTGATATACATAGGGTTAAATATGACATTTACACAACATCACCTTACACATCACGTGATTAAACAAACACGATATTCTAATATCACCATGATATGTAAAATGAAATATCACCCCAAAACAAACACAGCGATGACATATCACGTTGATCCGCATCACAGTGATATTCACATCACTGTGATGTGTATATCACCGTAATGTTGGATCACTTGAAACAAACACCCCCTAACTGTATAATATAGTCAATATTATCGTAAAGATTTGAAACCTCATTGTCTTATTTAGTTATTTTTACTTTTATTATACATGTGCGGTTTTTCAATTAAAAAAAAAAAGATTTCCATACGTGATAAGCTGTTGTTCAACGTACTACAAAACGAAGCTATAATAAGTTCTAAGCAATCAAAAGAAAATATTCAGACAAGAGGAACCAAGCTCATGCAATAAGGAACAACAATAGGCGCAAACATCGACCTGGGGCCCAACTCCGAAGCATCGCAGACACGCTTCATCTTCTTCGCTGAGAATCGATACTCGTAAACCTTCGAGAGAACCCTAACGAGCAAAACATCGTCTTCGAAACACAGAGGATCGACCTGCGCAATTTCGTCTCTGCTCAGCCTTCCATTCTTCACCTTCTCCAAGAGCCTATAGATCAGACCTTCGTTCTCCTTCTCCAAATCGTCCAACGAAATCGAAGAATTAAGCTCCCATTCGCATTCGAATCGATCTTCGAGGGCCCAAAGCTGAAGCCCATCTTCAGATATGATCGCATAGCAAAGTCTGCCCTTCGATTCTCCTATGCACATCTCGGGCACGCTGACGAACTGGGATTCGGGCAGGGGAGCCATTATCGGGCAGGCCATCTCTTTCTTAGGATCGAACGTTAGTATTTGATAGCCATCTTCGGTCAGCCAATATAAGATGCCATCGACCTCAATTCCCCTGTTTTTCTTAGCCAAGCCATGGCTGCAAAAGCACTGCTCATTAGACCTTCTCCACTGATTAGTTTTCGAAGAGTATATGTCGAAGATGTAATGGCCTTCTTCTTCTTCTTCTTGTTGTTCCTCTGTAAAGCTCACTGCTACTAATTCGAAATCGGTGATCGAATCGATGGGATTAAGTAAAGGGTCGAAGGCTATGGCTACGCTGCTCTGCCTCGGGACATCTTCGGGCCATTCGATTTCAATCCAGTCTCGGTTTAGAGGGTTGCATACGTATAAGTTGGGTATGGGGTCGAAGCAGCTTCGTAAGCAGAGAAGCCCATTGTGAGACGATAGAAGGACTACGCCTTCGGGGAGGAAATCGAAGACTTCTTGCCTGAGTTTTCTATTACATCCTTGAGCTTCGACTGGGATGTAAGTGATGAGGTCTACGTCGTTGGCAGTTGAACGACAGTACGTTTCTTGGAAGAAGAAACCCGAGAAGGGTTGGCCTCGGGCGGTGTTTCTGAGGTGTAGGTTGACGAACGAGCGATCGATGATGAGGCTGAGCCATTTCTTGGAGACGAGCTTTAGGCGGTGGAGGGTTTTTGCATCCAGCCGGGAAAGTATGTTGGCGGGGAGATCGTCGTTTTCGAACCAATTAGTCTCAGTCTCATCTTTGATCTTCTTCGTCTTCTCCATCATCATAGCTGTTGGAAAAAGAGATTGTTAGAGAAAGAAAAAGGCTCAGAATGAGATGATTCTTGGCGTCTGCTATTAGGAACAGAGAAACACAGTTGTGAATATTGGAAAGAAGACACCGTTAAAGATCATAGATAACAAAACATCTGAACTTGGACTGGAAAAGATGTCTGATAACGTTGGCGAAGAAGACAAAAGAGACATAATGTTAAAAGAACCATTAAAATATCGAAATCGACCAGCTTAGCTTAGCTACAACACAGAGGTGTATAGCATGCATTATTTCTCGTCTTGCCAAGTTATACACAGTGCAGTATTTCAAGCAGCTGAAAAATATGCTTATTCAAGCAAAGAGATGAACAATCACACCTAACATCTTTTATGGGCTTTTTGCGCCTCAAGCCTTGAAATGGTACCTGAAAGCTAAGAAACTCATTTCATCTGACATTTTTTGAAGAACCAAATACCATGAGCTTCAGAATGATTCTTTTTCTGCTTTTTTTTTGCCTAAAAGATCCTATTAAAAGATTAAGAACGACGTAAAAGACAAACACAAGCGCATACGTACAATGCAACAAACAGAAGAACAAGCCCAGAAGTTTTAAGCAAGATGATGAAGCTCTTCAATAGCAGCCTAGTCTTACACTGTGCTCGACGAGGCAAGTACAGCAAAGGCAACTAAAAAGCATAAACCCGTAAAAGAGACCATGAAAGCTTGATAATACTACAAAGACCAAAAACTTAAAAACCCTTTGTTTTTTGCTCTTAGAAACGGCGAAAATGCAGTTTGAATGATGAAAATGAAGAGCCCAACTCCACGAAAGGAACATAAGAGAAGAAGATGATAAAGCTTTACAAGGTTGTTAGTAGTAGTAAACCTCTGAACGTTACTTGAAATAAGATAATCTGAACGTGTTGGAGCTTTACAAAGCTGATGAACACTGGAGAGAGAGAGAGAGAGAGAGAGAGAGAAGCTTTATATTATATGTTATGCATTTGCCATCTCTCTCAGCACAGCAGTCACTATCAGCGCGATTGTATATGTTTGCAAACATTTTGGATATTTTTGGCCCACACACTCACTGTATAGTGTAGTGTGTGTACACAAAGCTTTATCGTTTTGCCAAAACACGTGGCAGCGAAATCATCAGTTCGACGACGAACATTCTGCCTCTGCCGTAGTCGACAATAACAAAATACAATGTTTGTATGCATCCGTCCGTACATTTCAAGAACGTGTTTTTACAAACTAATTCAACGTGCAAGGCATTTGATATTAAATCACCTCTCAACGTTTACACA
This sequence comes from Craterostigma plantagineum, assembly GCA_027422505.1. Classification (NCBI taxonomy): domain Eukaryota; kingdom Viridiplantae; phylum Streptophyta; class Magnoliopsida; order Lamiales; family Linderniaceae; genus Craterostigma; species Craterostigma plantagineum. The sequence continues at coordinate 2,014,206 of JAPQWV010000035.1, forward strand.
TAAAACAAAATTCCACGTTCGATCAAACCCAACTAATAATTCTACTAATAGAGAGTCAACAAAAGATCAGTTAGTATTAACATTTTCTCAAGTTCCTACGCTGTTATGTATTATTCACATTCCAACTCCAAAGGTTCCTCTTATAGCACGAACGCTTCCTCGAATTTCCCGCTAATGTTTCGTCGAAACCCTTTTTTGGCGTACGGCCTTTATTACCTTGTTTCGTCGTAGGTTCTTTAGAGGCCGATATAAAAGGCGGGAAAAATGGCCCATGCACAGCGTTTGTCGTCATCGACGAATGAGGAGACGAAACTGGGAGATTAAGATTCAGTGGCAAGAGATTCACTTTCAGGCCGGTTTTTGTTCTGTGTCTTGACAACCTGGCAATGTCGAGGCACAGAAAAATGTAATGAAATAAGGATAGCATTGAAGTAATTATAAGTTGGAGCATCTACCTAGCTAGCCACAAATTAAACTATCAGTTATGGTTCTTGGGCGGAGTTTTAACGAGGTATTATCATTAAGATAAAATAATATGATCAAGAAGTTGGCGAATGTCTTCCTCATGATAAAACAAAATACTCGCATGGGCGGATTTGCTACGTAGTGGTTGTTGCTCAACGAACTATCAGAAAGAACACATGTTTCGATAGAAATGAATACCTCGTTTGCTGTGTTGACAAACTGCTCAGAGTCTGATGCACTTTCTCCTTCGGAATCAGCCATCTCTTCGCGCTCAAACTCAACATTTTCCTCGATTCCTTCGTCAGAATCGCTCAGCTCTTCGTGTTCCATGATAATACCAGGAAGCGACTCGTCGTTGTGGATTGTTGTTTGTTTTTTTTTAAATAAGAATTGGGAGGTGTTGAACAGGTATGTGTACTGCGTGTGGTGGCACTGGCAACAAGAGAAGAAAATGCTTTGCTCTCTGACACACTCCTCTCTTTTCTATTGAGAATACATGCACGTAGTATAACTTTTCTTTTCCTTTGTGTCTATTGATAACACTTGCATGCTATGTTATTTATAATATTACCTAACCAAATAAAGACAAGAAAGAAAAATCAAGCAAATCTCTTTCTTTTATTTTTTTTTTGATCGGATCTTCCTTGGAAGATTTTTCTCTATGCGCATGGATTTTTTCCGGCGGAGCAGACTTTTGTTGTTCTTTTTTTTCTTCTTCTTCAGATTTTCCTTCCTAAAAATCTGGCTATTGAGATTAATTGTCAACATGGATATCAGAAAAAGAAGAATCGCTCTTCTTTCTAGGGCCATTAGTGCTTTCAGTTCCCATGGCTTTTGGTTCTCGTATGTCAAGTTAAGATGTATGTCCAAGTCAAGTTCATTGGTTTTCCCACTACTGCTCATAACGACAGGACTCTTATCTAATGACGAACCATTTCTTTGGGAAAGTGGATTCTGACCTTTTTGTCTTGCTTCTTCTTCGCTGAAGAGACACGTGGAATCTGCATCAGTCCCATCTGTCCTTCGCAGGAGAGGGTGGAAGTGGGCAGATGACGACACGTCTTTATCGAGAAGCTTTGATGAATGGGGCGTTTCTATATCAGGCCCCATTGAAAGTTTCCTTTTGAGTTCAGGCTCCTTTAACATAAAATATAGGTTTAAGGACCGAGTCTAAATTAAATTCAAAATAAAAGGACCTAAACAATGATTTGACGGAAATGCCCCTTGTAGGTGTTAAATAAAGAGGTATGAATTGCTGTAATTATGTTACCAGATATTATTCAAATGGTATCAATCAAAAAAATTATTGACGATCGATTTGCCCCAAATTTTCGAGCATACTGGGCACAAAATCAATTTTGATGTGTAACCGACGATATCAATGATATTTACGTCATCGTATTCAAGATCGGTGAGGAATAATTTGTAGAAATTCATTTACGCAATAAGATAAATCGAGCATGTTTTTGGTTGAGATTAAACCTAATATGCATAAATTCGAGAGACCCATAGCTTGAAAATTACCTCGCGCCTTGGTGGTGACTCAATGGTTCGTCCATCAAGATGAACGAACTGAAAGTGAAATTGCCAGAGAAAAAGAGTTTAAATGAGTATTCGTTATGTGGTATCAGAAAAGCTTAAGTGGTATAGTTTCCGTACGTTTCGGTACAATAGTGGCATAAAGTGGTATAGTTACGATAAGAAGCATTACTCGAACTAATACGAGATATTATTCTAATTTAGTATTAATTTTATATGATGTGGTATACAAGAGCCGTAACATGGTATAGAAACGATAAGAAACGTTACTCGAACTGGTACGAGATATTACTTTTTCTAATTTGGTATTATTTCTGTAATATATGGTACAAGAGAAGCATTATGTGGTATAGAAGAGGCTTAAAGTTGTATAACAACTCTAACTGTTACTTATCTCATTTGGTATTAGTTATATGAGAAGTGGTACCAAAGCAGAGTGAAGTCGTTTGAATTAATTAATAATAACTAATAACCTAGAGGGGGATAAGGCTAAGCGGAGCGAAAAGGTAAAACAGATCGTAAAGTGGTATATTAGATACATAAAGTGGTATAGCAACGAAAACTATTACTTATTCTCAATTGGTATCAATTTTATAAGATGCGGTACGATAACAGCGAGTGGTATGACAACCATAAGAAGTGGTTTCCAGACTGGAATATTTTTCATTTGGCAGGTTGTGGTACCCGTTAGGGAGGAAGTGGTACTGAATAAGCAAGTCACACTGTTTTGGGCGGGAAAGCTAAATCTCAGTAGTATTTTGTGCGGGAAAGCTAAATCTATTATTATATATTTTATATAGTAATATATATGCATATGAAAACAAAAAAATAGAATTCTCCTTTTCAGTTAGGTTTGGTTTACCAAGGTAATAAACCGAACTGAACCGAATTTTGTGATTATTAAAATACCGAACCTTCGATTCGGCTGGTTAACCGACATTTGAACAGCCCTATCTTTCCCCATCACTTCCGTAAATCGACTATCCACCTGCTCCATTCCCACTGGCGACAGGGCTTTTCGTCGTTGTCTCTGTTTCTTCCGTCTTTCGGCGAAGGTATTATTGACGGTCTTGCGCATTAGGAGGTCTAGCTGGGTCGTGGTTAGGGTCACGGGTGTTTCAGGTGCTAGCGTCACAAGGGTGGGCACTGGGTTGGTGGTTTGTTCGTGGTGGCTACCCCCAACAGCTTCCGCGAAGTGTGGGTCTAGATTCTTCTGCACGGGTGGGCCTTCTTCCATTGACTTTCTCCGCCTCTTTCGCTTCGTCTTAGCAAAACTAAAGAAAAGAAAGAAGAACTAATAAACTTTAGCACAGCTTCGCACCCCGTAGGCAAAATCACTCACGTCTTCAACTCTGGGTTTCCCACAGACGGCGCCATTTGATGTAGGGCAATCCAAACAAAGAAATTTATGGTCCGATAAATTTATATAGTGGTATGTTCAATATCACAAGGTTTCTAAGACGTGCGTAAGGTGCTTGTTCGTAAGGGGTGTGTATGTGGCGTACACGAAAGGACACAAGATGTTCGTGGTTCAAATCCTTGAGAATTCTACCTCAACGGGCACTACAGCACTCTCTTTCACTATGTCTTAACAGTTTACACACTCGAATCGCTCACTTTCGCTCAAATATACTAAGTACTGAAAAAGCGAAATTGGCAAGTGTTTTCGTATTTCTGATGATGATCTTTGTGAAAATGGCCAATAAAGAGCTTTTATAGGAGCTTGCCGCTGTCTTACAACCTAGGATTCATGGGGATGCGACTGGCATAGTACCATGTACAATGCGTGTTGTCCAGTCAGAGATGACCTTTACAGCGCCTGCAGCCTTTAACAGTGGTGTCTCCTACTTCACTGTCGACACGTGTCCTCATACAGTTTTTTTTATCTTTGTGAGGTGTTTTCACCTATAGCGTATCGAAGAAGCTTCGTTTTCCCAGGAAGCTACCAGCTGGCGTCAGAGGTCCCTGCAGATCTATATTCCCCTATTTTCCTAAAATCTTATATTTTGCTAAATGTAAGTATGCGCATTCCTAAACTCTTTCCTATTTTGTTACCCTTCCTAATTTTTGTTTATATCATTCCTAATCTTATTTTTAGCATGTCTAATTATTAGAGGACCCGTCGTCATCAGCTTTCGGGGATCAGAATTTCGTTTTCTTTAGAAATCTTCGGCATTTTCTTTAGAAAGATTCTTCGTGACAATTCATTTCTGTGTTTTTTTAGATCGGCTCCGTTTCGAAAAATCTTTAAAGGAAACGATACTTGAAAGGAGGCACCTCATCTGCAAGAAATGCAACGTTATAATGGGAAAAAAGAAATAAACTGTAACGAAAAAATGAATTATACTGTTATGTGAATATTCCTAAATTTTCAATATAATGGAAATCCCGAAGACAAAGATGAAGAAAGTGATGTAAACAATTTGTATCATGTCTGGATGATCGTAAATGTCTAGGTTTATATAATCACTGCAGGGGTCGGCTACAAACTTTTTATTTGAATAAAGATTGAAGTTTTTCTATTACCAAATCTCAAGACTCACCACTAGAGTAGCAATGACTCACCATCTATAGTAGCAATGAAATATTGACTAACCATTTTGACGGGTTTTATCTGCACTACGCTCTTTATGTAAGAGCATCAATGACGGGGGACAATAATTTTTAAATGCCCAACAAGCACGACTCTACTAAGCAATTAAAAATCTGCACATTTGTAGGATGTGAATTCGAAAAATTACGACTCAACGATTCAGTTCATCGAATACAACCATCTCGTCCAGGGCCGTTTTTTCAATTTATGGGCCCTTGTTCATATAGTATATGGAGGCCCAACTTTATTATAAATAAATAAAAATTTTTTATTATAATCTTTCGGCCTATTTTTATTAATACAGAGTATTGAGCCTAAAATAATGGTATCTTATATTACTAAAGAAATGTAGGTATCCTCATATGCTGCTACGTGTCCCATTAATTATAATAGATTGAAAATATAATAAAAACATTAAAAACTACCCGTTATCACACTATCAACTATAAATAGTCATTTATTAATATAAATAATTACAGATAGTTAACTCGTGCAACCCATGGGTAATAAACTAGTTATAATCCATTTAGAAGGTAAAAGGCCTTAAAATTGGGCCCAAAATTAACTCAAAAGATGGGAGCCGTGTGCACTAGGCCAGGAAGCACATGCCGAAATCCGACCCTGATCGCGTCCCACTCGAAACTTAGTTTGCTTGTTAGTTGGGATGGTCTTGGCCCATGTAAGCATATGTAGATGTTTTTTTTAAGCCGTGAACGTCGGCAATATCAGTAAATGAGAGTTTGAGCAGAGAACAGAAGAAAGGGCAGCAGCCCCCATTCGTTACTTCACTGTTCCATGAAAAATAAAAATAAAAATCAGAATTTAAGCTTTTTGTTTGGGATGTTGAGACCAACATACATGTATATACTATGATGCCCAGCGGGAATTTCCATTATAGCCGTCACAACCATCTGAGTGGGAGAAGAAGCATCATCGCAAGAAAGGGGAAATTCTATATGAGCTTTTATTAATAACACAACACAGAGGACTAGACTAATAATTATCCAACATGGGAGAGAATTAATCTTTGTCATCTATATCAACAAGAATCTCATTTCCAAGGTCGTCTTGTTCCTCCTTTATCTGCTTCACCCAGTCATCGATGGATTTGTTACAGCTTCGTACATATATCGTACGAAGGGTATCAATATCTCCGATGCCTGGAAATTCCTTCAGCTGCCACATTTCGGTAAAGGCAACTATCTCAAGAGCGGGAAGGGTACTAGCCTCTGCTCTCCAAGCCTCAACATTCAAATCACAAAGTTTCAGGTACTTTAATTTCCGAAATTGCCCTTCAACCATGCACCACTCTTCCCCGACAAAGGCATCGTACGATAGCTTAAGCACTTGGAGGTTCGGCAGCCAACCGATCACCATCATGTCTTCCCAGCAGTGTTCACAGCCAACCAAAGCCAATTCCTTCAGTGAGTTCGGAATGCGATGTTTTCCATGCGCAAACTTTTGGAATGATAAAAATACAGTTTAAAGGATCGAAGCCTATGCAGACGTGCAAGGTTGTTGAGGCAGTAGCCACTTAGTTCGTCGTCATCTTCTAATGCGTATTCAGCCTTCAACTCGACTAGATTTGGGATCCTTCTTACGACTTCCTCCGTCCACTTCATGTTTTCAACCCAACGAAGTGTTTGTAGATTTTCAAATACGATGAACTCACCCGTCGGATCGGGCAACGCATCATAGCATGCATCCACTTTCCTAAGTTGTGGCATCTCCCATATTCTCGTTAAGAGCATTGTCCCATACCGAAGTTTTTCGCGAAAGACCATTAGATTCCAAAGTAGAGAGATGGGGGACGGAGATGCATATTCTAACTCGTAGATGTTCGAGGGGATTGAAAGCCACGTCAGCTTCGTCGTGTGCGGGATTTCTACGATCTGGCCGTTCACCTTGTTTATCAACCTAATGAATCTTGATTTGATAAGCCGTGGATACTTTGTGCTGCAATCATCGCACATCATGGGATTTAGAACAGCCGTTGATGATGTCGAGCAATTGACTTCGCTAACGTCAATCCTCTTCGTCGTCGTCCTCGTTCCATCACGGCATACGAAGCATGAGCTCGCGGAGAAACTCTCGTCAAATGTTAGCATATCCATATTCAAAGTGCTAAAAATTTTCTCTTTAAGAGATTCCTTGACGCACAGCTGCCTCAATATATCGTGGACGCCGCAACTTCTAATTTCCCCCATCCTCCCCAGCTTTTGAACGAATATCATATTTCTTCCGATTAGATCTTCCAAGTATTCCACGGCAACTTCTTCCAACGTCTTATTACGATTTCTGGCCGATGGCCGCACAATTCCCTCGGCAACCCACCAGTCGACAAGCTTAGACACTTTGATGTCGCTGTCTTCAGGAAATTCTTTCAACCAGAGGAAGCATGCCTTGAGATGAATGGGCAGGTGATTGTAACTGAGGTACAATATTCCCAAGCAGCTTTCCTCAATCTCCAAATGATAGAATGAGTTCACATCATCTGCAACAGATTCCCAATATTGGCGGGATAGATTGTTAGGGTTCGAAAGGAGTCCACCGACCACGACGAGCGTGAGGGGGAGCCCTTTGCAGCTTTTTGCGATCTTCTTTCCAATCTCCTCCAATTCGCTCGTCGACCTTCCGCCATTTTTGCCAAAGGCTTTTTCGCGCAACAGTTTCCAACTGTTTTCATCGTCCAGTAAATCCATCGGGTAACTGTTACTACGAGCGCTGGTTATACTGTCGGCTACGTTCATCAGCCTCGTCGTCACAATAATTCGACTTCTATTCTCATTATTCGGAAAGAAAGGCCTAAATTCTTCCCAAGCATCAATACCCCAGACATCGTCCATAACAATCAGATACCTTTGACCGAACAACTTTTGGTACAAACAAGTTCCTAAATCATCATCAGCACCATCAATAACTCCATCTTTTTTGAGACCCAAAAGAATATTCTGCACGTCGAACTCTTGCGATACCGTGATCCAAATACGAACGCCGAAGTGCTCAACGATGAGTTTACTGTCGAAGGTATTGCGAGCGAGCGTCGTCTTGCCAATACCTCCCATTCCTACGATTGGGATGACTTGAAGGCTACGCTCATTCCCAGTGAGTCGTTCCATTATCGTTAACACACGATCTTCGAGCCCCACCGCGGAAGAGTTCTCACCGCTCGAATCAGAGGTTGCAAGAGGAGAGTTGCTAATACTACGCAGTCGTCGTCGATCTGCCCCAGTTCCATGGTTTTCCTCTCCGAATTTCGTCAGTTGTTGATTTATCGATTCGATCATTTCAATCAACAATTGCAGATGTTGATAGAACGACGAGCTCATCTTCTCACCGAACTGATCGTCGTGGAGTTCTTTAGTTCGCAGTCGATCTACGACATACTTGTCGAAGAGATCATATAAATCGTGCGCGACTTCAGTGATCTGCAGTTTAACCGCCAGCTCAAAGAGCACTTCGTTGCTCGTCGTTGTCATGTTTGAGGAGTGAGTCTCGAGAAATTCTTGCAAGAAAGTGAGCTTCTGCTGTAGTGCTTCGATCTGGGACATGTCGGGGATCATCCAACGGCGAGAAGGCAGAAGAACGTTGTCCAAAGAACTCAAAACAGACAGCACAGACGCATAAGCTGCTACGGCCATAATAACTGTGTATGAAGTGAATTGGGTGATGTGACAGTGGAGCTGTTGTATTTTGCAAAAGAGTCAATAACACAACAAAGTTATTCTAATCATTCACCTAACTCTCAATCGGTAAACAACTAGCCATTTAATTATAGTTATTATATATGATCCATAGCTCTGATTAAAGTTTTAGTTTACTATTTAAATCTTGCGTTAGCCGAGAATTAGATTAAATAATTATAAGGTGACCACTCGAAGACTGCGTAGCACGCATCTCCATCAATCCCATTTAAACAGAGGCCAGGAAAATTACTGCTGACTTTTCAACTTCAAAAAGCAATGTGAGATTTATACAATGTTATTTTGAATATTGATATTCAACCGTTCTTCTAGGCTTGGAATCCCATACCCGGTCAAGTAAATGTGGAGAAATTTATCCCATTTCGTTTTTATTAATTTCTTTTTATTTTCCTATAAATGTTGGAGCCGACGAACAACTGTGAGGCAAATTATCGTGTGCTGCTGACTCTCGGAAACTGATGGGAGCGTAGGAAACTTGAGAGTTTTAGTTGCGAAAAATTTTGACGGTTAAACAAGTGATCACACGACTAGTGTTATTTTGAATAGTGCTATTGAAAAATTATAGATAACTTTTTCATCCTATTACAAAACTAATCAACTTTATTAATTATTATTATCTTCAGTTTTTACCATAATCATCTCAAATTCGCTACAACATTATAAATAACTATATTTTTAAACATAATCTCTTTAATACTTTCATAAACAAATCAAACATAGTAACTCAATACTATTGATTTAAGTTCGAGAATATTACTAAGAAAATAACCTCAATTAAAACATAATCAAAATCATTAGTTGGCAATAAGAAGTATATTCCATTTTATATTGTAATACATTTTAGTATTGTTATTGCTGTTGTTGTGTTGTTGTTGAATTTCTGTTTGCTCTATTGCTGTTCAAGTTTGTGTTGATCCAATAAGAATATGTTCCAGATGATTATTTAGATATTGGAGATAATATATTCTTATCAGTTTGAGTTAGGGTTGGTAATGGAGCGGGGAATCCCCGAGATTTTATCCCCATTGGGCGGGGAGAGGGAATGCTTTTTCCCCGTGTGGATCCCCGCCCCGTCACCGAACCCCCTTTTTATATATTACAATATATAATATTATATTATAATTTAAATATGGTAAATAATATCAAATATAGATTAAATAATAAAATTATAATTATAACAAAAATATATTCAAATTTATATATTATATTAACGGTATTATTTTATAAAAAAAATTAAGGGCGGAGAATCCCCGCGGGAATGGGACGGGGACGATCGTCCCGGAATGCATTGTAATACCCGGGTCCCGTAAGTAAGCCGGCCAATAAATTTGCATGCATATTACGTGATTATATGACTGCATATTTTTATTTATTATGTGCTTATGTGAAATTAGGACATCGGCGAATTATGAGATTCGCGAATCGTGAAATAAGAATTTTCACGGGCCAATTTTAAGTGGCGAATTATGAATGTGTGAGGTAGACATCACGAATTAAAAGGTCTGCGAAGTGTTTGAGTTCGTGAAGTATTTTTCACGAATTGAGCAAGCTTCATGAATAGGGAATTAACCTCATGAATTGAAAAAATTATTGTGTTGAATGCTAAGTCAAAAGAGAAAACCACTTTAGTAATATAATAATATATATTATGTAATTAAAGGTAAGTGTTAGGTTATGGTTTTGTCATTTACCTATTATTAACCTCAAGTGGACGAGATAAAGAAAAGAAATTAAACACTTCATTTGCTAACTATCGAGAGTTTGGAATCGAGAGAGGAAAGAAGAACTCAAACAACGGAGATAGAGTTAAGCTTGGAGAGGGTATAAATTTCTACTTTAACTTTTACGTTTTTAATTATGATTTGATATGTTCTAAGTGTGAGAAGTTAGATTTGCTTAGGTTTTATACAGTGTTTTAATTTAAAGGGTCTAAATATATTTTGAAGTTTTAAGATGTTCATCGTGTTCTTGAAGGAAATGGATTTTAATCGAATGTTTTAAGTTTCTGGGTATTAACAGTGTTTGCGTGATCGTGAAATGAGAGTTCGCGAATTTTTAGTAGTTCGCGAATTAGTTCGCGAATTGAGTGTTTCGCGAGTTGGAAGAAATTTCGCGAGCTGTGTGAAGTTTTGTGGATTTAGTGAGTTCGTGAATTTCGTTTGTAAGAATTTGCGAATTGTAGTTCGCGAATTTCGAATCAGTTCGCGGATCTTACATGTGAGGTTCGCGAAGTTAGGGAGTGTGAACTGAATTTTTGCGAACTGAAGATATGCAAATGAGGTTTGTGAATTGAGGTTTGCGAAGTGAGTTTTGCGGGTTGAATGAATTTTGCGAACTGGGAGATAATTAATTCGCGAACTTAGGTTGTGTGAACCCAGTTTCACGAATTGATTTAATTTCACGAACTCGATCAACGGTTCATGGGTTTAGAAATTTCGCGAAATGTTTTGCGAATTAGGGATTTTGTGAATTTTATCCGAGTTCGCGAATCTGAGTATCATTTCGCGAACTTGGTTACTGTAGTAGAATTTCGCGGGTTCAGGTAATGCACTTCGCGAATCAGGTCACTTTGAATAAAACGTTTTAAGTTTCAAAAAAAAATTCTGAGTCTAACGGGCATAGTCTCTCGTAACGCCCGATCATAATTTGTCTCTCGGTGTCTTCATGGTCAATTTACGGTATAGGCAAGTGTCCTTTTTGATGGAATTTCCGAACGAAAATTTACGTAGTCAATCAATATAATATATAAATTGATTTTATCGTCTTTTCGTGGTTAAAGGACGATATTTTAGGAAACTCACCAGACCGGCTAGTGATTAGCTTAAGGACGTCAGGTAAGTGGGAATCTCACCTACAACACATAATTTGTGTTATATGTATTTGTCTTACGTGACTATATGCTTTGATGAGAATATGTGGTTATGAATTATGACGTGAAATGTTTCGATATGCTTTCGCATGGTAAACATTTATTGCATTATTACGTGACATGAGCATGTGCATACACGTGTGATGTGAGAATTAGAAGTATGAGTATGCACAGAAAAAGATCGTCTGAGAACAAAATATGTTTGACGATATTGGTAATTGATGTTGAGATGTAAAGGAATGATAGCTACTTCTACAAAGGCACCATGACGGGGGTAAAACCGTCGAATGTATGTACCTAAATTATTTAGGTAGCGGACGAGGGTCACCTGGACGAGACACATGGCGTAAGCCAGAGTGCCAGGAAAGGCAACCGCAGTAGAAAAAGGATGATCATCAGATAGAGGGGCGACCTGGTGAATGGAAAAACTGGAGATAAACCCTAGTTTTGTCCTAGCCAGAGTGGGCCAACTATCGTATTTTTATCCGTATAGGATTTGAGCTCATGTTATGGTGGTGCGCGTAGTAAGTTAGCTATGGGCCAGATAGAAATGAAAAAAAAAAATGAGAAAGAAATAAGAATGATATGTATATGTGAGTATTAGAAAGCACTGGCGCGGATGCCTTTGCTAGTTGGCACCTGCATACATGCATATTTCCACTTACTGAGCTTTATAGCTCATCCCATGTTTTATGTGTTGTAGACGCAGTGAACACGGTACGTGAACCTGTGAAAGGCGAGGCTGGTCCTTCTGGAACTTCCGATGACTTTTGAGGGTGGTGTGTACATGGATGCGACCTGTGTGGCGGGTGTTATGTTAATTACGATGTGTTTGTAAAATATGTTTGTATTGTATGTAAAACATTCGAATAATGTTTGTATTGTAAAATAGCAGTGTATGGTTTGCTATGTAAAATCGAAAAATTATATCGGTATTTCGTATGTAATATATTTATATTTCTATTTAGTCACGTAAGTTAGCGTAAGATAATAGTAGTAGATGGCGGGGCGCCACATGCATCGCGGGGATGGGGACGGGATTAGATCCTCGCCCGCCCCGCCCTGTTGCCATCCCTAGCTTGAGTATCCATTAGATGAGTCACGCTGGAATGCTCCTTTTCATCTTGTAAATAATCCATATTTATGTCCGGAGAGAAAGGACAGACGTAAACGATCGCGAAGATATGTGAACTGGATCCTCACAAGAAAAAAGCAAGGGAAAACTATGATTTGTTGTAATAAAAAAAACTTAGAAAGTTTTGTTAAAGAATACATATTTGAACATTCTATGACCTATTACATTTTTTCTTGAGAATTTTTTGTTTGTTATTGTGTTAAATAATATTTCTTAACATATATGGTGACTGGTTTCCGATGGTAAATGACGAGAATGTAAAAAATAATGAGTGAAAAATATTTTGAGATTAAAATATATTAAGAGCAATTGCTTTACATATTTGAAGTAATAATAGAGATGATTTTAATTTAACATAATTTTATGGTTGAAATAAGATTAGTGCAAATTGAAAAAGTTGATGATTTTTGTTAAAACAATTTGAGAATTGGGACTATTATTGTCCTCATTAACTTGGCAGGGACGATCTTCGTAAAACTTTTAGATTGCACTTTTTATCCTTAATTTTGTTATTTATTATTTAGTTTTTAATAAATTAATCTATTTTTATACTTTCTTTAAATCTTAAATTTTTATTTATCATTTTTTATTTGAATCTGCTCCCTATTTATTTTCTATTTTTCTGTTATATTTTTTTCTTTGTTTAATTTATTATTTTTAATATAGCCTTTCTTTTATATTTGATTTTCATTTATTATTTTTATTATTTATTTAGTTTTACTTAATTTATTAGTAATTTTCTCCTTTTTTGAATTTTTTACTCTATTTTTTATTTTATTTATCTTTTTCTCATTTGTTTTCCATTTTTTAATGTTTAATTATAAATTTTTAAGTCTGACCAATCGCATGTCAACACATGTTAACTTCCATCCAAAGTAACAGCTATTTAACGGCGGGGACCAATTTGGTTTTAATCCGATAACATCGGGGACTAAATTGGTCCTCGCGAAACATCGGGACTAAATTGGTCTAGAGGGTAAATATGGTGACCATTTAGGTTTTTGCCGACTTTATTCGGAGGGATGTTCGTATTATGCCGGTGGATTCCGCATATACCAAACCTACTCGCCCAAGGCCAAAAAAATCCCCTGAATAAAAACCATAATACAACATATAGCAGATCTAAGGGACTATCTCATTTAATAAATTTACACTTTTACGGCTATATAAGAAAGAAACCAGCCTATACATGAGAGAGCGTTTTGGACATAAAATTATAAAATTAAATAGTGACAAACTCCCGTAACGATTAGGTGAAGCGGTCATCAACGTGATGTCAGATTTCAGGGACTAAAAGGCTTCAAGTACCAATTATATAAATTATATAAATTTTAAAAGGTGAAACTTCACTTAAATCCCTATTAGGCAATCTTTCTGTCACGTAACTCCCTTGTCAGAGAAATATATCACTTAAGGACCCGATTTAATGTTTGTACCAGGTTCTTAAGTTACACTGTACTTTTCGATGTTTGTATTGTGTACCACAATACGTTGATAGAGCGTACATAAGTGTGCTGTAACGGCGTAATATGGTGTACCATTTTCTCAATGTATGACGTACCACAATACGTTGATATAGTGTACCTAAATGTTGTTGTATGGTGTACCTGGGGCGGAAGGGATACCTATCTGAAAAAATAATTTACTCTATTAGGTACCTAAGTGATATATTTCTCTGATAAGGAGTTATGTGATAGAAAGTTTGCAGAAATAGGAATTTAAGTGAAAGTTTACTATTTAAAAAGTGTTGGAATAAAAAAGTGACTCAGCTCCCTAATAAGTCAAACTTGGTGGACTGGCGGTCGGATCCTATGTCCCATAATTATAGCTTATTTTATATTCCATTGGTGCGTGGATTTTAAAGAAATCCTTGTGGATTCTAAATCTTGCTGATAATTGGCCACTTTTGTGGATTTTTATTTTTTTAAATTGCGAGATTTGTGGATGAGTCACGAGAGTCTTACTTATTTTCATTTCTTACCTTTCTTCCAAATAAACGATGTTATAATGATATATTGCAACAAGAAAATATAAGAAAAAAGAAAAAAGAAATGGTATAGTTTCCACGTCGTTAGCTTAGGTATAGAACAAGATATTCGAATAAATTTGCTTTCTTCTCTTGAGATTAAATTGAAAAAACATTAGCTTGAAAAAACAGTTGCATTGGATTGGGTGGGGATTACTTGAAAAGAAAAAAAAGGTGATGTTAGTGAATAGATTCATTGATCTATCTATTATTTTCTTATATGAAGTTTGAAATAATTTTTTCGGCCTTAAAAGGCCATGTTACGATGTCTGCCTTATTGATCGCCACTCGCAAATGTCGATTTTTAATATTATAATGTTGGGCTGACTTGGAACTAACTTAACCTAACGCGAGTAAATCTAAGGCATGCATACTCACGTTTTACTTACTTTATCAGAATGATCCACTCAAAAGTCAAAAGTAGTAAAACAGTGATATTAGATGCTGATCTATCGAGTCATACATATACAAAAACACACGTATCTATCTATCATCTCTGTCTACGAATTCTTTCCTGTTATTTATATATAATATATATCTCTTTTTCCAAATCTAAAACGACAATCAGTATGAACGTTAAGGCTGACGTTTTGCTTCTTCTTCTACTCTTCACTGCTATCTTCTGCACAACAACCTCATCAGCTCTTTATTATTCTTACTCGAGTATGTATTGATTGTTGTTTTCTAGATGTGCTGTGAAAGAACCAAACGAGAATAATTGGAATATTTAGAATTGTTTGGTTGTGGAGCTGGAGCTTACGAGGTTTTTTTCTTTACAGAGAAACGATTTTTTTTTTTTCTACAGAAGATATATGAAAGTTATCTCCACCATCTGATAGAATATTTTTCCTCTAAATATAAACTTTATTACTTCTCCAATATATAGATACTACGTATGAAATAAATAAGGAAAATATATTACATCATAAAGAAAAATAAACTATCATAAATGAGAATAATATGGAGATAATTATGAGAGATAATCATGGGATTTGAGATTATCCGTTATTGATGATTATCCGTTATCACCCCCCTTCAAGCAAGACGTGGGGCGTGGAGCTACGCGCAGCTTGGAGCGAAAGAACTTGAATAATGGACGAGCTAGGTCTTTGGTGAAAACGTCTGCAATCTGAAGGTTTGAAGTAATGAACTTCGTGAGGAGGCGACCAGAGGCGACAAGCTCACGAACAAAGTGATAATCAATATCAATGTGCTTCGCTCGTTTGTGAGCGATGGGATTCTGGCTTAGGAAAATAGCACTGTTGTTGTCACAAAGTAGAACCGGGGTGTCGACGATAGATATATGAAGCTCTTTAAGAAGATTGGATAACCAAACTACTTCAGATGCAGCATTGGCTAACGCACGATATTCTGATTCGCAACTAGATCGTCCCACAGTAGGTTGCTTCTTAGCGCTCCATGATACGAGGTTACCACCAAGAAAAATAGAGTACCCATAGGTCGAACGACGAGTCTCATGACATCGAGCCCAATCAGCATCAGAGTAGGCTAATAAAGTGCAAGGCGATCCACGACTGAATGAAAGACCATAGTTAGTTGTACCTTTGACATAGCGAATAATACACTTGACTGCCTGATAGTGATCAACTGTTGGAGATTGCAAGAACTGACTGACGAGGTTGACCGCATATGATAGATCGGGGCGTGTAATTGTCAGGTATTGAAGAGCTCCCACTAAGGAAAGATAATGCGTTGGATCAGAATACGGTGCACCATCACTTGTTAGAACTTGACCTGCAGCAAGAGGAGTCGAAACGGGTTTACACTCAAGTAGTTGGGAGCGCGTAAGAATATCATGAGCATATTTGGTCTGACTGAGGTGGAGTCCAATATCGGTGTGATCGACTTCAAGCCCCAAGAAATAATTTAAACAGCTGAGATCCTTTACTGCGAATTCTGAATGAATACAGGAGATGAACTGTCTTATACCGGTTGGGTTATTTCCTGTGAGAATAATGTCGTCGACGTATACCAACAGATATATAATATCAGATGCATGATTGAAAATAAAAAGTGAGGTATCCGCACGACTGCAAAGAAAACCAAGTTTAATGAGAAAATCACTAAACCGTTGAAACCATGCACGTGGCGCTTGTTTGAGCCCATAAAGTGCCTTTTTGAGACGACAAACATGAGTAGAAAAGCGAGGTTCGATGTATCCCGGTGGTTGCTCCATGTAAACAGGATTGGTGAGAACACCGTTAAGAAATGCATTTTTGACATCTAACTGATGTAATGGCCAATTTCGCATGACAGCAAGAGAAAGAACAACCCGAACAGTGGCAGCCTTCACAACGGGACTAAACGTATGTGAAAAGTCAAACCCCGGAACTTGAGTGAATCCCTGCACAACCAAACGAGCCTTGTGTCATTCAACAGAACCATCAGAGTTATGCTTAGTACGGAAAACCCATTTAGAGCCAACAATGTTAACTCTGGTGGACGCGGCACAAGATCCCAAGTAAGATTCTCCCGTAAAGCAAGCATTTCATCATCCATAGCAGCGAGCCAGTGAGGGTGCTTTGCAGTTGATTTAAAACCTCGAGTTCAGCGGTCATCGCTTGAAGATGAGTAGTGGCAAAATCGGCAATGTGACGTGGTTTGAAAATGCCTGCTTTGGCGCGTGTGACCATCCGATGTCCAAAGGATGAAACATTAGGTTGTGATGTTGGTGGAGTTGGTGGTGGCGGTGGATCTGGTTCGGGTGTCGTAATGGTCGCAACTGTTGGGCAAATCGAGCACGGTAGGGGTTGCTTCGAGGCTGTCAACTCATTTGACTCGACCGGTGAAGCAGCTAGATTCAAATCAGATAACGGCTCAAGAAAACAAGATACATGAAGTTTAGAAATAGATGTTATCGAATTTTGGCCTGAATACGGGTAAACATCCTCATCAATCTTGCATGTCGAGTGATGTAGATCTTCGTGGTTAGCGGATCGAGACATTGAAACCCCTTGTGATTTGAGCTATATCCAATAAACGTGCACGGACGAATGCGAATAGAGAACTTGTTTGCCGCATAGTCACGTAAGCAAAGGAAAACTCGACAACCAAATGGATGGAAATTTGCATAATTTGGTGGATTCCCAAACAATGTCTCAAACGGTGAGATTCCCTGCAAAATAGGCGATGGCAACCGATTTATAGTGTAAACTGCTGTAGAAAAAGCTTCAACCCATAAAGACATTGGGGCATGCGCATGAAAAATCATAGCAAGACCCGTTTCGGTGATGTGACGATGTTTACGCTCGGCTCGACCATTCTGAGATGGCGTGTAAGGATAGGAGATGAGATGTTGAATTCCCTTCTGACGGAAAAATTTCTGAACTTGATTATTCGTGAACTCCGTACCACCATCGCTCTGAAATTTCTTAATAGTGCAAGTAAACTGATTTTCCACCAAATTTGCAAAATTGAACCAGATTCACAAAAAAAAATCCGCCTTACTAGAAAGTGGATAGAACCATGTGAAACGAGAATAGTCATCAATAAATATTGCGTAGTAACGAAAACCCGATGATGAAGAAATAGGTGCAGGTCCCCATAAATCGCAATGAATTAGTTCTAACACATGACGAGCTCGTTTTTCATTCAGAGAGAAAGGTAAACGCGTGCTTTTAGCGAGTTGACACGAAGGACATAAGGAAGGTTTGGGCAACAAAGAGATAACCATCAAATGACCCGATTTATTCAACAATGATATAATACTGGGCGAAACGTGCCCGAGTCTAGCATGCCACAATTCAAACGATGCACGTTGGCAATTATTTTGTAAACTAGCAATTAAGGCAGGACGAGCTCTCTCTAATATATATAGACATACGACGACCGCTTGCCAGAACCTCCTTTGTGTGACGGCTCTGAATGGTAAATAACTTATCAGTGAATAATACGTCAACTGGTAAATCCGAGGTAAGCTTGCTAATAGAAAGCAAATTTTTCGTCAGATTTGGGACGACTAAAACATCCACCAACTGAATGTTATTGTTAACATGGGATTTGCCAATGTGAGATATAGAGAGATTAGCACCGTTACCAACAATGACGTGATCGTTACCGGAGTATGCTTGAGACGAGTCCAAAATCGATGGTGTTGGAGTCATGTGCGCCGATGCACCAGTATCGAGATACCAATCAGAAGCGTCTCCGTTTGAAACTGAACAACTCGCCGAAAAAAGCTTCAGCCAGATTTGCAGATGAGGGACGGACATACCGTTGATCGCAAGTGGAGGCGTAGTGACCATCCTGTCGACAGATTTGACAACGAGGAGCACGTCTAGAGTTTCCACGGCCCCAACCACGAGATTTATTGGACTGATTTCCACGACCTCTGTTTGATGTTGAAGAATCGGATTTTTTATTTTCACGAGTATCGCGATGTCCGTAAAATGCAACAGTCGAAGAACCCGAACTTTCGAGTGATTCCTGAAACAAAGAGAAGCTCTCGGCCTTCGACAGAAGATCTCGAAAAGTTGGTAGTGGAGTTAACGTCATCTGGGCAGCTGAGAAACTGGAGAAGGAAGATCCAAGGCCACGAAGAAACCAATGAGCTTTGTCGGTATCATCAACGGGACGACTAATGGCAGCAAGCTGATCGCATAATGATTTGAATCGGTGACCGTACTCAGCGACGCTTCGAGAGCCTTTCTTCATGAGTTGCAAGTCATCTTTTAGACGTAGTTCACGTGACTTGGAGCTATGACTAAAGGCGGCCTCTAGAGCGAGCCAAACGGCACGAGAAGTTGTACATCCAAGAACCTCAGCCATGGATTCTTCAGTGAGAGAAGAGAGAAGAAGGCTTAAAAGCTGCTGATCTTGCATCCGCCATGCGTCGTAGGCCGGTTTCTGCACGTTTTGACCAGCTGCGTTGGCGATGGTGGCAGGCGGCGCGGATTTGGAACCATCAACGAAGCCGATAAGGTTCTGACACGTAAGAATCGGTGTGAGTTAAGTCTTCCATAGCAAATAGTTTTGAGAGGAAAACTTGATTGTTATCATATGGATGAGAGTGGCAAAAGGAAGTTTTTATCCATATTTTGTGCCATGGAGGAAGAAGGGAAGAAAAGGAGAAGGATCGTAGTATTAGGCTGATACCATGATAGAATATTTTTCCTCTAAATATAAACTTTATTACTTCTCCAATATATAGATATTACATATGAAAGGAAAATATATTACATCATAAAGGAAAATAAACTATCATAAATAAGAATAATATGGAGATAATTATGAGAGATAATCATGGGATTTGAGATTATCCGTTATTGATGATTATCCGATATCACCAATACTCAGTTATTTTTTTTTCTATCGTAATCTCTTACAACCATGCAAGGCTATTTATAATACAACACACAAACTACTACATGCCAAAGAACAACTCACATAAATGATAAGTCAAAGATAAAATACGGCTAATCAGCCTTAGGAGTCTTTTGCAATCTAAGTAGTTGATCTCCTTTGTCTTCTTCTTTAATATTTCTTCTTAAAAATCGTACCATTGAAATTAATTGTATTCTTTGTATTCTTTCTCAGTTTCCATGGCTCTTCAAAGATATCTTGCGGCTCCTTTTTTTATTTTCTGATTTTTTTATTTTTATTTTTTTTTTTCATTTTGCTTTGAGCTTATTCAACAAATTCCCCCCTTAAGCTCAAAGCCCTTCCGATCTTTCATTCCGAGCATTCGCTTCAAATTTTCAAACGTACCTGCTGGTATTGGCTTCGTGAAAATATCAGCCACATGATCCAAGCTCGCTACGTGGACCATCTTAACTTCTCCATTTTTTACGCGTTCCCTAATAAAATGAAAACGCGCATCAGTGTGCTTGCTTGTTTCGTGATGAACTGGATTTTTCGCCAACTCGATGCTGACTTATTGTCGACTCGAATTTCGGTTGGCTCATCTTGTCGAAGATTCAATTCGAGCAGTAAGTCCTCAGCCAGATTGCGTGACAGACACACCACGATGCTGCAACATATTCTGCTTCGCAGGTTGATAGAGTCACGATCGATTGCGTTTTCGATAAACAGGTGAATGCCGTATTTCCTAGGTAAAATACGTAGCCGCCAGTGCTTATTCGATCATCGATATCTCCGCACCATCGCTGTCAGAATATCTGACTAATTTGCAGTCGCTCGCCTTTGGATAAAATAGTCCGAGTGATTGCGTTCCTCGGATGTATCGCAGAATTCTCTTAATCGCAGTTAGATGCAACTGCCTCGGATCTTCCATATACCGGCTAACGACTCCAACGCTATAAGCGATATCGGGTCTCGTGCAGGTCAAGTATCGCAGACTGCCCATGAGAATTCGAAAATCAGTCCCATTCACTCCTTGTCCTCCCTCAAACTTGGACAGTTTTGTTCCAAGTTCAATCGGTGTGACTACCGGGTTGCTCTCCTCCATTTTATTTTTCTTTAATATAGCCTTTGCATAAGCTTCTTGCGACAAAAAAATTCCCGTGCTTCTTTGCTCGACTTCGAGACCGAGAAAAATTTCATCAGTCCCAAGTCCGTCATCTCGAATTCCTTCGTCATCGCCTTCTTGAAGTCGTTGACTATCACTGATTCCCATGAAAATAATGTCATCGACATAGAGAGCGACGATGATCATTTTCTTTCTTTCTCATTCGACATAGAGGGCGTGCTCGAACGGACATTTCTCGAACTTGTTCTTTTTGAAATATCCGTCGATACGGGTGTTCCATGCTCGCGGCGCTTGCTTTAGCCCGTAAAGTGCCTTTTTTAACTTCAGCATTTTGCCTTCTTCTCCTGATTTTGAATATCCTGGGGGCTGCTCCACGTAGACTTCTTCCTCAAGTTTCCCGTTCAGAAAAGCGGACTTCACGTCCATCTGGTAGATTGGCCAGTTGAGTTGTGCAGCTTGAGCCAGGAGCAAACGGATTGTCTCCATTTTTGCAACGGGAGCAAAAACTTCGTCATAATCTATTCCTGCTTGATGTCGATAGCCCTTCGCCACCAATCTCGCCTTGTAACGTTCAATTTTTCCTTGAGCATTCATCTTCTTCTTATAGACCCATTTGACTCCAAGGGATTTATGCCCGTTTGGCAACTCCACAAGTTTCCATGTATCGTTCTTTTCGATCGCCTTTATTTCCTCGTCCATCGCCGTTTTCCATCTCTTGTCTCTTATGGCTTCTTTGAACTAATTTGTTCCGAGTCGGCCAGTAAGCAGACTAGGTGAAACTGTTCAGTTGATCTGTACAGGTCCTGCATGCTTCGGAACAGGTATTGGTGCAACCATCAGTGATCCTTCAGACGTTGTGTTTTCTTCAACGTTCCAGCCCCACAAAATTTCTTTGTCTACCCGAACATCGCGACTTACTATCACCTTTTTATTTTCAGGGTCATAGAGCTGGTACGCCTTCGTCTTCTCATCATACCCAATAAACACAAGCTTTTTGCGTTTATCGTCGAGCTTGGTTCTTCTTCGATCGGTCACATGTGCATACGCCATGCTTCCAAATATTTTGAAGTGCGCTACCGTCGGTTTTCAGCCAGTCCATGCTTCCTGCGGTGTTCGATTCTCGAGATTGTGATGTGGACAAGGTTCTGAATATATAGCACATCGTACTGCTTCGGCCCAGAATTCCTTTTGCATGTCTTTGCATTTTAACATTGATCGAACCATGTCGAGAATGCTTCGGTTCTTTCTTTCAGCTACGCTGTTCTGCTGTGGTGAATAAGGCGCGGTGAGGAACCTCCTAAGGTCTTGTTCTTCGCAAAAATTAGCGAAAGTATCTGACATGTATTCGCCACCTCTGTCTGATCGGAGCGCCTTGATGTTTGAGCTTGTCGCCTTTTCGACCATAGCCTTGAATTTTTTAAACGTCTCGAACGCTTCTAATTTTTCCTTTAGAAAATACACCCACGTCTTTCTTGGGTAGTCATCGATGAAAGTGATAAAGTATCTCCTTCCACCGAATGATTCTGGTGTGATTGGCCCGCATATGTCTGTATGTATGAGCTCGAGTGGTTTGCGCGCTATATTCTGTCTGCTTCTGGAACGTCGTCCTCGTATGTTTTCCGATTACGCAGCTTTCGCAAAGCTTCTTTTCGCCTTCTATCACCAGCATTCCGTTGACCATGCCTCTTTTGGAGAGCTCCTTTAGAAAATACACCCACGACTAAAGGCGGCCTCTAGAGCGAGCCAAACGGCACGAGAAGTTGTACATCCAAGAACCTCAGCCATGGATTCTTCAGTGAGAGAAGAGAGAAGAAGGCTTAAAAGCTGCTGATCTTGCATCCGCCATGCGTCGTAGGCCGGTTTCTGCACGTTTTGACCAGCTGCGTTGGCGATGGTGGCTGGCGGCGCGGATTTGGAACCATCAACGAAGCCGATAAGGTTCTGACACGTAAGAATCGGTGTGAGTTAAATCTTCCATAGCAAATAGTTTTGAGAGGACAACTTGATTGTTATCATATGGATGAGAGTGGCAAAAGGAAGTTTATCCATATTTTGTGCCATGGAGGAAGAAGGGAGAAAAGGAGATGGATCGTAGTATTAGGCTGATACCATGATAGAATATTTTTCCTCTAAATATAAACTTTATTACTTCTCCAATATATCGATATTACATATGAAATAAATAAGGAAAATATATTACATCATAAAGGAAAATAAACTATCATAAATGAGAATAATATGGAGATAATTATGAGAGATAATCATGGGATTTGAGATTATCCGTTATTGATGATTATCCGATATCACCAACACTCAGTTATTTTTTTTTTCTATCGTAATCTCTTACAACCATGCAAGGCTATTTATAATACAACACACAACTACTACATGCCAAAGAACAACTCACATAAATGACAAGTCAAAGATAAAATACGGCTAATCAGCCTTAGGAGTCTTTTGCAATCTAAGTAGTTGATCTCCTTTGTCTTCTTCTTTAATATTTCTTCTTAAAAATCGTACCATTGAAATTAATTGTATTCTTTGTATTCTTTCTCAGTTTCCATGGCTCTTCAAAGATATCTTGCGGCTCCTTTTTTTATTTTCTGATTTTTTTATTTTTTATTTTTTTTCCATTTTGCTTTGAGCTTATTCAACAAATTCCCCCCTTAAGCTCAAAGCCCCTCCGATCTTTCATTCCGAGCATTCGCTTCAAATTTTCAAACGTACCTGTTGGTATTGGCTTCGTGAAAATATCAGCCACATGATCCAAGCTCGCTACGTGGACCATCTTAACTTCTCCATTTTTTACGCGTTCCCTAATAAAATGAAAACGCGCATCAGTGTGCTTGCTTGTTCCGTGATGAACTGGATTTTTCGCCAACTCGATTGCTGACTTATTGTCGACTCGAATTTCAGTTGGCTCATCTTGTCGAAGATTCAATTCGAGCAGTAAGTTCCTCAGCCAGATTGCGTGACAGACACACCACGATGCTGCAACATATTCTGCTTCGCAGGTTGATAGAGTCACGATCGATTGCGTTTTCGATAAACAGGTGAATGCCGTATTTCCTAGGTAAAATACGTAGCCGCCAGTGCTTCTTCGATCATCGATATCTCCGCACCATCGCTGTCAGAATATCTGACTAATTTGCAGTCGCTCGCCTTTGGATAAAATAGTCCGAGTGATTGCGTTCCTCGGATGTATCGCAGAATTCTCTTAATCGCAGTTAGATGCGACTGCCTCGGATCTTCCATATACCGGCTAACGACTCCAACACTATAAGCGATATCGGGTCTTGTGCAGGTCAAGTATCGCAGACTGCCCATGAGAATTCGAAAATCAGTCCCATTCACTCCTTGTCCTCCCTCAAACTTGGACAGTTTTGTTCCAAGTTACATCGGTGTGACTACCGGGTTGCTCTCCTCCATTTTATTTTTCTTTAATATAGACTTCGCATAAGCTTCTTGCGACAAAAAAATTCCTGTGCTTCTTTGCTCGACTTCGAGACCGAGAAAAATTTCATCAGTCCCAAGTCCGTCATCTCGAATTCCTTCGTCATCGCCTTCTTGAAGTCGTTGACTATCACTGATTCCCATGAAAATAATGTCATCGACATAGAGAGCGACGATGATCATTTTCTTTCTTTCTCATTCGACATAGAGGGCGTGCTCGAACGGACATTTCTCGAACTTGTTCTTTTTGAAATATCCGTCGATACGGGTGTTCCATGCTCGTGGCGCTTGCTTTAGCCCGTAAAGTGCCTTTTTTAACTTCAGCATTTTGCCTTCTTCTCCTGATTTTGAATATCCTGGGGGCTGCTCCACGTAGACTTCTTCCTCAAGTTTCCCGTTCAGAAAAGCGGACTTCACGTCCATCTGGTAGATTGGCCAGTTGAGTTGTGCAGCTTGAGCCAGGGGCAAACGGATTGTCTCCATTCTTGCAACGGGAGCAAAAACTTCGTCATAATCTATTCCTGCTTGATGTCGATAGCCCTTCGCCACCAATCTCGCCTTGTAACGTTCAATTTTTCCTTGAGCATTCATCTTCTTCTTATAGACCCATTTGACTCCAAGGGGTTTATGCCCGTTTGGCAACTCCACAAGTTTCCATGTATCGTTCTTTTCGATCGCCTTTATTTCCTCGTCCATCGCCGTTTTCCATCTCTTGTCTCTTACGGCTTCTTTGAACTAATTTGTTCCGAGTCGGCCAGTAAGCAGACTAGGTGAAACTGTTCAGTTGATCTGTACAGGTCCTGCATGCTTCGGAACAGGTATTGGTGCAACCATCAGTGATCCTTCAGACGTTGTGTTTTCTTCAACGTTCCAGCCCCACAAAATTTCTTTGTCTACCCGAACATCGCGACAACTATCACCTTTTTATTTTCAGGGTCATAGAGCTGGTACGCCTTCGTCTTCTCATCATACCCAATAAACACAAGCTTTTTGCGTTTATCGTCGAGCTTGGTTCTTCTTTGATCGGTCACATGTGCATACGCCATGCTTCCAAATATTTTGAAGTGCGCTACCGTCGGTTTTCAGCCAGTCCATGCTTCCTGCGGTGTTCGATTCTCGAGATTGTGATGTGGACAAGGTTCTGAATATATATAGCACATCGTATTGCTTCGGCCCAGAATTCCTTTTGCATGTCTTTGCATTTTAACATTGATCGAACCATGTCGAGAATGCTTCGGTTCTTTCTTTCAGCTACGCTGTTCTGCTGTGGTGAATAAGGCGCGGTGAGGAACCTCCTAAGGTCTTGTTCTTCGCAAAAATTAGCGAAAGTATCTGACATGTATTCGCCACCTCTGTCTGATCGGAGCGCCTTGATGTTTGAGCTTGTCGCCTTTTCGACCATAGCCTTGAATTTTTTAAACGTCTCGAACGCTTCTAATTTTTCCTTTAGAAAATACACCCACGTCTTTCTTGGGTAGTCATCGATGAAAGTGATAAAGTATCTCCTTCCACCGAATGATTCTGGTGTGATTGGCCCGCATATGTCTGTATGTATGAGCTCGAGTTGTTTGCGCGCTATATTCTGTCTGCTTCTGGAACGTCGTCCTCGTATGTTTTCCGATTACGCAGCTTTCGCAAAGCTTCTTTTCGCCTTCTATCACCAGCATTCCGTTGACCATGCCTCTTTTGGAGAGCTCCTTTAGACCACCGTAGTGCAAATGACCAAATCGCATATGCCACAAATGGTCTTTATCCTCCATGTCAACTTGCAAACATTTTTCTTGAATTGCTTCAGGTTGAGTCTGAACATTCGGTTCCTTTCCATCTCGACCCGTGCGATCATTCTTCCGTCTTTGTTTCTTAGTTGTAATGAGCGATCTTTCATGAACACTGAACATCCTTTTTCAAGCAACTCTCCCATGCTTAGGATGTTCGTCTTCAAGTCGGGTACGAAATAAACGTCCTCGACCGATCCCTGCTTGCCATCATTATGGAGAAACAGATTTTTCCTCGGCCTTTGACTTCTATCTTCGATGCAGCTCCAAAAGACACGTGGCCGTCATCGATCTTCATCAGATCTGTGAAGAGATGCTTATGCTCGCTCATATGATTGCTGGCACCGGTGTCAAGATACCACACCATATCGTTGCCTGGACTTGTATCCTCGAGTGCCATCAAGAGAACGCCTTCGTCTTTTGGATCTTCTTGTGCGATTAGATTCGCATTTTCGTCCACCTTCTTTTCGGACCAACAGTCCTTTGCGAAATGCCCAAGCTTCCCGCAGTTGTAGCATTCAACGCTCGGTCGCTTCGAGCGACCACCTCGTCCTTGAGCTCGACCTCGTCCTCTCCAGTTTTGATTGCTCGTTTGTCGTTGTTCCGGATTGCATCCTCGTCCTCGGACTGGATTTCGGCCGAAACCTCGTCCTCGTTGACCTCGTCCTCGACCTCGGCCGTGATGCATATATAGCGCCTCGTCATCTTTCAACGATAACTTCGTCTGTAGAGCCTCGTTCAGCGATTCCTGCTTCTTCTTTTTCTTCCGTTTCTCGTGAGCTTCGAGCGAACAGGAGAGTTCGTCGACCGTCATTTCTTCGAGATTTTTGGATTATTCAATTGCACATACCACTTTCTCGTACTCGTCCATCAGAGAGCGGAGAATTTTCTCGACAACTCGGGCTTCTGTTAGTGCCTCACCGTTACTCTTCAATTGATTCGAGATGGTTTGTATTGTCGTTATATAATCGGATACGCCTTCGCCGTTCTTCATTCTCGTCATCTCGAATTCGCCACAAAGAGTTTGCAGCCGTACTTGTTTTACTCGGTAGGCGCCTCTGTACGCTGTCTCCAGTTTTTCCCATGCTTCCTTCGATTTCTTTACGTCCTTGATTTTTTCGAAGTCCGGCATCATCTAGGCCGTTGTATATGATTGTGAGCGCAGCGTCATTTAATTTTCGAGAATCCTCCAACGCCTTCAGCTGGATCGGCGTGTACTCGTCCATTTTTTCGGGTTCGGTGTATCCGTCTTTAACAATATTCCATACGCCTTGTGAACCGAGCAGTGCTATCATCCGAATACTCCAATTATCATAATTGGATTTTGTGAGGCGTGGAACGGGCTTATTGCCGAACGACATCGCTCTGATACCAATTTGTTATTTTTAGATGTGCTGTGAAAGAATCAAACGAGGATACTTGGAATATTTAGATTGGTGAGTGTTTGGTTGTGGAGCTGGAGCGTACGATGTTTTTTTCTTTACAGAGAAACGATGTTTTTTTTTCTATAGAAGATGTATGAAAGTTCTCTCACACCAACACTCAGTTTTTTTTTCTATGGTAATCTCTTACAACCATGCAAGGCTATTTATAATACAACACACAACTACTACATGCCAAAGAACAACTCACATAAATGATAAGACAAAGATAAAATACGGCTAAGCAGCCTTAGGAGTCTTTTGCAATCTAAGTAGTTGATCTCCTTTGTCTTCGTCTTTAATATTTCTTCCTAAAAATCGTACCATTGGAATTAATTGTATTCTTTGTATTCTTCCTCATATTTTCTTGGCTCTTCAAAGATATCTTGCGGCTCCTTTTTTTATTTTCTGATTATTTTTATTTTTATTTTTATTTTTTCATTTTGCTTTGAGCTTATTCAAAATTGATTAGATTCACCTTTCAACTGTCACTAGTGCAGAAAAGCTCATGGGCGGCAGTTGTTACGGGTCATAGGCGACGGTTTCTATGCGTCTCCCAGAGCACCGTCGCCCATGCGCATAATTATGGGCGACGGCTTCTAATTACGAATCCGTCGCCCACTCTAAAAAAAGGGAAAGGACGGTTTCTTCCGAACTTTCGACAAAACCGTCGTCCACGATTATAATTTTTTTTTAAATATTTTCCTTTTTTAATTATGGGGGACGTATTCTTTTGTAGAAACTATCGCCCGTGCTTATTTTTTTTTATATTTTTCTGTTTTTTTATGCGCCAAAAAATCAATTCCAAAATCAACAATGCAACTCAAAATAGCACCAACAGTCATTAAATTACTAATAATCGTAATTAAAATTAACATCTACATCATAGTCCAACAAATCCTCGTAACATAAAACACAAATAACGTAAAAGTCGTCTAACCTACATCAAAGATTGCATATAAAATGCTCCGCTCACAATTCACGTACTTCTTTGAGCTATTTATCGCTGTAAGAGGAGTGTTCTAGTATCTATAAAACAAGATAATGTCAAAACATACTAATAAACATATTAAACTTGAAACTTAAAGAAGCTGATGGTTTTAAAGTTCAATACTGTTGGCAAGTTGGATGTATCATCTCTGCCGATACGATTGCAGATAATATCGTACATGTATCTCATGACGTAAAATCCACATAACTCGCTCCCGTTTGGTTGTCGTGGGCACTAATTTAGAAAGATTTTCATGTGAAAATGCCCGGCCCAGATCACCATAACTCGCTCCCGTTTGGTTGTCGTTAGATTCAAGTTGTGGGTTTTTTATTTCTTCTTTTGTATCTGCAGGGACAATGCCCAGCCCAGATCACCATCATCTCCTTGACGAGTTTCTATGTATTCTGTTTATTTCTCTTGAGGGTCCATTACGTGATTTTTCTGATATGATATAGTATAATTTGCTACAATATTTGCAGAAAGGAAGACTAATATTTATGGAGTTAGTAGAAGACTATTCCCAATCAGGTTCAAATAATCACCATGATCCTCCAAAATCACCACCAACCCTTGAACTATATAATATAGTCAATAGAATTTTATGTATTATATTGTCCATGTTCTTGCATAATGTGTTTTTGAGATGTATCGAACCACGTAATAATCAATATTATCATACAGATGTGAAAGCTCATTGTCTTATTTAGTTATTTTACTTTTGTTATACATGCGTGTTTTTTCAAGAAAATTCCTCCGAAAAAGAAAAAAGCAATAGATCTCCATACGTGATAAGCTGTTGTTCAGCGTACTACAAAACGACGCTATTATAAGTTCTAAACAAACAAACGAAAAGAATATCAGACAAGAGGTACTAAGCTCATGCAATAAGGAACAACGATAGGCGCAAACATCGACCTCGGGCCCAACTCCGAAGCATCGCAGACACGCTTCATCTTCTTCGCCGAGAATCGATACTCGTAAACCTTCGAGAGAACCCTAACGAGCAAAACATCGCCCTCGAAACACAAAGGATCCACCCACGCAATTTCGTCTCTGCTCAGCCTTCCATTCTTCACCTTCTCCAAGAGCCTATAGATCAGACCTTCATTCTCCTTCTCCAAATCGTCCAACGAAATCGAAGAATTAAGCTCCCATTCGCATTCGAATCGATCTTCGAGGGCCCAAAGCTGAAGCCCATCTTCAGATATGATCGCATAGCAAAGTCTGCCCTTCGATTCTCCTATGCACATCTCGGGCACGCTGACGAACTGGGATTCGGGCAGGGGAGCCATTATCGGGCAGGCCATCTCTTTCTTAGGATCGAACGTTAGTATTTGATAGCCATCTTCGGTCAGCCAATATAAGATGCCATCGACCTCAATTCCCCTGTTTTTCTTAGCCAAGCCATGGCTGCAAAAGCACTGCTCATTAGACCTTCTCCACTGCTTAGTTTTCGAAGAGTATATGTCGAAGATGTAATGGCCTTCTTCTTCTTCTTCTTGTTGTTCCTCTGTAAAGCTCACTGCTACTAATTCGAAATCGGTGATCGAATCGATGGGATTAAGTAAAGGGTCGAAGGCTATGGCTACGCTGCTCTGCCTCGGGACATCTTCGGGCCATTCGATTTCAATCCAGTCTCGGTTTAGAGGGTTGCATACGTATAAGTTGGGTATGGGGTCGAAGCAGCTTCGTAAGCAGAGAAGCCCATTGTGAGACGATAGAAGGACTACGCCTTCGGGGAGGAAATCGAAGACTTCTTGCCTGAGTTTTCTATTACATCCTTGAGCTTCGACTGGGATGTAAGTGATGAGGTCTACGTCGTTGGCAGTTGAACGACAGTACGTTTCTTGGAAGAAGAAACCCGAGAAGGGTTGGCCTCGGGCGGTGTTTCTGAGGTGTAGGTTGACGAACGAGCGATCGATGATGAGGCTGAGCCATTTCTTGGAGACGAGCTTTAGGCGGTGGAGGGTTTTTGCATCCAGCCGGGAAAGTATGTTGGCGGGGAGATCGTCGTTTTCGAACCAATTAGTCTCAGTCTCATCTTTGATCTTCTTCGTCTTCTCCATCATCATAGCTGTTGGAAAAAGAGATTGTTAGAGAAAGAAAAAGGCTCAGAATGAGATGATTCTTGGCGTCTGCTATTAGGAACAGAGAAATACAGTTGGGATATTGGAAAGCAGACACCGTTAAAGATCATAGATATCAAAACATCTGAACTTGGACTGGAAAAGATGTCTGATAACGTTGGCGAAGAAGGCAAAAGAGACATAATGTTGAAAGAATCATTAAAATATGGAAATCAACTAGCTTAGCTTAGCTTAGCTGCAACACAGAGGTAAATAGCATGCATTATCTCTTATCTTTTCATAGTTATACACAGTGCAGTATTTCAAGCAGCTGAAAAACATGCTTATTCAAGCAAAGAGATGAACGAACAATCATACCTAAGATCTTTTATGGGCTTTTTGCGTCTCAAGTCTTGAAACAGTACCTGAAAAACTACGAAACTCATTTCATCGACGTTTTTTGAAGAATCAAATACCATGAGCTTCAGAATGATTCTTTTTCTGCTTTTTTTTTTTTTTTGCCTAAAAGATCCTATTAAAAGATTAAGGACGACGTAAAACACACACACAAGCACGTACATACAATGCAGCAAACAGAAGAACAAACCCAAAAATTTTAAGCAAGATAATGAAGCTCTTCAATAGCAGCCTAGTCTTACACTGTGGTCGATGATAAAGCATAAACACGTAGAAGAGACCATAAAAGCTTGATAATAGAAGGACCGAAAACTTAAAACCCTCTGTTTTCTTGCTCTTAGAGAAGGCGAAAATGCAGTTTCAATGATGAAAATGAAGAGCCCAACTCCCACGAAAGGAACATAAGAGAAGAAGATGATAAAGCTTTACAAGGCTTTAGTAGTAGTAAACCTCTGAACTTTACTTGAAAGATAATCTGAACGTGTTGTAGCTTTACAAAGCTGATGAAGACTGAAGAGAGAGAGAGAGAGAGAGAGAGAGAGAGAGAGAGAAGCTTTATATGCTATGCATTTGCAGTCTCTCTCAGTCTCAGCACGTCACTATCAGCGCCGATTGTATATGTTTGCAAACATTTTGGATATTATTGGCCCACACACTCACTGTGTAGTGTGTGTACACATAGCTTTATCGTTTTGCCAGACACGTGGCAGCAAAATCATCAGTTCGACGACGACATTCTGCCTCTGCCGTAGTCGCCAGTAACAATAACAAAATACTATGTTTGTATGTACCTGTCCGTACATTTCAAGAACGTGTTTTTATAAACTAATCCAACATGAAAGGCATTTGAAATTAAATCACCTTTGCAACGTTTACACAACAAAATTCCACGTTCGAATCAAACCCACGTAATAATTCTACTAATAGAGAGTAAACAAAAGATCAGTTAGTATTAACATTTTCTCAAGTTCCTACGCTGTTATATATTATTCACATTCCAACTAGAAAGCTCCTTTTCCCTCTAGAGGCAGTGGATTCCTCTTATTGCACGAACGCTTCCTCGAATTTCCCGCTAATGTTTCGTCGAAACCCTTTTTCAGCGTACGGCCTTTATTACCTTGTTTCGTCGTAGGTTCTTTGGAGGCCGATGTAAAAGGCGGGAAAAATGGCCCATGCAAGGCGTTTGTTGTCATCGAAGAACGAGGAGAAGAAACTGGGCAGAGATTAAGATTCAGTGGCTTAACTTCCGTGTTGTTAACAGATGCTTCTACGAAAGATTCACTTTCAGGCCGGTTGTTTTGTGTCTTGGCAACCTGGGAATTGAGGCACATAAAAATGTAATGAAATAAAGATGTCTTTGAAACAATTATATCGATCTAAGTTAAGGATCAAACGGAGCATCTACCTGGGTAGCCACAAACTATCAGTTATGGTTCTTGGGGCGGAGTTAACGAGGTATTATCATAAAGAAAAAGATATGATCATACAGATGGAGAAATGAACTATCAGAAAGAACATATGTTTGGATAGACAGCAAGGAAATGTATACCTCGTTTGCTATGTTGTTGACAAACTGCTCAGAGTCTGATGCACATTCTCCTTCGGAATCAGCCATCTCTTCGCGCTCAAACTCAACATTTTCCTCGATTTCTTCGTCAGAATCGCTCAGCTCTTCGTGTTCCATGATAATAACAGGAAGCGACTCGTCGTTGTGGATATCAGAAACCTCCCCTCTTTCCGTAATCCCGCAAAAAACCACGGGACTATTGCTCGAATCGAGCCTACCATTATCGATTGCGTCAAAAGAAGAATCGCTCTTCTTTCTAGGGCCATTAGTGCTTTCAGTTCCCATGGCTTTTTGGTTCTCGTATGTCAAGTTAAGATGTATGTCCAAGTCAAGTTCATTGGTTTTCCCACTACTGTTCATAACGACAGGACTCTTATCTAATGACGAACCATTTCTTTGGGAAAGTGGATTCTGACCTTTTTGTCTTGCTTCTTCTCCGCTGAAGAGACCCGTGGAATCTGCATCAGTCCCATCTGTCCTTCGTAGGAGAGGGTGGAAGTGGGCAGATGACGACACGTCTTTATCGAGAAGCTTAGATGAATTGCTGAGAAAATTCACAGCGTCTTTTATGTGACGGGGATTGTGGAAAAGGCTGAGGCTAAGATGTGGTTGTTTCCCCGAAAATAAGGCAAAACTAGACGTGCTAGTATCATTGGTCTGTGGATAGTAAGGCAGTTGACCATCTCGGGGAGATTGGAACAATAGAGGATGCATCTGAAGATCTGCATCACCGCTACTCTCCACTACGCATTTATGCGAAACATTTGATTCGCTCTGAGGTTGCCCAGTTCTCATGGGATAGTGAATCCCAGGCTTTGTCATGGTTCTAACATCATTACAAGAAACCTTAATGGGCGGTCCTTCCTGGGAATTTCTGAAAGCAGCTTGTGAAATCACACGAACGGATGGAGGAAGATTTACGGGAGGTAAACCAGGCGCTAATTTCACCAAATTGGAACTTTTTGGCTTTCGTGCGCGATAAGGTCTGAGAACTATTTCAGAACTGGACAGCCTATAGAAGGGAAGACAGAAAGGGTCAAGCGAATACAAACCAGGTAATAACATGAAAACAAATAAAACGGCCATAAATAAAAATTCACCTCTGAGCTGGAGGTTTACAAATCCAAGGGATTTGGGTGCCTGCCGAGCAAGAAGGATCGATTTGTTCCATGAATCGCTTACCCTCTTGGGTGGGGTAAGAAATACTGTTTGCCGGTGTCCAATCTGCCAAAAAGGCTTCGTGGACATAAGCTTCATCTTCCTTATCCATGCGATCATCCCCGTGATTAGTTTCTTCAATTGGAGTGTCAGAGCTATGACCCTATACATCAGTTTTTGAGAAAACACAACGATCTTAGAGATAAAATAGTACTTCAGACCTCTATAATGTACGCAGCTCCGTTAGGCGTTATTTAACCACCATGTTAGGTGCAAGGTTGCCTTTCAAATTATACCCTTAGAAAAAATTCCTAAGATCGTCAGTGACGAAATTGTAGAGAACTCAAGTAGATAGTCCAAAGCCAGGCAAAGGCATCATTAAAGCACAAACACCAAAGCGTTTTGTATTTATAAAACAACAGAAGATTACGAAAGGATGGCCAGAATAACACTTGACAGGCAATGGCAACCAACAATGATAAGCCATACAGTTCAAGAGAAAGCCAACCTCTTCCTCGGATGAAGAATGCCGAGTTGCACAAAGTTGTTTGTTTGTTTTTCTCCTTAATTCATATAAACGCCTTTTGGCTCTCTTGGTTGCATCCGATTTATATGACTTCTGAGTTCCAGAAGCAACGCGGTATTGCCTTTGAAGCAGGTAAGGATCTCTATGAGGGACAAAATATTTCCATACTGATGGCCAGTCAAGGTTATACCTTTTCAATCCCTAAATCATTAAGAAAAAGTTACTAGATTGGAAATGTCCAATTAAACTTTGCGGAAGGAGCTGCTAATAGCATACCACTTCTATGCGTGCTAGTTCGTCTGTTGTTAAGGGTGAGTTTTTCATCCGTCTCACGGCCTACAAGAAAAAATGGCCCTTTTTCTTTCAGTCAATTATTCATGATTTAGGGGCAAATTTGCTGAGCTCTCCAAAGAAAATTTGATACCTTTATAGTATTTTCTGGTGCTTTGGAGGATGCACGATTCTTCTGCCTCACAAATATCTGCACAACACAACATATATATCGAAAGGAAACAGCAGTCCATTGTGGAAACTGTAACAAAGGGGTAAAAAGACACTAGTCCTTCAACATTAAAATGCCATCAGTTGAATAAATTCTTTGAGGCATGTTCAATCAGAGGATTGATTACTGTTCCACAAGATTTAAAATTTTTACCTGATGCCTAGATTTACAAGGAAGAAACCGCTGTTGTATGGCTTTCCAGTCAGTATTATATTCCATCAACCCCAGTGCTAATAATCTGCAAATAAGTCCCATGAAGCAGGGAAACATCTATGCATAAGTGAAAATATTCGTTGCATCAGCGAATGACCTAATGCGCATATCCTTTACAGATATTTGTCAGCATATCCTTTTAAGTATAGCTGCTACAAACAGTACTTTATACTTCATCTACCCAAAGATGCAAAAGTAGCGATCCCAATATCCTTTAACGAAAGAAGATAGTTTCCCCATGAAAGACCCATAGATGTATAAGAGAAAAGCATACAACTCACTCATCCTCCGCATCAGTGAAAAGCACCCGCTTCGCAACAGCAGCATGAGGTGGCTGGTGAGGATAAAGTGCGGGATTGAACAAACGATAAAACCTTTTAGCTAAATCAGCAATCTCCTTTGGAACAAGAACAACTGGTTGACTTCTAGCTCTTTCTAACAGCGTAGCAGCCATTGTTTTTTTGAACATCTGATTGGTAGATGGTGAACGAACCAAACCAATAATATTTGGTGGTGAATTCTCTGGATCTCGCTCACTATCAGATTCAGTAGAACGAGCAATATTATGCAGCGGAAAAAGAGGGTTGTTTTGACAGTGAGCGTCGAGACCATGTTCAAGTCGACGCCGTTCCAGTGCTTTTACCGCTGCCAACATTAACACATACATCAGTAAGGAAGTACAGCGTGCAAGAAAATATGTAAATAAGAAAAAAACATGTATACACCTAATACGACTCACATGAAGACACTTCATCTATGTAGGTTCCAACTAATCTCAGTGGTGCTACATCCATGACAGACAGCACTGGACCAGAAATGTAAGGCAACCACGAGTTTTGTAGCAGATTCTGAGAAGAGCTTGTTTCAGATTGCAACCCTTGGTAGCTTGAGGAATGTGTATCTGCCTGTACATTTTGACTGCAGACGCTGGATGATAAATCTTTGTGAATGCTGCTTCTTACTGATGGTTGTACGTGGGGTGGAACAAAGCAAAAGCTTGGATATGGATTAGTTCTGCCCACCAACGCTTGCTCACGTTTTTGAAGCATCTCTAGAATTAATTTCTTAACTTCCATGGCAATGATGCTCTTGGAATGATCAATAATACAGACGGAGAAAACCTGAACGAGTAGCTGAACATGCTCATGAATCAGACAATGCAACTGCCCTATCTGATGGGTAGTGAACCCACAGGTGAAACCATTATTTGCATGAAACATATATGGCTGAGCAATATTTGGGGCAAGATTCATCCCATCAAAGGCGGAAACTGATCCAAGTGCTGCAAATGGTAAGCGAGGTCTCAGTGGTCTACTTGACTGAACTGTAAACTTGTTATTACCTTCAATGGAATTCTTCTTCCTAGATCTATTTCTCCGGCCAACACGCCGTTTTTCAATCTCCTCTACATCACTATCCAGTGCCTCTTCTAGCTCCAGCTCAAAGTCTGCATCATTTTCTTCATCTTCATCTTCGGCATTTGCATTCTCTTGCAAATTCTGGTTACCTTCATCGCCTCGCATAACAGCTGCAAGGAATTTCCTGTACTCCACTTCATCATCGACATTTTGAAGATCGTCCTCATCGTCAGTTTCTTGAAGAAATGTTTCGAGTTCATCGAGTGTGCAACCTGCAAGAGAATAGCGAGCCCTAGTTCGCATGCATATAGCATCTTCAGAGTCCACGTCTACCGTGGGATTCAATTCTGTGGCATTGTGAACACCTGCTCCATCCGTGTTGCATAATAACCCAGTTTCTGATTGAGAAATCAATGCTGCCTCGGTATCTGAAATTGCAAGTAGTTGAGTATCACTTGCACGTCCTTCACAAGAAACGGCCTTTTGCGACACAATTTCTTCATCGTGACGACCATTTCCACTTGCCTGGGAATCTATGCCAATGTCTTTATCCTTTTCCACCAAAAGTTCAACAGAGGAAGCACGAGGCTTTCTGACACTGTCTGCAACTTCAGCATTCAAGTCTTCAACTTCAGAACTCAGGCTAGAGGAGGCTTCCAGAGAATTGGATTCCTTCAGGAAAGGATTGAAGTCCACATCGTCTTCGTCATCTTCTTCTTCATTTACATTCTGGTCGCTGTTAGAGCGCCTATTTTGGTTATCTTCTTCATCAACCTCATGAGGCATTGAGTCTTGCTGATTTAAGTCTTGAGCATCAACTGATGAACTACCCAACATTTCAGCGAAAAGAATATGCAGCGAGGCTACACTATATTATAAGTCACAGTATTAAGCTTCAACAAGCAGAGACTGTGTAATCCGTAAGCATTAATAAATCAACGCCGACTGAGCATTCAGTGATATTTAAGCCAGATTTTGATTGCAGACAAAACAGACTATCATTTTCGTAGCGAGCGCATAAAACTTGACATATAACTCCCCCAATTGAATCCAGTATTTCACAGCTCGACTAGCAAAAGAGTAATAAAATTAACTCCCACGAAAAACAGTTTAACTTTACTGCTTCCCCAAAATCTGCACAACCCAATGTAGTTTCATTCCATTTATTTCTCCATCCTTCAAATTTGATCGAATATGGAGAACTCACAAAGATTTTGCCCACGGACGGAAAGACGATTAAAAAGCCCTACCTAAATTCGTCTAAACTCTAAACCACGCGATTCGAGTTCCGCGTCCGACAAAATCGCCGGAAATTAGAAAAAGGAGGGACGAGCTGGTGGCCGAGAGCTGTAGCGAAAATTTTCCAAAGATTCTCGGTGGCTGCGTCGAGGAAGGAGATGAAAGAACGGTGGTGCCGGCGGTGGTGGTGGAGAATTGCCCGGTTAGTAATTTGGACAGCGTTTTCTCGTGATTTCATGTTATTCGTATTTTTCCTTTTATTTTTATTAAAACTCCGACCTTTGACCAGTAAAGTAACAGTACTACCATTAAATCGATTACACAGTAAAACCTCTATAAATTAATGACATTGGGATCATGGTATTATATTAATTTAGAGAGATATAATATATCGATAAATTAATATTTTATCAATTAGAAGAGAGACTCTTAAACTCAACAAATTTAGAATGTATAAAATTGACGATAAATGAATTCAAATATATTTCACTAATATTATATTTATGTACTCAAAACAATTTACAAGTGCAAATTAATGAAAAATATCTTTTGAAAATTAGTCAAGGTACAATATCAAATGTTCTCATGACATCATTGGAGTACGTTCAGCCATCTTTCAGAGGAATGGGGATATTGAGCTACAAAAAATAGCGACACAACCCTTCACAATTTTTGTTGCAGCTAGAGAACCGACATCGAAACTATTGACTTAGAAAGTTAGGGATGAAATCCAATTAAATTAAAATTTAAGAAAATTTAGTAACAAATAGATTCTTATTTAGCAAATTACCTCAACGTATAATTGTAATTTTTATTAATTATTAATTTAAAGTTTTAATGAACCTAATATTTATAAAATGATTTTCCGAAAAATTACTATATTATTATCTTTCGAATTTGATGATTTTTTACAAAGGCCCAAGTCGCGACCGGTCGATTTTATTTTATTAGAGAATTTATGAATTTATAGAGGTTTTACGGTATTAAGAGAAGTTTGCACTAAACACCCAAATCATCTGTTATTATTTTTTTATTAGGTAACTATTGAATAAAATTTACACATAATACGAAAATTTAGATACCATTTTGTGATACATAATATGTTACGCCATATCTCTACTCTTATATTAAGTCTAGAAGGTCTACAAACTGGCAATGTCCGTCGAGTATTTTTATAATAAAAACTATAATATTTTAGTTTATTACAATTTATTTTAAATAACTTAATTAATAATATAAAATACATTTACACATGGATGTTCTTAGGGATGAAGAACGGGGCGGGGATGGGGATCTAATCCCCGTCCCCACCATGCATTCGGGGACGAAATCGTCCCCTTAATTTTTTTTTTAAAAAAATAATATTCTAAGATAATATATAAATTTGAATTTAATATTATTTAATCTATAGTTGATATTATGTTACTATTATTTAAATTATAATTTAATATTATATGTGTTATAATATATAAAAGGGGGTTCGGGGACGGGGCGGGATCCCCACGGGGAAAAATCCCGTCCCCGCCCCGCGGGGATAAAATGTTGGGGATTTCCCGCCCTGTTCGGGGCGGAACCCCGCGGGGACGGGGAATCCCCGCCCCACTGCCAACCCTAGATGTTCTTTATAAGATTACGGTATCATATTTTAATGTCTAACTAAATAAATTTTCCCCAACATTTTGGGAAGTTCATAATTTGGTATTCCAACTTACTATTTCACAGCATACGAACCAAGATCAAAATATAGTAAATACAAAACATCCTTGGAATGTGTTAAACCACTCAGATATGTTACATCATTTCACAAACACAGAGATAGAGATCGGATTATCTCTTTCCCCATTTATTCTCTTTTCTCCATTTCTCCTCCAATTTTCGTATGATATAATAATAATAAACAGATTTCCTTCTGATCTCTGTTTTTTGCCTTCTGATATTACAACATAGAGAAACAGAGAGAGAAAAAGAGAGGGAGAAAGAGAGACATCAGAGCCATGAACGAAAAGGCTTCTGTTTCCAAGGAACTCAATGCAAAACATGCCAAGGTAGAAGCTTTTCATCAAATTCTTGAATATAATCAATTATTCGTTGATTAATTCTCCTTCTCGTTTTCATCATAATCCAGACACTTGAGGCCCTCATGAGGTTGCCTGAGAACAAGGAATGTGCAGATTGCAAGAGCAAGTATGTCATTTATACTTGAAATCATAATATATATATATAGTTATATGACATTGAAATGAAATCTATATATGATATGCTTTTCAGGGCTCCTCGTTGGGCAAGCATAAACCTTGGAATATTCATATGCATGCAATGTTCCGGCATACATCGAAGCCTTGGAGTTCACATCTCAAAGGTTTTGACTTTGCCCTAATAAATAATTTTCCTTGATGTTGTTATTACCACGTCGATAGGTAAGGTCGACGACCTTGGACACGTGGCTTCCCGAGCAAATTGTAATAATGGAGAGTAAGTCTGTTATTACCTGTTGTTGTTGCTGTTGCTGCTTCTGCTGCTGTCGTTTTCTTTTTTTTTTTTAATTATTATTATTATTACATTCTTCGTTTTTACGCAGCG
Organism: Craterostigma plantagineum; assembly: GCA_027422505.1. Taxonomy (NCBI): domain Eukaryota; kingdom Viridiplantae; phylum Streptophyta; class Magnoliopsida; order Lamiales; family Linderniaceae; genus Craterostigma; species Craterostigma plantagineum. The sequence goes on from JAPQWV010000035.1 coordinate 2,054,251, forward strand.
ACGGGCAACGAAAGGTCGAACGATTACTGGGAATCAGAATTGCCTCCGCACTACGAGAGAAACCCGATTCAGAAATTTATTCACGACAAGTATTAACATTCCCGTTTTGATGCATACATTAAATAGAAGAAAAAAAAGCTCTGATTTTTATTTGGCTTCATATATCATACATAGCATTTTGTTGTATTTAAGGTATGTGGAGAAAAGATGGGCTTCGAAGACGTCGCCGCCGCCGGCGCAGTCGGCCAATCACGACGGCCCCGGCGCCTCGTGCGTTAGGGGCATTCCCAAAAAGGCGCGAAAGTACTCTCTCGAGGAAGAAGCTTTCGTCAAGGAAGAAGAGTCCGCGCACGTCGCCCCCGTAACAAGAAATCGCGGGGTAATTAATACTACTTACGTTTCTCGATCGCTTTGGGCTTCATACGGACTGTTGAAGTATCAAACTCAATCTCACATCGGATGATCGAAACAAGCATGATGACTTGTATGCAATAATAAGATTGTGGACTGCTCCGTCTATTTGCCAGTAAAACCACACAAGGCTTATGGGTTTGGGCCAGAGGTGATCGGGAATCCTTATACAGTCTGAATCTATTAAGGCAAAAAGATGGTTTTTTTTTCTTGTAGGGCTCGTTGGATTTGATGGTCGACATGATATCGCCTTCGAAGGAGACGATGGGCGTCGACGCCAACGCTAGAAAATCGGACGCCGTAGCGACGGATCTCTTCAGCCTACTCTACGACTCGGAGGTCAACCACGATCGAACAGTCGTGCCTCCGTCCCGTTGGGCGACTTTCGAGTGTAATGAAACAAAGATTCTTCACGTCGTCAATCCTTTTTTTTTTTGCGTGGAAATCGTAGATTTCGAGTCTGATTAGTACGCCCGCTTTTTTCCTTTTTTTTTTCAGGAGAATGAGAATCGAGAATCGGAGAAACTTCTACGGAGATCAAACAAGAGATGTGTTTGAAACTGATGATGTACTCTTTAATGTACTCTCTGGTTTGTAAATGGTCTTTCAATAAACTGCATTCTTCCCCTTTTTAAGCTCTGGGATTGAAAGACAAAAGGCAGTTTCCAGGACAACTTATGATGTAATGAAATCACATATCTAACTGATCTATATATACATACATACTCAATCGAGCGAACATTTCCATGGCGATGATCCCACGAAGAAACGAAATCGAGCAAATTTCGACGTTCGCGTTCGACTATGCTTTTCAGCTTTCATGCTTTCGGGCCCGAAACCCATGAAGAAATGAAATCAGCAATAAAATGTGGGCATAGATCACATAAAACAGCAGTAGATATTTCTTCAATTCGACGCCTTACATTGCAGTTAGCACATTCGCTGCGCATCTATATCGATCTTACAAAGCGGGAAATAAAATCTTAAAAAAAAAAACAACGCCTTTCCCTCGAAGCAGTTATAGCAGAGTACTGCATTTTGAGTCGAATCAATAGCTAAAATCTGTACAATAATTGCGAAAAAGAATCGATCATCGTTCATCTTCGAACGCTACGAGCAAACGCGAGCCCTTCGATCCTCGCGTTCACGAAGACAATAATCCACAGGCGTTTCGCCGTCCCTCTCTGCTATACAACGGTTGTATGGAACGAAGCCCTTTTTCGACGATTTTTCGTCGACGAATTTCGAAGGCGCTTCATCTCTTACGACTACAGTCTTCCCAAAAAGCCTAATACTTGTGCAAACTTCGCCAAAATGGAGAGGATCTACGCTAAGCTCATTACCAAGTGGAAACAGTTCGAACTTCTGCAGACGCAGAGAAATTTATCGATGAATATATTAATCTTTCTATAATCAGTCGACGAAAGTAAGATATATAGTATAAATTGCGGGATCCTTCCTAAAACCGACTGGTGATAGAAGGAGCGGAAAATTGCTCTGATATTATATTAGAAACTGAGAGTTTCTTCCTAAAACCAATTTGGTGGTAGGAGAAAACGTCTTATATATATATGGTGACTCAAAGAGCTTGAATTAATCGACGTGTAATGAAGCCCAATTCATATAATCTCAACAATATATACCAAGGCGGGCTGTTCCCCTTCGTCAGGGCTCGAGTTGAAATTTTTGTCTTCATTCTCCGAAAAAAGATTGTCTGAGCAAACCGCCGAAAGAACTGACGTGGGAGAACTCTCTTTCTGGGAAACATCGTACGATCTTACAGCCTCGGGAAAATCGAGGGTTTCCCCGTCGGCCGCCTTTCGAGGGTAAGGCCGAAGGGGTTTCTTCTTCGGGCGGGGAGGAGGGATTTCGATGGAATTCAAGGACGACTTTTCTCCATTCGAATCCCTGGCGATCCTAGCGAAGAATTTCTGGGCGTGGCTTCGTATTTGTACTGCAGTTTTCGTCCTCACGTGTTCTGCAGAAAATTAAATGTAAGGATAATTTGCTTTAACCCAACGTTTTATTAAGAAAAAAGCGCACATCTTGGTGGAGAACAACCCTATACAAGAAAACTCACCTTCAATGGATCGCCACGCACGGCCGTATAATTTGAGGGCCTCGACGAACCTTAGGTGTTCTTCGGCCGTCCATCTTTCTCTCTGTTTAGTGATTGTATAGGGTTTTCTCACCTAATATGTATGGATAGGTTTTTTCAGAGAAGGATCTACATTATGTCTAAACGAAGAATCTAAGTGGCGTAAAAGGGGATCGATCATACCTTCGGCAAATGGGCCTTTTGTTGAGAAGCCACAGATTCTACAGTTTGACTCTGTAGATCAAATGCAACAACTGTAGTTAGACTCTTTGCTATATAATCAGAAAGAAAATTAAACCACAAAAGGCTTCAATTGCTGCTATTATTGAGCACTTATACTAAGTTGTTTACATAAAAAAGAGTCTTCTTTTTGAATCTGCAATGAGAGGTAATCTTCTAACAGTGGGTTCAGACAACTCTTTAACCAATTCAAGAAAACAACTTACCGTAATTTCAGAAGCCATAGATAAGCTTGACAAGATTAATAATAACTATGGGTCTTATGTAAAGTTGGTTAAAGGAAAAACCATACAAAGATCTGAGCTTTCTCAACACTTCGATTAGTTTAAGCAACAAAACCAAAAGGGTGAGAGAGAGAGACAGAGAGAGGGGAGCTACAGTCCACAGTGGAAACCTGTATAAATTGAGAAAGAAGGTCGAGTGAAGTGCCCCAGAAAACAAGAGCTGCCACGTAGGATGATCCGACATTTTTTTAATCTGTAATAAACAATTCGTAGAATGCTCGAGAAGGTGGGAATTTTTGTGGGTTGGGAAGGTCAAGCATTTTTCTGTGGCTGAGATTAACCGAGTCCGGCGACACGTTGACAACCACACACATGGGATTGTGTTAAAAATCCAATCTTTTTGCGTTCTCTCTCTCTCTCTCTCAAGTCCGACTTCGAGGACTGGTTGAATTGCAGTTTGCACACTATCATTGTATGGATTTGCAAAGTGGATGGTACTTCTTGACAATCACAATAATCGTACCCTCTATCACAAAGCACAAAATGTCATATTTAGTCCGAAAATGTTGATCTTGTAATAAAATTTGGCCTGAAACTTAACGATAAAAAGGATCTTCAAATTTGGAAAATTTTTTTTTTTTCGTTTATGGTGTTTGAGTGACTAGTTGGATTGGAGATGAGGAAAGATTATGGACCTAATTTTCATTTTTTGAAAGTTAAAAATGGCAAGCAATGTAATTATTTAGAACCCAAATCTTTATCTTGAAGAGAAGAACACTTGCGCGAAGTATTTCGTGGAAGATATTGAACCAACTAAAAGCCCCACAAGCCACATAATAGAAGAGATATATAGATATGAGATGTCATAATAACCAGATAATATAAAATATAATATCTTGGCAGATATCATCAACATCATCAATTCATCATCCTCTCTTTTGATCATTTATTGCACTCGGTTTGTTTGATGTACTTTGTGGCTACAAATAGGTCTCTAATACTTTTTCTATTTTAGTGGTGACAACTATCTCATTTATTGTTCTTTAAACCGGCCATCTTGTTGGATTTTGGGGTTAAAAATTAATATAAATTGCTTGTTTGCCGATTCAAATAAATACTTCTGACAAAAAATTTCTTAAAAGATGGCCTTGATAATAACAGTTCCAACCTCAAAGTTAGATAAGAGTACTAAGTAGTCCTTGGTAGAAACATATTATTGGATACATGAGCTCTTTGTCCAAGAAATTCCCATGGAATGAGAGAACTACTAAATTTGTAGAGCCAACTTGTGGCAAAATTATCTGTTGACAATTAGACTTATTACGATGACAAAGCAGAAAAAACAAATCAAAGAAGAATTTAAACATGGTTCGAATACAATACGAATCCTACTATACGATTACAAAGCTTTTCTCTATCTATCACGATTACAAAGCTTTTCTCTACTATACGATCAAGATTACACAGAAGCAAGCTTTTTTTTCTACTAAGTATCAATTTTCAAGAGCAAAACTGGTCAGATGATGAGATCTCATCCATTCTCTCTCTCTCTCTCCATCAATTAAAATGAAACAATTCAAAAGAAATAGTAGCCCACAAAAGCCTTTGCTTCAATTCAACCTCACGAAAAACAAAAGAAGCAAACATTAATGTAGATCGAAATTTCTCAAACCCTCTTAACAGTAGAACAGAAACCTCAGCAAACATTAATGTAGATCGAAATTTCTCAAACCCTCTTAACAGTAGAACAGAAACCTCCTAACATTGTCCTTCAATGGCAGCAAAGGCCTGACACCACCACCGCCGACATTTTGAAAGTTTTCAGATAATTCTTATTATTGAAAGTTTAATATCAAATCATTCAAGAACGGAAAACTAATGGGTTTATTGGAAAAATAATGAAAAAAACGTTGATTCGCAAATTCTTCATGGCAAGGCAACTCTAACATCTGTTTCCTTAATAGTTAACTACAGCTAATCTAACACGTTATCTCTTTGCAGTGACTTTCAGATTTTTCACTAAAGCCCATGAAATCTGTGGTAATTCAGTCAGCATAGCGTGCTTTCAAAAGAGCACAAGCATTTTCGTTCAAAGGGTTTTGGCCAAAGATGGATAAAGCAAAATGAACATTACGATCTTATTACACATCCATGTCCGAATAATGATCACTGTACCGCAACGGGCGGCCCGGGACCGAGCCCGAGCCCGAGCCCTCGCCTCGACTTAATCGTCGTCTCTTTCTATACCTCCAAGCGACTTGAATTCTTCGAGCCGCAAGCCCTCGCCAATACGGAGACTCATACCTCAAAAAATTCAACCAAAATTCGAATCAACGATATGATACGCTAACGCACGAATTTTTTTTTTTTCCAACTATAAATTCATATTCCCCCACGGGTCGTGGTTGGGAGGACTGTATTTACACCCTCTAGGCTGACTGACCAATCAGACCCGCTAAAGATTCAAATGAGTCTCTAGACACATTTAGTGTGTGTTAACCGCGTCATAGATGTTCGACACTATGGGCGGTCTAAGTGGCTCTAAACTCAGTTCCATTTGAAGATCCAATAGATCTTTAATGGGTCCTATTGCCATTTCTAGGCTTAGGTTGAACCAGGGGAGATCAGCCCCGTCGCCAGTCAGGGTTCATCCCAAAGCCGACTGTCAGATTTAGATTCGTTTCAAACTGAACTTAGTCGGAGGGTACGTTCCTCGCCCAAAAAAAATAAAATAAGTGCATGGGATATGAAATTACCGTATCGCCCCTTGTACACGCGGGCTCCTCAAAAACCTCGCGAATAGGCTAGTGACCTCCTCGAGATCTGCAGCTCGTAGCACGAACGCTTCCACGTTCGTCAGGCACCTTACGAGTCGGTTGCTCAGTAGCCTGTGTCCCGGGATTCTAATTCTTCTCCCATCTGACGTTTTTTTTTTTTTTTTACGATATACATGTATATTCTCACGATTAACATTCTAGGGTTTTCTACGATTTTCGAATTTCACTTTAAAAAACCTTGGTTTACGGAAGAATGCTCGAGGCACCACGTAAGAAGCTCTTCCCCGCAAACGTCTCCTTCGGACAAGGGAGCGATCATCTGATCTTCGCCGACGCTCTGCATTTTTCCTCGAATTATGAACACCATTTTGTCGATGAGGCCACCTCGGTAGAGGATTCTGCTGTCCTTTATGTACGTCTTCGTCCTCAATCTCTCGCATATCGCGTCTATGATCGGCTCGTCCATCAGTTGAAAAATACGCACCTATGGTTTTTTTTAACAAATTATATAGAAATACTTTATGCACGGCGATCGAAAAAAAAAGCGAATATCATCATCCATACTTTCTTGACGAATTTAAAGAGATGGCGGCGAATATCCCTTTGGAGGTCCTCGGGGAGATTCTCCATCAGCTCTTCTTCGTTCACGCCTCTCGTCGCGGCCCAGCTGAACCTTTCAGCTTCTCTTACTTGCCTGTAATTGTTATTACATGGTCGAAAATTATAAATTGAGCCGCCGTGAATATAGAAAAAATAAAGCGCTGATAAAGTAAAAAGGACCTTCTCAGTTCTTCGGGCAACCGCCTATGGCTCATCCACTGCTCTACATCTCGACTTCTTAAGGACCTCTCTAGTCTCCTGCGTATGTTCGATCGTCTGAGTTAATATTATTACATTCTCGGTTCTCCGTTATACTATCGATATATGTAATGAAAGAATCGATGAACCTTCGCCCGAGGGATTGTAGGAAGTTCTGCATGTTTCCGATGAGGAGGGCGAAGAGCAAAAGACCGATGCCTATGATGGCCATCGTGAAGAGCACTTCCCACATGAAGTAGCTCGGGACTTGATTCCCCGCCAAAGTGCTAATTTGCTAAGCAAAGGAACGTTACGAAAGAAAAAAAACTCGAACATAGTTAGGCGTAACGATAAAAAATAAGGGTCGATTGTCCGACTACGCATGAATTTTGAAAAGTTGACGTAGGTATAGAGAAAAAGTACCTGAAAGCCCCAAAATAGCGAATAAACGTATCTTGTAATAATGCTTGAATGCGCAGTGAGATCGACGCCGTTTTGATAAATCCCGTAAGCGAAGCTTCCCTGGCCGCTGAAACAACCCGAGGCGTTATCGTTGGTCCACCATTGTCCCCTCAAATGATTGTCCGTGGACTCAGAGTAACCGTATTCATGGCCGCAGTCGATAAACCTCGTACATTCGGTGTTGTTCGAGTCACGACAGGCGTCTCGGAGGCATTGGTTCACCCTCTAAGATGAGAAACAACGTTGCATTAAACTTCAACGCTGGGATCAAGAAAAACTGGCTTTTCTATCATTTTCCTCACTATTTGGCGAAGAAATTGTTTTTCCTAGATTTTAGCTATAAACTTTGTTTTAGTTTTCTTTTCTTTTCTTTTCCTCATCTACTTCTCTAACAAACCAAACATTCCATTTCCATTTCTTTTCCTTTCCGCACTAACTGTCCGTTTGGTATGCAGGGAACATATAATCATACACATCGCATGTCATCCAATGACACATTTTTCATTTCTATACCGAATTCTGCATACTAAACACACCATAAATACCTTAAACCAAGCACGCCCTAAGGATTAACCACACTAGTACAGGTCCATGTGTAGGCTCAGCCAAGGATATGTTGGCTGAGAAAATCGATCGTATTGCCTCTCTACCATAATAATCCTTTAGGCCTCAGCCATGACCACTAAGCCAGAAAACTTTACGGAAAGATCAAGAATTTGAAGCCACATACATAAAATAAAATACCTGAAGGCCGAAAAGATACCAACACGAGCCCACGACGTGGCTAGCAAGGATAAAAGTGAGAAGGTTCATGACGAAGTTGGCCCACGCCGACTCGAAGATGAAGCCAGTCGGAGATTGACCAGCGAGCATGGGTAAGAATCTATACAGTCGAGGAATGTACTGAATGAGGATCGCCGCTCGTAGGAGATTCTTGGCGTAATTTGCGCCCGCTCCCAGGGAATCGGGCAAGATTACCAAGATGATGATCTGCAAAAAATAAATAAATAAATAAAGTTTTCCGCTTTTTGCGAAGAATTTTTTTTCCGATCACCTGGGGAAGGGGCAAAACGACGAACAAGTCGATGAGGAAATATCCCCTGAGATAATGCCAAGCGATTTTCTTAGGGTCGTCGACTAAATCTCCCGAACCAACAACTCTCGATTCAGGAGCGACGTATGCAAGCCTGAACTGCAAGAAAAGCGCAAATGCAAATTTTTTTTTTTGCAATCCGGTGTAATAATTTACCACGGTGTATCAAAACTATTCGAGGAAGACAAAAAAAAAAACAGAAACCTGAAGGAGAATATGAATGAAATAGACGAAATCGCTCATGCTCCTAAAGAAGACTATCGTCTTCGTCATGCGCCAGTCCAAAACTATGCACTTGAATTCCTGACAAGCACAGATAACACAATCTTAGTCATACAATCTCCAAAAAGATGGACTTTACAGAATTAAAAAAAAATCGAATCTTTAAACGAAAAAAAAACCTTATCCGCGGAGAGCAGAAAGAAGAACAAAGGGTCGATGAAGACAGCAAACAAGCAAGAAATGACGAAGAATTTGTTCCACTTTTGAACTTTCTTCGCATGAGGATTCATGACCCTCGGTATTCGAGGGCGCAAGCGGGAAAAAATCCTCTTAGCCCAACCCTTCGCGTCTCCGTAGAGAATATTCTGAATCTACAAAAACGAAAAAAAAAAACTCCCATAAAAGCACAATATCATCATTTCTTACACTAATCTCATAAACTAGTTAACCTTAGCATCGAGTTTATCAGCTGGGCGGTTGCTGCCTCCCACATGGTAATAAGTCGGGCAAGTCGTGCAATAAGGATCGCCGCACATTCCCAACTGCCCCGACTTCAGAAGGCGATCGTTTTTGCCATCGTAATCGTTCGAAGATGACCAGCGATTACTCTCTACTTTGGGCTCGATGTTTTCTTGATCGCCTGACGAAGAAGTATTCTGAGGAGGCTGAAATATTACGCTTTCGCTTCGATTTATGTATAAAGGGCCGCTCATGTGTTGTGCGACGAACGAAGTTTGCCTTTGGTTTTGGGGTTCCTCAGAAGAGTTCGAATAGTTGTTTGGGGAAGACATCGATACGCTCCTTGCCTTCATAGGATAGGCGTTATTACCGTCGTCGGATTTTTCGAAATTTTTGGACAGCATTGGGAATCGATCTTTCTCGAAAGGATCCATTGATTCGAAATAAAGTCAGGCGAAAAAACTGAAGCTGTTGAAAGGAGTGAAATCATTTGTCAACCTAGTAAAGCAGAATCTCCGAGATTTTATTACAGAATTTATCTGTTGTCCATAAGAATTAGAAGAACAAACAGAAACACTCATAAAGTGGGAAAAGGCCATGAAGGAAAGAAATACATCACGTAGAATTCCAAGATTCTTCAGTGGATCATACAAGCGCAGAAGAGGAAACTAATGAACGCAGGCAAATTAGTTGGACAAAAAAAAAAAAAAAAAAGAAAAAAAGGACAGGCACAGTTCTTAACAACGGAAAACTTACATCAAGAGAAGTAATAAAGCAAAATGTGACAGGCACAGTTCTTAACAACGGAAAACTTACAGCAAGAGAAGTAATAAAGCAAAACGTAACAGTAACCTTTTATTAAAGGCCTTTCGATCTTTTGCTAATGCTATTACAAGTTGACTTCAGACCAAAAATTGAGAAAGAAAAAAAAAAAAGAATAGAAGAAAAATCATACCAAAGCTCCTTGCTGGTGATGACTTCACTGGTGCCGTCCCTCTCGTGAATAGGGCAAAAGGAAAAAGAGAAGACTAAATAAAGACTTAAAAGAACATGCGACTTTCTGAGCTTTGACTAGTTGGGCTTTACCTTAACTGCTCTGCGATTCTTACAAAGGTTGTATCTGTCGTGTTGAAAGGGACGGACATTGACCGACCGATGAGAAAGACACACGCACACACGTGTATGTCTGTGTGTTTTTCCTTTGTGTCCCCACATGATTTTCTCTTTTATCCATTTTCTGAGGAATTGCATTTGCAGTGCTTCACTGATATACGGAAGGATTTTTTTGGTTTTTTCTTTTTCTATGCGATAGAACTAAGTTTAGTGATAGTGATTAAATATTTGTATTGAATATTATGTCAAGATTTGGTGCATTTATTTTGTTAGGTACATCATTAAGGGAAATTTACGGAAAAATACGCAATTTAATAAAAAGTACTATATTGAAACGATATAGGTACCATATTAGCGCGTGACCTGGTACGTAATACACATATAACAGGTATGTCAAGACTGAAAAAATGGTACACATAATCAAGCATGTACTTATATAAAAAAATTTCTGACATGGTACGGACTTGCAAATTTTTATGGAAAATTTCCGTAGATTCACATATCATTAATGCTATTAAATATCTTTACTATATATAAATAGATAGAGTAACCATTTAACTTTGTATGTCAAAGTATAATTACGATTATGCCTTCAATTTATTAAAAGTATATCACCTCAAATCAAATATTTTATATATTTACAAGCATAATAAAAAATAAAGTAAAATTTATATCTAGTAAAGATTTTGGATTTAAAAATTAACTGTTAAAATATCTAATTTTATATAGTTTTTTCAAATACTTTTGACTTTTGTCAAACCTTTTTTTTTCGAGCGCTTTTCGGCGTCGATCGCCGCCGCCTTTCTGATTTGTCTTGTCCGTAAAGAAAACATCGATGCTGTAGAACTTCAGGTCTACCACAACGTATATATAGGGCTCCGCCCGAGCAATTTCTAATTACACTTCGGAAATTGGAAGAAAGCCGAGTAAATCAGAGGTATCTTTAATCGGTGAGCTCGTTTGTGATTGAAGATGGTACGAGTTTTCTTCTCTTTTTATTTTCGATATTTGTTCGCCCAATTTCAAGTTCTTTTTTTTCGTCTGTGACTTAGGGATTGAGTTTCTCTTGTTGGTATGTTAGGGGCTTAATGGTTGGAAGGTATTAATTGAGTCGATTTTTCGTGTGTTGGGATTTAATCGTGTGTTTTGATGCGTGAAATTGGTCGTCTGATGGCTTAATCAAAGAAACGAAAAGATGACAAAATATGGTTCTTTCTGTAACTTGTGTCAATGGGTGGATAATGTTTCCATTGATCATCCTCTTTTCGAAGTAGTGTGGCAGTGTAACTTTGGCGATGCATTCATTGAAGGAACTACTTTTAATGGAACAATTTCACCTTATGACAAATAGGTTTCTGAGAAGGTTGATCATTGTCACTTTCCCCAGAATTCTGGGGAATAGTTATCTTCATGTCTTTGTGTGTTATTAGAGACAAGTGTATTGCCATTGATTAAACAAGCAATCTTGTAGACGTTCGTGCCAAATCACCAACCAAACTATTCCATGCGTATCTGCGATTTGTGATAAAATCGTGTACTGTGTAAGGGAATATATTGTGGATTTATGACTTCATGATGTCCCTACTGTTACATAATTGTTATTTTTGTCCCATTCAGACATCGACGATAATCGTAGGTGCTGCTTTGGGCACAGCTGCCTTGAGTGCTCCATATTTGATCAGAGCTTGGGGGCCATTTGCAGCTCGGCCCACAGCTCGAAGATTTTATCCCGGGGTTTTGAGAAGGTAATGTCGAGGCGCGAGGCTGCAAAGATTCTTGGAGTCAGGTGAAATATTTTCTGAACTTTTCCCTCAACCTCAGTTACTTTGATTCTGCAGCTTATTTTGCTTTTTCGAATCGATTTTTTAACAGTCGATATAGGTGAGCAAATTTGATTCGTGAATTGCATCTTACAAAGATATGGTTAAAATTTCAGGGAACATGCGGAATTGGTACGGATCAAGGAGGCTCATAGAAGAGCAAAGGTAGCCAACCATCCTGATGCTGGTGGCAGCCATTACCTCGCCTCGAAGGTCAATGAAGCCAAGGATATCATGTTGAAGAAGATCAACTCACAAGATTCCACTTTCTAGTTTCAATCGTGGGGCGATTATTTGATTAATCTTTTGTATAGCAGTACAATGTTTCAATTGATTGGGGAAATTGGAAACTTGCAGAATTCTTGGATTTGAAGCACCAAGCATATCCTATTTAATCATTTGTGTTCTAACACGTACTTTTCCTACTCACAAAATCCGAGCTTATATAATTTCAGAAATATGAAGGTGATGGGTAAGGGAAACTCAACGTAAATGGATTGAATGGTTTGAGAAGCTTGAACTTTGTGTTTGCAAGCAATTTTTATTGCATTTTATCGAGGTATGAGTGCTGATCTTGTCATGTGATTCGAATCGTATGATTTGGCGTTCGTATGTCCTCTAAAAAGAAATTTTCAGTTCCTGAGTGATGATGATCTCTCCATCATAGAGTTGTGCAGCAAAGCAAGAAAGTGAGGAAGCTTGAATTCTTGTTTGGATTATTTATCCAATACAATCATTTTGAGGCACGGCTGGGCTACAAAATATCCGGGCCTTGACTGTTAGCTCATCTTGCGGACTTCAATGGTATTACTAAATGCATTTACATATCTCAAGTGCATCATTCTTCTCCCTAGTCCACTTTCTATCTCTTGCGACGCAGTTATTACATCTCTGCATAGTTTCTTCAATCAGCGTTATCATATGGTTTTGAATTTTACCATCGAAGTGCGAGTGGGGGTTAAAATAATTCGACACGGCCTTTAATTGTGGAAAATATACGTGGCGGACTTTTTACAGCCGTCGATCGCTTTTACGATTGGCTTAAAGACCCATCTTTTCTGTCAGTGGCTCTTTTTTTCCTTCTCCTTACGCTGCTGCTGAGGTTGTTATGATGATGATAGGTCTCCATCAAAGCATCATAGTTCGTTTTCATTCTCGAAATCATTACTGCCTTCAAGATAGTGTAGATATTCAAACGCTTGAGCCGAAAGGCGAGGCTTTTGAGTTATTAATCCATTAATCTTATACGCAGAATAGCGTCGAAAGCGTAACGCATAAGACGCTAGCTATTCTTATGCGTAGCATAGCACTTCGCTTGAAAGTGTAATTATGTGCATGAAAGTGACATCTTTTTGCATCCCTTTCTTTCCACCTACTGTGAATTCTTCATGAGTTGTAGTAATTTGTACTCGAAAGACATTTTACTTCTGCTGCTTATGTAGTTAGTTGTCTTAATCTTTCTATAAATCCCCTAGACAAGGCAGATTCTGCTCATGATTATTTCGTTAAGAGATGATTTATAAGCCATGAATCACAATCCTTGATCTCTTGAAATGGTTGTGCTGTTATTGCCTTTTGGGCAGTTGAGAATCAAGAAAGTACATGGAGAATGGAGATTAGTTTAGATGTTAGAACCTAAGTAAATGAAGGGTAAGCAGTAATTAATTGTTAGTACAAAAAAAGGTTGTTTACTTGTATTTGAGAATGAGACTCTTAGGTAGGTAAAAGCTGGTGAACAGTCAATCACAACAGTTCTCAACTTGCAAAGGTGGTGATGGCATATATTAACTGAGAGCTGCTGTCCAAGAATAGTCTCAAGTTAGTTATGGCTTTTGAAATAAGTGTGATTATTCTAATAAAATTATATTGTTTCCCTTGTTATAAGTTATGGAATTATTATAAACATGTTGTCTCCCATAAGTTGATTTATTTTTGCGGATTTTTTCATTTAAAAATTGAACTTATTGGAGAAGTGAAATATATTCTTGCTTTATATAGTTTATGTCCAACCTTAAGAATGAGATCCATGTTTTTTTCTTTCAAAAAAGTGTTACCTATTTCATTAAAAGCTATCATGTAAATGGCCTAACAAATCGCTAGAAACTCATGTTTAGACCTAAACTAAATCGTAGGCGTTTCAACCGAACATTACATTGATTTGCTCCGAATTTCCTAAATGCGTTACATTATTAAGAATTTGGTTTGGCCTATTTACGATATTTCGTTTTGATTTTCCACAAATTGTTGTAAGTTGATAATATTCCATTCTTCTATTACATGCCACAATTTGTTTTTATATTTTATTTTTACACTTTTTGAGGGCTATATAGTCACGAATAAAGAAATGCACCCATATAATATATATATATATATATATTTATGTGTGTGTGTGTGTTTGTAATATAATATTTTCGTGTATATAATATACAATATTTTACATTACATATAAGTGTAATAGCAAATTTTGACTTAGATTAGCAGTTTAACAAACTCATGATGATTTAGGTTTCACATGTACGAAATCTATAGGCAATCAGTTTCTTGAGTTAGGTCTTGAAAAGCCGATCAACGCCTAAAACCCACACGCACTTCCTTCGCCATTAATTAAGTTATAACCACAATACCGAACTTTTTATAACTACTAACATATCAAACATTGTATTTTCTTTCTTACACGTGATCATTGCTCTCTGTTAGGTTGGAAACACATGTTTGTATTTTTCCCATGTATTTCCATCAAGAATGATTTTAGCTAATATTAAATATATGATGTATAATTTCTCACATCTGTTGACAAATAATTCTCACTCTGATTAAGTTCAGTTTGTATATATTATTATCCTAACGCACGATAAATATCAATAAATTTAGAGGGTTTTATATGGACACTAGACCATGTTTTTCAGAAATTTTGTGAAGAAAGATGTTGAAATAAGAACGACATTTACCACACCAAGCAACCTTTTTTCTTTTCAATTTACATCCACAAATTCTCTCCCACAAAACCAGACAAGGACAGAGAAAGAATTAGACATACCATCTGTATATTATATCTACATATACATACACTCATATACCCACACCTTTTTTTTTTTATACATGTGATTCCATGCATGTTTCCCCATATAAATACTAATTACAAAAAATGAGAATACGTGTATGTGTTATGTGTATGTTAGCGTTCGGAAAGGTATAAACACACACACACACACACGCATTATGTATGTATGTCAAAAACTCGTATGTATTGATAATATACACATGTAGCATACTGTAAATGATACGTATATCATATTGTATTACAAAAAACACACACACACACAACTAACAAAAAAGTAGATAGCTTTGTGTGCGTGTAAAAAGCCGTGGTTTGTTAGCCTATATGTTGCCTCAATAGGTGGTGATGGTCTGTCCAAATCTCTCCCACTTTCCTAAGCAAAGCCAATTAATTTGTTATCTATCTATGTACGTGTGTATCTGTGTTTATATCTATATAATTATTATTTTATCATCATTAATTGTCAATTACTGATGTTCATCTTCTATATATCCTCTCTTAGAATCCCTTCATTTGCTTTCTACTTCTCCAATATGTGTAATACATGAGAATATCTTACTGCAAATCGTTTTGTTCTCTCCCAGTTACTAATCGAAAGCAAGAATCTTCGATAAACAGATACACAAGCTAGAGAGTAGGGTTTTCTTGAAGTATGTATTAGAGGTTTCATTTCTTCAATTTCTTGATCTATGAATCTTCTTTCCCATCCTAGTTTTTTTCCTCTTTTTGTAACTACTACATCGTTGGTTCTTGCGCAGATTCAATCATGTGTAGTCGAGGACATTGGAGACCTTCTGAGGATGAGAAGCTTCGACTATTAGTCGAAAGATATGGACCACATAATTGGAACGCCATCGCTGAAAAGCTACAAGGTAGATCAGGTATGTAATATATAATCAATATATGACTCATGTATATATATATATATATGCATATATATATAGATGTAAGAGTTTGATTTAAGTTTCCTAAAGTTTATGTTTTATGGAAACATAGGAGATTGTTTTCCTCTCATCTTCACCTAAACGATCCATTCCCACCGATGTAGTCTTTTTTTAGGGTTTTCTCTGCGAAAACATGCAACGGTAACTAATTTTTAATCATCCAATGCAAAAAAAAGAAAAAAAGAAAACATTAAGAAGTTGGTAAGAATCCTTTACTATTGGAAAATAAGAACTTATCTAGCAGATTTTCACTATAATTCAGCTGGTAATGGAGGGAGTAAGACACTTTCTTATGTTTCACCTATCTGATTTTAGATTGAGTTTGATGCCCTAACATATGTCGTGCAATAAATGTTTTCAGGGAAAAGCTGTAGGCTAAGATGGTTCAACCAATTAGATCCAAGAATCAACAGAAGCCCATTCACCGAAGAAGAAGAAGAACGCCTCCTCGCATGTCATCGAATCCACGGAAACCGTTGGGCTATAATCGCGAGGCTTTTTCCCGGGCGCACTGACAATGCGGTGAAGAATCACTGGCACGTGATCATGGCTCGAAGATGCAGGGAAAGATCTAAATCATCATATAATGCCAAGAAATCGTCAAATTCGCAACAAATATTAATAAATAAAGTTCAAGAACAACCTCATCCAAGCTTATTATTCTCGAAGCACGACGATGAAAGATCATCAATATATCCGTCGACTTTAAAACATCAATTATTACCGCCTCCGTGCTATTGGAAGGTGCTCGAAAACGTACACGAGGAGAGTCATTTCGTGGATACAAATGGTGAGGGTATATACGTATGTAATAACGTGCATGCATGGATTGTGAACTATAACGTGTAATAACGTATATGTGTAAAATGCAGGAAAGAATAAATCGGTGGAGTTCTATGACTTTCTTCGAGTGAACGCTGACTCCAATAGGAGCGAAGTGATCGACCATGGAAGGCAAATAAGTAACGGCGACGAAGAAGAAGTAGAACAAAAAGCTGCCTATGATCATATTATTACTCCGATTAAAGCAAAATTTATAGATTTTCTATCTATGGAAGAGAGCTCTAGTCGTTAGAGATTAATCGATGATCGATCATTTTCATAATGTTGATTATAGTTAATTCAGCATCTTATAACTTGATTGGGGCTCATAGACTATACACATACGTAATCTTTTGTTGAAGCGATTCACATAGTTCCTTGCAATTCGACGACCTCGATGGTTGATTTCTTGACATTACGCACAAAATCTTATATTTTCGATCGTCGAATTCATATTTTATATATAGATATCCACGCTTACATTGAAGAGGGCTTTTCTTGACCTTGCACTCATAGTTATATGGGTTATGAAAAACTTGGGATATTCGTTGAAGCCATACCTTACATTTATTCAGCCAAATAAAATTTATTTCAACGACAGTATATGGTAATAATATGCCATCTGCAAACATCGAAGTCTACTCGGGGCGGAAGTTGTCCTTTTCAGTTGAAACTTAACAACGTGAGAGTGAGTGTGAAGAGAATTCACATCAGACAATCATCGAACACGATATTATTACACTTTTGTTCAATAAGATTTTGAATCAGATACCTCTAGTTAACATGTAGATAATTTCGTGACCAAACAATGAGAGGAAAATCCACCAAATTAATTTCAATCAATGGGGAAATACACCATCTTTCCGAGAAAAATATTGCAAGTAATACCAATTATCGCATATTCACGGGCTTTTTCGCAAACATTATACCAAAATATTACATGGGATGCCCCAATCTGTAGCAAAAGTACACGTGGACTATATAGTAATTTCACGATGGAAATTTAATGGCAAAGAAATTGGATATTAAGTGCTTGCTTGAACAATTGGCCAATAATTATGAAATTCATCTTCTCCATCGGTGAAATGAGCACCGGCAAGCTTTCAGTGATTTGAAACTCACCACCGCCGCATAACGTCGGAAACCGAAAATCGACGCAGAAAATACACAAATGGGCTCTCTTCCCACCCCATTCCTCGATTCACGACATCAATGCGAGGAAGAAGATCAAGAAAAAAGCTCGAAAGTCCCACAATGTCTAGATCGAACCCACCTCCTCAATCTCTTCGCATCCCAGCAAAAGTACCTCAATCATTTCTTCCAAAACCTCGACCTATCGCAAACCCTAGGTTTCACCCAATCCCTCCTCGCCGCAAAAGGAACCATCTTCTTCTCAGGCGTCGGCAAATCAGGCTTCGTCGCGCAGAAGGTATCACAAACCCTAATTTCCCTGGGGATAAAGGCCGGATTTCTCTCGCCGGTGGACGCTCTCCACGGCGACATCGGCATATTATCCGCGAAGGACCTCTTGGTTATGTTCAGCAAGAGTGGGAATTCCGAGGAACTGATCAAATTGGCGCCTTGTGCGAAGGCGAAGGGGGTTTATTTGATAAGCGTGACTTCCGTGAATCCAAATGGGTTGATGGGATTGTGCGATATGAACGTGCATTTGCCATTGGAGAGGGAATTGTGCCCTTTCGATTTGGCGCCAGTGACTTCTACTGCGATTCAAATGGTGTTTGGGGACACCGTGGCGATTGCTTTGATGGGGGCGAGAAATCTGAGCAGGGATGAGTACGCTGCAAATCACCCAGCTGGGAGGATTGGGAAGAGCTTGATCTTCAAGGTGAGGTTTTGAATGATGGATATTGAGCAACGTGTTTATGCGTTTTTGTTTCCTGAATCGTTTGATTATGCTTTCCTCGATTGCAATCGATGTTGATGATTATATGCGATCAAGAAAATGTGGTTGTTCGATGAATTTGAAGGGTCGTGAAAAGGATTGTGGTTGTAAGGGAATGGATGAATGTAGATTGCTCTAGCGAATCAGTTTGAGAGACGTTTAATGGAGGTTACGAATAGGGCTGTAAGTAAACGAGTCGAACTCGAGCTTAATGCTCGAAATTTCGAACTTTGATTTTGGAAAAGTTTAAAAAACTGTAGGCTCATCTACTCATCTTTCACCCCTAGTTTACGAATGTTTTCTTAAATTATGTCTCCTTTGGGTTAGTCAGAGAGTCATGCTATTACGTGGACCCACGAAGAATACTTGACCTAGTCGTACTTTTTTGGGTAATTGCAAATCGGCGTAAGCATTTCATACGAGCATATTTTAGCGCCGTTTTTTCCCGTATAGGTGAAAGACGTGATGAAGAAGAAGGAAGAGCTTCCCCTGAGCAAAGAGAGAGATCTAATAATGGATCAACTCGTCGAGCTCACGAGCAAAGGATGCGGTTGCCTTCTCGTTATAGACGACGGATATCGTCTGCTCGGGACGTTCACCGATGGCGATCTCCGTCGAACCCTAAAGGCTAGCGGGGAAGGGATCTTTAAGCTCACGGTCGGGGAGATGTGCAACAGGTAGTAGTGATTTTGTCTCCGAGTAAGTGTGAAATGACCATTATACCCTTGCTCGTCGGGCCCCATAATACCCGTGGCTACGAAGCCTTTAAGGCCAGGACGGTAATTGTGTAGTCAGTCGTACAAGTAAAATGCTACATGTTCAGCTTTATAATGAGAGTTATCAGCTCTGTGATGGAGAGCTAGGAATCCATTACAAAGCTGGCAACGCTACTGTGAAATGACAAAAATACCCTTAAAATTGAGATCATTAGCTAAGAAGTTTTGTATGCTATATTTTAATTAGCTTTTTTGGTCAAAGGGTATTTTTAAAAACAACCCCATCGCCTCGAAGAGTTTTCACTTTAGTATATATTTTCAGGAACCCGAGGACAATTGGTCCCGAGGCAATGGCCGTAGAAGCGATGCAGAAGATGGAATCTCCGCCATCGCCGGTGCAGTTTCTGCCCGTCGTCGACGAGGGCAATTTGGTAATTGGCATAGTTACGCTGCACGGATTGGTCTCCCTGGGATTGTGAGCGAGAGCGAGTTTCTTGTGCTATTTATTTGCTTTGTTTTTTTCATTTTATTGCATTTGTTTGTAAATTCATTTTTGAACGATGTGATTTATGTATATTGCATGTAAAAGTATGTAAAAGATTGCGAATTCAATTCCTTGCAGTAAATAAACTAGACGACGATATCCGTCTTCCGTTTCACTTATTTCTTCCCATTCTTCTGTTTCGCGTGTCCGACATAATTTTTCTCAACTCTATTTTTAATAAAAGATTATTTTAATAATTAAACTAATTAAACCATTTATATTAAAAAAGAATTTTTAATTTGCGTTTCCAATTTTCTCTTGCCATACTTTAAAAGTGTACTATAATATTAAAAAAATGTGATTTCTTAATTACGCGCCGACTAATTTTTGGTAAGTATTAGGTGGGACAGTATATAATTATTAAATGTAACGTGTAACTTTTCTGCGATAAAAAACAGCAAAATCTGTTGCGAAGGAGATTTTTAAGCAACGATCGAAGTGTGGAGCGTGACCGAGTGTTGTTATTTTGATTGACTGAGCAGAATTGGCCAAGCGCCGTCTTCAATTGGCAATCATGACTGCCCTTCCGACCGGCACAGCGCCGCCGCTTACTTCTGTCTCGGCAGCTCACCGTACCCTTTTCTTCCACCACCATAAACATTCTCCCACTTCTGATGCATTCACGGTGTAGTACTTTTTCTCGCTTAGTTGAGGCGCAATTTAGCTGTTAGTGTGCGTTGGCTTGAATAGTTTAGTTCCTGTGATTTTCAGTTATTTGTGAAATCAAGCAAGAATGTGCTTGGTTCTGGCGCAGCGTCAAGAATCGTGTTGAAACCGCCGCTTGCATCAGTTTCGTCACTTTCTTATGGTATTGCTCGAAAACCTCGTTATAGTTTTTCTCCTGTTTCGGAAATTAGCTTGTGCAGATAGATACATGAATTTTCTTACTTTTTCTTTACATTGGTTGATGTTTATCAGAAGGTAATGAAAGCAATGTGTACTACGATGCGGAGCTTCGAGCTGTTCTTGAACTGGCTACTGATTCTGAGTTATATGAAATTGAGAGGATTTTATTCGGCCCAAGGTGATTGCTTTACTCTATTATTGAACTTGGTTTGGCTTGAATATGATGTTTCAGTTAAATTATCCGATGGTTTAATTTAGAGCACTTTTGGTGTAATTTTGTAATGTTGCGCTGTCCGAAATTTCTATTTGACGGAGACTTTTTATTTTCCATAAGCTTATGTATGTATGCCTTTATGTTTTCAGCTATTTCAGCCCATTGTTGAAATCGATAGCGAGAAGATCTGATATTGATCACATTATGATTGGTGAAGATCCACAAGAAAGGGAAAATTTTATCTCAATGCTCGAGTCAAGATTCTTGTTCCTAGCTGCTGATGCTCGGTCGACTTTAAGGTTATTCCTTCGCTTGCATTACTCTGTCTTCTGATTGCGATATGCATTCACAAAACAAGCGAGTGATATAGATAGACATATATGCGTGGAGTGGTAGCCTTGCATGTCTTCATTAACTGGTTTCTACTAATGCATATGGATGATATAGTAAAGGAGAATTCTACAAAATGTATCTACTATCTCGAAAGATGTTACGCCAATGCTATTGCTTTCTTTTAATTCATTTTGAATCTAAGGTCAAATTTGAAGTTGTTGATCTTTCAATTCCATGCCAGGGGTTGGAGGCCAACATATAGAAAGGTGTTGCTTGAAGTAAGGAAGAAATTAAATGTACCTTGTTCAACCAAATTGTCCGCCGAAGAGCTAGAAGTAGAGATTTTCCTTCATCTTTTACAAGAGTACGCAAGGTAAGGGAAGATTTGTCTCATTTCTAAATAAACGAGTGCTTGTTATTTCGCCAAACTAAAAGCAACTTACACAATATAATGCAAATCTTCAACCTGAATCTTCATAGTAATTGTATTCTTTATGTCCCATAGTGAAAACCCTGAAAATACATCAAGCTCTAAGGATGAGCCTAAGAATCGTGATGGAGGTAATGACCTTGAATTTGGACTCAGTAAATGGAAGGTACAACAGCATGCAGCTTTAGGCATCGGAGCATCAGATCTCCGCCAATTACTATTAAAGGTATTTTTTTTTTCTATTTAAACATCCCCTGCCTATGTTTTATTTTCTCATCAACTTCCTTTTTGTGGTTAAACTACCTTAAGGGCGGTGGGATGCTAACGCTGGAGAAACTGTTGGAATTGGTAAGCTGTTAATGTCAGATACAATTTTGTCGTACGTTTACACTTCAATACCCTTCAAATGTCTCTACAGGTTGGGAGAAAGTTATCGACCAAGTTATTTTCAGAGGCTGCCAATTACCAAGTAAAGAAAGAAGTGATAAAAAAGGTTTATCAGATAGATTTAATTTGCGTCTATAAACCTTCGCCATTCGTTATATATAATATAAGGATTCTTGAAGTCGTTGAATGCTCTATGTATAGGCTGGGCAACTAGCAGCTATCAACCTCGAATCGAAAGCCTCTTCTCTCGTTGCTAGACAGGTTTCAAATTTGGTACTTGACTTGATTGCGGTGCATTATTGTATAAGGAGACACTTATTTCAATAAACGGACATTCTTCTCTTAAAACAGGGTTTAAAAAGTGCTGCTGCTCGTTATTTGGGGCTTCGTAGTTTATCGCAGTTAGTAGGTCCACTGTAAGGAGTTCAACATTTTTTTTTACGCTTGTTGTAGGAGTATTAAATGTGGATTTTCTCAGTGATCTCAAATTTGTAAATTCATTCAGCTTCTATTACATCATGTGTAGTATGTGGGGTACATTGTTGGCCGACGTTGTCATTCAAATGCTAGGAACCGACTATGCGAGGATATTGAGAGCTATATACGCTTTCGCTCAGGTAATTTCTTGTGTTACTTTAATTTATTTGATTAGAGCCATATGCCGATTAACAATGCTAGTTGTTTTTCTTCAGATTCGAGTCTATCGCTCCCACAGAACAGAATCCGATAATATGTGAGGATATGTTCGTGTTCTTTATTTTAGGGAGGGAGCAATAAGGTTACATCTTTTCATAGTTTATTCTTTGATTCTGCTTGTATATAACTATCTATCCGTCGTCTGAACGAATTCGACAACGTTTATACCGTTCCTAGTCTGTACTTAGCCAACATAAAAGTATGCACTTTTTCATTCAACTAAAACCCAACGTCTTACAATTGTCGAGTTTTGTTCTTACTGTCTCGACGGATCACCGTTCATCATACATTACATACACTAATGTACCTAACTAAACCAAAGAAAGGAAATTGTTAACCTAAGAAGAACTAACTAACCAGGCTTGTGTCGTTTGGACAATTTGGCGGCCACTTTGATCATGTTAGATTTAGCAGCGTCGAGCAATGGGTCTGATTCGATAGCCTTGTTGAAGCAGAACTTGGCTTCTTCTAAGAGACCCTCGGCTACAAAGACGAGGCCAAGATTATTGTAGGCTGGGGCATAGCCCGGTTTCAGTTCAAGGGCCTTACTGAACATTGCTTTTGCGGTCTCGAATTTTGCCAGCTGGCGGT
Source organism: Craterostigma plantagineum (assembly GCA_027422505.1). NCBI lineage: Eukaryota > Viridiplantae > Streptophyta > Magnoliopsida > Lamiales > Linderniaceae > Craterostigma > Craterostigma plantagineum. Next base: position 2,077,452 of record JAPQWV010000035.1, read on the forward strand.
ATAAATTCCCGAGGTTTGAGAAGATAGCATGGGCATGTTGAGAAGAGGCTAACGATAGTGCGTGCTTGTATACTTTTTCAGCTTGGGATGATTCAAGCAGCTGTAGCGAGATGCCTAATAAACCAGCAGAAGGAAATTGAGAAACGTAAAAAGGAAAACAGTTAGGTTAACACAGAGACAAACCAGAAGTTACCAAGATTTGACCAGGCGTAAACACAATCGTTGAGACGAGCAATTGCTGCCTTGAGGTACGTCTGGGAAGTTTGAAACTCTTGCGTGGACAGACAATGTAGACCGATTTGGTGCCATTGTATGGCATCATCGGGATCTTCTCCTATCGACTGATTAACAGATAAAATGAAAAAGAAAAACGAGTAAATAGATATTAGCAGTCCTTTGATTAACCCAGTAAAAGGATGTGAAATGAGCCATGAGATACTGATCCAAGATATGATAAGTTTTGCTTTTAAGGATGATTTAGAAAGTGAGTTGCGTTGACCTGCTTTAGACTGTGCATAGCACGCTCCTTGACTTCCTCTAATTCTTTCGGGTCAATGTCATATGCTGCAACGATCTCATGTTGAGCTTTGTGAACCAATGCAAGGCCTGCCCATGAGACGGGCGGGTCAATAATTGATTCGCCTTCTCTTAGTATGGAAGCCATCTCATTTCCAGCCCACGTGAGCTGCTCATTAGGATTTTGGGACCTCTCAGCGTCTCTAACACGATGAACTCCAACAGCATATCGTGTCGCTAAACAATTTGGATCCAACTTTCCAGCCTAGCCGGGGTGACATGTATTTCCACAATATCATTCACAATGGTTTAAGAAAGTGTAAAAAGCTCAGTTATCGGAGAAAAAGGCGTAAAAACGTGTGAAAAGCAAAACGTTGAATTCTTTTAGATATATGATTGTACTCGAGGAGCCAGAAGGTACCTTTTCTAAGCATTTTCCACCACTTCGGTGATCACCGAGCAAATAATAGGCATTGGACAAGTTAGTCCAAATATGAGCTGCTTTGGTTTCAGCTTGCACAGCCGCTAATAGACACTCCTTTGCAACATTGACAGCCATGACGTTCTCCGTAGGCGCGTGAGCATAGGCACTTTCACCTTCGCACGCAAAAATGTTATTAGTTAGATTCAACATTTGACGCAAACACATTATTAATTTCGCATGTGGAACAGGTAAAGCCAGGCAATCGTATGCATTTGTTGAGAAGATTACCTGTCATAACTGATCCATATTTATACAAAAGTAGAGCACTGTAGTTTACTAATGCTGCTGGGTGATTCTGATCTTTTAAAACCAAATCCTGGAAACACTTCTCTGAAAGTTCAAGGTAACCACTGGACAAGTTGTCATAAAAGATAAAATCAGCAATTTATGAGTTAAAAACGAACAACATATATACCTGACTGTAAAACAAACGATAGACCTATGAGTCTAAAACAAACGATGTACCTGACTGTAAAACAAGCACTAGTATGGCATAGCTAAGCTTACCCTTGAAGATAGGCAACTCCAAGGTTCCCTAGGACATTCAAGTTCCCAGGGGCAATCTCCAACAAACAAGTAAACACAGATATAGCACTCTGTGGAAGATAATGAGTTATATTAGATATCAGCATTTTGTTAGGTAAAATTTTCGTTTGACAAGGATTTTTCTTTCGCAATGCACCTGCAAGCGACCGGTTCTTAAAAGTAGTATGCCTAAGGTGTTCCAAACAGATGCCTGTCTATCATCTGACTCCATGGACTCCTTAATCTTGAAACATATTTTGTCAAGTTCTTGAGAATCAAGTTCTTTCTCTGAGCTACAATTCTCAAAGCTTTCTAATAGTATACACTGCAACGCAATGACACCAACGTAGACTTAAGTAAGAAGCTACGATTATGGAAACCTCAAGTTTACTAGCCATATAATATCTTGGGGGATGTTAAAGAATATTAGAGACAAATGGTTTGCCTACCTGAGCATGGTGAACCTGAACCACTGAAAGTAACTCTGGCCTATCAATTTCTTCTTCAGAGCGAAGTAATATCTCCTCGGCCTTCTCATATTCTGGGATAGCCTACACATTTTTCAAGAGTTAAAATTATAAAAATCATAAATACAACTGACAAGAAGTTAGCTGCAGATCAAATGCATACCTTTTGAGGTTGACCCATTCTTTGATACATCAATCCGAGTATGAAATGAGCATGCATGTTCTTGGGCATCTTCCGTGCAACATGTATCAATCCCTGTAATAGATGCAAGCTAAATCAATTCTTTCAACTCGGAGAAAATTACATATACATCCAAATACTTGGTCAATCCTTTTGTGCAATGCCCAAACCAATATTAGCAATCAAGCAACCTTTACAATAATCGACTAGAAGAAGCAAATTTAGCTTAAGCAGTGAAACAGCCACAATGCAAAAGATGGAAAAGATGAATGCCAAACTTACAGTTTTAATGCTGCTAACTTTTTCCTCACGCACAGCCGTAACCCCTTGATTAATCTGCTCAGCATCTAATTCAGTTCCACACAAGTCGGATGGATTCTCCACCTTACTAGCTTTTGAACGGAATTTCCCAACTTTTTTTGATATTGGAACTTCTACATCCAGAGCTTCGACATCTCTTCCTATGGCGTTTACGTGTTCCACTGTAGTCTCATCAGCCTCTATCCCCAATGAGCCGCCACTATGCTCACTGGAAGACAAACAAATTCATATATAATTGACAAGCAATGACTGTAATTCCCTAGCTTACGCAACAATAGCAACCTACTTAGACAATATATGCTGAGACGAAAATGCTATTGTAGTCTCACGAGTCACCATTCTAAAAAATTGAAACTTTAGGGTTCTAATGAATATAAGACGCTAGAAGAAACAAACGAGAATATAACTGCTGTTTCTATACCAAAAACTAAACCCAAAGAGTAAGTACTATTTTTTCAGCCCGACCATCACTAGCCGAGGGTTCAATTTGATCGGCGAAGAAGAGAAGAAAGTGTCAAAAGTAAACTACAGTGTTTCCCAATCAAATGAGCCACGGATGTCAGCTGCATTTAGCACATAAATGAAAATGCAAAACCTAAAACTAAATCACACACAAAAAAATCGCCATAAGTTTGTGATCACATCACACTCATCACTAACAACACAACTATTTTTCCCTTGATGTATCACATAACAAGGAGACAGTAATAAAAAAACACCACCAACAACAACCAAGTCAACAAAAGAGCTAAAATCAGAGACCTTGACTTGGAATTATTAGTACAAGGAGGAGGAGGAGACCCGTAGGCATCGGATTCCGGTGGGTCAACGTTCAGGTCAGCCATAACAATCGGTCTCGCCGGCGGCCGTGGTGGCGGCGGCTCCTTGCTGGAGTCGGCGGCTGCCGCCGAGGGATCATGAAGCCGAGACATTTGGTATAAAGCCTCGAAATCTGTGAATTGATACTGTGAAAGAAAGAGTGATATCTTGCAGAATGGAGATTGTGTTTCCGTAGAAATAGGTTTCGGTCGCAGGGCATTCCTTTATTTTTTGGGGTAATTTCCATAGAGGTCCCTCATAAGTTTCATTTAGAATTCAGGCCACGTTAGGAAAATTTAGTTTTAATGATTCGATTTCTGCAGTACCACTTAACTACTTTGAAATAGCAATATGTTGAAAATTTAACACAAAATGACCATCTGCGACCAGTTAATAATCATCCGATATCAGTTCATTTCTAAAGACTACTTCATTGTTCTAAAATAACAATATGTCGAAAGTTTGTAACACAAAACGATCATCCTATACAAGTTTATATAACTTCTATACCACTTTTTTAAATTAGGTCCTTATCTAAATTTTACAGAAATTGGATCCTTTAAACTAAAGTTTCTTTGTAGGGCCTGAAACTTAAATAATTCCCGACGGGACCTAAATTCAAATATATCCTATTTTTTGACCTTTCCAATTTTTTTTTCTCTCTCGATATTTTAGTACAAATTGTTCTTGCCACGTGGAGGTGTTCGGTAATAATTTCTCTTTTGAAATATAGACATATATTTCTTCGGAGCAGTTATAGAGAGGGGTCTTTACATAAGTACCTATTTGGATAAAAACTTGTAATTTAGTACCCTGTCAGGATTTTTTTATATGTGGGTACCTAACAGAATAAATTTTTTGTACATAGGTACCCGTTCCCCGAAGGTACACCATATAACAAATTTGGGTACCCTATATCAACACATTTGAGTACCCTATATAACAGAAAATGGTACGACGTATGCTACATTTAGGTACGCCATATGTAACACATGTATGCCGTATGTACGACGTATGCTACATTTAGGTATCCTATATCAACGTGTTATGGTACGCAATATACACACAGGAAGGTACGGCATGACTAAATAAACTGGTAAAAATTAAATCTGGTACCAATCTGTAAAATTTTCTCACATGGGTAAGTATGTGTAAAAATCTTATTCAATTGGGTAGTTATGTGTAGATGTACCTTATAGAAATTTAGTAAATATATTTCTTCTTGCTAAATAAAATCTCAGTGCCAATTATTTGTTGTCATTTGCCCAATTGACTATTGCTAAAAAAATTTCTAAATTAAACGCCACCAACAATTTTCATAAACCCAAAAGAATATCCCTTTCTGCTCCAAATAAATTTCTATTTTGTCTTTGAAAGTATGTCCGTTGATTTACTGTACTCGGCGTTCATCCGTTTGAACACTGAATTTTGGAGACCCCTAATTCCATTCCAAAGGAATTTGTGTGAATCGAAGCAAATACCTCCAAATCAAATATAATAAAGCAACTCTGCATATTTTACCTACATTTCCCAATCTAGATCTATACGAGTCGACTTGTAAATTATTTCTTTATCGAAAGCCAACTCTCGCGCCTAAATTGAATCTTCCTAGTAAAACAACTCTACATTTTTTTACGTACATTTCTCAGTCTAAGTCGACTTCCAAGTTACTTCTTTCTTGAAACTCAAGTCTCACGTCTAAATCTAAATCTTCAATATATAGTTATATACCCAAGGCCTAAAAGAAGAAAAAGAACAATACCATTTCTCGAAAATGGCTTCACCCACCAACAACCCAGCGCTCGGACCCGACTCCGACGACCCGCCATGCGGGCCGGGCCTTGAGCTCGCCCAATTCGCGGCGGGCTGCTTTTGGAGCGTCGAGCTAGCCTTTCAGAGGGTGGTCGGCGTGGTCAAGACCGAAGTGGGCTACACCCAAGGTCACGTACCCGACCCGAATTACGAAGCGGTTTGCACTGGTACCACCAACCACGTCGAGGCGGTTCGGATCCACTACGACCCGACCCTCTGCGAATACGCCGCGCTGCTCGACGTTTTCTGGGGAAAACACAATCCCACCACCCTCAATCGTCAGGTCAAAATCAATTCTTCATGGAATATCTTCTTTTTTCTCTTTTGGGTTTTTTTTTTGGGATTTCTCAGTTTTCAATTATATTTTTGTTTTTTTCGATTTTCTTCTGTCACAAGGGAGGAGATGTTGGGACACAGTACATATCGGGCATATATTATTACAGCGAGGCGCAGGCGAAGCTCGGCGGAGATTCTTTGCAGGCGAAGGAGAAGGAGCTCAACGGTCAGAAAATCGTCACCGAGATTCTGCCGGCGAAGGCCTTTTATTTGGCCGAAGAGTATCACCAGCAATACCTCAAGAAAGGCGGCGGCAGAAATGGCCGGAAACAGTTCGCCTCCAAAGGCTGCAACGATCCCATTCGTTGCTACGGCTGACTTTCAAAATCTCTTCTTTCACAGCTCTGTGAGTCTAATCCATGTTGTCAATGATTGCGAGTAAATCGTTTTCATATGCTTGTTAAAGATCCTTTCATCATTAAAACTGATACATATACTCTCAACCAAATAGATACGGCGAGTAAACAATTCTTGAATATCTTAGTACACAAATTAGTAGAAATTCTTAAAATCTTTGAGTTGATTTCAGAGCTCGTCCTTACGATTAGCTTCGCTTGGACCGTCGGGGTTGTTCGAAGAGTTCTTGATAGGATAAGACGCTTCCATAGCTATACCACACAGTCCTTCCTTGGCAGATACTCCGCGCTTCATCCTTATGTAACCCTTTTCGCCCCATTCGACGCCCCAAGAATTCTTCACTATCCAATACTTTGTGCCGTCGAGCGTCGCTCCGTAGCCCACGATCGCCACGCCATGGTCGAGCTCCGTCCCGCATTCTCCTTCGAACACTCCCTGTGAAAAGATAGTCAGGCGCAAGTTAGATTCTTTTTCTTCTTTCTTCGTCCAAATTCTTACATCGTCGTCGTTAAAAAAAGAGAACCCTAGTAATCGGATGAATGAAATGAGATTGAATAGCTTGTGAGTTGATGGACTACTCTGACTAAATTGGTTTTATGATCAACTTATGCGGGTCAACTCTCCTCTTAAGTGGGCCAATGTTAGGCCCAATAACGAAATTTCGCAATCGTATTATTAGGGTTTCGTCGTATACCTCATAGTAGAACTGGAAGTCCGAGCCGCTTGCGTCTATGGCGACTGAGATGGGCTGATTAGCTGCTGCTTTGAGAAGCGCTTCCTCGTCGTTCGCCGGGACGTCCTCGTGCCCGTCGATCGCCACTACTGGTGAATTTACCTGAGAATTATTTAGCAGAGTTTTTATACGTCGCAATCGAACACACACACATATTTTATAAAAATTGGCATTACAGTCAGTGTTTTAAATAGCGTGAGATAGCGCGTTTCGTAGCGCGCTATGGCGCATTTTAGCGGAAAAAGGCGTTGAAGCGAAAAAAATGATAATTTTACCTTTTTGGCGTCGCATCTTCCATCCGAAGCAGTGTAAGGATAGTTCTTCTCGGTAGTAATCCCGCCCTTCTTCTTGATGAAGTCGAAAGCTAAATCCATAAGCCCTCCATTACACCCCTGGTTTTGGGTCGTGTCGCAGTCAACCAATTCTTGTTCGGACAGAGAAACGAGCCTGTTCGTCTTGATGTGGTTTATCCCCTCGACCGCCACCACTGTCGAAAACGCCCAACAACTCCCTGCCAAAAAAAAAAATCCCGCGATCGTAAGCGTAAATTCTTTAACTATTTACGGTTCCCATAAGATCGAATCTTTATTATTTACCGCACTGCCCTTGATCTTTGATGGGAGTCACGGACCCTTTCTTCCTCCAGTCGACTGAGGGAGGAACGCTCTGTACGTTTTCGTACATGAACGTATTATTGCCGCTATTCGAGCCTCCTTGCAGCATACGATGATGCTTGATCTTCGAACTGGCGTATAATTTCCTAAATTCTTGGCTGGACATGTCTGAGAACTTGTTCAGCTTAAGCTTGTAGGGCTTGTCAAGTTTGTTCACTGCTGTGACGTGGCGGGCGTTGGCCTTGAATACGTTGAAGCGCTTGTGTTTTTCCTCGATGCTTCTAGAAACCGTGTGGTGGCTCCTCCACCTTTCGTACATGTCCCATAGTTTCTCCTCGGTTTCTAGCTCGTGTTCCTCGAAATCGAAGCCTTGGGAGAGGGTGAAGAGTAGGGCTAGGGCTAGTATGATCACTAGAGAAAAAAGCTTCATTTTTTGTTGTAGTAATCTTAGGTAGTGTGTTCTTTTTGTTGTAAGATGAGAAACTTGAGAAAATGAGGTTTCCCTTTTGTAGTGGAACTATTTGATGGTTGCTTTATGGGAGAAACAATTAAGAAATGAATGTTATGGAGGAGTTATTGACTGAGGGTCAAAAAGATGGGGTGATGAAGAAAGGAACAATCATGCATGGAGATGAAGGGTTTCTTCTTACGCTTTGTGTTAGTGTTCTACTCTTATCTCTTCGCACATATTAAGACGTTTGAACTGATAAATGAGAGATATATGGGAGCATATTAAGCTTATATATTAATAAATATATTTAGAAAATGTGATGCAAGCGTCTGTTATGTTGTTGGAGAATATTCAAGTCCACACGATATCTTGCAAGTAGTAAGCATTTGGAGTTTATAGGGCACTTTATTTGGTTATTACCAACTGAAATCAGACATTTTCTTTGATCTCTTTTTTGTTTTTTTTTTTAAAAAGAACATTATCAATATTTATGCGTCGCAACAGTGTTGATACTGTTTACTTTCTGGGTTGTCTTTTTAGTGATTAATTAAGTTCAAGTGTACACTCAACGCCATGAAAAAATATTCCTTTCTACACATGATAATTTATGATTGAGGATTTATATAAATTAGATTGCAAAGTAGAATATCCCATGATTTGGCTTACGAAGCATTCTTAATTTTCGATTTTAGACCACTATATTTGGTTATTACAAAATTAAGCCACTAAATGTCTTCCATCATTTTGTTCTGACAAAAGAAATTGAACTCTAGACGTGGAATATTTTAGGCTTACTTGGTCGTTGACATTGAATATTCTCAAGTACAAGTTACGGTTTATTTTGTAGAAAATTATACAAATTTATTCCAACATATAGTTTCGAATATAATGAGCCAAAATTTAAACCAACATACTTGGCTTGATAATTTTGCCGAAATATATAGATGGGGTTGTATTTGAAACCAAATTTTGTTCACTAGTGTACGCTAGATTCACGTGACGAATTACCACAAGTTTAACTTTAATTCCCATCATTTTCCGAAAATAGATGATTAAACTTTGCGTCAAATTTCGTTAAGTTCAAGGGTGCTGTCATAAATAACATGGTTAACTTCATAAGCTACCAAGTGTTGCTTCTAAAGCTAGATTTACGTAGCTTCTCAATTTTACCATCGATCACCTAAATAATAGAAGGGATTAATCAAGAAAATGACTTTAAAGTTCAATAGATGGAAAATCAAGAAATAATTGAAAAAAAAAAAAAGAAAGAGAATATTACAGATACGCTTAAACCTTTGTGGGCTAAAAGAGATAAGCAAAGTTATTGGGCCGAACGCAGCTCAGGCCCATTAACCTTTTTAGTAAGGTTAGACTAGTCTTTTAAGTATTTTCAAATATGTTTCTTCAATATTTTGCTAAATAATCCAAGAGGATTGGTAATTTGATGAAGTAATATACTCGTCGTCACTCTTCGACACAGCTCTTCGCGTCATTTCCACGCTACAATGGAGGTAGTAATATCTCTTTCTCTCAAGGAAAAATTCAGGACATGCATATGTGTACATTGAGATAATGAAAAAGTTGCATCGGTGGATATTGTTGCTGTTTAGATGTTGGTCAACGGCTCATCATGAGGTCAATGTTGCAGCTGGTGACGATCGGATTATACGCAGATGGATTTAGTGTTGTTTTGATAATTTATGATGAACTTTGTGCAAGGAATTGTTAATTGTTTGTTTTATATAAGTCGTAGGAATTTGTATCGTCACTGCATATTGATTTGAAAAATAGCTGGAAAAAAAAAAGTTAATGAATTTAGGAAAACATGATGTCTATCCGTGATATTTGTGACTTTGATCGGCTAAAAAGTGAATTGTGATAGGTACAGAAAAGACACATGCCATTGGTGTATGTAGAGAGTTTTAGTTTCATCTTTGGCAACACAGACTGCAATCTTAATTAGGTTATGCTGTTTTCTAAAGCTTAAATCTCGATTTTCAAGAGTTAATTGGGCTAGTTTGGATTATTCTCTCCTTCCCTGCTTCATTATCGGGTTTTTTTTATTATTTTCAAAACGGATATAAGGTAGATTCCATAAGTTCTTTCTAGGTTTTTCTAATTCCAATTGTTGGACTATTTTATGGGTTTTTCCTTATACTTTCATCAACCTTTTATTCTATGTTTGCTCGCAGCGTTACTATGCTGGAAGTAGTATCAGGAGCAACGAAAAGATGGTTTCACACTTACAGAAATATGGAGTGATTAAGTCCGAGAAAGTGGGAGAAGTAATCAAAGCAATTGACAGGGCATTATTTGTTCCAGAAAGTGTACCACCATACATTGACAGTCCGATGCAGATTGGCTACAATGCTACTATTTCTGCACCTCATATGCATGCTGCGTGCCTCGAATTGTTGGAGAACCATTTGCAGCCTGGAATGCATGCTTTGGATGTTGGTTCTGGTAATTTATATTTTCATAGCTCATGGCCTCCAAAAGTATTGAGGTTTCCTTTAATGTGGCTTATCTACCACATTGTTGGCTCGTGTTTTTGATTGTTAAAGTTTTGAAGAAGCGTGCATTCGTTACCTGCAATAATGAAAAATTATGGTGTTTCTGATGAGATCGCTAAAAAACGTGCAATTTACTAGTTTCATCTTGTGCTCTTGCATATCTTGAGACGGCTCTTCTTGTAGGTACTGGCTATTTGACTGCCTGCTTTGCTGTTATGGTTGGGACTCAAGGCCGTGCTATTGGTGTAGAACATATCCCTGAATTAGCTGAATTCTCGGTGAAGAATATTGAAAAGAGTGCTGCTGCAACGCTAATGAAAGAAGGAGCGCTTCAAATCCACGTCGGAGGTATTTCACAAGCTTGTTTGTTGGTTTCCGTTTCAGCACTATATGATTGCGTTCATACTGAAATTACAAAGTAGCAGATCCTCTTTATATGTTTGGTGATCCAAATTTTGTGCAATGGGTTCGGTGCTGTGTTTATATACGTTTCATGCTCTCGGTTTAATGTTGTGCTTTTGCATTGTAATAGATGGAAGGCAAGGGTGGCCCGAGTTTGGACCATATGATGCCATTCATGTTGGGGCTGCAGCGCAGGAAATTCCTCAGGCACTCACCGATCAGTTAAAACCCGGGGGCAGAATGGTAATTCCTGTGGGGGACGTCAACCAATACCTGCAGGTAATTGACAAAAACATCGATGGAACTATAAGTGTCAATAACGAGCTTGCTGTTCGTTATATTCCATTAACGAGCAAGGAAGCACAGCTTCGAGGTTTCTTATAGTAGTACATTATCAGCTCTACTACTCTTGTTTGTTATATAATTCGTTATGACAGCAATATAATTGTACACAAGGTCAATCCTAATGCCCTTGAATAATGTAGATTCTAATACCAATGCCACCAGTTTGAACTTGAAAGACAACTGTTATTCGTTGCAAAGCAGTAAGTAAGATAAATCCAAATTACCATGAATTTCATATGTTCATTTACGCCCATTCTTTGTTTTTCTACTCGTTATGCTGTACATTACCCCAGTAGCTTTTCCTCATATTTCCTCAGTTGTAACATTCATCATGCATTATGCAGTCTTTCCTAGTATAGAACCTCTATTTGCTTGTAGCTACTATCATCGCTTCGAAGATCGACGGTAAGTAGTCCATTCTCAGAATCATAGGTAAACTCCTCGAGTCTCTTGTCAACCTTGCAAGAACTTGGTCTTGTACTCGAATATGCTCCAAACAATCCCGACCCTCTTGCCCTGATTGTTACTGAATCATCGAAACAGCAGTCATCGACTGCTCCCCCCGAGTTGTACATGTTGATGAGTCCGATGGGCGCAAATTGAACATAGTCCATGAAAACCTGTGGATAATCAGTTGCCCATTAGATCAGTCTTTCTTGGATAGAAGAGTTGAATTAGTTTCGTCCCGTCCTTACTTTTATCGGGGAGACGGTGAATATTTCGCACTGTAGTGTGCTTAATGTCACTTGGATTCCCTCGTTCTTGTATACTTTAGAAAGGGTGCCTGCGACATGAAATAAGTTTTTCTTCGATTATTACGTTCGTTTCTTTAAATTGATACGCTATTTGGGTTTTAGGGGATTTACCTGAATTGAATGCGTATACAACGCATTCTCCGTTCCATGATTCATCTGCCATGTCTTGTAGAAACTCGACGTCGAGAGGGCGTACACGTCCTGAAATAGGGCTTTGCGATCCTCTTGACGAGCCCATGTTAGATTCTTTCATCGGCCAACTTCCCGCCCCTTGGCAGTTGAAAACTCCGACAACTCCATTTACCTTGTTAAGGTTCCATATCTTCAGCAAACTGTCGCCAGAATTCGAAAAATAGTTAGAAAAAGATAGGCTATATCAGTGTTTGAGTTAGATAAGATATTTTTATTGTGTACCTTTTGCCATCCATAACTGGATCGGAAAATAGACAATCTTTCGTAGGTCTACCGGCGTATCGTGCCCTTAAGATCGAACCGTCGGGTAGAACGAGCTTCTTGAGGATATTGAAATCGTGTTTGTTTGGCTTATCACTGTGAATGAAGAAACAGACCCGTTAATTGGGTATATGCAGTTTTGTTGATGATCTATGTAGTGATAGTTAGGACGTAGGTCGTTTTTTTTTTAACCTCACATAGACCGGGCATCCGCCTATAGCTCTGGCGGCGCCGTGGAACTCGGCCGTGATGTGGTCGCTCTGCATTTAGTTCTATTTCATTACATGGAATTTGAGCATATGATATAGTGTTAGAAGGATATGTTTCCTTACATGGAACATGTCCCAGTCTGGTACGACCACTTCGCCTAGAAGCAGACTGTTGAATGAAACCGTGGCGATGTGTAGCGTCTGAAACATCGGTTCGTTCGGCATGAAGTCCTCCGATGCTCGAGCAGTAGCACTCCTCTTTGAGCTAACAAAAACAAAAAAAAAAAAATCATCAGATTATTATCGTAATTTCCTTTTTGTTGTCACTCAATCGGCCATGAGCTTGCACCACACACTTTGAATGAGACAAATCCTTGAGGCCAGCATCAGAAGTCAAGGTCCCTAGTGGATTTTGAACCGAGACTTCCAACTTGAAGTGTCCCTTGTCTAACCACTGGGTCATGCCCTTCGGAACAGACTATTAGTATACTTCTATCAGAACATTATAAATAAAGCGATCCAAATAGTAACTACCTGAAAATCAAATCGGAATTGTGACTCATGCAACAAATCAAGTTGTTATCCCCGAAATTCCTAGCTATCGACTCGTCGAGCGCTTCGTAATACTTCTTCGTGATGGAGACCCTCCCGCCATGTCCCGAACCCAGAGCCTCGATGAGGTTCTGAACGTCTACCTTGACCCCGTCTGCGCCGTTGCTCGCCAAATAACCGTGCATGTCGTTATAAAAATCGTAAATCTTCTCTGGGTCGATAACTCCCACTCCGTACTTCTCTAGACTGTCCATGGCTATATCTCTCAAGTTCCCGATACTCCCGGGAGACAGCAATGGGTAAGCGAGCTTTGGGTTGTATTTCTTTAGGGTTTCGTTCGAGGGGTGAATTCCTCCCCAGTACCCGGCCAGAGCGTGCCACATGTATACGTACTTCAAGCCGTAGGTCGATTTTACGTCGTCGATGAGTTCTTTGAGGCTCGTGCTCGAGCCGTCCTCTGAGACCTTGAACTTGTTGTTTTCTTTTATGTCCGTTAATCTGGTCGCGAATCTGTTGAATTTATGGATATGCATCATGTAGCATTATGGGGTCGATTTGCGGTTTTGGTTTTATTTGGAGAGGTTGTTACTTACTGAGTTCCTTCGATGAGGGGTTCGCCTTCCTTGCGAAACTCGTTTTCGACTTCTTGCCAACCGTCGTCTATGATTAAGAATTTCGGAGAAATACCACCTTCTTTGAAACTATGACGAAAACATGAATTTTTTCGCAAAAGGATCAATACAGTGTGATTTTCTAACACGGATTGTCTGAATTTTTTTCGTCGAACCTCTGAAGGCCTTCTTTGATTCCTTTTGGACTAACTTCTGTGTAAAACGCGTCCCAAGTGCACCACCCGAACCAGTCCAAGTGCGCTGGAATCTGATTGTCGAAAACCATTGGAATTAATTTTCTTTTTAGCAACAAATCATAAAAAAGAAGTAAGAAAAGTTTAAATTGATATGTGCTTCTCCTACCTTTTTGTTCTCCAGGTGGCTAAATGTACCCTTGAGCTTGGCCAATATTCTGCAAAAACAAACCTTCATTTCGAAATCGTCGCAGTGTAATAAAAGTCTTACGATCTCTGACTTAACACAGTATTACTTGATCGAGTCACTGATGAGCTCGTAAGGGTTTTCGCCCGAATTCACGAAAACTCCTTCAAATGCTTCAGAAGTTACGACCTCGGAATCACCTATAAAAAAAAGGCGCGCGAAATCTTCAACAAACCGAAAACACGAACGAGGTGAAAGATCCTTAATTTCCACAAAAAAAAAAAATATCGAACCGCTTTCATAGCAAAAGTGAAGCTCGTTCGCTTTATTCCCTTGAAGGGTCGTCCTAAACGCCCCGTCAAGCACGGGCAATATAAGAACGTAAAATTTATTTTCAGAAGGCGCATTATTTCCCTCGTCGTCCGCCAAACCGGGAATCGACTCTTTTCCGTTTTCTAGCAAAATCATTTGCGTCTCCATTGGAATATCGCTGGCCGACGTTCCCACACGAGGTATCATCCACCATATCTTTGCCACGAAAAGGCACATAAACTTACAGTTTCTGCAATAATAGATACATATATATATAGATATAGATATATATAATGTCAGGATTTAATAAGCTCGAAAAAAATCCCCATATGTTTAATTTCGACTTCAAGAGTAATGCGAAGAAAATAAAAAAGAACTCACTCGAGTACTCCGAGGTTGAATACGTGTCGAGAATTTGGTTGGATCGATTGGGCTCCGATGAAAGCTGAAGTCGACGTCGTCGGAGTTATTACGACATTTTCGGGTACGCACGTTAGGATGACTTTGCCCCTCACCGTTAGGGTGCTGTTCTGAATAATGGGCACGGCCGTGATAGTCATCTTTCAATTTATTTTTTCCTTCTCCAAAAACTGCAAAAGTTTGAATTCAAGCTACAAAGAACGCAGTTAACTTATGATATTACCAAAAAAAAAAATAGCTTGACATATCATAAAGATTAAGGAAAAGAGAGAAACGAAACGCACGCAACATATATTTCGTACCTAAATGCGAATGTAGTTTCGAAGCAAAGGTCAGGAGCCATGATTTTGAGGGCCGGGCTTATATAGTGGAACAATATAGATAAGAAAAATGAAAAATTCAAATTGGCCCTCCTACTAAAAAACTGTTTTATGACATTGGTACATACAAAACTAAATGAGATTTCTTGTCGTATTTCTTACATTGGCCAAGGGAGAAAAGGTAGGTGAGGAGATCCAGGTAAGGTTGACATGGAGATGAGTCATCATTTTTTTGGACATTAATTTGAATATGCATTTATTTAGTTAATATCTCACACAGTCCATGGCTCTAACTATACGCATAAAGCCAGACTGGACTGCTTTTTACGCTGAGAGATTTTTTTGGGACTAGTTAATAAATTTATGTCTGATATATATCGACAAGGGAAAGCTCTTCACTAGGTTTAAATACTTTCAAGACAATTGATATGCTGATTTTGTAACTTTGCACAACTCGAGCTAGTGTAAAACGCCTATAGATGCAAATCTGATCTCCGTGGTCACATATCACGTGTAAAGGAAATATAATTAATTGACCGACGACTTATTTCCGTTTATCATTATATTACACATATCTTATAAGTCGTAAGTTGTGAAACACCAAGGCACGAATGCACGTTTCACCCGACTTTGAGTCCAATTTTTCGAAAGTTTGGATATATGTGCAGAAGTATTTACTATTTTGGACCAAGTACATATTTTATTGGAATTAAAATGGATGTTTATCTTTACCAAAAAAAAAATGGATGTTTATCATCGTTGAAATGCACTCGAAAAGTAAACGTGAAAGATGAGTCAAGGCGGGTTTGTGAACTCGATTAGTCGGTTTGAACCTCGACCCAATTAATACTATCTAACTTCATCGTGACTAATTCTCATGACCTCAATTTGAGTCGAATTTGAAATTAAGTTCAAACTTCAAGCACAAGCTCAAGCTCGGCATCAGTCGAATTGGCATAATCTATCGTTGAGCCAAGTCGAGTTATCTTTCTTTCCTATATTACATATCTAACACCGTTGTTTTTGTTCAATCTATGTTCTATGGTAAGGACCTAAAAAACTTCATGCATATTGTTACAACCATATGCACATTGTTCTATGATTCGCTCGCTTTGATATGATGATCAGCACATTGTTAGCCGCGACTACAACTATGATTGGATTATTTTTTTTAACCAATATGATATAGTGTGGAGGTTGATTTGATATAGTATTATTTTAGAAAGAAAATCAATAAATTCATCACCAAAGCACAAGAACTTTCTACTCTTGAACATGTTGAGATTATCATATGAATTCTTCGATCTGGGAACGCATGAATTCTTCGTATGAATAGAGTAACAATGACTAAAACCTGCGATAATGCGCAGATCAAATCCGATATGATACTATGTTAGAAATCGAGGATTTTCAACCTAACAGATTGGTAATACGTGAAGTTGTCCTTTCGATATCTATTCTATTATATTAAGGGCGATGAATGAGTATAAATATCAAATGATTTGTCAATTGCAGAACTAGTTAACTTTTAAAACTAGTCCAAAACTAATCAATTTATTTAATTTTAGTTATTGTTATTTTCTCTTTTCACCACAATGCTATTTAGAATTACAATTTTTCATTATTATAATCTCACATTAGCCTATAAATTATTAGCAACTTCATTTTTAACCCAATTCATTTATTATTTATTTCAAGCTTCTTGGTCCATATTCCCATGTCAAATTCAATTTTATTTACGTTCGACTAATTACTGCATATGCGTGGCCTTATTAATTCGGAAACGGAAACGAGAAGGACAACGATTTCGGTTCAAATCAAAATTGAACCGTTGTTTATAACGGTTGTTAATTTGCCTCAATTTTTTAAGTTCGAAATATAATTTTTTATATTTTGAAGAAATTCAAATTTATTTTCCAATTAAAAATGGAGAAGTAAACAATATTCATAAAATATTAAATTAATGGTTTGAGTTCGAGACGAACACAATCTCCAATCGATTTCAAATAATAATCGAAACAGTGTTACCACAAACTCGATTGACGCGAAATTTTGGTTCAATAGAAGCGACAATTTCATATTGAAAATTGGAAATGTTTAATCACCTACCTAGGTTTACATATTTGAGGCCTTAAAACTTTTTAAATTGAATTTTGGGTTTAAAATATAATTATTGCTAATTTATATGCTAATGTATGATAAGAATGGTGAACATTTAGAATTATAAATAATTCAATGTGAATAGAGTTAATAAAAATAATTAAGATTAGAAAAGTTGATTAGTTTTGCAATTCAAGTTTTAAACTTAACTATTTTTGCAATTCTATCTCATTTAGTTAATATTCCACCTTTAATTTTATAACAGAACAACTTTTTTATTTTTATATATAGAAATACACATAATTTAATTAAAATTACAATTTCTGTTAATATTTTCTACTAAAATAAATTAAATAAAATATACTCCCTCTGTTCTAAATGTTTATGGACATTGGGAGTTGACACAAGAATTAAGAAACTGAATATTTTAATAATATATAATTAAAAGAAAAAAATATATATTTTGACACGTTTTTTAAAATATTTAATATCATTATATTGATTGTTTGTGATAGTTTTTTTTGCTAAATAAAGAAATGTACAAAAGATGTGAGACGCCCGATTCAGTAAAATGTATAAAATGGTTTGGGACGGAGGGAGTATTTATATATATATTCAATTAATATTAGTACTTTCTGCACATTCATATATATATATATATGAATAGTACTTTCTGCACATTCATATGCAGAAAGTACTAATATTAATTGAATCGGATATGTTGATCGAAAGGAAATCTTGACAATTTACTAATTTATTAGTTCCCCAAAAAAGGCGGACTTGGTTAGAACCCGAGAACTTCAAACCTAAAACCAATTTGCAACACAACAGGCGAAGTTATTGTCTCTTATTATATCAAGTAAAAGCGGATCATGCGAATTATGATTTATCAGATAATATGTGGTAGAAACATCTAACCATGGTACTCCTTAGCAACTGCAAGAAGAGGCACAGCCCTATGAGCAGTCAGACCATGTCTCTCTCTAACGTCCAATTCCTCGACACCATCGTTAGGCAACGCCCAATCGAATCGCCTCACGATGCTCGCAAGTGCCAACTCGACGCTTGAGATACCGAACGAAATCCCGGGACAAGCCCTTCTCCCCGAACCGAAAGGCGTAAACTCAAAGTACTTTTCGGGTTCTTCCCAGTACTTGGGATCTCTGCTGATAGCCCAACCATTGATGATCACCATCGTCCCGGCCTTAATCTCGTGTCCCATGATGCTCGAGTCTTTTCTCGAGAGTCTCGGGCCTAGCAAAGGGACCGGCGTGCTATATCGAAGGGTCTCTTTGATCACTGCTTTCAAGTAGTTCATTCCTTCCAAGTCCTTCTCCGATATTACGTCTTCGTAGGGTTTGTCTTTGGTGGGTTGTTGTCTTAATTCTTCTTGGAGTTTTTTCATGGCCGTGGGGTTTCTCAAGAGCTCCGTCATCGCCCATTCTAACACGGTTGATGAGGTATCAGTTCCACCTGCAAACATATCCTGCGGAATAATTTTACAAGGGTTCATGTTTTTATATGCAAAATAACTCTTTGAAAATTATTGTTCGTATGATGACAGTTCTTTCACGAACCTATGTGTATATTCGAAACCCTAGATCTGTATCGTACTAAATTCGTTGTCATCTTACAATGTTATCGCTATGTTATAGTACGTACTACAGAAATAATAACCCTTATTAGATATAACATGACAGAAATTAAAGATCGGAGAATACTGATTGAAAGAATACCTACCAGGATGATCCCTTTGATGCTTTCTATGTCAATAGGAACGCCACCATTTGAATCGTTGTTGTTGTAGATTTCGAGTAAGATATCGACGAAAGATTCTTCCTTTCCATCATTTGAAAGATCTCCTCGACTCTTATTCATTCTCTTCATAATAACTCCCTCCAAGAACTCATCGAGCCCTCTAAAAATCCCATCGATCCTAGCATCGAATCCGTTTAATCGATCGATCCACGAAAGCCAAGGGATGAAATCACCCACGCTAAAGCTTCCCAGCAACTTGGTCAAATCGCTCAGCAAAACAAGATATCGGTCGTCGTCGTACTTTCTCCCAAGAGCAGATCTGCAAACGACGTCGTTGGTGAACCCTTCGAACAGCTTGCTCAGATTCACCAAAGGAGAAGTTGAATTTCTGATCTTCTCAACCAAAAGGGAAGTTTCCTCTTCCCTAATCTTACCGTAGGACTGAACCCTCTTACTGCTCAGCATTTGCAATACGCATATGCTCTTCAGGCGCCGCCAGCGCTCGCCGTAGGGCGCGGTGATGACATCTTTGTACGGCAGGCACTTTGCGATGCCGAAGTCGGGTCTGTTGGCGAAGGTGAGGTCATGGGTTCGCATGACCTCACGCGCCGCCTCGGCGGAGGAGACTATGACCACTGGTCTGTGGCCAAAGTGGAGGAGCATTAAAGGGCCGTATTTTTCGGCCAAGGACTGAAGATTTCGGTGGGGAAAGTTGCCCAACTGATGGAGGTTTCCGATCAATGGTAGCTTCATCGGCGATGGAAGGGATTGTGATTTGTTGCTGTGTGTTTTCATGGCTATGTAGTAATAGAACCATTTCGTGATGAAATAGAGCAAAAAGAGAGCTAATATAGCTTGGAACGGATTCCAGGACGCCATCGCCATGGTTGAAAGTAGAGAACTTCGATACGATCGATGATGATGAGTTTGATGGTCTCTTAGCGGTTGTTTGCTGCTTCTATATATCTACGGTGGTATGTGTTTAGTTGGTCCGAGTCCAAGTGGATGTTTTTTCTAATGTTATATTTTGCTGCTTAAATAGTTGAAGAAAACGTTCTTGAATGCTTTGTGTTCTTCGATATTTTGACTTCTCATCGATCGAAACACGTGCACGTTCCTTGAATAGGGTTTCGCGCCGTTGAAATTATTAAATTTTATATTCGTTCCTTGGATCCTGTTGCTATGCCTCTCTGAATTATTTCTAGTAAGCTATATGATCACCTTCGTATCATTTAATTCTAACCCTATCACTATCACCGTCGAGAACATATAAGAGTAATTGTTAGAAATCGTGAATTTGAACCATTCAGATTAAACAGTTTTGGTGATTGAATTAAAACTCAACTGAGTATACTGGTTAAATATAAGTGAAATCGGATACCAGAACGCAGTTCTACATGCAGTCAGAAACCGGATGAAGATTATAATCGGAAGATAAGTGAAGACCGAAAAACAGATACCGGACGTGCCACGTAATCAAGATTCAAATTATTCATGGCGCGACAAGTTTGAAGACTTCTGGCATGCATTTAATGAAAGGCTGAAATTGAGCCCAAGTTGAAGTCAAACCAAAGCTAAAAAGGAATAAAGCAAAGGGCACAGTCTGAACTGCGGCAAAAACCGGACAGTACCCCTTTCGGGTAAATATCATTTAATGCACTGTCCAAGGAGCTATCTCACAACGGCTCTCTTCATCAAGCTCAACTATAAAAAGGAGAGAGACGTGATGAAGAAAAGTGATGACCATTCTTGAAAGCGAAAAACTGTCCAGCTCTTAAGCGAGTTATTTTGGTGTTGTCCTCACTGTACGTAGACCAGTTTCGGTTAGTAAGTGAGTTGTTTCCAAGGACTTTAACAAGCTCTTGAAGTAGGTGGATTGTATTATACGACTACCTAGGTGATTCATTAGATTAAAGCTGAGGGCACGTGGGTAGGTTGTACTTAAAGCATTACTGAAGTGAACTTTCCTTGCGAGGAAGAAGGGGAGACGTAGGAGAGTTAACTCCAAACTCCCAGAAACAAACCGGTGTTCTTTCACACACAAACACATAACGTTTATCATCGGTCTTGGTTCAAAACCGACCGATCCGTTCACTTAGAAAAATATCAAGCACCGGTATTGACCCTAACCGATTCAGTACCGAAAAAGAGATAAACGTTTATTCACCCCCTCTAAACGCGTTAACCGATCCGAACAAGTGGTATCAGAGTGGGTTACTTGATACTTTTCGTACTAACCATGACTTTATCAGACCAGCTTCTTATGTTTAGTAGGGAAAACTTCCTTGAATGGATAAGGTTAATGACTCATCTTGCGCAAGATGATGAGATGGTCTATGTGTTAGAAACTGGACCGTCGTGTTCAACAAAGTAAATGTACGACACGCTGCGCAACCTAATGAACCGCGAGAAGTTCCAAGGAAAGACACGAGCTGTCAACGCTAGAAAGATGAAAGGCAAATCTCGACAATATTGCCAAAAACATCATGCTCAAAACATTGGACATAGAAATGTTCAGATAAGTCATGACTTGTAAGAATGCAAAGGAAGTATTGACCAAAGTATGCCAAATCGGAGAAAACTTAGAAGCTTACAAGCTCGAGTTCCAGAGAAGACTGGAGGAAAATATACCAGCTCAACCAGTAAAAACACTGGGAGCAGCAGAACTTTCCAAAACGCCACAAGGTAAACTGGATGAAAAAGATGAAAACACTAACACTGGCTTTAACTGTGGCAGGACTGGACATTACAAGTTACAACACTGACTGCCCCAAAAAGGAGGCAGACTGGTCCAAAGGCAAAAGGAAATCAAGTGCATCTCTAGCCAAAAAGAATTTCTGCAGATGGGATGATACAAACTCAGAAGAATCTAGCTTAGAAGACGAACTGAGCAAACATGAAAGTGAGAAAGAACTTATCTGCCTGGTGGGAGATCAATCAGACCCAGAAGACAAGTTCACCTATGAAGAAATCTTGGATGCTCTTCAGATATGGCTGATGAATACTAGAAATTGAACGAAAAGCTGAAGGCTGCTGAAAAGGGAAAGGCTTCGATACAAGAGAATACCGGACCCCTGATTGAAAGAGTCACACAGCTGGAGGAAGAAAACATCAGACTAAGAGAAATCAACGAGCTAAAGAACTCGGAGATTCAAAAGCTGTCTACGATAGTCCAGTCTTGGACAAATTCGTCCAAGACGCTTCATTGTCTCCAAGAAACAACGAAGGACACTAACAAGCAGACAGGTCTAGGATACCGTGAACAGACCAACACTGAAGAGGCGACGGCGTCCTATCAACCGACTACCTCATGGGTAATTAATTTTGTTCGTTCATCTGATAATAACCCAGTTCCCGCATCCTCTATGAACAGGTCTAAGAGAATTGGACTGGGATATGCAAATAGCTTCAAATCCCCGATTACAAATAAGAACACATAAACTCAGACGATAAGGAGGAATACCGGTATGAATGATGTCTCACAAAAGGGAAGACCTCATATCAATTAAAGGAGAACAGTGTGAATAACATTCCAGGAGAGGGAAGAACTCAACAACTAAGGGGGAATACCAGTATGAATAACCACCCACGAAGGGGAAGACCCCAAAAACCTAGGGGGAATGCTCACAACACAAAAGCGAAAACACAAGGTAGCAGAAGACCTAGATACCAATCTCAAAACAGGAACAATAAATGCATATATCTTATTGATCCTGTTACTGGTAGAAATGTTAGGGTAATCCAAGTGTGAATACCTAAGAATCTACTCCCAAACAGAACCCAAGTCTACGTGGGTACCAAAGACTTTGATTGCTCTTGCAGGAATACTTGCAGGAATCCAACCAGACCAGCTGGTTTCTAGATAACAGATGCTGTCGGCACATGACCGGGGAGAGAAGACTTCTCACGGGCATTAAACCATGTGCCAAGATTATCATTACCTTAGGGATAGCGACCAAGGTAAAATCATAGAATATGAAGACAATTCTAAATTGTCTTGCTAAAAACTGAGGCATAGCTACACTAGCTGGACGAGGAACCGACGATACCGGCACTCTAAACTGGAATAAGCAAGTGCATATATTCCAACGTGTTTGGTAACTGGTGAGTCCAAGAGATGGCTATGGCACAAAAGACTCGATCATCTAAATTGAAAATAATCTCATATTCAAGATGGAGTAATCTAGTATATAACCCATACACTAACATGCTGGAGATAAATTAATTTTCAACACGCCAACCAGTCTCAGTAATAGGCTTAGGGGGAAGTAGACAGATACTGAATTTTTCAACTTTTCACTAACATCATATTCTAAGAACCATGGAATACTCCATGAGTTATATGCTGTCAGGTCATTTCAGCACAGTGAAGTAGCTGAGAAAGCAAACCCGACGCTCATAGAAGCAGCGGGAATTACGCTAGCAGATACATATCTGAAGAATTTTGGGAAAACCGGTTGCTACACTCAGAACCGGTCACTAGTTTGCAAGGAGGCAGAAAAGACTACACTACGAGATCTGAGCTGGAAACGTTTCAGATATTTCAAGATATCTGGAAGGAGACTATACCGTATCGACTCCAAAAAGATTTGGTAGAAGAATCTCCATAAATAAGAAACCCCAGTGTGAGAGCTTAAACCGGCATAGTAATCAACTGGAGATCCAAATGAGGGGATACTGCAGGAAGGCTCCAGCTAAGAAAATTCGATAATCAACGAAGAAATACCAGTTGACTATCGGATGAAGGGACAATCTGATGTGGAATCCATCAGATGAAACTGGGCTAAACCTAACCACCTTAGGAAACTCATCATTAGAGATTTAGGAAACTCATCATTAGAGATTCCAGTGTGAAATAAAGACCAAGCATCAGTCAACATGGTTGTTCATGCCTCTGTCTCAACACGGTCTTCAAGGATTAAGACTTTAAGGGGACAACTGGATGAAAGCCATGCAGAAACTGAACCAATTTGAGCATAGACAAGTTTGGACGGTTGTTCCAAAACCACATTAAATAATGACTGGTACAGAAACGGGTGTTCAAAAACATGGCGAGATTGGTCACTCCAGAATACCTGCAGATGGAAGGAACTAATTGTGAAACTGTCGCATCGGACGCGAGACTTGAAGCCATCTGGGTCATACTCAGTACATGAGGACTTCAAGCAGAGCTTTAAAGAAGGTTGGTGTGAACGACTGTTCAGAGACCAACTCAAATGAGCACATCAAACATGAAGATGAAGAGGGCGTGGCAAACACAACCAACTACTGGAGGGACATAGGTTTATTATACCTAACGGCTAGCAGACCGGATACTATATGCGATATCGGTCTTTGTGGACGGCGTCAGTCAAACTCCAAGGGTTATACCAATGGTGACCACCACAATTCCAAGATCGACCAAAGAAGCACCTGTACATACCAGTGCCTCGATGACTGGTCAGTATCCAAAATCAACAAGCAAGCTTAAGTGGCCACAACAGCTGAAGCAGATCCCATGGTGATTGGAACTTACTGCTCTCATAACGCGGATATGACATCAAAAGACTGTGGCATCAAGAAAACTAACATCTCTGTATCTCGTAAAGATACAAGTGAATCAGCCACCATTTAGGATCCAGTATTCCAGTCAGACCAAACCGAGACCGAATTGACCTACGGTTGATCGTGCTGACCAGAAGCAAACCGATCCGACCAAAGTGCCAGCTAACATGGATCAGCAAGTAGATGTTTAGAAGACCAAATTTGGATTGGTGATTTGATAGCAAATCCTATACCATGGCGATCGTCTACGAGCCTAGAATCTAGCAGATTTTACAGACCGGGATTCGAACATCTCAGCAAAAAGCTATTCTAGTTTTAGTAAAGCTCCTGCATTGGATGTCACGCGACGGCAGGGTGAACATCCAACATCGTTTGGGGATCATAGAGTGGAAGAATCAGACACGACAGACCTTCTGTAACTACAATCACAAGACCGATACTCCACTCAAAGGTCATCAGAGGTCGTCTGATTAAGAAAGCGAGACTGAGGGACACTTCGACAAACCGGCAAGTGACAGACACACGAAACCGCTCTTCAAAGCTAAGTCTATCTCCTTTCAAAATGCTTTAGGACTGGTACAAATATCTTAGAGTCCTAGCATGAAGTCAGGGGGAACGATGTTATATCAATATAAATGATAGAACACAGTTGCCTAGACATTACAGAAAATGTTGCAATTTTGATGATTTCAGTGCACAACTTTTCCTGTCATTTCTTCATAAAAACCAGCTTCACAGATACACTTATCCCAGTCGATTTCAGCCAAAATCGAACTTCGTCAAATATCCACTACAGAAACTTAAACATATATCTTAGAGTCCTTTCAAAATGCTTTAGGATTGTTACAAATATATTAGAGTCCTAGCATAAAGTTAGGGGGAACGATGTTATATCAATATAAGTGATTTAACGCAGTTGCCTAGACATTACAGAAAATGTTGCAATTTTGATGATTTCAGTGCACAACTTTTCCGGTCATTTCTTCATAAAAACCAGCTCATACACTTATCCCAGTCGATTTCAGCCAAAATCAAACTTCATCAAATATCCACTACAGAAACTTAAACATATATCGTATATCCGTTTAAGCCAAGTTCCCATTACCTATACCAGATTCCTTCTGAAACCGGGACTAGAATCTGATGGACATTACACCTTACCCATACGGCTGGTTAAAGACCGACTTTGCTTTAATTACTGCACTGCATCAATGCACATATTATATGTCTTGGCATAGCTGGCTTTGAGCTTGCAGGGTTATCTGAATGCGTGAGTTGTCTTGTCAGAGAATCTCTGGCAACAGACAAGACTTAAAGTTCCGACTCACTGAATGGAGCGATAAGGATAGTTTGGGTTATTGTGCACCCGTGACACAACACGACGAAACTCTCCCAAGTATTTAAGGACCTCGCACCCTCTTTCGAAGTTCATCAACCTACAATCGACTGAGTTCACAATGCCTAAACCTCCAAAATATCCACCACCCTTAGTCAGGATAAGCCTCACAACCAGAAAAAGCCTAACTAGTCCAAATTTGGTTTTCCTTTTAGACCATCTCAGAGTCGCAATGACTCGACATTGGACGCAAACCGACCCATTCTGGTATACAAAGACCTCTTGGCAGTCCAACAAAGACGTAAAGACGCTGTTTCGGACCAGCAAGAATTCTAAAGCAAGTCCGACGTCACAGAATGCTAGCTCCGGGAAGCTTCTCTGTGGACTGGGCGAGGTGAAAGTGACAAACCCAGGACACACAGAAGATGGTACTAGCCGAAATGAAGATGCCGCGGGCAGGGCAGGCCATCCTGGCACTGCAATGACCCAAAGAAGAAGGTGGCGCCCGTCCCAGTTTCTTGGTGGAGAAAAGGCTGAGAACCCACCAAGAAACGAGCGGATACCAGAAATTGAATGCCATGCCAGACGGTATCCCTCCGCTCCTATCAGATTCGTGCGCTCTCTGAGGAGAAACCAAGCGAAGGATCTCCTCGTCGCAACATCTGATTCCTCGAAGAAACCCTTGACAAGGCGTGGGTTCAGGGGATACCGTAGCTCCGCAGGAGGCCAGCTGCTAAGACGGAGCAGGTCGGACAAGGTTTTCTTCAGACCTTTAAGAGTCCCGTCGAGGCTGAGCAATCTTCTGTTAAGACTCGCCAGTGCAGCCGCAGAGCTACCGGATTCATTGTGCTTTATGAGGAGAAAACAACTGCAATGACAACTCTCCTGCACAATGACAAGGGCTACCTTCCCTCATACCGGACAAGAGATTGTCAAAAAGAGGGAACAATAGTACTGTCAGTTCAGGAGAAAGGGTAGACGGCAGTACAGAGACGAAGTAGAAGGCAGACCGGGACGACCAGACGGACCGGAGAAGGCCATCATGTAATACCCGAGTCCCGTAAGTAAGCCGGCCAATAAATATGCTACTTATTATATGACTTACGTGACTGCATGAGACATGTGTTGTGACTCTTATATGCTTAGATAATTTTATGCTATATGCTAACATGACATATATGAATTAGAAATTAGAGGAATTAATTGAATTTAGTTCAGCTATGAATTTAGGGTTTCTAGTACATGGCATGCTAACCTAGAAGATTTTAAATATAGGGTTTTGGTAAGATTCGGACCCTTGGTCCTAGAGTAAACGATTTTAATATTAAAATAGGTACTCTGACTTAAGTATGGAGAAGCTTTTTTTTGAAAACTAAGCTTTAGAATAATTATAATTTACTTATTTTAACATTGAGGAAAGAATTAAGACTAAAATTGTTACTTAAGAGATTTAGTTATCTCGATTATTTAGTATCAAAGATTAGGGTATAATATATGTATAGGACTCGATAACTTAACAGAAGAAGAAACACTTGAAGTCCTAAAGATATCGAAATTAGTAAAACTCAAATCAATAAATGTCGAAAGATGTAAAACTCGAAAGCAATTAAAGATGTCGAAACATTGTGATAAATACTAATTACTTAAAAGCAAAGAAAGGTACATAAAAGAGATAAGAATGGACTAAAGTGGTCGATGTCATTTAGTTAGAATCACACGAAATTTGTAGATAAAAACTAAGGCAAAATGAAAACGACATTTATTCATGAACTTTCGACAACATTACTATGGACTTCGTTGTTGGCCTACCTAAGACTGTGAAAGGCCAAGATGCTATATGGGTCATCATCGATCGACTGACCAAATCCGCTCACTTCCTGCCTATCAGCTCAACCTTTTCGATGGAGAGATACACAGAATTATATATTCAAGAAATAGTACGACTTCACGAGGTTCCAATCTCGATTGTTTCCGATCGTGATTCGAGATTTTTATCCAAGTTCTGGATGAGTTTACAGAAGGCCATGGGAACCAAACTATCATTCAGTACGGCCTATCATCCTCAGACAGACGGACAGTCTGAACGAACAATCCAGACGTTAGAGGATATGCTAAGGGCCTGTGTACTCGATTTTAAAGGAAATTGGAGCCGATACCTTCCGTAGATTGAGTTCTCCTACAACAACAGTTTCCATGCAACAATCGGAATGGCTCCATATGAAGCATTATATGGACGCAAATGTAGATCTCCAATTCACTGGGATGAAGTTGGAGAACGAGCAATATTAGGCCCTGATTTGGTACAAGAAATGACCGAAGCCATTGCTCAAATACGAGAACGGATGAAAACAGCCCAAAGTAGGCAGAAAAGCTACGCAGACCAAAAGCGTAGACCACTGGAGTTCCAAGCAGATGACTTCGTATTTTTGAAGGTGTCCCCGATGAAAGGCGTGAAACGATTTGGGAAAAAGGGCAAGCTAAGCCCGAGATAGATAGGACCGTTCCGAATCCTCAGAAAAGTCGGCGAAGTCGCATACCAGTTAGAGTTACCTAATTCATTAGCTCAAGTACATGATATTTTTCATGTATCAACGCTGCGCAAATACGTTGCGGATCCAAGCCATGTGTTGAACACCAAAAATTTTCATCAACACCTCAAGCCTGATTTGAGTTACGAGGAAAAGCCAGTGGAAATCCTTATGTACGATATGAAACGACTACGGAATAAAGAAATTCCCCTAGTCAAGGTGTTGTGGCAGAATCAGTCTACAGAAGAAGCTACGAGGGAACGTGAAGATGACATGAGGAATCACTACCCCGAGTTATTTCTCCCTACCTGATTTCGGGGACGAAATCCCTTTTAAGGGAGGGAGGATGTAATACCCGAGTCCCGTAAGTAAGCCGGTCAATAAATATGCATACTTATTATATGACTTACGTGACTGCATGAGACATGTGTTGTGACTTTTATATGCTTAGATTAGATAATTTTATGCTATATGCTAACATGACATATATGAATTAGAAATTAGAGGAATTAATTGCATTTAGTTCAGCTATGAATTTAGGGTTTCTAGTACATGGCATGCTAACCTAGAAGATTTTAAATCTAGGGTTTTGGTAAGATTCGGACCCTTGGTCCTAGAGTAAACGATTTTAATATTAAAATAGGTACTCTAACTTAAGTATGGAGAAGCTTTTTTTTGAAAACTGAGCTTTAGAATAATTATAATTTACTTCTTTTAACATTGAGGAAAGAATTAAGACAAAAATTGTTACTTAAGAGATTTAGTTATCTCGATTATTTAGTATCAAAGATTAGGGTATAATATATGTATAGGACTCGATAACTTAACAGAAGAAGAAACACTTGAAGTCCTAAAGATATCGAAATTAGTAAAACTCAAATCAATAAATGTCGAAAGATGTAAAACTCGAAAGCAATTAAAGATGTCGAAACATTGTGATAAATACTAATTACTTAAAAGCAAAGAAAGGTACATAAAAGAGATAAGAATGGACTAAAGTGGTCGATGTCATTTAGTTAGAATCACACGAAATTTGTAGATAAAAACTAAGGCAAAATGAAAACGACATTTATTCATGAACTTTCGACAAGATTAAAATCATGAGAAAGAAGTCAAACCAGAACATTAAACCATCACTAAGATTGAGAAGGTATGAATTATTTCTATGAATATTTCGAGTATTATCATGTTCATGAAAGACCACTGGATATTAAAAGTTGGAAGAAATTAGGGTTTTTAACCACTAAATTTAGGGTTTGTATAGATTTAAGCTTGGAGGCTTTTAAGAATGAGTTCTTATAGTTATGTGATAGAAAGCTAAATGGTATTAATTCTTCTATTAGATTTTATGTTTTTATTCAAATGGTAGGCATGAAAATTCGTTTTTATATGGAGCTTGAATTTCTGAAAATACCTAAGTATGCTAAAGTCATTTGTGTTCTTTAAAACGTGTCTTTCGATTAAAAGATAGATGGTTTTATGCTAAGCAGATGTTGTTTCGGGTGGTGATAGAGTTTCCCAGGTTATGAATATCGAAATCTAATGTCACATGTCGAAAGGTTTATTGAATGATAATGTCGATATATATATGGTCTCGACAAATCCTTGCATATAATATGTCAAAACCTTGTTAAAATGTCGAGACTCATCTGTTCTTATGTATTGCTTAATGTCGAAATCCTTGTGTGTAAGCACATCTCGACATTTTGATTTTAATCACACATCTCGACATTTTATTATAATATCGGCACACCTCTCGACATTCCGTATAAAAGCCTAATACATACCTCGACATCTTGGTTACAATATCAAAGCAGGTCTCGAAATTATGTCGATATTTATGTCTAACTAAACTCGGGTGTAGTGCAAGTTATATCAAGATCTTATTGCATAGTTTAATCGTCGAGATATATATATATATATATATATATATATATAATATCGAAGTATGTAGAGTTGAAAATGTCGAGAGTTATTCATATAATGAACATCAAAATTCCTAATGTAATGTCGAGCTCAATGTTGATATTATGTCGAGGTTTTATAAACAAACTTGTCGAGATTTAAGTCATTATGTAACTCGAATCACATGTCGAGATCTTGGTGTAGTTAAATATCGAACTTGGTAAATAATGTCGAGATCCATTTTAAATTATATCGAAATTTATTTTACAAGACAACTCGAAATTCATGTTAGGGCTTATATAACTGAGAATCATGTCTAGGGAAGTTTCGAAATTTATAGAAGACAAAACTAGGGTTTTCAAATTAAGCTAATTTCGTAAAATAATAATTAGACTAACAAACCCTAATTTCATATGTTCCTATATTTAGGGTTTGAAGATTAGCGAAGTACTGATAAGCTAATATCTACGGATACCAGGTAAGTGGAAGTCTCATTTACAACACATAACTATATGGGCATGAAAATTATATGTTATGTGTTTTATGATTTTATGTGACTTCCTACGTGAATTATCTGCGTTATATGACAAGCATGATTTAATTACATGATATTATGGCATGACATGCATATTCATGACATGAACATGTGCACGCACGTTAGAACGAAAGGCATGATATGATAGCGTGCATAATATACGATCGCCTGAGAGCGATAAAGATTCGCCGATATGGGCGTCTGATGTCGACTCACAGTTGAGTCACGGCTCTTCTATGCTACCATGGTGACGTCGTATGGCGCTACCGTTATGACATGACATGTACAAGGCAAGACATGATTTTAGGGCTGATGCCCTCATGGCGGGTCGTGAAACCTGGAGGGTGCGAGCTGAGGGAGTAAGCGACCCCGAGGGTACCCTGGTGTCGACTACCTCAGATTAGGCTACCAGTGTGAAGCGTCCGCGTGGCGTATGAAACCACCTTGGGATAGAAAAGGCGCCCTAGGGTTAGCCTCCATTGAGTGGGTATTGCCACTTATATTTATTTATTCCTAGTGGATTCGAGCTCCGTGATGGTGCATAGCAAGATAGCCGAGGGCCCTATATGACAAGACAAGACAAGGAAAAATATAAGGTCTAGGAAGCATTGGCGCGGATGCCTTTGCAAATTTAGGACACGTGCACGACATGCATGGCTTTCACTTACTGAGCTTTATAAGCTCATTCCATGTATTTATGTGTTGTAGGTTCACGGGATCACGGTACGTGATCTTTACGAAGGCGAGGCCTATTTTTGAAGCTTCCGGAGGACTTTTGAGGTGGCAGTGTGTACATGGATGCGACCTGAGTGGTGGGCCAATAGATTATTTTTGGACACGCATGCACACTCACCTTGTAATTATGTCCTAGGAACATTTTGTACTGTACAGAAGAATTTCCTTTATATAAAAGGAAACATTTTGTACGCATTTTCGTATATAGATTTCACTTATATCACATGCAGTCACATAAAATATTAGTAAGAATGGGCAGTAGGAGTCAGGGGCGCCGCACATCAACCGGAAGATCGAAGAACTAGCAAAGTCTAAGTAATAGATAGGCCAACAACGGTTGTAATAGATTGGTAGTTTATGTATCAAATCCTTTTGATATAATAAATACCTTTCTGCTTCGTTGAGTTTTGACAATCACCAAAAATGGGGAAATTGTTAGAAATCGTGAATTTGAACAATTCAGATTAAACAGTTTTGGTGATTGGATTAAAACTCAACTGAGTATACCGGTCAAATATAAGTGAAACCGGATACCAGAACGCAATTCTACATGCAGTCAGAAACCGGATGAAGATTACAACCGGAAGATAAGCGAAGACCGGAAAACAGACACCGGATGTGCCACGTAATCAAGATTCTAATTATTCATGGCGCGACAAGTTTGAAGACTTCTGGCATGCATTTAATGAAGGCTGGAATTGAGCCCAAGTCGAAGTCAAACCAACGCTCAAAAAGGAATAAAGCAAAGGGCACAGTCTGAACTGCAACAAAAACCGGACAGTACACATTTCGGGTAAATATCATTTAATGCACTGTCGGTACAAGGAGCTATCTCACAACGGCTCTCTTCATCAAGCTCAACCATAAAAAGGAAAGAGACGTGATGAAGAAAAATGACCATTCTTGAAAGCGAAAAACTATCAAGCTCTGGTGTTGTCCTCACTGTACGTAGACCAGTTTCGGTTAGTAAGTGAGTTGTTTCCAAGGGACTTTAACAAGCTCTTGAAGTAGGTGGATTGTATTATACGACTGCCTAGGTGATTCATTAGATTAAAGCTGAGGGCAGCTGGGTAGGTTGTACTTAGTATATAACTGAGGATCTAGTGAACCTTCCTTGCGAGGAAGAAGGGGAGACGTAGGAGAGTTAACTCCGAACTTCCAGAAACAAACCGGTGTTCTTTACACACAAAAACATAACGTTTATCAGCGGTCTTGGTTCAAAACCGACCGATCCGTTCACTTAGAAAAATATCAAGTACCGATATTGACCCTAACCGGTTCAGTACCGAAAAAGAGATAAGCGTTTATTCACCCCCTCTAAACGCGTTAACCGATCCTAACAGTAATTACGTGCATATTACACTGGTTAGTGTAAGCAGAATATACAAGTTGCGTAGTAAGTAAAGATTGAAGGGTCAAAACTATGTGCTACTTAGAAAACCAAATCTATATAGTTCGAATATAATTTTATTACAAGTATATACAAATGATCTGCTCCACCCCCAAAGCAGTGACCTAGCTCTGATCTGAAGATTACATGCTTGTTCAACGCTCACAGCAGTTATATAGGGGATTTCTGATCACATCCAACCCAAACTCAAACATTGCACTAGAAAATCAATTGAAAATAGAGGGAGTAACTAACAAGCTTATATACAACTCATACTTGTTTCGATTATCCGATATGAGATATTGTGTGATAGCCCAATAAAACTCAGTCCATGGTTGTGAATAGTGCTTTGGAGACGATGATGAATTTATCTTCGTGCATGTTCTTTTCTTTCAAGTTGGCGTCGGCCTGATCGTCTGGAAAGATACTGTGAAATTTCATTACTGGGCCTAACATCGGCACATTAAGAAAAAGGTTGGCACAAATAAGTTGATGGAGTTCCACCCGTAAAATCAATTGGTGATAGATGGAGTTGTCCATCAACTTATAAGTTACTCAATATCTTCTTAATTATCCGATGTGGGACAAATCTGACATATTGGGGTTTATCTATTATAACAGATCCAAAAATTTCTAAATATTAGGTATAACACTTTTGCCAGCACATATGGGGTGATAGAAGGCATACAATTAAGTTGTAATGGTTCTGTTAAGTGACCAATTTTCCTAAAAGGTTAACCCTGAAGGAAGTGCATCACTTTTTAATTCTATAAAATTTATTTCCCAACAATCCCCCTCACGTCTAGGCTGATTTCTCTAGTATCTAGCCTTAGACGTATAATTCTCATAAATGGGTGGTCGTGAGGATTCGTACCCAGGACCTGCGGGTCCCTAAGCTCTAATACCATGTTAAGTGACCAATTTTCCTAAAAGATTAACCCTGAAGGAAGTGTATCTTAATTTTATGTAATTTATTTCCAACAGGTTCAATAGTTGGGAGTGGGCAAATGGGGGCCATGAGTTTCATATTTTCGATTCAGCCTGAACTTAATCGTAATGTCCAAACTAGGTTTGCATTCGAAAGCTTTGTCTGAAGGTTCTTTTTGAACTCACATGAGAACATGATAAGAACGTGATATTAGATAATCCATAGAAGTTTCTTACTTTCCAGTGCAAAAGGACGATCCCTAAGGAACAATGCACACACACACTTCATCAATTATTACATCCATGATCCGTGCAAGGTAAACGTAACCATGATACTCCTTAGCAATAATTGCAAGAAGAGGAACAGCCCTATGAACAGTATAGCTCCAAGTCCCTCTCTAACGTCCAATTCCTCAACACCATCGTCAGGCAACGCGCAATCGAACAGCCTCACAATACTCGCCAGTGCCTACTCGATGCTCGCGATAGAAACGAAATCCCGGGACAAACACTTCTCCCCGAACCAAAAGGCGTAAACTCAAAGTCGAGGCCTTTATAATCCTTTGAAGAGTTGTCGTTGTTCAAGAATCTCTCAGGCAAAAACTTTTCTGGTTCCTCCAATACTTAGGTTTTCTGCTGATAGCCCAACCATTGATAATCACCATCATCCCAGCTTTGATCGTCTTTCCTCGAAACCCTCGGGATGAGCAAAGGGGCTGGCGCGTGGTATCTGAGAGTCTCTTTGATCACTGCTTTCAAGTAGTGCATTTTTTCCAAGTCGTTCTTCTATATTACGTCTTCGTAGTAGGGTTTGTCTTTGGTGGATTGCCTTTACTTCTTCCTGCAACCTTTTCATGGTCGTATGTACACATTTTTTACTCCCTATGTTCCTTATTAGTTGTCGTTCTAGATTTTCTTTTATTGTTCCTAAAAAGATGTTTTTTTTTTATTTATAAAAAAGGTATATTTGGATTTCATATTTACCCCTAGTATTAAATAACTTTAGAAATAGTTGTTACATGGAAAATAAATAATGAGGGATATAAGAGACATTTTAACCCGTTTCTTAATATAATCCCTTTGATGCTATCTTATCTGCGTCAATACAAACACCTTCGAATCATTGTTGTTATAAATTTCAAGTAAGATATCGACAAAAGTTTCTTCCTTTCGATCATGCGAAAGATCTCCTCGACTCTTATTCATAATCTCAGTTCTCTCCATGATCACTCCCTCCAAGAACTCATTGAATCCTCTAGCAACCCTATCGATCCTTGCATCGAACCCATTAAACCTATTGATCCACGAAAGCCAAGGATGAAATATCCCCAGCAATTCCATGAAATCGCTCAGCAAACTAATATATTTGTTACAATTTTTCGCCGCCATCACTGTCGCCGTACTTTCTCCCAAGCGCAGATCGGCAAAGACGTCGGCAACTAAATGTATTCTATCTATCACATAGCGCTAGCGCATCAAATATTATACTTTGTTGCCCATCCAGCGTTATACCTTTTCACATTTTCTATTTTCCTAACCAAAATCTCAGCATACCAACAGTTAAAAAAGTGAGAGTGTTAGTGAGAAAAAAAATATTACTGATTAGAATTATCACAGGAGCAAGCGAAGAAAGTATAGTCGTTCTCCTCTGTAGAACGCTAGTCCACACAGTTTTTGTTCAATGATTAAAAATATGAACGTCAGAATTATGTGATTTTCTTTGTTAGATAACATGTACGGTAGGGATATCACATGATTCCCGTCTCAGTTTCTTTAACAGTAGAACATGTTTTGTGTGAATGAATCCAACGACATGGACGACGTTTTATTTGGGAACTAGAAAACAATTGATAAATGAAAATTTGTCAATATGTCATTTAGTTTGAACTTTTAGCAATTATATCACGTAGAATAATTTATCAATAATAATATTGATCATTTTATTAGCTGTAATGATCTTTTAGATACTTTACATGGTGCGGCCGTATCAAAGGTCATGAATTGTAATATTAGCACATCATCATACATATATGACGTAATTTAAAGTTTCGAACCTAAAAATCGTAATTAGATGAAATTGTAAGTTGGCAAAGCAGATTGAAATCACTATACAAACTGACATCTCATATGTATTTGAATTTGCGCATTTGCATTATTTATTTATTTTGCTTATTGCAATTACTTACTGAAACATTTATCATAAAAATGAAAATAATATTCAATCTACCTATTAGTAAAGTTAATATTCAGTCTTCCTACCTATCTATTTTTTGCGTTATTATCTTAAATTTATTTATCTATTTTCTTTGAATTTTATCTTAAATTGCACCGAAGTTGATGCAAAGACTGGCATTGTTTGCTGTCATTCAACAGAGACGATATATCTTATAGCGACAGCTTAACGATTAATATTTAATATATTGATAAAAAAATTATTATAATACATCTCTGCATATAAAATGCATAAATATTTAAATAATCAAATGGCTAGTTATGTTCATTATTATAGAGAAATATCTAGGACCAAAACTTAATGGAGAAGCATATTGATTTGGTAGTGTAAATCAATATGTAACTATGTATCTGAAGTATGATATCTTAAATTTTGATTTAGATGCTTTACAGTTTCAAAAATAGTTGGTCAAAATGGATAACAGATTTAACTTTGGATGCTTTACATTTATTTTTCTCTTAACTATGCTACTTCAATATGTTAATACTCTTTTAAGTTAGAGGATTTTGAAGAAAATTAATGAACGAATTATCATTCACATAGATATTTGGCTCGATTAGGTCTTCGTGGTTTTTTCCATTATGGGTTTTCCACGTTAAAACCTTCGTGTACTTTATCTTATTTAATCATTCCTATTATAATTGGTAATTATGCAAGTAAACATATTAAGTCTATTCCCAATAAGCTTTCTCAAGTATATTGTTTTTTCGAGCGAATGTTTTGAAAGCGAACGTAAATAACCTTAGAACTTTACTTTATCATACATTATTTTTTTAATCTAATCAAGCATAAATAAGAGGGGTTCACCTGCAACGCACGTGCTTTCGACTAGTTATATTTTAGGTCCTAACTTAAACTAACCAAGCATATTAGTCATGTAATAAAATAAAGCCGTTCCGAGATTGTCGCCTCTTGAATTGGATCATAGAAAAGATAGAGAAGCCGGAACCTGTATGTAACAGTCCCCCTTAGTGCATATTTACGTTCCACAACTCCAAGTGCTGCTCGGAAAATTCGAACTTCGCCTTAGCAAGTGATTTGGTAAAAACATCTGCTACTTGGTCTTCACTTTTTCTTCATCTCAATTTCTTGCGTCAGAACCTTCTCTCGGACAAAATGATAATGCGTTTCAATGTGCTTTGAATGCGCATGAAACACTGGATTTCCTGAAAGCTTTATTGCACTTTCATTGTTGCAGTAAATGGGAATCGGATAGCTGACCGTAGACGCCAGCTCTTGAACAAGCTTTTTAAGCCAAATACATTGTTGAGTTGCCATGGTTGCGGCTATATATTCTGCTTCACAACTTGAAAGTGCAACAATACTTTGTTTTTTACTACACCAAGAAATTGCAGCTGAACCCATCGTAAAACAGAACCCCGTAGTAGAACGAGTTTACGTCACCAGCCCAATCAGCGTCAACGAAGCCACTTAAAGAAAAAACTCCACCATGTTTGTACATTAATCCATAGCTTAAATTTGTCTTCACATACCTCAGGATCACTCACATGGTTTTTCCATGAACTGTGAAATAACCCTCACAACAAATACAATATCAGGCCTTGAAATAGTCAAGTAAAATAGCCGCCAACCATCTGCCGAAAACAGTAGCATTCTAGTAGTGGCTTTCCTTCATTCTTTGCCAACTTTATAAGGTTCCATTGGCGTATTCATTCCTTTCCGATTCCTCCATGTGAAAACGTTTGAGTAGACTTGCTGCATATCTACTCTGAGAGACAAAATAGCCACCAGATTTTACAATCTCCAAGCCAAGAAAACAAGATGCTTCACCCAGGCTCTTCATTTCAAACCGAACAGACAAAGCTTCCCTTAGACGCATATTTTCATTAATATCATCTCCCGTGATATTCATATCATCCACGTAAAGAAGAAGTAGAGTGCACATAGTAGATGATTTTTTAATAAACAAACGGATCAGCATTTGAAGAGTTAAAACCGCAATGAAGATATTGAGCAATCTTACCAAACCAAGCTCGAGGAGCTTGTTTGAGGCCATACAACGCCTTCTTAAGACGACAAACATGATTAGGATGATTGCTCGAGACGAAACCTTGGCTGCTCCATAAAAATATCGTGATCGAGTTCTCCATACAAGAAGGCTTTTTCAACATCGAGTTTTCCATAATTTCTAGCCTTTGAAAGCTGCTAAAGAGAGTATCGTTCGAATGGTCACCATCCTTGCGACGGGGCTGAAAGTCTCATCATAATCCCTACCATATTGTTGAGAGAATCCGCGAGCAACAAGTCGAGCCTTGTATCTTTCGATTTCACCATCGGCCTTTTTTTTTTTAATTTACACATTTAGAAGTTATTAACTCAACATCTATCGGTTTTGGTAAAAGCTCCCACGTGCCAAAGCTGATATTTCTTCTTGCATTGCTTGCTCTCATTCCACGATTCCTTTAGCTTCATCATATGAGCTTGACTCTTTTTCGTATGAGTCCCCCACAATCAGCAAGATGT
Source organism: Craterostigma plantagineum (assembly GCA_027422505.1). Lineage (NCBI taxonomy): Eukaryota > Viridiplantae > Streptophyta > Magnoliopsida > Lamiales > Linderniaceae > Craterostigma > Craterostigma plantagineum. Next base: position 2,115,816 of record JAPQWV010000035.1, read on the forward strand.
GCAGGTTGTTTCTTTTGTCTCGTCGATGTCCTTCTTGTGACATTGTATCGACCACATAATCAGCAAGATGTGCAGGTTGTTTCTTTTGTCTCGTCGATGTCCTTCTTGTGACCACCTCTGGACTTTCTTGAGCGCCTTCAACAGCTGAAGAACTACTAGCAACAACACTTGATGAAAAATCATCATAAAAATTATCAAGATCAGCTGTACCTTTGGCATTGCCATAAACCGTATACGATGACAATTCATCGAACACCACGTCTCGAGACACAACAACATTCTTTGTATGCAAGTCCATGCATCGCCATCCCCTCCTATGAGTGTCATAGCCCACAAAAATGCACTGCTTGGCCTTGAGATCAAATTTTGTTCTACCACCTTCTAAAATATGAACATAGCAAACTGATCCAAAAACTCTAAACTTACTCACATTTCGTCTCCCACGATACACCAGCTCAAAAGGAGAAGACTCTGCTCCAGGCCAAGGAGGTAGTCGATTTACAACATGACATGCAGTATGAAACGCCGCTGCCCATAATTCTCTCGATAGACATTTCGGATGCATCCACGACAGGTACACCGATGTAAATAGGCTAGTTTGCACTCGCCACTCCATTCTGTTGCGGTGTATCCGGACAAGTCATTTGACGTTGAATGCCATGTGACTTACAATAGCTCAAAAATTCATCCGACATAAACTCCCCTTCATTATCGGTGCGCAAACACTTTATTTGCTGCCCAAGCTCCTTCTCTACGTCAAGCTTAAATTGAACAAACTTGGAGAATACCTCACTTTTACGTTCCAAGAAATAAACCCAGCTGAACCGAGAAAAATCATCCATTATAACCAAAACATACCGAAAACCTGTGTAGCTAGGTGTTTTTGTTGGTACCATTAGATCAGCGTGAAGCAGCTGTAACGTCGTTGATGCTCTATTCTCCGACTTCGTAAATGGAAGTCGATGAGCTTCTCCTACCTTTTTATTCTCCAGGTGGCTAAATGTACCCTTGAGCTTGGCCAATATTCTGCAAAAAGAAACCTTCATTTCGAACTCGTCGCAGTGTAATAAAAGTCCTACGGTATCTGATTTAACACATTATTACTTGATCGAGTCTCTGATGAGCTCATAAGGGTTTTCGCCCGTATTCACGAAAATCCTTCAAACGCTTCAGAAGTTACGACCTCGGAATCACGTATAAAAAGAAGGCGCGCAAAATATTCAACAAAACCGAAAGCACGAACGAGGTGAAAGATCCTTAATTTCCACAAAAAGAAAATATCGAACCGCTTTCATAGCAAAACTGAAGCTCGTTCGCTTTATTCCCTTGAAGGGTCGTCCTAAACGCCCCGTCAAGCACGGGCAACATAAGAACGTAAAATTTATTTTCAGAATAAGGCGCATTATTTCCCTCGTCGTCCGCCAAGCCGGGAATCGACTCTTCTCCGTTTTCTAGCAAAATCATTTGCGTCTCCATTGGAATATCGCTGGCCGACGTTCCCACACGAGGTATCATCCACCATATCTTTGCCACGAAAAGGCACATAAACTTACAGTTTCTGCAATAATGGGTACATATATATATATATGATGTCAGGATTTAATAAGCTCGAAAAAACTCCCCATATGTTTAATTTCGACTTTCGAGAATAATGCGAAAGAAAAAAAAAGAACTCACTCGAGTACTCCGAGGTTGAATACGTGTCGGGAATTTGGCTCGATCGTTGGGGCTCCGACAAAAGCTGAAGTCGACGCGTCGGAATTATTACGACATTTTCGGGTACGCACGTTAGGGAAACTTTGCCCTCACGGTTAGGCAGCCGTTCTGAATAATCGGCACGGTCGTGATAGTCATCTTTCAGTTTAATTTTTTCCTTCTACAAAAGCTGCAAAAATTAGAATTCAAGCTATAAAGAATATAATGCGCAAACTATTTTATGACATTGGTTGATACAAAATTAATGAGACTCCTTGTCGTATTTCTTACATGGCCCTAGGGAGAAAAGGCAGGTGAGGAGAGATCCAGGCAAGGTTGACATGGAGATGAGTCATCATTTTTTTGGACATTGCCGCAGGCGCCGCAGAGGCACAGGTGCCGGCACGGCAAGAGAAGCACGCACGATTCCCTCTCGCCGCACATCTTACACCGTCGGTCGAAGCTCGCGGCGGAGGCTCCACCCCCGAACAAACGCAGACCATAACTCGAGCCATCTTCGACGTCCTAAAGGAACACGGACCTCTAACCATGTATTTTCAGCTCATAATATTTTTTTTTTGTTGATGTTAAATTCCTAACCGAAAAACCGAACCGAAAAAACCGTTTTTAAGACCATTTGCTTCATTGTTAATAAATTTATATGTCTGATATATGTCGACAAGGGAAAGTGTTAGTGTATATTAGGAAAAGATTATTTATAATGTAAATTAGGAAGTAGCTTAATTGTAGAATCGCTGCCTTGATTGATGCGATCATAACCTACTATAGCTTAGGGACTTGTCTATATATATGATGTAAATTGTATCGATAAGGATATACACAAAGAGAGGTTTTCTTCGTATATTGTCTTTCTGTCATGGTATCAGAGCGAGGTTGATATAATCTTCTCGTTAACATATATCCTCGTTCTTTGAGTATCGTGTGTCTATGGCGTCCACCAGCGAAACAACTGTAAATGATGAAATCGGCCCCCACCGCACAATCTCTCCTTACGACATTACCGCCAATGATAATCCCGGCCTTCTGATTACTCAAGTTCAACTCTGTGGAGAAGTCAACTACGACGAATGGTTTCGGGCTGTTCGATTGGCGCTTCGTGCTCGTAAGAAATTCGGATTTCTTGATGGTTCAATCGCTCGACCAGGTCCGAAGTCGAAAGATTTAGATGATTGGTGGACGATTCAGTCTCTTTTGATTTCTTGGATCATGAATGTCATCGAACCTTCGCTTCGATCATCTATTCCTCACAAAGATGTGGCAGTCGATTTGTGGCAGCATCTTTATGATCGGTTCTCAGTCATCAGGGGATCTCGTCTTCAACAACTCAAGGATGGTTTATCAGAATGCAAGAAAATGGTTTATCTATTATGGCGTATTATGGTAAGTTGCAAAACTGTGGGAGGATATTGGTTCGTCTGATAAATTAGATTTGACTTCTTTATGTGAGATTGTGTACCCAAAGTCGAATCATTATTGGCTCAACACCGAGAGGATGAAAAAGTTCATCAGTTTCTTTTGGGTTTGGATTCGGATCTCTACGGCTCTGTTAGGTCTCACATTCTCTCCCAACATCCGTTACCGCCTCTTGAACGAGTGTATTCTCTACTTGTTCAAGAGGAAAGTTTGCGCACCACCGGCCCAAGGCAAGAAATTCATGGCGACGAGGTTGTCAGCTTCGCCGTAAAGGCTGATAATCGTCCGCGTCGTCACTGTTCTCACTGTAATCGCACCGGCCATGATGTTGATTCCTGCTACGGTCTTCATGGTTATCCTCCTGGCTTTGCTCGTGGTCGGAATGGTAATCGTGGCGGTTCTGCACGTGGTCGAGGAAGAGGTGTTGCTTCTGTAGGGGTGGAGGCTTTGCTCCTGTCGCTGCTGCTGGTCCAATAATCGCCCAAGAATCTCCTACCTACTTTGCGACATCATCTACTTCTTGTCCAAAGACACCAGTTGATTCGGACGTTGGTCGGGTCAATATCGTCGCTGGTCCAACTGATCATGGTCGCGCAGTCACTGGTTTAACCAACGATCAATACAATGCTGTTGTCGATTTCTTGCATTCTGCCAAAAGTGGTGCTACTGAGAAGTTGTCAGGTAAGCGTTCTTCTAATGAATGGATGTTTGATTCCGGTGCTACACCTCATATGACAGGTTTCTTGGAGTATTGTTTATCCGTTCGAGATATTTCCACACGACCAGTTCAACTTCCTGATGGCACGGTAACACTTGCTTCCAAGGCAGGAACGGTGTAACTTAGTCCTACAATCACATTACATAATGTTCTATTTGTTCCTAGTCTGCGATGCAGTTTGAGCTCTCTCCATCAGTTGTTAGATCAGTCTGGTTTGGATGCTCATTTTACTAATGCATTTTGTGTTATTCAGGACCGCACTTCGAGGATGGTGATTGGCGCGGGTGAACAGTTGGGGGGTCTCTACTTCTTCAGAGGGACAGTCTCGACAGCGGCAGTATGCACTGAAGAAGAGAGCTCATTCACAGTATGGCATCAACGTCTAGGTCATCCATCCTCTAAAGTCATTCAACAGTTGCCTTGTGTTTCGACACGTCCTGGTTTTAGTATTATGAATAAAGCATGTGATGTTTATCTCCGTGCTAAACACTCTCGTACTAGTTTTCCCGTCAGTAGAACTCAAAGTGCTTCCAGTTTTGATTTAATTCATTGTGATTTGTGGGGTCCGTATCGTATTCCAGCTTATTGCGGTGCTCGTTATTTCCTAACGATTGTTGATGATTTTTCTCGTGCCACTTGGATTTATCTGTTAAATGATAAGACTGAAGTTTCTGCCACCTTGCGTAATTTTTTTGCTATGGTGCAACGACAGTTTGGCAAACTTGTTAAGGTTGTCCGGAGTGACAATGGGTCTGAATTTATGTGCATGGGTTCTTATTTTCGTCAGACTGGGATTATTAATGAAACCTCATGTGTTGGTACCCCTCAGCAGAATGGTCGAGTTGAGCGAAAGCACCAACACATACTTAATGTTGCTCGTGCATTGCGTTTTCAGGCCCATCTTCCTATTCAGTTTTGGGGACACTGTATGCTAACGGCTGGCTATCTTATTAATCGAACACCCAACCTCGTTTTACATGGCAAAACTCCTTTTGAGATGTTATATGCTAAGCCCCCTTCCTTCACCCACTTACGTATGTTTGGATGTTTGTGTTATGCCCACAATCAGAATCATAATGGCGATAAATTTTCTAGACGTACGCGTAAATGCTTGTTTGTGGGCTATCCGTTTGGGAAAAAAGGGTGGTCTGTCTACGACTTGGAAACCAAGGAATTCTTTGTTTCTAGAGATGTGGTGTTCCATGAATCTGTTTTTCCCTATTCTGTGGTGGCCTCACCTTCGTTGGCTCCTGTGCCTTTTCCAGTTTCTACGCCGTTGCCAGATCAAACGATTGGGTCACAGGATGAAGATGATGATATTATTCTTGAGGATATTGATCTCCACCCACAAGATACTTCACTTGTTTCTGATTCTATTTCTGAGGATTCCCAATCAGTTGAACAGTTGGGTCGCGGTCATCGTCAGAGGCAACCTTCTACTCGTCTACGTGATTATGTGCATAGTACTATCTGTCCCTCTACCCCCTCAACTGCTTCATCTCGTCTGTCGCTTTCCTCAGGTACGCGTTATCCAATAGCACATTATGTTAACTGTGATTCATTTTCTTCGGCACATAAAGTTTTTTTGGCAGCTTTAGACTCTGTAGTAGAACCTCGTTCGATTCGCGAAGCTATGACGGATGCTCGTTGGCGTGTTGCCATGCGAAACGAAATTACTGCCTTGGAAAACAATCAAACTTGGGAGATTACGACACTTCCTCCTGGGAAGCGTGCCATTGGCTGTAAATGGGTTTATAAGGTCAAATATCTTTCTGATGGGTCTATTGAACGATTCAAAGCTCGTCTTGTGATTTTAGGGAACAATCAGATTGAGGGACTTGATTACACAGACCCCAGTAGCTAAAATGGTTACCGTGCGTGCCTTTCTAGCTGTTGCTGCTGCTAAGGGTTGGGAACTTCATCAGATGGACGTGCATAACGCTTTCCTCCATGGTGATCTTGATGATGAGGTTTACATGAAGCTCCCTCCTGGTTTTCAAACGTCTGACCCTAGTAAGGTATGTCGCCTTCGACGTTCACTCTATGGGCTGAAACAAGCGCCTCGTTGCTGGTTTTCTAAGCTTACTGGCTCTCTTAAACGGTATCGTTTTCAACAGTCCTATTCAGATTATTCTCTATTCTCCCTTCACCGTGATAATGTTCAGTTGCATGTGTTGGTTTATGTTGACGACTTGATAATTTCTGGGAACAATAGTACTGCTGTTCAGAATTTTAAGAAGTATTTGAGCACTTGTTTTCACATGAAAGATCTTGGTGTGCTTAAGTACTTTTTGGGTATTGAGGTCGCTCGCAATTCTTCTGGTCTATTTTTATGCCAACAGAAGTATACCCTTGATATTATTTCGGAGGTCGGGTTATTAGGAGGCAAGCCAGTTGGTTTTCCAATGGAGCAAAATCATCGTCTTTCGCTGCTTCAAGGGACTGCTTTTCCAGATCCTGAACAGTATCGTCGTCTCATCGGTCGATTAATCTATTTGGTTGTTACTCGTCCGGAGCTCTCTTATTCAGTCCATATACTTTCTCAGTTCATGCAACTTCCTCTTCAAGTACATTGGGATGCTGCGCTTTCGAGTAGTTCGATATCTGAAGGGCAATCCAGGTCAAGGGATTTTTCTTTCTGCTGACTGTGATCTACAGTTGACTGCATGGTGTGACTCTGATTGGGCAGGTTGCCCTTTAACTCGAGCTCCCTCACCGGCTGGTTTGTTCAACTTGGCAATTCTCCTATTTCCTGGCGGACAAAGAAACAACACGTCGTGGCTCGTTCGTCTGCTGAGGCTGAATATCGAGCAATGGCTACTACTCTTTGCGAACTTAAATGGCTTAAGGGTCTGTTGTTCAGTCTTGGCGTTACTCATCCACAGCCTATGCGTTTGTACTGTGACAGTCAATCTGCTTTACACATTACTGCTAATCCGGTCTTCCATGAACGAACGAAACATATAGAAGTTGACTGTCATTTTCTTTGCGATGCTTTGGTTCAAGGTCTCATTGTTCCTCGCCATGTTTCGACTCGCTACCAATTGGCAGATACCTTCACCAAAGCTCTCGGCCAATGTCAATTTAATTACTTTCTTGGCAAGTTGGGTGTCCGCAATCCGCACGCTCCAACTTGAGGGGGGTGTTAGTGTATATTAGGAAAAGATTATTTATAATGTAAATTAGGAAGTAGCTTAATTGTAGAATCGCTGCCTTGATTGATGCGATCATAACCTACTATAGCTTGGGGACTTGTCTATATATATGATGTAACTTGTATCGATAAGGATATACACAAAGAGAGGTTTTCTTCGTATATTGTCTTTCTGTCAGAAAGCTCCTCACTAGGTTCAAATTATTTCGAGATGATTGATTGATATGCTGATTTTGTAGCTTTGTTTGCACAAATCTAGAGAGATCTCTATAGACTCGAACTTTGACTATCGATCATCATAGTGAAAGCCTATAGATGCAAATCTGATCTCTGTGGTAACATATCACGTGTAAAGATAATATAATTGACCAACGACTTATTTCCTTTATCATTACACAACACATCTTATAAGTCGTGATCTGTGACACTCCACCAACGTACAAATGCATGTTTCAACCTACTTTTGAGTCCAATATTTTCAGATTAAAGTGTAGGTATGTGCACAATGGAAATTTCTGATATTATAACCTTTCATTTGGAATTAAAACGGATGTTTATCTACTCTGAAATGCATTCCAAAAGTAAATATGAAAGATGATCAAGTCGACTTATGAACTCGATTAATCGGTTTGACCCTTGACCCAATTATCATGAGATTGATTTGAGTCAAAATTTTAAAAAAGTTTCAAACTTCAAACACGAGCTCGAACTCATGAGTTTAAACAATCATAAAGCTCAAGCTCGACAATCATTAGCTTCAGTCGAACTGCCGTATCGAATCATTGAGCCCAAGTCGAGTTATTTTATTTCTCACAGCATATAAAATCGTTTTTCATTCAATCTAATGTTCTATGATGAGGACCTAAAAAAATTTATGAACATTGTTGATATTATTTTGATTATCGCGTTGTCACAATGAACAGCACATTGTTAGCCGCGACTAGAACTAAGATTAGGTTGTTTTTTATTCAACAATAAATTTGGATCTTGATTTGATATAGTATATTATTTTATAAATAAAATCGATAAATTCATGACCAGAGCACAATAACTTATACTCTCGAACATGTTGAGATTGCCTCGATCACATAGTTTACCCCACAAACTTTTCAATTAGTACTAGTACTCCTTGCTGTAATATATAAAATTATAATATTAAATGTGAAATCTAATATATTTTAATTGGTCATTATAATTTAAATCAAACTATGTATATATAAATTATAAGATTAAAGATTAAATAGTAATTATTGAAATACAGTAACTAGAGTTAGTGCTTGTTTTTCTCTTTGTTATTTATTTTTTTAAATTGACAGGCCAAAATGACAGTTTATACACATCCTTAACTCTTAATATAATAGAATAGATATTTAAGCACAACTTAGATATCAAGCATGCATAGCGGTACTTCATAGTTCAGGTCCATAATTGTGGTTTTTTTATATTTAAATCAAATCAGAATTAGTCGCGATGAATCTCGACAATATTTATCTTAGATCTGTGGCACTTTCGCGTTGCCTTTTGGAAGATAAAATGATCTCAAATAAATACTGTTAGGATATGCGGAAATCCCCGATAATTATTTTGCCCAAAAAAATGACGATAATAAATAGTAGAGACGAAAAATAAATTTGGACAGTAACACGAGATTTACGTGGTTCGGTCAGAATGACCTACGTCCACGGGCCGGAGGGTAGAACTTCTTTATTATGTGGAGAGATTACAAACACGTACACTGACGTGGTACAAAAGCAGCTACAACAATATTAGGAGTAGGCTACAGAAAATGATCAGAGGAGAGAAAGATCTGAGCTGTAGTGGTCGTGTTATTTCCTTCTGCAGATGAACCTATTTATAGGCAAGCTCCCGCGTTATTCTTCCATGTAAACATACGAATACTTATTATGACTTTATTATGTGAACAAGAAAGAAAATGCCAGCTCCTCTTTGACGAAATGAAATCGGCACATGACAATTGCCTCTCCTTTGTCTGCTTTTCTTTTTCCAATTCCCACGTAAAATAGCTCAACCAATTGCATGTTGTTTGAATGGTCAAAGACCACTATCGCCACATGTCACATCAACAAATACATCCCAAAGAATTTAGTTATCGTGATTAGTTTTCCTTCGAAATTCTGTGAACTGTTTTCTAGGCGGAATTTGCTGTCAACAAGCAATTTACGCGACTTACTATATTAGGTAAAAGTCGGTATATTAGATCGTATATGTTGTTTGATATTCCATATCAATCGTCTTATATAAGATCGTATATAAGCTCTTTGAAAGCGAGAAAGAGAACCTCGCCGCTCGCCATTGCTAGACTAGAGAATCTCAAAGTTGTGAAAAGTCTTTATTGGGAGGAAAGAACTCGATATGGAGATGCTTTTTACGTAAGAATATTTTTACATATTTATTACCCTTTATTGGGAGGAAAGAATCTTATTTTGTTACATATTTAAATAGCCATTGCTATTTATCATTTTCTACTAATGAAGGGCACTATCACATATACCCTTTATGATTCATATCCTTTATTATTACATACATCCATTGAAGGTGTGGACTTAACCATGGTACTCCTTAGCAACTGCAAGAAGAGGCAAAGCCCTATGAACAGTCAGACCAGGTCCCTCTTTAACGTCCAATTCCTCAACCCCATAAGGCAATGCCCAATCGAATCGCCTCACGATAGTCGCCAGTGCCAACTCAACGGTCGCGGAGGCGAACGAAATCCCGGGACAAATCCTTCTCCCCGAACCAAACGGTAAGAATTCAAAGTCGAGGCCTTTATAATCCTTGGACGAGGAGTTGTTGTTCAAGAATCTCTCTGGTAAGAACTTTTCTGGTTCATCCCAATACGTGGGGTCTCTGCTGATAGCCCAAGCATTGGTAAGAACCACAGTGCCGACCTTAATGTCGTACCCCATTACGTTCGCGTCTTTGCTCGAGAATCTCGGGGCGAGCAAAGGGATCGGAGTGTGGCATCGGAGAGTCTCTTTGATCACCGCTTTCAAGTAGTGCATTCTTTCCAAGTCCTTCTCCGATATTACGTCTTCGTAGGGTTTGTCTTTGGTGGCTTGTCTTACTTCTCCTTGGAGTTTTTTCATGGCCGTTGGGTGTCTCAAGAGCTCCGTCATTGCCCATTCTAACACGGTTGACGAGGTATCAGTTCCCGCTGCAAACATATCCTGCATAATAAATCAGTTATTAGAAGGTTTAATTATTTTTTTCAGTCGTGTAATTTAGAAGAGTGGCACTACATGGACATAGAATGGCAAACAATATTAATTTTGAAAATTATTTGTCCCAATATAGCATTCTCCGAGGGAACCATACACTACACTTCAGAACCCTAGATTAGTGTAATGTTAACGCTTATTAGAACATGATTCAATCAGCAGAATACTGAATGAATTCTTACCAGGATGATCCCTTTGATGCTATCTCTCTCAATAGGAACGCCATTCGAATCGTTGTTGTTGTAGATTTCGAGTAAGATATCGACGAAAGTTTCTTCCTTTATTCCATCTTGCAAATGAGCTCCTTTACTCTTCATAATCTCAGTTCGCTCCTTGATCACTCCTTCCAAGAACTCATCGAGCCCTCTAACAACCCTATCTACCCTCGCTTCTAACCCATTGAATCGATTGATCCACGAAAGCCACGGGATGAAATCACCGACGTTAAAGCTTCCCAGCAACTCGAAGAACTCGCCCAGCAAAAGAAGATATCTGCTACTACCATTTTCTCCACCGTCGCCGTACTTTCTGCCAAGGGCAGATCTGCTCACGACGTCGTTAGCCAACCCAGCAAACAGCTCGCTCAGATTCACGGAAGAAGGCGAAGAGTTTCTGATCTTCTCCACCAAAAGGGCCGTTTCCTCTTCCCTAATCTTACCGTAAGAGTGAACCCTTTTGTTGCTGAGCAGTTGCAGAACGCATATGCTCTTCAGCCGCCGCCAGTACTCGCCGTAGGGCGCGGAGGAGACCTCTTTGTTGCCGTATAAAAGGCGCCGTCCGATGCCAAAGTCGGGTCTGTTTGCGAAGGTGACGTCATGGGTTCGCATGACCTCACGCGCCGCCTCGGCGGAGGAGACGACGACGACTGGTCTGTGGCCAAAGTGTAAGAGCATTAAAGGGCCGTACTTTCCTGCCAAGGTTTGGAGATTCCGATGTGGTAAGGAACCCAACTGGTGGAGGTTTCCGACCAATGGTAGCTTCGGCGGCGATGGGAGCGATGGCGATTTGTTGCTCTGCGTTTTCATGGCTAGGTAATAGAACCATTTCGTGACGAAGTAGACAAAGAAGAGAGCTAATAAAGCTTGGATTGTGAATGGATTCAAGGACGCCATCGCCATGGTTATTGATGAGTTTGATGATCTCTTAGCCTTGTTTGCTCCTTCTATATATGCACTATATATGGTGGTATTACAGCGACGAGGCCAAGTTGAATTGGTTTTTAATTTTAATTTTAGGTGAATCTATGGAAAAATAACAATTTACATAAAAAAAATTTGATAGTCAGAATCCATGTCAGAAAATCTTTTATATAAATACTCGTTCGATTGTGTGTACCATTTTTCCAGTCTTGACGCAGCTTTTTATATTCGTATTATGTACCACGTCACACGTTTATATGGTACATATATACGTTCTATATGATACCTAAATGTGTTCTATGACGTACTTGCGGCAGAACAAGTATCAATGTGCAAAAAATCTATTGTAATAGGTACTTACATATAGAAAAAAATCTGACAGAATACTGGCTTGCGGATTTGTTATAAAAACGGGTATTTTTTGTACATTCCCCTTAATTTTATGCTTAAATAGTTGAACAAAACATGTTAATTTTTATGAATTATTTATTATAACTTATATTATATTAAGATTATTTTATATATTATGATTATTTTGGTAATAATATAAAGAGGAGGATTTAGAGGGAGATAATATAATTTCTATACGTTTTGGTGTATCTTACAATGTAACTCAAAACACCTATTTATAAAAATCATACATTAAAATACAATTTAATCATCTATACAACTCATACAAAAATACAATCTTTTTATACACCTCATCTTATCGTAATTCATGAGTCGTTAATGTTCCAAAAACATCCGCATTTAATCACAAAATATTGATAGATTCATTAGGATGGACCATGATTTAATTTTCATGATTCATTGTGATGAATCATGATTTATTCATAATACTAATGAATTTGTTTATTGAATTCTTTGTCTTCTTCGATAATTTGACTTCGCATGGATCGAAACACGTACACGTTCCTCGAATTGGGTTGCGCGCAGTTGAAAAATTATTAATATTTAATATTCGTCTCGTGGACCATGTTGCGATGCTTCTCTAAGTTGTTTTTAATAAACTACACTATCTCTCCTTCATATCATTTAATTCAACCACATCACCGTCGAGAACAAAATAATAGTACTCATGTGCATATTACGCTCTTGATATGGTAATAATGAGAAATAAATTACATGTAAATTGTGGTAGCTGGTCAGTGGAAGCAGAATATGGGGTTATCAAAACGCGGTAAGATAAAATCGACTGTGTTTCTTAGAAATCCAAATATGAAGTTCGATATCAAGTGTTGGCTAAACCACATAGGTAAATAAACTATGTGTAATGTAATTTGAGTTTTATGCACGAGTACTATGATTGAATTAAATGATATGAAGGTGAGATAGTATAGTTTATTAAAAACAATTCAGAGAAGCATGGCAACATGGTCCACGAAACGAATATATAAGGGTTTGTTTTTCCTCTAATTGGGTTTGTTCCATGTCGGATAATTCTCTCTCTAATCCACTTCATATATAAGGGGTTTTCTCCTCGACCAATTAGTTTTTCTAATTAATTAAATATTATTTTGCCGAGCATATATTACGGCAGTTTTCAAATTCTGTATTGGAATCTTTTTAATAAACTATATATATCACTGTCATCAGATATTTAATCAAAATTTCGCGATCAACTAACACATACGACTACGACATGCATGTTGCCTTCTTCTACCATATGATTTAGGAAAAGACCGAGGATAAGGCGTGGCATAAGACGGCCGCCAACGAAATATAGGGAAAAAAATTTCCTAATACGATTAGGAATTGACCATCCCATGAAAGTGGTATCCCCTTATTTACTGAGATGAAAAAATTGAGCAGTCCCAATTTTATTTACTTGTAACTTGAGTAGGATTATTATTGCAGTCAAAATATTGAAACAAAGTTTTGTAAGTTAGTATGTAGTGTGATAAAATGCTAAATCCTATCAGTCAAACAGTTCACCCACCAATGAAAGAGCGACGAAATGTTAAATAAGTGAGAGTGTTAGTGACAGAAAATATTACTGATTTATCACGATCAAGCAAAGATAGTATATTCTTTCTCCTCTGTAGAACGCTAGTCCTCACACCATTTGTTCAGTGATTAAAAATATCACGTCAGAATTATGAAGATAATAATCCCGGTAGGGATATCACATGATTCCCGTCACAGTTTCTTTAGCACTACAATATGTATTGTGAATGAATCCAACGATATGGACGACGTTTTATTTGAAAACAATTGTTAAATGAAAATTTATCGATTTGTCAATTAGTTTAAACTTTCAAAAATGACAGCAATGGGCTCACTAATGAGCTCACACCATTTACAGACAAAGCCTTTCTCAACTAATGAGCTCACACCATTTACCGACAAACAAATATATATCGATAATACCCCCACAAAAACAATCAAAATTGACACGAAAAATGTTATGTAAGGCGTCGATATGCCACATCAGCTTCCGAAATGTCGATTAATGGATCCCATAAGGTCTTAATTAAGACGACATAATCTTAGATGCTGATGTGGGATGTTGAAATGGCACGAATAGGTGCCACATCAACAAGTGCCCACATAAGGTGCTCACATAAGGTGTGCACCATAAACTTCCTATATATATATATATATGCACATACAATATATATTCCCATTAGAGATATTGTCGGGAAAGGCGAGCCGGAAACTCGCCGGAGTCGCCGGATAAGTCGCCGGAACAGAGCTGATTGAAGCTGGTCGAAGCAGAGCTGGAAAGACTGAACATAAAAGCTGTTGAAGTCGCGACGTTCAGGGACCGTTCGATCGAAGCCCGCGCAGATCAAGAGCTGAGATTTAAAGCTGTGAGATTTAATCTCAGCTTCAGGATGACGCGCAAAATGTTACGGACGGTCCAGATTAGAAGTTAAGCGATGGCGCGGATTGATAATCTCAGCCACAAGATTTAAATCGGACGGATAAAAATGGAAGTTGCTATTTCACTTAAAGAAGCGTTGTTTTTTTGCAGCTTCACGTGGAAATGCAAGGATGACGTGGCAGCTTATCAAGCGTTCGATTGGATTAAAGGGAGCGGCTGAGATGAATCGCAGAACATGCTTAATATGTGATTCAGCTCTTATATAAACCAGTTTGCTTAGTTCGACCTATCATCTTTGCAAGTCCGTAGTTTCTTATAGAGAGAGAATCACAGTGAGGTGTAAACACGAAAAGTGTAGAGGACACGGCACACTGTAACTTTCGTGTTGTGATCAATAAGAAAGGAGGCTCGGTTGATCCGTGGACGTAGGCTGAAGTTCAGCCGAACCACGTAAATCCTGTTTTTGGTGTGTGTGGGTTAAATTGCAGAATTTCGATCCGATTGAGCTCAAAGTTGCTCAACTCGATCCTAATTGATAGCATACACTGAAAATACATCGAAACCTCGTTCGAGAGGGGTCCATTTCGCAACAGATATATCTCACAATTTGAAAAAAAAAAAGGAAAATGGCCCACGTTTTCATGGTATCTTTCCCCGGCCAAGGCTACGTCAACCCTCTCCTCCGCCTAGCCAAGAAGCTCGCCGAGCAAGGCCTCTTTGTCACCCTCGCCGCCCCACAAATAATGGCTCCGAGGATAAGAAAATCAAACAGCAACATGAGAGAAGGCGAGCCCACGCCGTACGGCGCCGGAACGATACAGTTTCAGCTCTTCGACGACGGCTGGGACGCCAAAAACGGCTGGGACCGCGACGCCTACGTGGCACAGCTCGAACGCGCCGGCAGGGAGAAGCTTCCGGCGATGATTCGCGGGCAGGGAGAAAAGGGCACGCCTGTTTGCTGCCTAGTCAGCAACCCTTTCATCCCCTGGGCTGCCGACATCGCCGGCGAGCTAGGACTGCCGTGCGCCGTCCTATGGGTTTTGTCCTGCGCCTGTTTCTCGGCTTATTACCACTATCACAACAAGCTCGCGCCTTTCCCCAGCGAAGAAGAGCCCCAAATCGACGTTCAGTTACCCAAAATGCCCTTGGTGAGGCACGACGAAGTGCGAGCTTCTTGCACCCTACGACGCCGTTCGCCTCTCTGGCGAGGGCAATATTGGGACAGTTCGAGAATTTGGACAAGACTTTCTGCGTTTTGATGGACACCTTCGAAGAGCTCGAATACGACGTCTCGCCCACATGTCGGAGATGATTGGCCGGCCGGTCAGAACCATAGGCCCGCTTTTCAAGGAGTTCGAGCGCCGCCGTCGTTCTGACAGCACCGGCGGAAACATACGCGTGGACCTCTTGAAGGGGGTCCCGTACACAATGGATGTAAAATTACTAAGTTATATACTGATGTTGAACGTGATGTTGGCTAGCACTCAATCTCACTTTTAAAGCACATCGGAAATAATATTTCTTAGTGACAAAAACGAAACGAACACAAGAGAAGTCCCTCAAAAGAGCAACCAGCGGATCTACTGACGAAGCATTGGGCAGAGATCAGTTCTCATATCTGCTATCCAAGTTTGGTGTTCTAAATTTGTATGAACACCAAACTTGAGGGGGAGTGAGTGGGGAGTGTTAAGATCACAAATTGTGACTTGAGGACTAAGATGTTATTAAGTGTTATATGGGGTTTAGAATTAATATAAGGAAAATAGTCAGGGAGTAGATTACAAAATGTAAACGGGTATTTTTGCTAAATGACCTGGTCTCACATTCATTTTAGGTGAATGACCTCCATTTTTTGAATATACAATTGTACCCTTACTAACTAAGGTCAAATTACTATAATACCCTTACTTCAAGGGTAGTTGTGCGCACTAAATACAATTAAAGGATAAGAACAGTTAAAAAAGAAAAAAAAAAGAGAAATAATAAAAAGGAACCCACACAGACGCGTGAGACCCAGACGAAAAAAAGAAGAACACATCGAGTCTTCCAAAAAAGAAAACAACGAGATCGTGAGAACCCTGTGAAGATTTTCAGCATTACAGCGAAACTCAAGCAATGGCCTCTGAAACTGTTAGTTATTTTACTTCTTCAGTTGTTTCGAGACATGGTCGAGTAGTTTCCTCTGTGATTTGGGTGTTTGACGAGCGTTGATTTCGTGGGTACTCTGTTAGAGAAAGACGATGATAGACTCGGGAATATAACTAAATATAATTTTATTAAGCTCGAACGAAGAAAACGAAGAACAAAGACGCTTTCCTAATAGCTTTCCTAATAGCCCAACCGAGAGATAAACTCCGGCCCCAACCTTTTCCTCAAAACTCCTCCCCCTGCCTTCTACGAGACGGACGACTATATATAGGACTAAAACAAATCTTTAGATTCCTAATAAATCTCAAAGACTAAATCTAAATCAAATCTAATTAAAATTCAAACTCAAACTACTAATAAATAGAGCTTAATATATTAATACTACTAAGTTGCTAATTATAGACTCTTAACACTATCCACCCCTAGAAAAACAGCCTTGTCCTCAAGGCGGATAATCGGTGAGAATCTCCGTCTCACAAAAGTCATCCTCTTCACCGCCGATCATCATACGAAGTTCTTTATTTGAGCACACGTGTCTCGAATGATAAGGTTGGCGACAACGGAAGCAAAGACCTTTCGATCGCAGTTCTTGAAATTCACGGTCCGATATACGACGGAAAGGCTTCGATCGCAGATCTGGATTACGAGCATGAGGAGGCATATAGCATTCTGGGGCCTCCTGCTTAGTGGTAACTGGCACATGCTCTTTCTCGATGTTTTCTTGTTTGGTCTCCCAAAACTTGCACTCGTTTCTTGCTACCCGAAAATCCGTGAAATCCGACGTGCTGCGTAGCAGTTTGTTTTGGGCTGACATTTGCGCCTCTGACATAGTATACTCCCGCTCCTTCGCGGCCAATAACTTTCGCTCAATCCCTTTGGCTAAGTGATAAGCATGATCGAGAGTAGTTGGTCGAAGGACTTCTACTTCTGTACGCACGACTGGATGTAATCCTAATAAGAAGAAGCCCAGATGTTGAAACACTGGAATTTCATGTAAGTGGGTAATTACCCCCACAAACTCATGAAAGTAGTCTTTAATAGATCCGATTTGCTTGATGCTACTGATTCGCTCAAGCTGATTTCCGAGATGCTTCTCGTCGAAGGTGTCGATAAGCTTTTGTTTCAGGCCTTCCCACGTTAAGTTTGGGTGAGTCGACATCACCCAACGGATCCAAGGTTGTGCAACTCCCTCCATGCTTACCATGGCGCATGATACCCTACGTTTGTTGGCGTTTGCTGGAGAAGAAAATATTGATCAGCCCTTGCAACCCATCCAAGCGGGTCAGTCCCATCAAAATACGGCAGATCAACGCGATGATGCCATCGTTGATCTGATTCAAGGAGTGGTTCCTGGTCATGCAGAAAAGCGTTCAGGTTTGCTCGGTTGGTTGTTGATCGTTCACCATCGGGCGGTGTCTCTTCGCTTCGAGGCAAATTTTCTTTAATCGTGTTGACTGTCGCAACGATTGTTTTCGTGGTTTCGGATAGCTCGCTGATCATCTTAATTAAATTGGCAATCGCAGCCTGGTTCCCTTGCTGTTCGGCGTGAACACGTGCAGTAAGAATCTCGATGGACTGTTTGGTTGATCGAATTTCAGCCCGGAGTTGATCGTCGAGGTTTCCGATCGTCTTCTCTAGATCTTCGACGCGTTGTTCCATCTGAGATCTTGTGATGGTCATCGACGGTTTCTTTTTTCTTTTTATTTTTTGTTTTGGCGATGGCGATGAACAGTAACTTTTTTTTGGGCGATGAACAGTAGCTTTTTTTTTGGGCGATGAACAGTAACTCGGGTGGCGGGGGTACGGCGGCAGGTCGGACCAATTTGTTAGAGAAAGACGATGATAGACTCGGGAATATAACTAAATATAATTTTATTAAGCTCGAACGAAGAAAACGAAGAACAAAGACGCTTTCCTAATAGCTTTCCTAATAGCCCAACCGAGAGATAAACTCCGGCCCCAACCTTTTCCTCAAAACTCCTCCCCCTGCCTTCTACGAGACGGACGACTATATATAGGACTAAAACAAATCTTTAGATTCCTAATAAATCTCAAAGACTAAATCTAAATCAAATCTAATTAAAATTCAAACTCAAACTACTAATACATAGAGCTTAATATATTAATACTACTAAGTTACTAATTATAGACTCTTAACATACTCACACAGCGGAACAGGTCGAAACAACCGACCATTATATGATTGTTGATTTCGTGGGTGTTTGATGGTTGTTGGGTTGTCTGAGTTTAAATCGTAAAAAAGGGTTTTCAGAATTCGTTCAATTAGAAGAGAAACGATTTTCAGATGTTAGACTGGTTCTCTAATTTGAGTCCACATCTGAGGACCCGTGTATGTTCTGAGAACCAGTTCGTGGTCTGAACCTATCTGAGAAAAGGTTCTCAGACATTAAGCCGGTTCTCTGATTTGAGTCCATGTCTGAGGACCCGTGTAAGATTTGAGAACCCCATCGTTTGAGAACCTACCCTCGCGATGTGATGGTTTCACACATTTCTTATGAGTCCTCGTGCTCAATTCTGAGAACATGTATAAAGTCTGAGAACCCAACACACACCATATGTAAGCAACATGTCAAAACGTTTACTCGCTAAATATGATTTTCTTCTGAATTTACATAAATTTTATTGAAACTATAACTTTCTCAGGATGACGAATTCGACCTCAAAGTCGTCATCATCGCGGATTACGTACATGCCTGTGAGCGTATAATCCATTTCCTGAACCGAGCCGAGCTTCGTGAAGTACTGTAAATGCAATTTGGCCACGTAATCTGTTGC
This sequence comes from Craterostigma plantagineum, assembly GCA_027422505.1. NCBI lineage: Eukaryota > Viridiplantae > Streptophyta > Magnoliopsida > Lamiales > Linderniaceae > Craterostigma > Craterostigma plantagineum. The sequence continues at coordinate 2,134,966 of JAPQWV010000035.1, forward strand.
TAATTTCAGCTTCAGCAAACCCTAACTAGTATATTGTAAATTTTCAACAAACCCTAAAGAATAATGTTGCTAATTTTGGTCAGATTCTAGCGTACGAATGCATACCTAGGATCATGCCTCGAGTTTATGTTTTTTGTTGAACGATTCTTATTGCAAATTTTAATGACATGTGAAATGTAATCGTTTGACTACGTATGGGTCCTCAGATGCTGGACGGTTCTCACAAAATGATTCATCTCTGAGTACCCATTCTTTGCGTAAGTACCCAATATAACCCTGCTAGAGCAACCTATATATTTTAAAGACATAATTATTACACAATCATTCAGTGAGTTAAAGGTCACTTGCGGAACAGTTAGACATGTCATAACTGTTCGTTGTCACTGTCAGTGTCAAGAATCATTCACGAGTGGGTTACCTATTCGGGGGGTACTCAGATTCTTTACAGGTTCTCTGATAAGAAACAAATACAAGGACTCTATTGATTACCTGAGGACCCAAGGCAAATCGTAGTCAAAGTTCGTTTGACTGAAAGGGTCCTCACAGGTTGCACAAGTTCTCACAATATAATTTCAAAGCCGAGTACCTTTTCTTTTCCTGAGTACCCAATAATAACCCTTTATCATATATATTTTAAAGATGTCAGAACTAACACTTTCTCTGCCAAAAACAGTCAGACATGTCATGTCACTGTCAGGAATCATTCACGAGTGAGTTAAAGTTCCCTGGCGGGTACTCAGAGCCTTTACGGGTTCTCTGATATGAAACAGATGCTAAGGACCCTGTTGATTACCTGAGGACCCTAGGCAAATCAAGTTTGATTTTATTACGATTTGGCATGTCTAAAGACGGTTTTGTGTTCAATCTTTGGTGGTATAATAGTTTGCATCGAGGAGATAATATATGTTGGGGAAACCTCAACTTATTTAAAATATTGAGTTAGGACGTTGTGTTGAGTGATGATGAGGTATGATTGTTTGAATAATGTTCTACAACTTTCGTATAATTATCGATGTTCCTCGTTTTTTAAAAACGACGCAATTGACTTCTCATTAGTGGTGGGATATTATTCATGACGAGCGGTTCCTTCAATTAAACTGTTTCGGGGTTCAAAATCATAGTCAAAGTTCGTTTGACTGAAAGGGTCCTCACAGGTTGCACATGTTTCTCACAATAAAATTTCAAAGCTGAGAACCTTTTGTTTTCTGAATACCCAATAATAATCCTTTTAACATATATATTTTAAAGATGTCAGAACTAACGCTTTCTCTGTCAGAGAATTAAAGGTCGCTTTAAAAAACAGTCAGACATGTCATATCACTGTCAGGAATCATTCACGAGTGATAACAGTCAATGGCGGGCACTCAGTGTCATTACGGGTTCTTTGATATGAAACAAATACAGAGGACCCTGTCGATTACGTGAGGACCCTAGGCAAATCATGTTTGATTTTCTTACGATTTGGCATGTCTAAGGAAGGTTTTGATTCAATCTTCGGCGGTTTAGTAGTTTGCATCGGGGAGATAATATATATTGGGAAAACCTCGGCTTATTTAAAATTTTGAGTTAAGACGTTTTGTTGAGTGATAATGAGGTATGCTTATATGAGTAATCTTCTACAACTTTCGTATTATTATCGATCTTCCTCATTTTTTTATTAACGATGCAATTGACTTATCATTAATGGTGGAATGTTGTTCATGACGATCAGTTCCTTCCATTAAACTGTTTCCGGGTTCAAAATCATAGTCAAAGTTCGTTTGACCGAAAGGGTACTCACAAGTTGCACAGGTTCTCACAACAAAATATCAAATCTGAGTACCTTTTCTTTCCCTGAGTACCCAAAACCCTGAAACTGTGCAAACTCTAAAACCTTATAAATTAAAAATAAAAACACCCTGGAACATTACAAAACGTAAATTACAAAAAACTTAAAACCCTAAACACCCTGGAAACCAAAAAATACATTAAAGCACAAAAACCTAGAAATTATACAGCTGAGAACCTAGGGGTTCTCAGATAAATAACGGGTACTCGGAAATCATTTCATATCTGAGAACCTATGTTCTCAGATATATAACGTGTACTCGGGTATCATTTCATAGCTGAGAACCTATAGTTCTCAGATATATAACGGGTACTCAGGAATCATTTCATAGCTGGGTATTCGTTATAAAACTGAGAACCCGTACTGAAGAACCCAAAAAACCCGGAATTTGATTAGGAAATTCATCAAGACGGCAATGGCTTCGTTTAAATTACAAATAGCAAACCCACTCAGAGTTATAGTTGGCGGACGAAAACCAGAAAAAAATGACTTACTTTCAAGAACAATGTGATAAATTCTTGGTTGAACCACTCGATTTCAACAAACCGTAAGCTTTTCTGAATTTTGTTTCTCCAATCGATGGTTGGTGGCGACATAAATGATCGTTCTTGCATCATTAGTACTGATTAATGTTGGTGGTGGTTGTAGCGTCGTAAATGTCGTTGGATTTTTTTTTCAATTTTTTATCACACGGAATGTCGTTGGGTTTTCCTTTTCTTTTTTTTGTTTATATATTTAATCGATAATTAGCGTGCTAATTAAGTTATTTAAATGGAGGTCACTTGACCAAAAACTTATAGTCAACGAGGTCAGTTTGCAAAAGCTTCTTCAATCAAAGGTCATTTAGCTAAAATACCCAATGTAAACGGTATGAGGGTAAACAGTACGAGGCTAGTATATATACAGCCTATTTGTAAATGCACAATATACGTTCAATTACAAAATACATTTTATCTTCTAATTCTTGACGAATCTGCCTACACACTCATCGATCAATTCCCCGTTGGTAGCACAAAGAGTTTGATCCCCTTTTCTTCTCTTAAACCAAAGAGACACTTCTCGTGTAGTAATGGGATAAGAAACTGACGATAATGTTACTCTTCTTTTATAACTGCACTAAACTGCTTTGTCCCATAAAGCGTTATTGGCATAAGCACCTTTAGAGGCTCATTTGTTCTTGTTTAAGTCCCACGGCTTTTCCTCAACGTTTTCCTTTCTTCTCAGACTTCAACTTTGCAGCTTGGGCATCTTTACGTCGTCTTTGATGATTTATTACTAAGGACATCTCCAACCGAACATCAAAGCGCAAATTTTGAGGTAAACTTTCTCCAATCGAACACCAAAACTAAACCCAAAATGCGTTAGATGTATTCTCTCTCGTCCTGCGTCTGGAACGGTTATTATGCGATCTAATTTTTAAAGGGCAAATTTTGTGTCAGGCCCTATTATATTTTGAAATTAGGAATCAGGCCCTGTCGGGACCTATTTTTTCAAGGGCAAATTTAAGGACCAATTTTTTCAAAAGATAAGTGAAAAGGACCCAAAACTGTGATTTGACGAAATTACCGTTAATAAAAGTGATTTCTGAATGGTATTTGACTTCAGTTTTATGTTAAACAGTTAACTGATTTGTTACCGTAACAACCGCAAGTGTTACTTTAACGTCATAAGACGTTACTTATCGACAGTAAAATGTTATTAACAGACATATTTATTACATCGAAATATCGAACCCCATTTTTCACATTGATCGAGCACAGTCGATTGTTAATACCTTGTTTTGTTTTCCATCATGCGTTATTACACCATAAACCCTAAACCGTAAACCCTAAACTCGACGCGACGACCATTAGCGTTTTTCTATAAAAGATCGAATCATTAGCGTTTCGATCTTATTACACGTTTCGAGATTGAAAATTGGTAACCCATTATAGCAGCATTGCTCCCTATAATGATGAATTTTCTGTCTAGGGAAACAGGGGGAGGATGGCCGGGTGGAGGGTTCAAGAACAATTATAACTGTTACACAATTATACTGATTTGTTACCGTAAAAACCATAAGTGTTATTTTAACGTCATACGACGTTACTTATCGACAGTCAAATGTTATTAACAGACATATTTGTTACATCGGACTATCGAACCCTATTTTTCCCACTGATCGAGCATTGCTCCCTATAATGATGAATTTTCTGTCTAGGAAAACAGGGGGATGGTTAGGTGGAGGGTTTAAGAACAATTATAACAGTTTTGCACTGAAAAAATACTTCCTTTCATTTGGATAACAAAAGTCTTGTATTGAGTACCATATGACGTCTATTTAGTAACAAACGAAGTCGTAGAAATACAACATCATTCAAAAATAATACCGATTCTTGCAGTAATACATTAACAAATGATGTTGCAGGAAGCGGTATTATTTTTTAATGTTGTGTTATTTCTACGACGTTATTTGTTACTAAATAGACGACATATGGTACTCAATACAAGACTCTTGTTATCCACGTGAAAGGAACTGTTCTTTTTCAGCGCCGAACTGTTATAATTGGCTGGAACGGATTATTTAGGTATACAACGTAATTTTGGCATATGTCAGGGTTAAATACGTCTTTTCGCGTCATTTTAGGGCTTGGCCCCTGAATTTTTCGAAAAGTGGGTCTTTAATCCTAAAGCCTAATTTAATGTGGTCTGAACCCAAAACTAAAATACTTAATGAGACCTGATCTTTAATTAACCCTTTTTTAAATTGCATCGAAGTACTTCAATTTTCTTCTCAGTTTTTGTGGTGTGTCAGAAAAAGCAAACATAAAAAAATAGACAAGACAACCTGCAGTCACCCATCAAAAGTTGCCGTAATTCTTTCCTCGATTCCAACCAAGAAACCTAAGGTTCCTCAATGCTAAACCCAAAAAGATAGGTTTTTTGTGTGCCACGTCAGCGCCACCTCAAAAGTAAAAAACCTCTACCTCCAAAACAAAATTCCTCCCCAACCACAAAACCCAAAAAGTAGGTTTTTTTGGGGACCCTCTTTAATTTCATTTAATTTTATTTAATTAACCAATTTTATTTATCTAATTTTCGAAATAATTTATAATAATTATATTTCATATTATTTAATTTTTTATATTTAATAAAAAATTCGTTACGTAATAAAAATATTATTTATTTGAAATATAAAAGAAATAAACATTTTTAACACATTAAAATTTTTATTCGTAAAAAATAAAAAAAATTAATAAATAAAGAAATATTAATGTAGGATAAAGTATTAAAAAAACCATCACATCACATAATGTATTATTTATATATTAATTTTATTTCTAATATCTATTTTCTCATATTCTTTTATAAATATATATTAAAAGCTGGCACGCACATCCAAAAAACCCAGGTTTATTCTACTAAACCTCTCAAAAAACCTACAACACCTCACAATGCAAAAAACCTCTATTTTACAGGTTTTTTCTCTCTCCTACTCATAAAAAAACCTAGCATTGAGGAATGCCTAATTAATCAATTTATAATTTGATCTTATCCTCAGTTCCTCACATTGATTCTAACGACAAAAGTTGTATGAATGAATATATTATTATTTACCTTATTAATTTTTGGTGGTTGTCGTTTTTTAAGTAAATATTAATTGTATGTATGAATATATATTATTATTAACCTTATTAATTGTTTTGGTTTAGTCTAATTTGTAAAGTTGTAAAATAAATGAGTAGTATTGAACTTTGTAAAAATTGGTGTGGAAGCAAATATTACAAAATAGTCTTTTGAGTTTGAGAATGAGTTGACCGGTTGGAGATAAATTACTGCATTTTGAGTTTGAGAATGCGTTTGGGTTTGGGAATGCGTTTCTCGGTTGGAGATGGTCTAAGAAAACAAATCAATTGTTTTTCTAAACTCAACATAATTAAGAAACAAATTCCAAGTACTAAAAATCTCAAGTTCATAGTTATCAAGTTATTTTTCCTTTTTTTAATTAAGATATTTAATAATTTATATTATTCGTGTTAAATGAGTTGATAAACGGGTTGATTTCGATTGAAAATTTGAAGCCTAAGCTGACCCACTTAATATTTGAATTGGATTCAGTTTTACTCATTTACTTAAACAGGTCGAAAATGCCTATCAAACCAGCTACTTTTGAGTGCAGTTCTTGTCGGATTAATGGGTCGGGTTGGTTTTTAGCGGCCCCAGCAGAAAAAATTACAGCTTGAAAAGTACTTGAATCACATGTTTTATTTTATACACGTTTTCCAATCTTTATTTTCAGGCATTAGACATGTATTTTTCTTCCACGGACTATGATGGCTCTAGCATGCCGAAAAATTACAGCTTGAGAAAAGCTTGTATCACATGCTTTGATTTTATACACCTTTTCCAATCTTCGTCTGTCAAACATTAGACAACGTATTTTTCTTTCACTGACTATGAATGGCTCCCTTCTATTCCACTCCCCAATCACCAACACACATATACTACATATAGAAAGAAGCAAACAACTCTCGAAAATACCAAACTCTATCATCTGTTGGATAAGCTCATTTCGTTAAAAATATTGTCTCCTCTCACACGACAAACACTCGATCCTCCACAAAATAAAATAACATCATCATCGTCTCCAAGCTCTATAGTATCACAGCCATGGAAATGGTTTCCCTCTTCAACCCATTCGCAACCCAAACTTTCCTAGCTCTGTTCTTAATCTTCTTCATCGCAAAATGGTTCTATTACAGAGCCAAGAAAACAGACAGCAACTCACCATCGGTTCCTTCGCCGCCGAAGCTTCCCATCCTCGGAAACCTCCACCAATTGGGTTCCTCACCCCATCGGAATCTCCAATCCTTGGCCAGAAAGTACGGCCCTTTGATGCTCTTACACTTCGGCAACGCGCCTGTGCTCGTAGTCTCCTCCGCCGAAGGTGCTCGTGAAATAATGCGAACCCATGACGTCACCTTCGCCGACAGGCCCAGTAACAGCGTCGGCCGGCGCCTTCTGTACGATAACAAAGAGGTCTCCACAGCGTACGGCGAGTACTGGCGGCAGCTTAAGAGCATATGCGTTCTTCAGCTGCTAAGCAGTAAGAGGGTTCAGTCTTACGGTAAAATTAGGGAAGAGGAAACGGCCCTTTTATTGGAGAAGATCAGAACCTCTTCTTCTTCTACTACGGTGAATCTGAGCGAGCTGTTCTCAGGGTTCGCTAGCGACGTCGTTTGCAGATCTGCTCTTGGGAGGAAGTACGACAATAGCAACGAATATCTTCTTTTGCTGAGCGAGTTATTCGAGTTGCTGGGTAGCTATAATATCGGAGATTTCATCCCTTGGCTTGCATGGATCAATCGATTCAATGGGTTCGATGCGAGGATCGATAGGGTTGCTAGAGGGCTCGACGAGTTCTTGGAGGGAGTGATCATGGAGAGAACTGAGATTATGAAGAGTAAAGGAGATCATTTGCAAGATGGAATAAAGGAAGAAACTTTCGTCGATATCTTACTCAAAATCTATAAGAACAACAATTCGGCTAGCGTTCCTATTGAGAGAGATAGCATCAAAGGGATCGTCTTGGTAAGAATTCAATCGTTGTTATGATCTTAAACTTTAAGAAATCATTCAATCATTGTTCTTTTTTTTTTTTTTTCCGAAACCATAGCTTGCATTAATAACAAAGATACATAGCTAAATAACCCAAATGATCTCATCGGTACATCGTCAAACGGGAGAACAAAGGCTCACATAGGAGCACCAAACAATCCCACAAGGGGAAAAAACACCCCCTTATGGGGAGAAAAGGGTCCACAGGGCACCAAAAACCGATAGAAAACTGAACACAATTATCTAGGACTAAAAACTAATTCAATCATTGTTCTAATAATCGTTTATTGCACATAGGATGTATTTGCGGCTGGAACTGATACCTCATCAACCGTGCTAGAATGGGCGATGACAGAACTTATCAGACACCCAACAGCTATGACAAAACTGCAAGAAGAGGTAAGGCAAGCCACCAAAGACAAACCCTACGACGACGTAATATCAGAGGACTTGGAAAGAATGCACTACTTAAAAGCAGTGATCAAAGAGACCCTTCGATACCACACTCCAATCCCTTTGCTCGTCCCTAGGGTTTCGAGAAAAGATGTGAATGTAATGGGGCACGAGATTAAAGCAGGGACTGTGGTGATTACCAATGCTTGGGCTATCAGCAGAGACCCTAAGTATTGGGAAGAACCCGAAAAGTTCTTACCAGATAGATTCTTGAACATGTCCAAGGATTTTAAAGGCCTGGACTTTGAATTCATACCGTTTGGCTCGGGGAGAAGGATTTGTCCCGGGATTTCGTTCGCTGTTGCGAGTATCGAGTTGGTATTGGCGAATTTAGTGAGGCGATTCGATTGGGAATTGCCTTATGGGGTTGAGGATTTGGACGTGAAAGAAGGGCCTGGCGTGACTGTTCATAGGGCTGTTCCTCTTCTTGCAATTGCCAAGGAGTTTCGAGGTTAATTATACAACATTGATGGATGTATAAGAAGGCATTACATCATACGTATAACAAAGGGTATTCCTTTTTTCGCATATATTGATGCCTATTGCCGATGTTGACAATCTATATAATTTCTACCTATGAAGAATTGTGCAAAAATGGCTCGCGGCACCTTGTACTGCATCGTGAGCAATGTTTTAAAGCGCATTGCGTGATGCATCGTGGTTTAGTGCCGATTGTGCGTAGCATAAAAAGCATAGCGTATCGCGTGAACTTTTTGACAGACCACTTTTATTGCAAAAACGATATATAATATGTAATCATACAAGCAAACAAATCAATTTGAAATAGTCTTTAATCGTAGAAAATAATCATTAATCTAAAAAAAACATTTAAATATAAATTGTCACAAACAACTCAGACATAAACCATAGATTCAAATGCAAAAATAATCGATGTCATTAAATTATATTTGACCCGGGGACAGTCATGAGTTCAGTTCAATTCAGATACTGGGAGGAACCAGAAAAGTTCTTACCAGAGAGCGAGATTCTTGGACATGTCCAAGGATTTAGAGGCCTTGCCTTTGAGTTTACGCCATTTGGTTCGGGGAGGACTTGTCCCGGGATATCTTTTGCTATTAGTTAGTGCGGAGTTGGTATTGGCGAATATTGTGAGGCGTTTCGACTGGAAATTGGCTGGCAATAATGGGGTGGACGTGAAAGCGGGAAGTGGGGTGATTGCTCATAGGGCAGTTCCTCTCTTCCAATCGTTAAGGAGTATCATCATGGTTTATTTACACAATTGATGGATGTTTTAACTAATGAAGTGTGTTAATGTTGACGGCAATGTTGGGAAAACATTTCGGCCAACATTGTTGTCTGTCAACATTCGATTTTATCTTTCATGCCCAAAAACCGTTTAACCTTTTTTGTAGCTTTATTTACTGATATGCAGGACGTGGTAAAGTGCTGAAACGAGTCCAAACCGTGTGGAAAGCGTGTGTAGTAGCTTGAACGAGTTTTGGAAGGAAGCATACTAAATATAGGATGCTTGGAGTTCAATTCAAGCAATTACCATAATTAGAAGATCTGGATATCAAGGAAATCAGTCTATCAGTTTACTATAAATAGAGGATAAGAGATCGGTCAGTGAGATGAGAAGATCGAACTAAATATATACTATATTTAGGGAGATATTCGAGGAGATATTGGACGAGATATTCAAGGGATCTTTTTACCAATTCAAGATGAGCCAATGCCTATAAATATGAGGAGATTTCGACCTGAAACTTTGGACCTTTGGACGAGAATCTTTTGAGAGCGATGAGCGTAAATTGTCGAGTTTCCTTGGGAGAATTTGAGCGAGCCAAAGTGTCTCCTTAGCCTAGTATTTCTTTTGCAAAAGTCTTAGGACTTTGTAGGTTTTCAGAATCGTTAGATTCGTAGTTTGCAGAATCGTGAGATTCGTAGTTTTCAGGATCGTTTAGATTCGTAACTTTTTTAGGCTTGTTTTTACTATCTTCGGATAGTTATTTTGCATCTATTGCTGTAGTGGAATTTCGCCTTGAGGCATGCAACACGTTTTTATAACTTGCTGCACAGATTTACATCTCGTGTTCACCATTTTTGTTTACTAAGTTCGTTAAATATTCCGCTGTGCGTTCTGTGTTGGCGTCAGTGTTAACCCAACATTTTTCCAACATTTAGTCATCAGTTTTAGAACTTAGTATTTTACATCCATATTTTATCGGGACCACTTCAAAGTGTGTGGACTGTCTTCAAATAATGTGAAAGCATGTGAATCGTCGACGGCACTAAGAATAACACTCTGATTAATGTTGTTCTTTCCTCTGATTCCATGTTGGTTGCAAATGAAAACCCTATTTGTTACTCCTCTAGACCAAGTCTATGGCCCTTTATATATAAACCTATGTGAGGTTCCATTCTGAAATCAGTTAGCAATTAGCAGTTTCCAGCGATGCATATTTGAAACTATAAATTAGTTTCCTTCTCTTCCAAGAATCAAGCAATGGAGATACTGCATATAGAAACGATTTTTTATAAATTAGTTTCCTCCTCTATACAAGGAAAGGATAGATTAATTCCAACGCCAAACTTACATACCCTTTGTCATACCAAACCTGCATCAACGTTGAAAAGATTATTCAGATATGACAATCTTAGCTTATGATTTTACATGCATGAACTGTCGTCATGACAGAGTATTATAGTAAAACACGAACATGAATTGATTCACATGTATAGCATAGCAAGAACTTATATATAGTTCATCATTTTTTCTTTTATGATGCATATCAATAAGATTATTTAAAGCTAACATCAGTACCGTTAAGAGCAGCTTCATAGACTCGTTTCTCAGGCAACCCAATATCCGAAAGAAGTAAATTACCCTGCGACAAAATTTATGCTAACAATTATTTATTTTTTTCGAGTTAAAGAAAATTTGCTTCTTTTACTTCAAAAGAAAAAAAAAAGAAAATAAAACGACCTCGCGTGCCATGAGTCGTCTAACATTTTCCGCATAAAGCTTTGGATCTTCCTTTTCTTGCTCAGATGGATGATACACAGGCAATTTCGTAACTTCGATGTGATTTACAAACTGACAAAGAAGAAGGATCGCATGGCGTATCTGCACATTAGTTATATAATCCATGTTATAATTAGTACAAAAAATGTTAGTGATCAAAACTCAGATGTAATATTCAAACGAAAAGTAAATCGAGTGCTGAGTTCATGCAACTTACGCCTGAAATAGAGTCCCATGCAGGACTAAATCTTCGGTAAGGATATCTTATAATGATGGGAAGTATAGGAGCTTTCGCCAAGAACGCGCCAGTTTTGAATGGAAGAAGATACTCTCCATTTGTTGTTGTTCCTTCTATTATGATAAAATGGTTTTTTTTTTTTTTAATTACACATTCCCTACTGTTAAAGAAAAAATAGAATCTAACTATTGCCCATATGGTAGAGAACATATACAAACCTGGGAAAAGCATAATTTTTGGAGCAGATTTACTGCGGTGAGCTTCTCGTACTCTTTCGTTCACAACGCCTGCAAATAGTAAGTCATTTAAAACCTGGCGTTGATCGATTGTTGACAAGAAACTTTTTGCGAGTCACTAAATAAATTTATCCCAAGATGAAAGAATTGACCCGATATGCCCTTGAAGTCTTCTGATGATTTAGACTCTCTCTGTACATACACACAACCTAGACACTTGCTGTAATATATCGAATGAAATGAAGAGAAAAAACATGGTAAGTTATTAGCTCTTGTGGTAAGAAGGAAAAAGAAAATCGATAGTTGTGCGCAACAATATATAAGACGTTAGAACCGACCTAATGAGACCGACGATAGGAAGCTCAGCCACGGATTTCTTCAGTGATTGATAAAAAAGTTGAAGAAAAGATACAGAGAAAAGTGAAACCAGCTCAGCTCAGCCCATAAAAACAAGCAATGGCAAGAACTGAAAAGAACGAAGAATTTGTTCACTAACCTTAGCAACAAAGCTAGGAAACGACGACGACATGTGATACAGAATGTCTATATACGATACATGATTAGATACAATGGCGCCGGCTCTCTCCTCGTCCGACTCTTCAGACTGAAACATTGTTATAAATGCCACATGAATCTCTAATGATAAAAAACTTGTGAACTTTTTTTCAGTAGTCTAATTTCGGTGTGGTGGCATTAGGGACAATGACATTATTATACGGACAGTAACTTTCACAACCAGGCGAATTTATGGGCGTTATACACCAGAATCCTAGATATTGTCCCCAAATAAATTGCTTAATTTTAAAAGTTATTATTCGTACTAGTATGTGTAGCACACCCAATGTGTGTGCAAATATATCAAGTTATTTTATATTTTACACATTTTTTATTAATAAAGTAGTTTAAAAAGTAGAAGTTTGATTTACGGACAAATGTGTATGAAAATATGAAGCGTAAAATTGTAATTTGTCAATCAAGGGTAAAATTGTAATCATTTATTAAATTGACAAGTCAAATGTGAGAGTTTAAACCACCCTAACTCTATAGAATAGTATTAGATAAATCCACTGCATAAAATTGGGGCCAGAACCCTAGATTATGCGTCGGAACCCTCGAAGTTTGGGATAAAACGTAAGACTCCGACATATATGTGATCAAATTGCTTAATTTTGAAGTAATATCTACCAATTTTATGAAAATTTCTAAATTTGTTGACGCTACAATTCACGAATGTAAACAATCGATTTAATAATCACCCACCTCACCATCTCTAGTGAACTCAGAGACCCGATAAAACCCTAGCACGAACATCATAGCCCTCGAAAGAAACCGCCCTGCCCCGACGATGACTGACCTCCGCCGACCCTTTATATGAGCGTAACCTTCTTGCCCTTCGCCTTCGCCTTGGGGAACCAAAAACGCCGTACAAATTAGGGCAACGATATAGGAAGTTGCCACAATAACCAACCCCAACAAAACCCTCAAGGGCAAAATCGTCACAAGGGCGAGGCCGAGCCTGATTTTTTCGACCCATGGGAGTTGGCCGCGGCCCATCGCTCCGTAAACGTCACGTCTGGCGTAAGCCTCGCACTTGTCGTCTATTTCTTCGAGGAGAGGACGCCTATCCATTTACTCTTCTTTGTTACTTGGCTTTTTTTTTTGTCTCAGAAATTTACTTAAGGTTGCGGTTTGGTCGTCCTTTGCCCTGTAAGATCTGATTTTCTTTTGCTCACTCACACATGTTAATGGTAAACTGATTGATGATGAGTATTTTATTCTAAAACAACGTATGATTCTTGGATTAGGTAATCAAGAATCATTTTTTTATATCGAGTGGGAGTTGTATTAGATGACACATGGGACATGGATAATGCTCGCATGATTGTTTCGTAGAAGCACAATATTAAATTATTCTGTTAGAATATATATAGAAAGAATATGGCAGGTTTAACATCAGGTTGTGGGTTGTAAAATATTAGTGTCTTGTGTGGAATACAGTAGAAACTCTATAAGGTTGCGTTTGGATTGGCGTATTTGAAAGAAATCGCGTGATTTGAAATCATGAATTTCAAAATCTAAATTTCAAATCCAACCACTGTTTGGCAAACATTAGGATTTTGAAATTCGGATTTCAAAATAAAGTTCGACCTCAAGCGCTCGAGTAGCTCGTCGAACTCGACTTCTAACTTTTTCTTAAAAGATTAAAAAGTACAAAACTAAATAAAAATAATAAATAAAAACAAACTCGTAGGACGGCTTGCGAGCTTTCGAGCACCTAAGAGTAAGCTCGAGCTCGAGCCGGCTCATTCGCTAGCCCGTAACGAGCTCGCGTCGGCTCATTGAGCTCACGAGTCAGCTCGACTCATCATTTACCCATCACCATTATTATTATTAGTATTATTATTATTATTATTGTTATTATTTTTATTATTATTTATTTCTATTATTTATTATTATTATTTGAGAAATACTCATTGCCGACTCAACTTCGAATTTCGAAAACGGACCATTTGACATGGAATTTCAAATCTGACAAATATTAAGCGTTTCGATTTGACATCGGATTTGGCCGAAATCGAAATTCAAATCCTCTCGATAGCCAAACGGATGATTTGGGGGAAATCCGGATTTCAAATCGAAATTCGGAATCCAAACGGGCTATAAACTAATACAGTTGGGACCGGCCAAATTTATTAATTAAAAAGTTATTAATTATCGATAAAATAATATATTATTAATTTATAGTGTGTATTACCTTTCAAGCTTCCCAGACATCAAATGCAAGGGGAAAATTCTTGTTGACATATGAGAAAACAACGCCAGGAGTTCTTACAATGATAAGGACAATTAGAGACAATATGCAATGGGAAATTGATTTCAACAAGAAACAAATGACAATTGAGTCATCTTTCAAGTAATCTTTGTTCATGTAATATGAGAATGTTTTCTATGAAATGATTAATTTATAATTTACACGGGACCTATAGAAATTATCAAAAATCTATTATCTTGTAATTTTAGAGAATTATTAATTTAGTACGTTATCACCGTGTCGGGACCGGCCGAAGTATTATATTAAAGAGTTTGTGAAATTATCGAGTACTAATTTATAGAGTTTCTACTGTACTTGGATTTCTCGGTTGCCGGCAGTTTTATCGTATTTGAGCATGACTATATAAATGACTTTGTTTTGACCGAGTAATTTGGTGGTGTGGCAGCTCGATAATCCACAAAATAAATATTTTATGCGTTACTCCCAAGAATACTTATTTCAACACACGGAAAAAAAAATTGATAGATTATGTTATCGACGTATTTTCGTTTTCTTGCACGGTGATTAGCTCGAGGATTTAACATTGAGCTGTTATTCGATCTTTGGGTGAGGGTAAGCTTCCTTACGATAGTGTCTTTTGCAGTCCAATTAGTCTTGGTTGCTTGCTAGCTACGTTATTGTCAGAGAACCAACTATATCATATTCCACTACACAAAAAAAATATATAAATAAATAGTTGTAATTATTATTATATATGGGAAGAACAAATAACTTGCATGTATGTATTGTATGTATCTTCGATCACTTGTGCTTTAGCCACATATGTTATATGTTTTAGTGTAATTGGGACGTAATATGTAACCGGGTGAGGAGGTGCGGAGTGCACGCTCGGAAAGCGTTTTACGTCGGAACCCAAATCGAAGCGGAGGCAAGGGGGTTGCGCCCCCTTGCAGGGTCCTAGGGGCAGCGCTCCTAGCAGGGTCTAGGGGCAGCGCCCCTAGTGGCGGTCCCGCTGCTCCTAGCAGGGTCTAGGGGCAGCGCCCCGTCCAGAAATGACACGCATGCACCCAAAAGGTGTGCATGCTTTTTTCCTCAAAACCCTCTTCACCCGAAAGGGTGTGTTTATACCCGAAATGTACTTGGCTTCAAAAGGTGATATCTTTTCTCAAACGGACACCATTTTTAAAAGGATTATGTCTATTATGAACAGACACAATCGGTCGAAACGTGGGTTATAAATAAGCACATATGCATTCGACACAAATATAATGAATTCACAAGCAAAATAACAAGTTTTCTCTAGTCTTATTCCAAGACGAAATATTGTCTTTGGAAAGTGAACCCCTGTTATTTATGCTTAATTAGATTAAAAAAAGTATGTATGATAAAGTTCTAAGGTTATTTACGTTCGCTTTCAAAACATTCTCTCGAAGAAACAATATACTTTAGAAAGCTAATTGGGAATAGATTTAATATGTTTACTTGCATAATTAACACTTACAATAGGAATGATTAAATAACGATAAATACACAAAGTTTTAACGTGGAAAACACGTAATGGAAAAAACCACGGATCTAATCGAGCCAACTATCTATGTGAATGATAATTCGTTCATTAATTTTCTTCAAAATCCTCTAACTTAAAAGAGTATTAACATATTAAAGTAGCACAGTTAAGATATCATAATTCAGATACATTATCTAGTTATATATTGATTTACACTACCAAATCAATATGCTTCTCCATTAAGTTTTGGTCTAGATATTTCTCTATAATAATAAACATAAGGAGTCATTTGATTATTTAAGTATTTGTGCAGTTTATATGCAGAGATATATGTATAATATTTTTATCAATATATTAATTGTTAATCGTTATGCTGTCGCTATAAGATGTATCGTCTCCGGTGAAAGCAAACGATGCCCGTCTTTGCATCATCTTCGGTGCAATTTAAGATAAAATTCAAAGAAAATAGATAAATAAATTTAGGATAAAATTCACTTCTAGTAGATAGGTAGGAAGACTGAATATTAACTTTACTAATAGTTAGATTGAATATTATTTTCATTTTTATGATAAATGTTTCAGTAGTACTTGAAATAAGCAAAATAAATAAATAATGCAAATTTATGCGCAACTTCAAATACATCTGATATGTCAGCTTGTATAGTGATTTCAATCTGCTTTGCCAACTTAAACTTGTTGAAGCAATCATGTGAATTAAGCAATCTAGAGCTCACTGATGAAAGAAAGGAGCTGAAGACTGATCATGTTAAAATAAGCGAGGGAAGCAGTTTGAAGAATCGCACGATTCTAAATAAGGGAAAGCTCACTTATAAAGTTGCAGCTCCTAACGGCGACTCTTATAACTACACTTGACGGATGAAATGCGCGGGAAGATTTAATATATAATAGGTCGACTAGTCGTCTTCAACAGTTTAAGTTTTTGGTTCACTCTCTCTGTAAAATACACACTCGATCAATAAGAAATTCTTTACCCCCGTGGACGTAGGATTAACAATGATCCGAACCACGTAAAAACGCTGTGTTCATCCAAGATTTCATATGGTATCAGAGCGCTTCAAGCTGTGAATTCTTCAAATTTCAGTCACAAGAATTGCGCAATTGTGCGACGGCTCAATCGGACACTGACAGGCGATCATGGCTTCATCAGCTTCTTCAATGACGTCCAGCTCAGCTGTACTCATCAACGACCCGTATTTCTTGAATAGCAACGACAATTCGGGGCAGCTCCTAGTTCAAGAGCCATTGAGTGGCGACAATTATGCCACATGGAGTAGGTCCATGATGATTGCGTTGATCGGGAGAAATAAAGAGGGATTTGTGAATGGAGAGCTCAAGGAGCCGATAGCAGATCCACAAGATCCAATTGGTACCAAAAACCAGTTAAGCGCATGGAAGAGGAACAATAATGTAATCATCTCTTGGATCATCAATTCGGTATCAAAAGAGATTTCGGCTAGTATTTTATATAGCTCTACCGCGAGAGATGTGTGGATTGATCTGCAAGAAAGGTTTGGTCAGACCAACAAACCTAGAATCTTTCAACTCAAAAGGGAATTAATGAATCTAATGCAGGGATCTAGCAGCATTGCGGCTTATTATACAAAACTGAAATCACTCTGGGACGAGTTGCTGAGTTATAGACCTGTTGGTGCTTGTACTTGCGAAGGAGGTAGAGTACTGAAGGATTATCAAGAAGAAGATTATGTACTGACTTTCTTGATGGGCCTAAATGAGTCATTCGCACAGATTAGAGGGCAAGTACTGCTCATGGATCCGCTGCCGAACATAAACAAGGTGTTCTCCTTATTGGTTCAGGAGGAGAAGCAGAGATCCATGGGATCAGGCTATCTCAGGACAAATGAGGATCAGCTCAATTCCATGGCCATGCTTGCTGCGAGGGCAGATCAAGATCAGAACAGGAAAATTAACTATGCTCAGAGAAAAGAATTTCAGAGGCCATCATGTAGTCACTGTAACAAGAAAGGACATACTATTGATTCTTGTTATCAGCTACATGGGTATCCACCAGGGTTTAAACCCAATCCAAGATTCAAGCCAGGAAGGGTCAATCAAGTGCTCGGAGAAACTACCAGCAGAACAACACAGCAAAATCAGCAAGTAACAGGTGCTGGTATGGGGGATGCAATGATGCAACTACAGGTCACTCCCTCTCAATTACAGAGTCTGAGGGCATTAATAAACCAATCCATGACCAATCTCCCACCAGAAAATTCAGGTGCAACACAGCCCACTGAGAAGACAGCAGGTATTCTGCTTTCCTTCAACTTACCTGAGTTAGCTGATAAAAATCTGTGGTTGGTAGACTCGGGAGCCACTAGACATGTGTGTGGTAATGAAGGCATGCTATATGATTTACATGACATAGATGAATCGAGTGTTATATTGCCAGATAATTCTGTTATCAAAGTTAGTAAGGCAGGGTCCATTGCTGTCAGTCATGAGATCATATTAACTGAAGTACTTCTAGTGCCTCAGTTCCATTTCAATTTGCTGTCAGTGAGTCATTTGGCTGCCACTAAAGGTTACAAATTTTGCTTTGAGGCTGACAAATTCGTGATGCAGGATCAATCACTACGTGTGATTGGCAGGGGTAAGCAGGTAGCAGGTCTGTACATGATGACTGCCATTACTGCTGTGCAACATCCATCTTCTGATTCATTTTCTGATAATTCTGTTTTTCTCAATAAAGTGTCACTAGATATTTGGCATAAGAGGTTAGGACACCCATCCAATAAGGTGTTAAATGTACTAAGAACCTCATTATTACATCATGAGTCTGTGAGCAGCTACTGCAAAATCTGCCCTGTGGCAAAGCAGAAAAGAATCACATTCCCTAATGAAAGCAAATCGGTTTGTTCAGCATTTGACCTAATTCACTGTGATGTCTGGGGACCTTTCCACACCCCATCACATCTAGGACACCAGCACTTTGTCACTATAGTAGATGACTTTTCCAGATTTACCTGGATATTCTTGATCAGATTTAAATCAGAAGTAAGCTCTGTTCTGGCATACTTCTTAGCACTAGTGGAGACACAATTTAGATCTAAGGTTAGGACTATAAGAACAGATAATGCCCGAGAGTTTAATTTGGTAGAATTGTTCCATAACAAGGGTATTATACACCATAGATCTTGCGTACAAACCCCACAACAAAACTCAATAGTTGAGAGGAAACACCAACACTTGTTGAATGTGGCAAGAGCTTTATTTTTCCAATCTGACATTCCAACTGAGTTCTGGACTGAATGTGTGATGACAGCAACATACTTAATCAATAGAACACCTTCCATAACATTAGGAAATAAAGCCCCTTATGAGCTGCTATTCCAAAGGCCTATAGACTACAATGTGCTTCGTGCTTTTGGTTGTCTTTGTTTTGCCTCAACTCTCTCAGCAGGTAGAAAGAAATTTGACCCGAGAGCCCGAGAATGTGTGTTCTTGGGCTATCCAAATGGTGTGAAGGGGTACAAGGTATTGGATTTGAAAACTAGGGAAGTCTTTGTCTCTAGAGATGTCAGATTCAATGAAGAGGAATTCCCTTTCAAGAAGCAGCCATCTACTGCAGCTAATGATCCATTCCCAGCACAGGTGCTGCCCACATCATGCCAGGAGACACAGGTGTTACCTAGATCATGTCAGGATGACATTCTGCCAGGAATAGAGGGAGGAGAAGTTGAGGCAGATGAACCTCAGAATCAAACTCAGGCAGAAGAGCTTGGAAGTCAACTGCAGCACTCAGACAGTGGGGAGCAAACTGCAATGAACTCGGAGCACCAGCAATATGATCAGCAGCAAACTGTCATGAATCAGGGACATCAGCAGCATGGTCAGCAAGTGCAAAGGAGATCAGCTAGACAGTCTAAGTTGCCTAACTACTTGTCAGACTATCACTGTGGGCAAATGGCAGTAAGGAAGACTTCATATCCAATCTCAAGGGTAATGTCCTATGACCAGTTTTCTGATAGGTACCAGGGAATCATATGCAGTATCTCCATGGGCAAAGAGCCCAAGAACTATGCACAGGCAGCAAGCTCATTAAAATGGCAAGAAGCTATGGATGAGGAGTTCAAAGCATTGGTGGGAAATGATACTTGGGCAGTGGTTCCATTACCAGAGGGGAAGAAGGCTATAGGAAGTAGATGGGTATATAAATTGAAGCTAGATGCACAGGGCAAGCTGGAGAAACACAAGGCCCGTCTTGTAGCAAAAGGGTATGACCAAAGAGAAGGGGTGGACTTCATTGATACGTTTGCACCCGTTGCGAAGTTCAACACAATTAAGATAGTTCTAGCTTTAGCTGCCAAACAGAGGTGGAATTTGGCACAGATGGATTTCAATAATGCATTCCTGAATGGTGATCTAACCGAGGAAGTCTACATGGAGTTACCCGATGGATTCTACGAAGGCTGTGTAAGAACAGGAAAGGGTAGGATGGTCTGCAAGCTGAATAAATCAATCTATGGTCTGAAACAAGCGTCCAGGCAGTGGAATAGGAAATTCACAGACACTGTTAAGAACTATGGCTTCGTTCAGACTCAAACGGATCACACATTGTTTGTAAAAGGCAGAGGTAAATCTCTAGTGATCCTATTAGTGTATGTGGATGATGTGATTCTGGCAGGGCCTTCAATGGAAGCTATACAGGAGGTGAAAGACTACCTGGCAGCGCGCTTCAGGGTCAAAGATTTGGGAGAATTAAAATATTTTCTTGGAGTAGAGGTGGCTCGAAGCGATGTGGGGATTTATATCACACAAAGACAATATACTCTCCAACTCCTCGAGGATACAGGTTATTTGGCAGCTAAACCTCTCACCACTCCGCTTAATCCCAGTGGGAACATCACAGAGGAAGATGGCGAACCACTGACAGATCCCTTTAAATATCGAAGATTGGTGGGTAGATTGCTTTATCTGACGTTTACTAGACCCGACATTTCGTTTGCGGTGCACAAATTGAGCCAGTATATTTCGGCCCCAAGGACAGGACACTTAACAGCAGCTCATCACCTGCTGAGGTACCTGAAGGGAACACCGGGACAAGGCATATTCATGAGCTCAGGTTCTGAAATGCAGATTAAAGCTTTTGCAGATTCGGATTGGGCGGCTTGTAAAGATACCCGAAAGTCAGTGACGGGATACTGCACTTTTCTGGGGGATTCTCTCATTACTTGGAAGGCTAAGAGGCAAGCAACCGTGTCAAGATCGTCTACAGAGGCTGAGTACAGGGCTATGGGATCAGTGGTGGCAGAACTGCTCTGGATCAGGCAGCTATTGGAGGAACTGAAGATTGACATTGAAGCTGTACCAGTGGTTTATTGTGATAACCAGTCAGCGTTGAAACTAGCATTCAATCCGAAGTTCCATGAACGTTCTAAGCATATTGAAATCGACTGCCATTTTGTGAGGCATCATGTCGAGAGAGGAGCAGTTAAGCTCTTACCAGTCAGCACAGGAAACCAGCTTGCGGATATATTCACTAAGGCACTATCAGGGCCAGTTCTTCAAGGGTTCCTAGGCAAGATGTCTGTACTCAATTTGTACAGTCCATCTTGTGGGGGGTGTTGAAGCAATCATGTGAATTAAGCAATCTAGAGCTCACTGATGAAAGAAAGGAGCTGAAGACTGATCATGTTAAAATAAGCGAGGGAAGCAGTTTGAAGAATCGCACGATTCTAAATAAGGGAAAGCTCACTTATAAAGTTGCAGCTCCTAACGGCGACTCTTATAACTACACTTGACGGATGAAATGCGCGGGAAGATTTAATATATAATAGGTCGACTAGTCGTCTTCAACAGTTTAAGTTTTTGGTTCACTCTCTCTGTAAAATACACACTCGATCAATAAGAAATTCTTTACCCCCGTGGACGTAGGATTAACAATGATCCGAACCACGTAAAAACGCTGTGTTCATCCAAGATTTCATAAAACTTTCATCTAGTTACGATTTTAAGTTTCATTGAAACTTTAAATTACGTTAATATGTATGATGATTTGCTAATATTACAATTCATTAGCTTTGATACGACCACACCATGTAAATTATCCAAAGATCATTACAGCAAGCGAAATGATCAATATTATTATTGATAAATTATTGTACGTGATATAATTGTATGTAATATGAATATATACTTACTCATATTCTAACTTGATTCAGTCTGTCATTGGCATGTACCGATAGATAGCTGTATTATAATGTTTCTTTTTTAATTAATAAAATATTAATTTATCGATATATTAAAATCTCTCTAAATTAATAAAATTTAGTGGTCTCAGTGTACTAAGTCATAGTGGTATTACTCGACAGTTTTATTAAGTCATCATAGTCATATTACACAAGATATTGTTCGTATTATTGTTACTACAATACAATCCACTAGAGCCTACGCAATTATCGAGACATTCAATTCCATATCTTATTGAATATATATAAAAGAAAACTAATTATTGGATCACTTGCTGCGAAGCGCTTAGCTCCACAACCTCGTCCACGAATCCCTTCATATTCCGCCACGACGACCCCAGTACCCTCAGTCAACGCCTCCGCCGCCGTAGTCCGCCACCTCTCGGCGTTCTTCCTCATCTCCTCCGCCTTCTCCCCGGCGGTTGCCTCCCTGAGACACCTCTCCACCTCCTCCCGGCCGACCACCCTTCCCTCCGCCTCGCCCCTACACATCCTGGTCCCCACCCCAAAAACATCCACCAAAAACTCAGCATCCGTCACCTGCGAAGAACAGAAAAAGGAAAAGCGCAGTTTGAAAAAAAAAAAAAAACATTAAGAAGCTTCCAACTTTTTATCGCCCAAACTTCACCTGATCGCCCCACTGAGGAAACGCCACCACCGTAACGCCGCTGGCCAGCGCCTCCACCGTCGAGTTCCACCCGCAGTGCGTGAGAAAACACGCAGTAGAAGGGTGAGACAGTACGTCGTCTTGTGGGCTCCACTGCACCACCTTGCCCCTATCGCCGGCGCCCTCCAAGAACCCTTCGGGGAGGACGAGCTCCTCTAGGTTCGTCTCCGGCAACGGCGGCCGGAGAACCCATACAAAGGAGACTTCCGACGAGAGAAGGCCGTGCGCCAGCTCATTGACTTGCTCTTGCTTTAGGTGCACTACGCTTCCAAATGAGATGTAAACCACCGACTTCGCCGGCTTTGTGTCGAGCCATCCTATGATGTCTTTATCTGCTTCGAAGAGTGTTAATGTTGAGCATTCAGCATTGGCAATGTTGGGGTAACATTCTAGCCAACATTTGTTGGCCGAGAATGTTCCCTTTTCTAGTTTTATCTTTCATGCCCAAAACTAATTTAATTAATGACGTGGCATTTTTCTAGTGTTGTGCAGGACTTATTCAAAGGATGGAACGGATCAAACCGTGTGGAAGAAGTGTAGAAGAGCTAGAGAGAAAATAGGAGTGGAGCATGCTAAAAATAGGAAGCTTGGAGAACAAGAGAAGACTGAGTACTTGGAGCTGACCAAGTCGAGTCCCATGGTCACTAACGGACCAAATCCACTTAGTGGACGTTAGTGGACGTTGTGGGAAGTTGCCAAGTCGTTTGGACAAGTCTTTCACGAGTGAAGACAATATATAAGTCGAAGACTTAACCATTTGAAGTGACGACGAACACCGAGCGGAAGTGAGAGCATCTCAGAGCGAGAGTTATTTCTTGAAAGAGTTTTTCTTTTCTAAGTCTAGCTTTTAGAGGTCGTGAGATATTGTAGGTTTTAGAATCCTTTTCTGATTCGTTCCGTTTGCTAGATTTAAGTTAACTATCTTTTTCGATAGTTTGTAATCCATCTTTCTAGTGGATTTTTACCCTTTGAGGCACGCAGCAAGTTATTTGACTTGCTGCATAAAAAATATACAAAAACTTGACACGCTCAAATACTAGCAAGTGTACTAGGTCGCAAGTAGTAAAACGGACGAAGTCCGAGTATCGATCCACGAAGACAGCTCGATTAATTCTAAGAAAATATTCTTAATTCTAATTTAGACTAAAGGAATTTTAATAGTCCTAATGATCTGATTAAAAGAAATAAAAGACGCAAATAATAAAATAAACGCAAATAAAACAGATGGGATAGAGCAGTTGACGACGACGCGATTAAGACATATGTTCGGCACGAATTATTCCTACATCTTCATGCAATCTAATCTATCTAATCAATATGAATCGTAGTCAAGGTAGAATTTCCTAACATACGTGCTACTCGTTTGTCCCGCAATAGCAACCCTACGTAAATAGAGAACCAATCAACTATATGTCTATATGACTGTAGTTCCTATACGTGCATTCGATCTTTATGAAATTCCCCGAGTTTAAACGCTTTCGGCCTCTAAATTATCGGAAACCACACATACGAAACCGAATTCCATCTCTGGTCGGTTTTCTATGACTAATAACTTTTTCATAGATTGATTGCTTGTTCGATTTCATATTATATATAGTTTTTGCATTAAAAGTGGTCCATCCGAAAAAGCTCACGCGATACGCTACGCTTTTTTTGCTACGCACAATCGACACTAAAATGCGATACATGCAATGCGCTTTTCGAAACATTGCTCACGATGCAGTACAAGTCGTCGCGGGCCAGTTTTTCACAATTCTTCTTAGGTAGATTACATGCAATAAAAAGACGTAAGTGGCACAAAACTATATAGATTTGTCAACACAGGCAATAGGTATCAAATTTCTACGAAAAAAGTAATACCCTTTGTTATACATATTCTGTAATGCCTTCTTATACATCCATCAATGTTGTATAATTAACCATGAAACTCCTTAGCAATTGCAAGAAGAGGAACAGCCCTATGGACAGTCACGCCAGGCCCTTCTTACACGTCCAAATCCTCAACCCCATAAGGCAATTCCCAATCGAATCGCCTCACTATATTCGCCAATACCAACTCGATACTCGCGACAGCGAACGAAATCCCGGGACAAATCCTTCTGCCCGAGCCAAACGGTATGAAGTCAAAGTCGAGGCCTTTAAAATCCTTGGAGACGTTCAAGAATCTATCTGGTAAGAACTTTTCTGGTTCTTCCCAGTACCTAGGGTCTCTGCTGATAGCCCAAGCATTAGTAATCACCACAGTCCCAGCTTTAATCTCGTGCCCCATTACATTCACATCTTTTCTCGAAACCCTAGGGACGAGCAAAGGGATTGGGGTGTGGTATCGAAGGGTCTCTTTGATCACTGCTTTTAAGTAGTGCATTTTTTCCAAGTCCTTCTCTGATATTACATCGTCGTAGGGTTTGTCTTTGGTGGCTTGCCTTACTTCTTCTTGCAGTTTTTTCATAGCTGTTGGGTGTCTGATAAGTTCTGTCATCGCCCATTCTAGCACGGTTGATGAGGTATCAGTTCCAGCCGCAAATACATCCTACGTGTATAAACGATTATTAGAACAATGATTGAATGATTTCTTAAAGTTTAAGATCATAACAACGATTGAATTCTTACCAAGATGATCCCTTTGATGCTATCTCTCTCAATAGGAACACTAGTCGAATCGTTGTTCTTATAGATTTTGAGTAAGATATCGACGAAAGTTTCTTCCTTTCCATCATGATTATTCGAAAGATCTCCTCGACTCTTATTCATAACCTCAGTTCGCTCCATGATCACTCCCTCCAAGAACTCATCGAGCCCTCTGACAACCCTATCGATCCTCGCATCGAACCCGTTAAATCGATTGATCCACGCAAGCCAAGGGATGAAATCTCCGATGTTATAGCTACCCAGCAACTCGAAGAACTCGCTCAGCAAAAGAAGGTATCCGTTACCATTGTCGTACTTCCTCCCAAGAGCAGATCTGCAAACGACGTCGTTTGTGAACCCCGAAAACAACTCGCTGAGATTGACAGACGAAGAGCTTCTGATCTTCTCCAACAAAAGAGCCGTTTCCTCTTCCCTAATCTTACCGTAACACTGAACCCTCTTATTGCTTAGCAGTTGGAGAACGCATATGCTCTTAAGCTGCCGCCAGTACTCGCCGTACGGCGCGGTGGAGACCTCTCTGTTTCCGTATAGAAGCCGCCGTCCGACGCTGGTATTGGGTCTGTCGGCGAAGGTGACGTCATGGGTTCGCATTACCTCGCGAGCCCCTTCGGCGGAGGAGACTATGAGCACAGGCGCGCTGCCGAAGTGAAGGAGCATTAAAGAGCCGTACTTTCTGGCCAAGGATTGGAGATTTTGATGCGGTAAGGAACCCAATTGGTGAATGTTTCCGAGGATGGGCAGCTTCGGCGGCGATGGAAGAGATGGTGAGTTGCTGTCTGTTTTCTTGGCTCTGTAATAGAACCATTTGGCGATGAAGAAGATTAAGAACAGAGCTAGGAAAGCTTGGGTTGTGAATGGATTGAAGAAGAAAGCCATTTCAATGACTGTGAATAGTAGATAGCTTGGAGACGATGATGAAGTGAAGTTTGATCTATTCGTAGCGTTGTTTGCTTCTTTGTGGTTACTTGTGTTGAATGGTGAGTGGTAGTGATTTGCTTGAGATACACGAGGCTTGTAGTTTAGTGTAGGGTCAAATGGATTTTTTGTTATTTTATTTAATTTTTCAAATTATGTGACTTGAATGGTTGAAAAGAGGGGTGAAATATAATAGTTTAGCTGATAATGGAAGACTTTTTTTTCGGATACCCGACCGGTTCCGGGTTGCCCCGACTAATCCGGTTCGCCCCGTGTCGCCTGTTGGAAATAAACTCACGCGAACACAAGTGAACACGATCTCGTTTTGTGAAGCTGAATCGACTACTGTTTCCGTAGCCTCTTTACTCCTTAAATAATAGTTTAAATGGACGCTATTAAATGCCTTACAATCAGGCGACTAATTTAGCCTACGCTAATAAGGAAAAGATAATCACTCCCTAAGGAAAATAAAATCCCTAAGCTAATTAAGGAAGGTAGATCACAAGGATTATTTCCCACAATCTCCTCCTAAGCCTTGTGTCCACCGTTGATGTCGATCAGGCCGATCTTATCCCGTAGTTCAAGAAACTTGATCCTTCCAAGCGGCTTCGTCAGAATGTCGCCCACTTGATCCTCGCTTGGATCCTTCAGGAACCGACTCACATAGCCAACCGCGAATGCTAGATCTGGGCGAGTGTTGACCAAGTACCTCAAGCTCCCAACGACTCTCCTGTATGCCGTCGCATCGACCGGCGGCTCTGTGCTGAGCTTGCTCAACTTCAGGCGTGGTTCCATTGGCGGCTGCTCGACGTAGACCTCCTCCTCCAGGTCTCCGTTCAAGAACGCTGACTTGACGTCCATATGGTGTACCTCCCATCCTTCATGCGCCGCGAGGGCGATGATCAGGCGCACCGAGTCCAGCCGCGCCACCGGTGCGAACACTTCATCGTAGTCGATGCCGTGCCGCTGTGCGTAACCCTTCACCACGAGGCGCGCCTTATGTTTGGACACCGCCCGTGCTCGTCCCTCTTCACCTTGAAGACCCACTTCAAGCCGATCGCCCGACGGCCCGGTAGGAGGTCGGCGAGAGACCACGTCCGGTTGTCCTCAATCGAGTCCATCTCCTCCATCGTCGCCTTCCTCCAGCTGGGGCTGCGTTCCGCCTCGGCGAACGACGCAGGTTCGTCGGAGCTCATGGCGTGGAGCTCCTCTCCCACCAGTGCTCGTGGCACGAAGCCACGAGTCGAAGCCGGCCCGATGATGTTGTCGATCTTTCGAAACCGGAGAGGGGCGTCGTCGTCGTGGTCGGCGTCCAAGTGCTCGTCGACGTCGTTCGGCGGTGAGGCGAACTCCACCTCATGTGCCCCACCAGATCCTGCTGGTCCACCACCTTGAGGCGATGTCGATGGCGTCAGCTTGCCCTCCTGAGTTGTAGTTCCAAGTGCCTGCTCAGTGCTCTCGGCCACCGGATGTCCCTGGTTCGCGATTGAGTACTCCACCGTGAACACATCGTCCCCGCCTTTCGACTCGCCGTCGGCCTCTACAGAGTCCCAGTCCCATTGGGCTCCCTCGTCGAACACCACGTCGCGCGTCACGTGGACACGCTTTGTGACAGGGTCGTAAGCGCGGCACGCTTTGGAGCCGCGCTCGTAGCCGATGAAGATCATCTTACGGCCACGATCCTCGAGCTTCTTCAGATGTGGCGTCGTATTACGAACGTAGACGATGCAGCCGAACGTCCTCAAATGGTGAACTGCCGGCTTCTTCCCATGCCACGCTTCGAACGGCGTCATTCCGTCCACGCTCTTCGTTGGGCACCGATTGAGGATGTAAACTGCAGTGATCACGGCCTCGCCCCAGAACCATCCAGGCAGCCCCTTCGCCTTGAGCATACTCCTCGCTGTCGCCACCACCGTCCCTTTCCTCCGCTCGACCACGCCGTTCTGCTGCGGACTGTATGGTGCGGTGTGTTGGCGATGTATTTCTTCTCCGGCGCAATACTCCGCGAATTCAATCGATGTGAATTCGCCACCACGATCGGTCCGGAGAGCCCCCAACTTCAGCCCGGACTCCCCCTCTGCCCGTGCTTGGAGTTCCTTGATGGCCGCCGCGGCATGATCCTTTGAAGGGATCGTAGCTACCCACATGTACCGGCTGAGGTCGTCGACGAGCAACAAAAAGTACCTGTTGCCGCTTGGGGTTGCTGGTGTGATTGGCCCGCACAGATAGCCATGCACAAGCTCAAGTCGCTGCTTCGCACGATACTCCGCTTTTGTCGGGAATGGGGTGCGCTTCTGCTTCCCGGCCAGACATGCATCGCACAGCTGGTCCACCTGTCCGATCTCCGGCAGTCCGCGCACCAGCTCCTCCCGAGCTAGCTTTCGGAGCGCCGCCATGTTGACATGGCCGAAGCGATCATGCCAGCGCCATGCCACCTCGTCGCCACGCCCGCGCATCGCTAAGCACATCGGCGGTGCTATCTTGATCCGAAGAAGGTATAGACGGTTCGCCTCGCGCGTCATCCTTGCCAATAGTTGACCGCCGAGCTCCCGAATCCGCATCACGCCATCTTCGATCTCGATCTTGTAGCGGACCTCATCGAGCTGGCCAAGACTCACGATGTTCGTCGTCAATCGTGGAATGAAGTAGACGCCGTCGAATGAACGGAGCTCCCCGTTCTTGCACAAAAAGATGACGGTGCCCCGCCCTTCAATGCGTGCCACCGAGTCGTTGCCGAAACGCACGGTGCCTCGTACCGCCACGTCGAGCTTCGAGAAGGCGGTCCTAGACCCGGACATGTGATTGGTTGCCCCCGAGTCCAGGATCCACGTCTCCGCCTCCCGTTCCTCTTCTTCTTCCCGAGCTGCGCGAACACCTTCTCTTCGCGGATCTCGATCTGGGCCACGGACGACGTCGTCGAAGTCGCTGTCGATTGCGGCGTTGGTGGGGAGAGAATGGGGGAGCACTTTGCGAGACAAAGTGAGGCCTCTTCCTCTTCGTGGACTGCATGGGCCTGCGCCTTCTTGGGCTTCGACCAGCACTCCCGGGCCCAGTGGCCCAGCTTCCCACAATTTCGGCACTCGTCGCCTGCGCGCTTGTTCGAAGTAGCCGGCCCACTCGACGATTCGCCAGCTCGCCCACGGCCGCGCCCGCGTCGGCCGCCTCCTCTGTTCGCGCCACGACCGCGTGAGTGGTTCTCCGCCTCTCGCTTCTTTCGTTGCGCGTCCCACTGCTCCTCAGTGAGATACAGCTTGCCCTCGTGCTGTAGTGACGCCGGGGGTCCATTCAACTCCTCCTCCGCCTCTTACAATTGAGATCGGCGACCGTCATGGTGGATGGATCGAGCAGGGTCTTGATCGCAATCGCGATCTGCTTGAAGCGGGAAGGCAGACTTCGTAGCATCTTGGCTACGATTTCCTTTTCCTCCATCTCCTCTCCCAACGTGGTGAGGTGCGCCGCAATGCCATTAAGTCGCAGCGCGAACTCCTCGACGGTCTCGCCGTCGTTGAACGTGGCGAGGTCGAATTTGCGACGCAGCTGTTGCGCCGTTGCCTTCTTCACACGATAATCCTCGATCCGCATGGTCGCGATCGCATCCCAGGCCTCCTTGGCCGTCTCCTTGGAGCCGATCGTCGACACCATCTCGGGCGGGACCGCACTCACCAACGCATCGAGCGCCATCATGTCTTCCTGCTCATCGACAGTGCCCTTCTCGATGGCGTTCCATAACGCTCTCGCCTTCAGTTTCACCTTCATCATGAGCGCCCAGTCAGAGTAGTTGGTCTTGGTGAGAACGGGGTAGCTATTCCCGCCGCCCACCTCACGAATCACTCTCTGGATCACGGTGCCGGAGGCATCGGCTTTCTTGCTCCCATCGCCTACGATCACGGCGCCGGAGGCATCGCCTTTATTGCTCTCATCGCCCATGGTCCCTGGATGAAACTCGCTCTGATACCAGTTGTTGGAAATAAACTCACGCGAACACAAGTGAACACGATCTCGTTTTGTGAAGCTGAATCGACTACTGTTTCCGTAGCCTCTGTACTCCTTAAATAATAGTTTACATGGACGCTATTAAATGCCTTACAATCAGGCGACTAATTTAGCCTACGGTAATAAGGAAAAGATAATCACTCCCTAAGGAAAATAAAATCATATACTAAGCTAATTAAGGGAGGTAGATCACAAGGATTATTTCCCACATCGCGTACCTGGTAACGGCAGGTGAGGCTCCCAAAGGGGGGTGCTGCATACACAAGGATTCGAACCCGAGACCTTGCTTAAGCGATACCAAGCCGCTTACCACTTGGACCAACCCCGTTGGTGATAATGGAAGACTTTAAAAGTAGAGAATTGAGGAAAGATTTGTCTTCTTCGATTTTGTCTTCTCATCAAAAGCAAATAACGCGTCGAAATGTTTCACTATATCATGGCCATATCTTTATTTTATTGACAGACACGACCCCTTTTTTACTATTTGATTGTTTAATTTTGGAGAAGGGCTAAGGCTTCTTCTACACGAAGTCGAACTACAATCAACACTCAAATTTATATTATACGTTGAGCTGTTATTCTGATAAACTTTCTAGCTTAAACTCGAAGTCGACGATATATAATTAGGCCCGAGCTTTAAGAGAGTAATTAGCGCGCTAAATTGCACATATAGCGTATCATGTTAATATTTTTTCTTTTTACAATGTAAGCTATCACCAAACTTAATTGACTATTAACTTATACCACACTCTCTTAGGGGGAGACTAATGCACTAATGACTACACTCGGTTCAAATATAATTTAATGACATCGATTATTTTTGTTTTGAATTTATGTTTATATCTTTAAGCTGTTTGTGACAATTAATTATTAATTGTCTAAATTAATGTTTATTCTATAATTAAAGACTATGATTGTTTGCTTGTATGATTCTATATTATATATCTTTTTATATTAACGGTGATCTGCCCCAAAAAGCTCATGCGATACGGTACGCACTATCGCCATTGAAATGCGACCCATCACGCGATGCGCTTTTTTAAAACATAGCTCACGCTGCTGTTAGGGGTGTTCAGCGGTCGGTTTGGTTCGGTTTTTTCAAATTTTGGTTCTATTTTTCGGTTTTCGGTTTTACGTATGCTTAATTCGATATCCGAGCCGTTTTAATTTGGTTCGTGCGATTTTTTATAATTCGCGGTTTCTTTCGGTTCGTTGTTTCGGTTAGGAATTTAATATCAACAAAAAGATATTATGAGCTGAAAATACATAAAATAATTTATGGTTACTAAAAATTAAAGGAGATTTATGTAACGTGACATGTAGCAAAATAATTCAAAGGTCCAAAAAAATAATATGAAAATGGAATAAAATCTAACCAAAAATATAAAAACATTCATCTGAAGATAATATGAATTGTTTGAGAGAAAAAATAGTATTTGATTGGTGAGGAAAACATTCACCTAAAAACGGAAAAAAGTATACCAATTACGTTATGAGAGAAAAACAAATAATTTTTGATATTTTCTATTTTTAACGTAGTATGATAATTTCAGTTTGGTTTTTCGGTTTTACGTATGCTTAATCCGATATCCTAACCATTTTGATTTGGTTCGGTTCCTTTTTTACAATTCGGCTTGGTTTTTTTCGGTTCCGGTCATTTCGGTTCGGTTCTTTACGGTTCGGTCGGTTTTTTCGGCTTTTCGGTTAATTTGCACACCCCCTAGATGCATAGATGCAGTCCAAGTTGTCGCGAGCCATTTTCCACTAACTCTTCTTAGTTAGATACACGCAATAGAAAAACGCAAAGTGGCACAAAACCATAACATTTCAACATAGACAACAGGCAACAAATTTCTGCGACAATGCCCGTTGTGATACATATGTATGTGTAATTAACCTTGAAACTCTTTAGCAACTGCAAGAAGTGGAACAGCTCTGTGAACAGTCAAGCCAGGCCCCTCTTTTACGTCCAAATCGTCAACCCCATAAGGCAATTCCCAATCGAATCGCCTCACTATATTCGCCAACGCCAACTCTATAATCACAACAGCGAACGAAATCCCGGGACAAACCCTTCTCCCAGAACCAAACGGTATGAAGTCAAAGTTGAGGCCTTTATAATCCTTGGACATGTCTAAGAATCTCTCTGGTAAGAACTTTTCTGGTTCCTCCCAATACTTAGGGTCTCTGCTGATAGCCCACGCATTGGTAAGGACCAAAGTCCCAGCTTTAATGTCGTACCCCATTACATTCTCATCTTTTCTCGAGAATCTCGGGACGAGTAAAGGGACCGGAGTGTGGTATCGAAGAGTCTCTTTGATCACTGCTTTCAAGTAGTGCGCTCTTTCCAAGTCCTTCTCTGATATTATTATGTCGTCGTAGGGTTTGTCTTTGGTGGCTTGTCTTACTTCTTCTTGGAGTTTTTTCATGGCGATTGGGTGTCTGATAAGTTCTGTCATCGCCCATTCTAGCACGATTGATGAGGTATCAGTTCCAGCTGCAAACACATCCTATGTGTAATAAACGATTATTAGAACAATGATTGAATGATTTCTTAAAGTTTAAGATCATAACAACGATTGAATTCTTACCAAGATGATCCCTTTGATGCTATCTCTCTCAATAGGAACGCCAGTCGAATCGTTGTTGTTATAGATTCCGAGCAAGATATCGACGAAAGTTTCTTCCTTTCCATCATGCAAAAGATCTCCTCGACGACTCTTCTTCATAATCTCAGTTCTCTCCATGATCACTCCCTCCAAGAACTCGTCGAGCCCTCTAGCAACCCTATCGATCCTCTCATCGAACCCATTGAACCGATTGATCCATGCAAGCCAAGGGATGAAATCTCCGATATTATAGCTACCCATCAACTCGAATAACTCGCTGAGCAAAAGAAGATATTCGTTGCTATTTTCGTACTTCCTCCAAGAGCAGATCTGCAAACGATGTCGCTGTTGGAAATAATAAGCTCAAAATGTCACATCTAAGAAGCTTCTATATTGTGTACACGTTGGTTGTGAGGTGGATGTTAATCAATTAGAATGCAATCAATAAGGTATGAGTCATGGTGTGTAGAATAGTCAATTAAGCACTATAAATAATCTATGTGTTATGTAAGCTTGGGGTGTATTAGGAGACATCAAAATAATAAATACTAAGTAATCTCTTGTCTCTAATATTACATATTAAAACACTAGAATTATACTATAATCATCACGTGGTATCAGAGCTCATGGCTAACATCAGAGGAGCGGCCGGAGGAATTCCTCATGTACCAAGCTTGCGTCTTTCAAAGGACAACTACGGCAATTGGTGCATACAAATGAAGGGTTACTAGGATTGCAAGATGCTGGGAAGTTGTCGAGAGTGGGTATACCGAATACGAGACTCTCGCGGGTTTGACGAACAATCAAGTAAAAGAGTTAAAGGAATACCGCAAGAAAGACAAGACCGCGTTATACATGCTTTACCAAGCAGTTGACGAGTCGGCTTTTGAGAAGATAGCCGGAGCGAAGAACTCTAATGAAGCCTGGACGATCCTAGAAAATGCATACAAAGGCGCAGATCGCGTTAAGCAAATACGATTGCAAACGCTTCGCAGTGAGTTCGAGACGATCAAGATGAAAGACACAGAGACGTTTCGGCATACATCACAAGGGTCGAGGTGATTGTGAACCAGCTAAAAAGGAACGGTGAGGATGTGCCCGAAAATCGTGTCGTCGAGAAGATTCTCAGATCCGTTGACGGAGGAATATGAGAATGTCGTATGTGCCATAGAGGAAGCTAGAGATCTCGAAAAAACTGTCCGTGAATGAACTTACAAGTTCATTGGAAGCCCACGAGCATCGAAAGAATCGAAAGAGGGTGGAAACTTTGGAGGATGTTCTTCAAGCCCAAAGTCTCATTTAAGGAAGAACAAACAAATACGGCGATCGAGGAAGAGGACGTTATCGAGGTCGAGGAAGCTATAGAGGCCGTGGTCGTGGAAGAGGCCGTGGCCGTGGACCCGACGATCCTCCCCTGTTTCCCTAGAGGAAACTACAACAACACACGAGGTGCAAGAGGTGGCCGAGGACGAGGCAATCGATCAAACCGGTAATAACATCGAATGCTAATGATTCGATCTTTTATAGAAAAACGCTAATGGTCGTCGCATCGAGTTTAGGGTTTACGGTTTAGGGTTTATGGTGTAATAACGCATGATGGAAAACAAAACAAGGTATTAACAATCGACTGTGCTCGATCAATGTGAAAAATGGGGTTCGATATTTCGATGTAATAAATATGTCTGTTAATAACATTTTACTGTCGATAAGTAACGTCTTATGACGTTAAAGTAACACTTGCGGTTGTTACGGTAACAAATCAGTATAACTGTGTAACATAAAACTGAAGTCACATACCATTCAGAAATCACTTTTATTAACGGTAATTTCGTCAAATCACAGTTTTGGGTCATTTTCACTTATTTTTTGAAAAAATAGGTCCTTAAATTTGCCCTTGAAAAAATAGGTCCTGACAGGGCCTGATTCCTAATTTTAAAATATAATAGGGCCTGACACAAAATTTGCCCTTTAAAAATTAGATCGCATAATAACCGTTCCAGACGCATACATGCGTCGAAAGGACGAGAGAGAATACATCTAACGCATTTTGGGTTTAGTTTTGGTGTTCGATTGGAGAAAATTTACCTCAAAATTTGCGTTTCGGTGTTCGGTTGGAGATGTCCTTAGTAATAAATCATCAAAGACGACGTAAAGATGCCCAAGCTGCAAAGTTGAAGTCTGAGAAGAAAGGAAAACGTTGAGGAAAAGCCGTGGGACTTAAACAAGAACAAATGAGCCTCTAAAGGTGCTTAGGCCAATAACGCTTTATGGGACAAAGCAGTTTAGTGCAGTTATAAAAGAAGAGGAACATTATCGTCAGTTTCTTATCCCATTACTACACGAGAAGTGTCTCTTTGGTTTAAGAGAAGAAAAGGAGATCAAACTCTTTGGGCTACCAACGGGGAATTGATCGATGAGTGTGTAGGGAGATTCGTCAAGAATTAGAAGATAAAACGTATTTTATAATTGAACGTATATTGTACATTTACAAATAGGCTGTATATATACTAGCCTCATACTGTTTACCCTCATACCGTTTACATTGGGTATTTTAGCTAAATGACCTTTGATTGAAGAAGTTTTTGCAAAATGACCTCGTTGATTATAAGTTTTTGGTCAAGTGACCTCCATTTAAATAACTTAATTAGCTGAACGCTAATTATCTAAATATATAAACAAAAAAAAAGAAAAGGAAAACCCAACGACATTCCGTGTGATAAAAAATTGAAAAAAAAATCCAACGACATTTACGACGCTACAACCACCACCAACATTAGTCAGTACTAATGATGCAAGAACGATCATTTATGTCCCCACCAACCATCGATTGGAGAAACGAAATTCAGAAAAGCTTACGGTTTGTTGAAGTCGAGTGGTTCAACCAAGAATTTATCACATTGTTCTTGAAAGTAAGTCATTTCTTTCTGGTTTTCGTCCGCCAACTATAATTCTGAGTGGGTTTGCTATTTGTAGTTTAAACGAAGCCATTGCCGTCTTGATGAATTTCCTAATCAAATTCCGGGTTTTTGGGT
The DNA here is from genome assembly GCA_027422505.1 of Craterostigma plantagineum. Taxonomy (NCBI): domain Eukaryota; kingdom Viridiplantae; phylum Streptophyta; class Magnoliopsida; order Lamiales; family Linderniaceae; genus Craterostigma; species Craterostigma plantagineum. Next base: position 2,170,680 of record JAPQWV010000035.1, read on the forward strand.
TCTTCAGTACGGGTTCTCAGTTTCATAACGAATACCCAGCTATGAAATGATTCCTGAGTACCCGTTATATATCTGAGAACCTATAGGTTCTCAGCTATGAAATGATACCCGAGTACACGTTATATATCTGAGAACATAGGTTCTCAGATATGAAATGATTTCCGAGTACCCGTTATTTATCTGAGAACCCCTAGGTTCTCAGCTGTATAATTTCTAGGTTTTTGTGCTTTAATGTATTTTTTGGTTTCCAGGGTGTTTAGGGTTTTAAGTTTTTTTTTGTAATTTACGTTTTGTAATGTTCCAGGGCGTTTTTTATTTTTAATATATAAGATTTTAGAGTTTGCACAGTTTCAGGGTTTTGGGTACTCAGGGAAAGAAAAGGTACTCAGATTTGATATTTTGTTGTGAGAACCTGTGCAACTTGTGAGTACCCTTTCTCTCAAACGAACTTTGACTACGATTTTGAACCCGGAAACAGTTTAATGGAAGGAACTGATCGTCATGAATAACATTCCACCATTAATGATAAGTCAATTGCATCGTTAATAAAAAAAATGAGGAAGATCGATAATAATACGAAAGTTGTAGAACATTACTCATATAAGCATACCTCATTATCACTCAACAAAACGTCTTAACTCAAAATTTAAATAAGCTGAGGTTTTCCCAATATATATTATCTCCCCGATGCAAACTACTAAACCGCCGAAGATTGAATCAAAACCTTCCTTAGACATGCCAAATCGTAAGAAAATCAAACATGATTTGCCTAGGGTCCTCACGTAATCGACAGGGTCCTTTGTATTTGTTTCATATCAAAGAACCCGTAATGACACTGAGTACCCGCCATTGACTGTTGACAGTGATATGACATGTCTGACTGTTTTTTAAAGCGACCTTTAATTCTCTGGCAGAGAAAGCGTTAGTTCTGACATCTTTAAAATATATATGTTAAAAGGATTATTATTGGGTATTCAGAAAACAAAAGGTTCTCAGCTTTGAAATTTTATTGTGAGAACCTGTGCAACCTGTGAGGACCCTTTCAGTCAAACGAACTTTGACTATGATTTTGAACCCCGAAACAGTTTAATTGAAGGAACCGCTCGTCATGAATAATATCCCACCACTAATGAGAAGTCAATTGCGTCGTTAATAAAAAACGAGGAACATCGATAATTACACGAAAGTTGTAGAACATCATTCAAACAATCATACCTCATCATCACTCAACACAACGTCCTAACTCAATATTTTAAATAAGTTGAGGTTTCCCCAACATATATTATCTCCTCGATGCAAACTATTATACCACCAAAGATTGAACACAAAACCGTCTTTAGACATGCCAAATCGTAATAAAATCAAACTTGATTTGCCTAGGGTCCTCAGGTAATCAACAGGGTCCTTAGTATTTGTTTCATATCAGAGAACCCGTAAAGGCTCTGAGTACCCGCCAGGGAACTTTAACTCACTCGTGAATGATTCCTGTCAGTGATATGACATGTCTGACTGTTTTTGGCAGAGAAAGTGTTAGTTCAGACATCTTTAAAATATATATGATAAAGGGTTATTATTGGGTACTCAGGAAAAGAAAGGTACTCGGCTTTGAAATTATATTGTGAGAACTTGTGCAACCTGTGAGGACCCTTTCAGTCAAACGAACTTTGACTACGATTTGCCTTGGGTCCTCAGGTAATCAATAGAGTCCTTGTATTTGTTTCTTATCGGAGAACCTGTAAAGAATCTGAGTACCCCCCGAATAGGTAACCCACTCGTGAATGATTCTTGACACTTACAGTGACAACGACAGTTATGACATGTCTAACTGTTCCGCAAGTGACCTTTAACTCACTGAATTATTGTGTAATAATTATGTCTTTAAAATATATAGGTTGCTCTAACAGGGTTATATTGGGTACTTACGCAAAGAATGGGTACTCAGAGATGAATCATTTTGTGAGAACCCGTCTAGCATCTGAGGACCCATACATAGTCAAACGATTACATTTCACATGTCGTTAAAATTTGCAATAAGAATCGTTCAACAAAAAACATAAACTCGAGGCACGATCCTAGGTATGCATTCGTACGCTAGAATCTGACCAAAATTAGCAACATTATTCTTTAGGGTTTGTTGAAAATTTACAATATACTAGTTAGGGTTTGCTGAAGCTGAAATTAGCAACAGATTACGTGGCCAAATTGCGTTTACAGTACTTCACGAAGCTCGGCTCGGTTCAGGAAATGGATTATACGCTCACAGGCATGTACGTAATCTGCGATGATGACGACTTTGAGGTCGAATTCGTCATCCTGAGAAAGTTATAGTTTCAATAAAATTTATGTAAATTCAGAAGAAAATCATATTTAGTCGAGTAAACGTTTTGACATGTTTCTTACATATGGTGTGTGTTGGGTTCTCAGACTTTATACATGTCCTCAGAATTGAGCACGAGGACTCATAAGAAATGTGTGAAGCCATCACATCGCGAGGGTAGGTTCTCAAACCATGGGGTTCTCAAATCTTACACGGGTCCTCAGACATGGACTCAAATCAGAGAACCGGCTTAATGTCTGAGAACCTTTTCTCAGATAGGTTCAGACCACGAACTGGTTCTCAGAACAGACACGGGTCCTCAGATGTGGACTCAAATTAGAGAACCAGTCTAACATCTGAAAACCCTTTCTCTTCTAATCGAACGAATTCTGAAAACCCTTATTTACGATTTAAACTCAGACAACCCAACAACCATCAAACACCCACGAAATCAACAATCATATAATGGTCGGTTGTTTCAACCTGTTCCGCGGTGTGAGTATGTTAAGAGTCTATAATTAGTAACTTAGTAGTATTAATATATCAAGCTCTATTTATTAGTAGTTTGAGTTTGAATTTTCATTAGATTTGATTTAGATTTAGTCTTTGAGATTTATTAGGAATCTAACGATTTGTTTTAGTCCTATATATAGTCGTCCGTCTCGTAGAAGGCAGGGGGAGGAGTTTTGAGGAAAAGGTTGGGGCCGGAGTTTATCTCTCGGTTGGGCTATTAGGAAAGCTATTAGGAAAGCTATTAGGAAAGCGTCTTTGTTCTTCGTTTTCTTCGTTCGAGCTTAATAAAATTATATTTAGTTATATTCCCGAGTCTATCATCGTCTTTCTCTAATAAATTGGTCCGACCTGCCGCCGTACCCCCGCCACCCGAGTTACTGTTCATCGCCCAAAAAAAGCTACTGTTCATCGCCCAAAAAAAAGTTACTGTTCATCGCCCATCGCCAAAACAAAAAAAAAAAAAGAAACCGTCAATGACCATCACAAGATCTCAGATGGAACAACGCGTCGAAGATCTAGAGAAGACGATCGGAAACCTCGACGATCAACATTCGATCAACCAAAGGGTCCATCGAGATTCTTACTGCACGTGTTCACGCCGAACAGCAAGGGAACCAGGCTGCAATTGCCAGTTTAATTAAGATGATCAGCGAGCTATCCGAAACCACGAAAACAATCGTTGCGACAGTCAACACGAATAAAGAAAATCTGCCTCGAAGCGAAGAGACACCGCCCAATGGTGAACGATCAACAACCAACCGAGCAAACCTGAACGCTTTTCTGCATGTCCAGGAACCACACCTTGAATCAGATCAACGATGGCATCATCGCGTTGATCTGCCGTATTTTGATGGGACTGACCCGCTTGGATGGGTTGCAAGGGCTGATCAATATTTTCTTCTCCAGCAAACCCCAACAAACGTAGGGTATCATGCGCCATGGTAAGCATGGAGGGAGTTGCACAACCTTGGATCCGCTGGGTGATGTCGACTCACCCAAACTTAACGTGGGAAGGCCTGAAACAAAAGCTTATCGACACCTTCGACGAGAAGCATCTCGGAAATCAGCTTGAGCGAATCAGTAGCATCAAGCAAATCGGATCTATTAAAGACTACTTTCATGAGTTTGTGGGGGTAATTACCCACTTACATGAAATTCCAGTGTTTCAACATCTGGGCTTCTTCTTATTAGGATTACATCCAGTCGTGCGTACAGAAGTAGAAGTCCTTCGACCAACTACTCTCGAGCATGCTTATCACTTAGCCAAAGGGATTGAGCGAAAGTTATTGGCCGCGAAGGAGCGGGAGTATACTATGTCAGAGGCGCAAATGTCAGCCCAAAACAAACTGCTACGCAGCACGTCGGATTTCACGGATTTTCGGGTAGCAAGAAACGAGCGCAAGTTTTGGGAGACCAAACAAGAAAACATCGAGAAAGAGCATGTGCCAGTTACCACTAAGCAGGAGGCCCCAGAATGCTATATGCCTCCTCATGCTCGTAATCCAGATCTGCGATCGAAGCCTTTCCTTCGTATATCGGACCGTGAATTTCAAGAACTGCGATCGAAAGGTCTTTGCTTCTGTTGTCGCCAACCTTGTCATTCGCGACACGTGTGCTCAAATAAAGAACTTCGTATGATGATCGGCGGTGAAGAGGATGACTTTCGTGAGACGTAGATTCTCACCGATTATCCGCCTTGAGGACAAGGCTGTTTTTCGAGGGGTGGATAGTGTTAAGAGTCTATAATTAGTAACTTAGTAGTATTAATATATTAAGCTCTATTTATTAGTAGTTTGAGTTTGAATTTTAATTAGATTTGATTTAGATTTAGTCTTTGAGATTTATTAGGAATCTAAAGATTTGTTTTAGTCCTATATATAGTCGTCCGTCTCGTAGAAGGCAGGGGGACGAGTTTTGAGGAAAAGGTTGGGGCCGGAGTTTATCTCTCGGTTGGGCTATTAGGAAAGCTATTAGGAAAGCTATTAGGAAAGCGTCTTTGTTCTTCGTTTTCTTCGTTCGAGCTTAATAAAATTATATTTAGTTATATTCCCGAGTCTATCATCGTCTTTCTCTAACAGAGTACCCACGAAATCAACACTCGTCAAACACCCAAATCACAGAGAAAACTACTCGACCATGTCTCGAAACAACTGAAGAAGTAAAATAACTAACAGCAGAGGCCATTGCTTGAGTTTCGCTGTAATGCTGAAAATCTTCACAGGGTTCTCACGATCTCGTTGTTTTCTTTTTTGGAAGACTCGATGTGTTCTTCTTTTTTTCGTCTGGGTCTCACGCGTCTGTGTGGGTTCCTTTTTATTATTTCTCTTTTTTTTTTCTTTTTTAACTGTTCTTATCCTTTAATTGTATTTAGTGCGCACAACTACCCTTTAAGTAAGCGTATTATAGTAATTTGACCTTAGTTAGTAAGGGTACAATTGTATATTCAAAAAATGGAGGTCATTCACCTAAAATGAATGTGAGACCAGGTCATTTAGCAAAAATACCCGTTTACATTTTGTAATCTACTCCCTGACTATTTTCTTATATTAATTCTAAACCCCATATAACACTTAATAACATCTTAGTCCTCAAGTCACAATTTGTGATCTTAACACTCCCCACTCACTCCCCCTCAAGTTTGGTGTTCATACAAATTTAGAACACCAAACTTGGATAGCAGATATGAGAACTGATCTCTGCCCAATGCTTCGTCAGTAGATCCGCTGGTTGCTCTTTTGAGGGAATATACAAAAACTTGACACGCTCAAATACTAGCAAGTGTACTAGGTCGCAAGTAGTAAAACGGACGAAGTCCGAGTATCGATCCACGAAGATAGCTCGATTAATTCTAAGAAAATATTCTTAATTCTAATTTAGACTAAAGGAATTTTAATAGTTTTAATGATCTGATTAAAAGAAATAAAAGACGCAAATAATAAAATAAACGCAAATAAAACAGATGGGATAGAGCAGTTGACGACGACGCGATTAAGACATATGTTCGGCACGAATTATTCCTACATCTTCATGCAATCTAATCTATCTAATCCATATGAATCGTAGTCAAAGTAGAATTTCCTAACATACGTGCTACTCGTTTGTCCCGCAATAGCAACCCTACGTAAATAGAGAACCAATCAACTATATGTCTATATGACTGTAGTTCCTATACGTGCATTCGATCTTTATGAAATTCCCCGAGTTTAAACGCTTTCGGCGCCTAAATTATCGGAAACCACACATACGAAACCGAATTCCATCTCTGGTCGGTTTTCTATGACTAATAACTTTTTCATAGATTGATTGCTTGTTTGATTTCATATTATATATAGTTTTTGCATTAAAAGTGGTCCATCCGAAAAAGCTCACGCGATACGCTACGCTTTTTTTCTACGCACAATCGACACTAAAATGCGATACATGCAATGCGCTTTTCGAAACATTGCTCACGATGCAGTACAAGTCGTCACGCGCCAGTTTTTCACAATTCTTCTTAGGTAGATTACATGCAATAAAAAGACGTAAGTGGCACAAAACTATATAGATTTGTCAACATAGGCAATAGGTATCAAATTTCTACGAAAAAAGTAATACCCTTTGTTATACATATTCTGTAATGCCTTCTTATACATCCATCAATGTTGTATAATTAACCTTGAAACTCCTTAGCAATTGCAAGAAGAGGAACAGCCCTATGGACAGTCACGCCAGGCCCTTCTTTCACGTCCAAATCCTCAACCCCATAAGGCAATTCCCAATCGAATCGCCTCACTATATTCGCCAATACCAACTCGATACTCGCGACAGCGAACGAAATCCCGGGACAAATCCTTCTGCCCGAGCCAAACGGTATGAAGTCAAAGTCGAGGCCTTTAAAATCCTTGGACACGTTCAAGAATCTATCTGGTAAGAACTTTTCTGGTTCTTCCCAGTACCTAGGGTCTCTGCTGATAGCCCAAGCATTAGTAATCACCACAGTCCCAGCTTTAATCTCGTGCCCCATTACATTCACATCTTTTCTCGAAACCCTAGGGACGAGCAAAGGGATTGGGGTGTGGTATCGAAGGGTCTCTTTGATCACTGCTTTTAAGTAGTGCATTTTTTCCAAGTCCTTCTCTGATATTACATCGTCGTAGGGTTTGTCTTTGGTGGCTTGCCTTACTTCTTCTTGCAGTTTTTTCATAGCTGTTGGGTGTCTGATAAGTTCTGTCATCGCCCATTCTAGCACGGTTGATGAGGTATCAGTTCCAGCCGCAAATACATCCTATGTGTATAAACGATTATTAGAACAATGATTGAATGATTTCTTAAAGTTTAAGATCATAACAACGATTGAATTCTTACCAAGATGATCCCTTTGATGCTATCTCTCTCAATAGGAACACTAGTCGAATCGTTGTTCTTATAGATTTTGAGTAAGATATCGACGAAAGTTTCTTCCTTTCCATCATGATTATTCGAAAGATCTCCTCGACTCTTATTCATAACCTCAGTTCGCTCCATGATCACTCCCTCCAAGAACTCATCAAGCCCTCTGACAACCCTATCGATCCTCGCATCGAACCCGTTAAATCGATTGATCCACGCAAGCCAAGGGATGAAATCTCCGATGTTATAGCTACCCAGCAACTCGAAGAACTCGCTCAGCAAAAGAAGGTATCCGTTACCATTGTCGTACTTCCTCCCTAGAGCAGATCTGCAAACGACGTCGTTTGTGAACCCCGAAAACAACTCGCTGAGGTTGACAGACGAAGAGCTTCTGATCTTCTCCAACAAAAGAGCCGTTTCCTCTTCCCTAATCTTACCGTAACACTGAACCCTCTTATTGCTTAGCAGTTGGAGAACGCATATGCTCTTAAGCTGCCGCCAGTACTCTCCGTACGGCGCGGTGGAGACCTCTCTGTTTCCGTATAGAAGGCGGCGTCCGACGCTGTTATTGGGTCTGTCGGCGAAGGTGACGTCATGGGTTCGCATTACCTCGCGAGCCCCTTCGGCGGAGGAGACTATGAGCACAGGCGCGCTGCCGAAGTGAAGGAGAATTAAAGAGCCGTACTTTCTGGCCAAGGATTGGAGATTTCGATGGGGTAAGGAACCCAATTGGTGAATGTTTCCGAGGATGGGCAGCTTCGGCGGCGATGGAAGAGATGGTGAGTTGCTGTCTGTTTTCTTGGCTCTGTAATAGAACCATTTGGCGATGAAGAAGATTAAGAACAGAGCTAGGAAAGCTTGGGTTGTGAATGGATTGAAGAAGAAAGCCATTTCCATGACTGTGAATAGTAGATAGCTTGGAGACGATGATGATGAAGTGAAGCTTGATCTATTCGTAGCGTTGTTTGCTTCTTTGTGGTTACTTGTGTTGAATGGTGAGTGGTAGTGATTTGCTTGAGATACACGAGGCTTGTAGTTTAGTGTAGGGTCAAATGGATTTTTTGTTATTTTATTTAATTTTTCAAATTATGTGACTTGAATGGTTGAAAAGAGGGGTGAAATATAATAGTTTAGCTGATAATGGAAGACTTTTTTTTCGGATACCCGACCGGTTCCGGTTGCACCGACTAATCCGGTTCGCCCCGTGTCGCCTGTTGGAAATAAACTCACGCGAACACAAGTGAACACGATCTCGTTTTGTGAAGCTGAATCGACTACTGTTTCCGTAGCCTCTGTACTCCTTAAATAATAGTTTACATGGACGCTATTAAATGCCTTACAATCAGGCGACTAATTTAGCCTACGCTAATAAGGAAAAGATAATCACTCCCTAAGGAAAATAAAATCATATCCTAAGCTAATTAAGGAAGGTAGATCACAAGGATTATTTCCCACAATCTCGTCCTAAGCCTTGTGTCCACCGTTGATGTCGATCAGGCCGATCTTATCCCGTAGTTCAAGAAACTTGATCCTTCCAAGCGGCTTCGTCAGAATGTCGCCCACTTGATCCTCGCTTGGATCCTTCAGGAACCGACTCACATAGCCAACCGCGAATGCTAGATTTGGGCGAGTGTTGACCAAGTACCTCAAGCTCCCAACGACTCTCCTGTATGCCGTCGCATCGACCGGCGGCTCTGTGCTGAGCTTGCTCAACTTCAGGCGTGGTTCCATTGGCGGCTGCTCGACGTAGACCTCCTCCTCCAGGTCTCCGTTCAAGAACGCTGACTTGACGTCCATATGGTGTACCTCCCATCCTTCATGCGCCGCGAGGGCGATGATCAGGCGCACCGAGTCCAGCCGCACCACCGGTGCGAACACTTCATCGTAGTCGATGCCGTGCCGCTGTGCGTAACCCTTCACCACGAGGCGCGCCTTATGTTTGGACACCGCCCATGCTCGTCCCTCTTCACCTTGAAGACCCACTTCAAGCCGATCGCCCGACGGCCCGGCGGGAGGTCGGCGAGAGACCACGTCCGGTTGTCCTCAATCGAGTCCATCTCCTCCATCATCGCCTTCCTCCAGCTGGGGCTGCGTTCCGCCTCGGCGAACGACGCAGGTTCGTCGGAGCTCATGGCGTGGAGCTCCTCTCCCACCAGTGCTCGTGGCACGAAGCCACGAGTCGAAGCCGGCCCGATGATGTTGTCGATCTTTCGAAACCGGAGAGGGGCGTCGTCGTCGTGGTCGGCGTCCAAGTGCTCGTCGACGTCGTTCGGCGGTGAGGCGAACTCCACCTCATGTGCCCCACCAGATCCTGCTGGTCCACCACCTTGAGGCGATGTCGATGGCGTCAGCTTGCCCTCCTGAGTTGTAGTTCCAAGTGCCTGCTCAGTGCTCTCGGCCACCGGATGTCCCTGGTTCGCGATGGAGTACTCCACCGTGAACACATCGTCGCCGCCTTTCGACTCGCCGTCGGCCTCTACAGAGTCCCAGTCCCATTGGGCTCCCCCGTCGAACACCACGTCGCGCGTCACGTGGACACGCTTTGTGACAGGGTCGTAAGCGCGGTACGCTTTGGAGCCGCGCTCGTAGCCGATGAAGATCATCTTACGGCCACGATCCTCGAGCTTCTTCAGATGTGGCGTCGTATTACGAACGTAGACGATGCAGCCGAACGTCCTCAAATGGTGAACTGCCGGCTTCTTCCCATGCCACGCTTCGAACGGCGTCATTCCGTCCACGCTCTTCGTTGGGCACCGATTGAGGATGTAAACTGCAGTGATCACGGCCTCGCCCCAGAACCATCCGGGCAGCCCCTTCGCCTTGAGCATACTCCTCGCTGTCGCCACCACCGTCCCGTTCCTCCGCTCGACCACGCCGTTCTGCTGCGGACTGTATGGTGCGGTGTGTTGGCGATGTATTTCTTCTCCGGCGCAATACTCCGCAAATTCAATCGATGTGAATTCGCCACCACGATCGGTCCGGAGAGCCCCCAACTTCAGCCCGGACTCCCCCTCTGCCCGTGCTTGGAGTTCCTTGATGGCCGCCGCGGCATGATCCTTTGAAGGGATCGTAGCTACCCACATGTACCGGCTGAGGTCGTCGACGAGCAACAAGAAGTACCTGTTGCCGCTTGGGGTGGCTGGTGTGATTGGCCCGCACAGATCGCCATGCTCAAGCTCAAGTCGCTGCTTCGCGCGATACTCCGCTTTTGTCGGGAATGGGGTGCGCTTCTGCTTCCCGGCCAGACATGCATCGCACAGCTGGTCCACCTGTCCGATCTCCGGCAGTCCGCGCACCAGCTCCTCCCGAGCTAGCTTTCGGAGCGCCGCCATGTTGACATGGCCGAAGCGATCATGCCAGCGCTATGCCACCTCGTCGCCACGCCCGCGCATCGCTAAGGACATCGGCGGTGCTATCTTGATCCGAAGAAGGTATAGACGGTTCGCCTCGCGCGTCATCCTTGCCAATAGTTGACCGCCGAGCTCCCGAATCCGCATCACGCCATCTTCGATCTCGATCTTGTAGCGGACCTCATCGAGCTGGCCAAGACTCACGATGTTCGTCGTCAATCGTGGAATGAAGTAGACGCCGTCGAATGAACGGAGCTCCCCGTTCGTGCACAAAAAGATGACGGTGCCCCGCCCTTCAATGCGTGCCACCGAGTCGTTGCCGAAACGCACGGTGCCTCGTACCGCCATGTCGAGCTTCGAGAAGGCGGTCCTAGACCCGGACATGTGATTGGTTGCCCCCGAGTCCAGGATCCACGTCTCCGCCTCCCGTTCCTCTTCTTCTTCCCGAGCTGCGCGAACACCTTCTCTTCGCGGATCTCGATCTGGGCCACGGACGACGTCGTCGAAGTCGCTGTCGATTGCGGCGTTGGTGGGGAGAGAATGGGGGAGCACTCTGCGAGACAAAGTGAGGCCTCTTCCTCTTCGTGGACTGCATGGGCCTGTGCCTTCTTGGGCTTCGACCAGCACTCCCGGGCCCAGTGGCCCAGCTTCCCACAATTTCGGCACTCGTCGCCTGCGCGCTTGTTCGAAGTAGCCGGCCCACTCGACGATTCGCCAGCTCGCCCACGGCCGCGCCCGCGTCGGCCGCCTCCTCTGTTCGCGCCACGACCGCGTGAGTGGTTCTCCGCCTCTCGCTTCTTTCGTTGCGCGTCCCACTGCTCCTCAGTGAGATACAGCTTGCCCTCGTGCTGTAGTGACGCCGGGGGTCCATTCAACTCCTCCTCCGCCTCTTGCAATCGCCCGGTGAGATCGGCGACCGTCATGGTGGATGGATCGAGCAGGGTCTTGATCGCAATCGCGATCTGCTTGAAGCGGGAAGGCAGACTTCGTAGCATCTTGGCTACGATTTCCTTTTCCTCCATCTCCTCTCCCAACGTGGTGAGGTGCGCCGCCATGCCATTAAGTCGCAGCGCGAACTCCTCGACGGTCTCGCCGTCGTTGAACGTGGCGAGGTCGAATTTGCGACGCAGCTGTTGCGCCGTTGCCTTCTTCACACGATAATCCTCGATCCGCATGGTCGCGATCGCATCCCAGGCCTCCTTGGCCGTCTCCTTGGAGCCGATCGTCGACACCATCTCGGGCGGGACCGCACTCACCAACGCATCGAGCGCCATCATGTCTTCCTGCTCATCGACAGTGCCCTTCTCGATGGCGTTCCATAACGCTCTCGCCTTCAGTTTCACCTTCATCATGAGCGCCCAGTCAGAGTAGTTGGTCTTGGTGAGAACGGGGTAGCTATTCCCGCCGCCCACCTCACGAATCACTCTCTGGATCACGGTGCCGGAGGCATCGGCTTTCTTGCTCCCATCGCCTACGATCACGGCGCCGGAGGCATCGCCTTTATTGCTCTCATCGCCCATGGTCCCTGGATGAAACTCGCTCTGATACCAGTTGTTGGAAATAAACTCACGCGAACACAAGTGAACACGATCTCGTTTTGTGAAGCTGAATCGACTACTGTTTCCATAGCCTCTGTACTCCTTAAATAATAGTTTACATGGACGCTATTAAATGCCTTACAATCAGGCGACTAATTTAGCCTACGGTAATAACGAAAAGATAATCACTCCCTAAGGAAAATAAAATCATATCCTAAGCTAATTAAGGGAGGTAGATCACAAGGATTATTTCCCACATCGCGTACCTGGTAACGGCAGGTGAGGCTCCCAAAGGGGGGTGCTGCATACAAAAGGATTCGAACCCGAGACCTTGCTTAAGCGATACCAAGCCGCTTACCACTTGGACCAACCCCGTTGGTGATAATGGAAGACTTTAAAAGTAGAGAATTGAGGAAAGATTTGTCTTCTTCGATTTTGTCTTCTCATCAAAAGCAAATAACGCGTCGAAATGTTTCACTATATCATGGCCATATCTTTATTTTATTGACAAACACGACCCCTTTTTTACTATTTGATTGTTTAATTTTGGAGAAGGGCTAAGGCTTCTTCTACACGAAGTCGAACTACAATCAACACTCAAATTTATATTATACGTTGAGCTGTTATTCTGATAAACTTTCTAGCTTAAACTCGAAGTCGACGATATATAATTAGGCCCGAGCTTTAAGAGAGTAATTAGCGCGCTAAATTGCACATATAGCGTATCATGTTAATATTTTTTCTTTTTACAACGTAAGCTATCACCAAACTTAATTGACTATTAACTTATACCACACACTCTTAGGGGGAGACTAATGCACTAATGACTACACTCGGTTCAAATATAATTTAATGACATCGATTATTTTTGTTTTGAATTTATGTTTTATATCTTTAAGCTGTTTGTGACAATTAATTATTAATTGTCTAAATTAATGTTTATTCCTATAATTAAAGACTATGATTGTTTGCTTGTATGATTCTATATTATATATCTTTTTATATTAACGGTGATCTGCCCCAAAAAGCTCATGCGATACGGTACGCACTATCGCCATTGAAATGCGACCCATCACGCGATGCGCTTTTTTAAAACATAGCTCACGCTGCTGTTAGGGGTGTTCAGCGGTCGGTTTGGTTCGGTTTTTTCAAATTTTGGTTCTGTTTTTCGGTTTTCGGTTTTACGTATGCTTAATTCGATATCCGAGCCGTTTTAATTTGGTTCGGTGCGATTTTTTATAATTCGCGGTTTCTTTCGGTTCGTTGTTTCGGTTAGGAATTTAATATCAACAAAAAGATATTATGAGCTGAAAATACATAAAATAATTTATGGTTACTAAAAATTAAAGGAGATTTATGTAACGTGACATGTAGCAAAATAATTCAAAGGTCCGAAAAAAATAATATGAAAATGGAATAAAATCTAACCAAAAATATAAAAACATTCATCTGAAGATAATATAAATTGTTTGAGAGAAAAATAGTATTTGATTGATGAGGAAAACATTCACCTAAAAACGGAAAAAAGTATACCAATTACGTTATGAGAGAAAAACAAATAATTTTTGATATTTTCTATTTTTAACGTAGTATGATAATTTCAGTTTGGTTTTTAGTTTTACGTATGCTTAATCCGATATCCTAACCATTTTGATTTGGTTCGGTTCCTTTTTTACAATTCGGCTTGGTTTTTTTCGGTTCCGGTCATTTCGGTTCGGTTCTTTACGGTTCGGTCGGTTTTTTCGGCTTTTCGGTTAATTTGCACACCCCCTAGATGCATAGATGCAGTCCAAGTTGTCGCGAGCCATTTTCCACTAACTCTTCTTAGTTAGATACACGCAATAGAAAAACGCAAAGTGGCACAAAACCATAACATTTCAACATAGACAACAGGCAACAAATTTCTGCGACAATGCCCGTTGTGATACATATGTATGTGTAATTAACCTTGAAACTCTTTAGCAACTGCAAGAAGTGGAACAGCTCTGTGAACAGTCAAGCCAGGCCCCTCTTTTACGTCCAAATCGTCAACCCCATAAGGCAATTCCCAATCGAATCGCCTCACTATATTCGCCAACGCCAACTCTATAATCACAACAGCGAACGAAATCCCGGGACAAACCCTTCTCCCAGAACCAAACGGTATGAAGTCAAAGTTGAGGCCTTTATAATCCTTGGACATGTCTAAGAATCTCTCTGGTAAGAACTTTTCTGGTTCCTCCCAATACTTAGGGTCTCTGCTGATAGCCCACGCATTGGTAAGGACCAAAGTCCCAGCTTTAATGTCGTACCCCATTACATTCTCATCTTTTCTCGAGAATCTCGGGACGAGTAAAGGGACCGGAGTGTGGTATCGAAGAGTCTCTTTGATCACTGCTTTCAAGTAGTGCGCTCTTTCCAAGTCCTTCTCTGATATTATTATGTCGTCGTAGGGTTTGTCTTTGGTGGCTTGTCTTACTTCTTCTTGGAGTTTTTTCATGGCGATTGGGTGTCTGATAAGTTCTGTCATCGCCCATTCTAGCACGATTGATGAGGTATCAGTTCCAGCTGCAAACACATCCTATGTGTAATAAACGATTATTAGAACAATGATTGAATGATTTCTTAAAGTTTAAGATCATAACAACGATTGAATTCTTACCAAGATGATCCCTTTGATGCTATCTCTCTCAATAGGAACGCCAGTCGAATCGTTGTTGTTATAGATTCCGAGCAAGATATCGACGAAAGTTTCTTCCTTTCCATCATGCAAAAGATCTCCTCGACGACTCTTCTTCATAATCTCAGTTCTCTCCATGATCACTCCCTCCAAGAACTCGTCGAGCCCTCTAGCAACCCTATCGATCCTCTCATCGAACCCATTGAACCGATTGATCCATGCAAGCCAAGGGATGAAATCTCCGATATTATAGCTACCCATCAACTCGAATAACTCGCTGAGCAAAAGAAGATATTCGTTGCTATTTTCGTACTTCCTCCCAAGAGCAGATCTGCAAACGATGTCGCTGTTGGAAATAATAAGCTCAAAATGTCACATCTAAGAAGCTTCTATATTGTGTACACGTTGGTTGTGAGGTGGATGTTAATCAATTAGAATGCAATCAATAAGGTATGAGTCATGGTGTGTAGAATAGTCAATTAAGCACTATAAATAATCTATGTGTTATGTAAGCTTGGGGTGTATTAGGAGACATCAAAATAATAAATACTAAGTAATCTCTTGTCTCTAATATTACATATTAAAACACTAGAATTATACTATAATCATCACGTGGTATCAGAGCTCATGGCTAACATCGGAGGAGCGGCCGGAGGAATTCCTCATGTACCAAGCTTGCGTCTTTCAAAGGACAACTACGGCAATTGGTGCATACAAATGAAGGCGTTACTAGGATTGCAAGATGCCTGGGAAGTTGTCGAGAGTGGGTATACCGAATACGAGACTCTCGCGGGTTTGACGAACAATCAAGTAAAAGAGTTAAAGGAATACCGCAAGAAAGACAAGACCGCGTTATACATGCTTTACCAAGCAGTTGACGAGTCGGCTTTTGAGAAGATAGCCGGAGCGAAGAACTCTAATGAAGCCTGGACGATCCTAGAAAATGCATACAAAGGCGCAGATCGCGTTAAGCAAATACGATTGCAAACGCTTCGCAGTGAGTTCGAGACGATCAAGATGAAAGACACAGAGACGGTTTCGGCATACATCACAAGGGTCGAGGTGATTGTGAACCAGCTAAAAAGGAACGGTGAGGATGTGCCCGAAAATCGTGTCGTCGAGAAGATTCTCAGATCCTTGACGGAGGAATATGAGAATGTCGTATGTGCCATAGAGGAAGCTAGAGATCTCGAAAAAATGTCCGTGAATGAACTTACAAGTTCATTGGAAGCCCACGAGCATCGAAAGAATCGAAAGAGGGTGGAAACTTTGGAGGATGTTCTTCAAGCCAAAGTCTCATTTAAGGAAGAACAAACAAATTACGGCGATCGAGGAAGAGGACGTGGTCGAGGAAGCTATAGAGGCCGTGGTCGTGGAAGAGGCCGTGGCCGTGGACAAGACGAAAAAGAAGAAAGAGGAAACTACAACAACACACGAGGTGCAAGAGGTGGCCGAGGACGAGGCAATCGATCAAACCGGTTCAACATCGAATGCTACAATTGTGGTAAGTATGGTCATTTTGCAAGAGAATGCTATACTGAAAAAAAGGTGGATGAAAAGGTGAACATCGCCGAGAAGAAAACTGAAAACGAAGAAGAGATCTTATTGCTTGCATGCAAAGAGTCGGATAGCGGCGACGAACATACGTGGTACTTGGATACGGGTGCGAGCAACCACATGTCCGGTGATAGAAAGCTGTTCACGAACCTAGAAGAAGACGTGGGAGGTAAAGTGACGTTTGGTGACGCGTCTACGGTGAAAGTAGCAGGTAAAGGAAAAATCTTAATTCAATGCAAAGATGGTACAAATCGCTACATAGCTGACGTTTTTTACGTACCAAGTATGAGAAGTAATATTATAAGCCTCGGACAACTCTTAGAGCGAGGATATACTATTCTAATGAAGGGACAAATCATGACTCTAAGAGATCGTGACGCTCAAGTTATTGCTCAAGTTCAAATGAGCAATAATCGTTTGTTTAAGCTCAACATTACAGCGGCGACTGACAGATGCCTAAATGCAAATGTCGAAGTATCGAGCCCCGCAAGGTTGTGGCATCAGCGGTTCGGACACTTGAACTACGACAGTCTGAAAAAACTAGTGGACCGAAACATGGTTGGAGGACTCAACAAAGTCGAGGGCGAACGTCGAATATGCGAAGTATGCATCATGGAAAAGGGCACAAGAAAATCATTTCCAAAAGGCTCGCTCACACGATCGAGTAAGGTTATCGAGCTCATTCACACTGATATTTGCGGTCCCATCACTCCGGCCTCAATCGGAAATCGCAGGTACTTTATCACTTTTATCGACGATTTCTCACGTAGAACATGGGTATATTTTCTTCGAGAAAAGAATGAGGCACTTGCTGTTTTCAAGAAATTTAAACAATTGGTGGAAAATACTAGTGGAGGACGCATCAGGACACTACGTTCAGATCGGGGTGGTGAGTTCATATCGAAGGATTTCATGGCATATTGTGAAGAACATGGCATCAAGCGTCACCTGACAGCTCCATACACACCGCAACAGAACGGCGTTGCTGAGCGAAAAAACAGAACGCTGCTTGATATGACGAGGAGTATGCTCAAGACTAAACGCATGCCTAAAGAGTTTTGGGCAGAAGCCGTTCGGTGTTCCGTCTATTTGCAAAATCGAAGTCCAACCTCAATATTAAAAAATGTCACGCCACAAGAAGCATGGTGCGGCGTGAAACCATCGGTTGCACATTTACGGGTTTTTGGAAGCATAGCATATGCTCGAATTCCGGAGCAAAGGCGTACTAAGCTCGATGATAAAAGTCGAAAATTGATCTTTGTTGGATACGATGAACGTTCTAAAGCGTACACTTTGTATGATCCTAATACAAAGAAAATTGTTGTTAGTCGAGATGTACAGGTTGACGAAGATGCTACCTGGAACTGGGAGTCGATACTAAAGCCTGAGGATGAAAGAACAAAGGTTGCGGACATATCCATTCCAAGCGGTGAAGAGCCCGAATTAGAATCGCAGCCCTCGGAGTCCGTGACTATCACGACAGATGGTGAATCTGAACCGGAGACCATCCGGACGCGCAGCCTGGGAGAGCTCTATAACTCCACTGAACGAATGAACCTCGTATGTCTCATGGCGGATGCCGAGGACATCACCTTTGAAGAAGCTGTCAAAGATGAGAGATGGCGAGAGGCGATGTATGAAGAAATAAAATCAATCGAAAAGAACAATACGTGGGAGTTGAGCTTGTTGCCGCCCGGACACAAAGCGGTAGGAGTGAAGTGGGTGTACAAGAAAAAGCTAAACTCCGAAGGTAACATAGTAAAATACAAAGCGAGGCTAGTCGCCAAGGGCTACAGTCAAAAGTACGGCATAGACTACGAAGAGGTTTTCGCCCCAGTAGCAAGAATGGAGACCGTGCGTTTATTGCTATCGTTGGTTGCAAGAAAAAAATGGAGCATTTACCAAATGGACGTTAAATCGGCATTTTTGAACGGAAAGCTCGAAGAAGAAGTTTACATTTTTCAGCCGCCGGGTTTCAAACAAGGAAAGGAGGATCAAGTTCTAAGGCTGAAAAGGGCGTTATACGGGTTAAAACAGGCACCAAGAACGTGGAATGCGCGTATCGATACATACTTTAAAGATCGAGGATTTGAACAATGCCCCTACGAGCATGCCCTTTACATTAAGGTACGGGGTAATGATATACTTTATGTTGCATTATATGTTGATGACCTGATTTTTGCTAGCAACAACAACACCATGGTTGAGGAGTTCAAACGAGATATGAAGAACGAGTTCGACATGACCGATCTCGGAATCATGTCATACTTTTTGGGGCTAGATGTCAAACAAAAGGAGTCAGGTATTTTTGTTTCTCAACATACGTACGCAAAGATGCTGTTGAAAAGGTTCAATATGAGTGAGTGCAACTACGCTAAAACGCCGGTGGAGCGAGGCATTAAGTTAACGAGGCATGGTGAAGGGAAGCCGGTTGATCCGAAGGTTTATAGAAGCGCTGTTGGAAGCTTACGTTATCTGACAAATACGAGGCCAGACATTGCATATGGAGTAGGACTCGTGAGTCGATACATGGAGAGTCCAAGATCAAGTCATTGGAACGCCGTAAAGCGGATTTTACGATACATCAAAGGAACGATTTCGTACGGATTATTTTATGGTTGCACTAACAATCCTGATGTTATTGCTTATTCAGACAGTGATTGGAGTGGTGACTTGGACGAAAGAAAGAGCACTACAGGTTTTGTCTTCTTGGTAGGTGGCACGGCTTTCACTTGGACGTCGAAAAAACAGCCAATAGTGACACTCTCTACCTGTGAAGCTGAATATGTCGCAGCATCGACTTGTGTAAGTCATGCGATGTGGATTAGAAAGCTGCTTAAAGAAATGAAATTTTTACAAGCAACAGCTACCGAAATACGAGTCGACAATAAGTCAGCAATTGAGCTCGCGAAGAACCCGGTACATCATGAACGAAGCAAGCATATAGATGTGCGATATCATTTCATGCGAGAACAAATAAAGAAAGGCGAAGTCAGCTTGATTCATGTAACAAGCAAGGAACAAGTAGCGGATATATTTACCAAGCCACTACCGTTGGAAGCGTTCGAAAGGATCAGGAAGATGCTCGGTATGTGGGAAGGCGACAATTGAGCTTAGGAGAGGATGTTGGAAATAATAAGCTCAAAATGTCACATCTAAGAAGCTTCTATATTGTGTACACGTTGGTGAGGTGGATGTTAATCAATTAGAATGCAATCAATAAGGTATGAGTCATGGTGTGTAGAATAGTCAATTAAGCACTATAAATAATCTATGTGTTATGTAAGCTTGGGGTGTATTAGGAGACATCAAAATAATAAATACTAAGTAATCTCTTGTCTCTAATATTACATATTAAAACACTAGAATTATACTATAATCATCAGTCGCTAGCGAACCCTGAGAACAGCTCGCTCAGATTCACCGTAGTAGAAGAAGAAGAGGTTCTGATCTTCTCCAATAAAAGGGCCGTTTCCTCTTCCCTAATTTTACCGTAAGACTGAACCCTCTTACTGCTTAGCAGCTGAAGAACGCATATGCTCTTAAGCTGCCGCCAGTACTCGCCGTACGCTGTGGAGACCTCTTTGTTATCGTACAGAAGGCGCCGGCCGACGCTGTTACTGGGCCTGTCGGCGAAGGTGACGTCATGGGTTCGCATTATTTCACGAGCACCTTCGGCGGAGGAGACTACGAGCACAGGCGCGTTGCCGAAGTGTAAGAGCATCAAAGGGCCGTACTTTCTGGCCAAGGATTGGAGATTCCGATGGGGTGAGGAACCCAATTGGTGGAGGTTTCCGAGGATGGGAAGCTTCGGCGGCGAAGGAAGCGATGGTGAGTTGCTGTCTGTTTTCTTGGCTCTGTAATAGAACCATTTTGCGATGAAGAAGATTAAGAACAGAGCTAGGAAAGTTTGGGTTGCGAATGGGTTGAAGAGGGAAACCATTTCCATGGCTGTGATACTATAGAGCTTGGAGACGATTATGATGTTATTTATTTTCTGGAGGATCGAGTGTTTGTCGTGTGAGAGGAGACAATATTTTTAACGAAATGAGCTTATCCAACAGATGATAGAGTTTGGTATTTTCGAGAGTTGTTTGCTTCTTTCTATATGTAGTAAGTATATGTGTGTTGGTGATTGGGGAGTGGAATAGAAGGGAGCCATTCATAGTCAGTGAAAGAAAAATACGTTGTCTAATGTTTGACAAACGAAGATTGGAAAAGGTGTATAAAATCAAAGCATGTGATACAAGCTTTTCTCAAGCTGTAATTTTTCGGCATGCTAGAGCCATCATAGTCCGTGGAAGAAAAATACATGTCTAATGCCAGAAAATAAAGATTGGAAAACGTGTATAAAATAAAACATGTGATTCAAGTACTTTTCAAGCTGTAATTTTTTCGGGATGCTGGGGCCGCTAAAAACCAACCCGACCCATTAATCCGACAAGAACTGCACTCGAAAGTAGCTGGTTTGATAGGCATTTTCGACCTGTTTAAGTAAATGAGTAAAACTGAATCCAATTCAAATATTAAGTGGGTCAGCTTAGGCTTCAAATTTTCAATCGAAATCAACCCGTTTATCAACTCATTTCACACGAATAATATAAATTATTAAATATCTTAATTAAAAAAAAGGAAAAATAACTTGATAACTATGAACTTGATATTTATTAGTTATGTTTTGTGAGATTTTTAGTACTTGGAATTTGTTTCTTAATTATGTTGATGGTTTAGAAAAACAATTGATTTGTTTTCTTAGACCATCTCCAACCGAGAAACGCATTCCCAAACTCAAAATGCAGTAATTTATCTCCAACCGATCAACTCATTCTCAAACTCAAGACTATTTTGTAATATTTGCTTCCACACCAATCTTTACAAAGTTCAATACTACTCATTTATTTTACAACTTTACAAATTAGACTAAACCAAAAAAATTAATAAGGTTAATAATAACAATATATTCATACATACAGTTAATATTTACTAAAAAACGACAACCACCAAAAATTAATAAGGTAAATAATAATATATTTATTCATACAACTTTTGTCGTTAGAATCGATGTGAGGAACTGAGGATAAGATCAAATTATAAATTGATTAATTAGGTTTCTTGGTTGGAATAGAGGAAAGAATTACGGCAACTTTTGATGGGTGACTGCAGCTTGCCTTGTCTATTTTTTATGTTTGCTTTTTCTGACACACCACAAAAACTGCGAAGAAAATTGAAGTACTTCGATGCAATTTAAAAAAGGGTTAATTAAAGATCAGGTCTCATTAAGTATTATAGTTTTGGGTTCAGACCCCATTACATTGGGCTTTAGGATTAAAGTCCCACTTTTCGAAAAATTCAGGGGCCAAGCCCTAAAATGACGCAAAAAGACGTATTTAACCCTGACATATGCCAAAATTACGTTGTATACCTAAATAACCCCTTCCAGCCAATTGTAACAGTTCGGCGCTGAAAAAGAACAGTTCCTTTCACGTGGATAACAACAGTCTTGTATTGAGTACCATATGTCGTCTATTTAGTAATAAATAACGTCGCAGAAATAACACAACATTAAAAAATAATACCACTTCCTGCAACATCATTTGTTAATGTGTTACTGCAAGAATCGGTATTATTTTTGAATGATGTTGCATTTCTACGACTTCGTTTGTTACTAAATAGACGTCATATGGTACTCAATACAAGACTTTTGTTATCCAAATGAAAGGAAGTGTTTTTTCAGCGCAAAACTGTTATAATTGTTCTTAAACCCTCCACCTAACCATCCCCCTGTTTTCCTAGACAGAAAATTCATCATTATAGGGAGCAATGCTCGATCAGTGGGAAAAATAGGGTCCGATAGTCCAATATAACAAATATGTCTGTTAATAACATTTGACTATCGATAAGTAATGTCGTATGACGTTAAAATAACACTTATGGTTTTTACGATAACAAATCAGTATAATTGTGTAACAGTTATAATTGTTCTTGAACCCTCCACCCGGCCATCCTCCCCCTGTTTCCCTAGACAGAAAATTCATCATTATAGGGCGCAATGCTGCTATAATGGGTTACCAATTTTCAATCTCGAAACGTGTAATAAGATCGAAACGCTAATGATTCGATCTTTTATAGAAAAACGCTAATGGTCGTCGCATCGAGTTTAGGGTTTACGGTTTAGGGTTTATGGTGTAATAACGCATGATGGAAAACAAAACAAGGTATTAACAATCGACTGTGCTCGATCAATGTGAAAAATGGGGTTCGATATTTCGATGTAATAAATATGTCTGTTAATAACATTTTACTGTCGATAAGTAACGTCTTATGACGTTAAAGTAACACTTGCGGTTGTTACGGTAACAAATCAGTATAACTGTGTAACATAAAACTGAAGTCACATACCATTCAGAAATCACTTTTATTAACGGTAATTTCGTCAAATCACAGTTTTGGGTCCTTTTCACTTATTTTTTGAAAAAATAGGTCCTTAAATTTGCCCTTGAAAAAATAGGTCCTGACAGGGCCTGATTCCTAATTTTAAAATATAATAGGGCCTGACACAAAATTTGCCCTTTAAAAATTAGATCGCATAATAACCGTTCCAGACGCATACATGCGTCGAAAGGACGAGAGAGAATACATCTAACGCATTTTGGGTTTAGTTTTGGTGTTCGATTGGAGAAAATTTACCTCAAAATTTGCGTTTCGGTGTTCGGTTGGAGATGTCCTTAGTAATAAATCATCAAAGACGACGTAAAGATGCCCAAGCTGCAAAGTTGAAGTCTGAGAAGAAAGGAAAACGTTGAGGAAAAGCCGTGGGACTTAAACAAGAACAAATGAGCCTCTAAAGGTGCTTAGGCCAATAACGCTTTATGGGACAAAGCAGTTTAGTGCAGTTATAAAAGAAGAGGAACATTATCGTCAGTTTCTTATCCCATTACTACACGAGAAGTGTCTCTTTGGTTTAAGAGAAGAAAAGGAGATCAAACTCTTTGGGCTACCAACGGGGAATTGATCGATGAGTGTGTAGGGAGATTCGTCAAGAATTAGAAGATAAAACGTATTTTATAATTGAACGTATATTGTACATTTACAAATAGGCTGTATATATACTAGCCTCATACTGTTTACCCTCATACCGTTTACATTGGGTATTTTAGCTAAATGACCTTTGATTGAAGAAGTTTTTGCAAAATGACCTCGTTGATTATAAGTTTTTGGTCAAGTGACCTCCATTTAAATAACTTAATTAGCTGAACGCTAATTATCGATTAAATATATAAACAAAAAAAAAAGAAAAGGAAAACCCAACGACATTCCGTGTGATAAAAAATTGAAAAAAAAATCCAACGACATTTACGACGCTACAACCACCACCAACATTAGTCAGTACTAATGATGCAAGAACGATCATTTATGTCCCCACCAACCATCGATTGGAGAAACGAAATTCAGAAAAGCTTACGGTTTGTTGAAGTCGAGTGGTTCAACCAAGAATTTATCACATTGTTCTTGAAAGTAAGTCATTTCTTTCTGGTTTTCGTCCGCCAACTATAATTCTGAGTGGGTTTGCTATTTGTAGTTTAAACGAAGCCATTGCCGTCTTGATGAATTTCCTAATCAAATTCCGGGTTTTTGGGTTCTTCAGTACGGGTTCTCAGTTTCATAACGAATACCCAGCTATGAAATGATTCCTGAGTACCCGTTATATATCTGAGAACCTATAGGTTCTCAGCTATGAAATGATACCCGAGTACACGTTATATATCTGAGAACATAGGTTCTCAGATATGAAATGATTTCCGAGTACCCGTTATTTATCTGAGAACCCCTAGGTTCTCAGCTGTATAATTTCTAGGTTTTTGTGCTTTAATGTATTTTTTGGTTTCCAGGGTGTTTAGGGTTTTAAGTTTTTTTTTGTAATTTACGTTTTGTAATGTTCCAGGGCGTTTTTTATTTTTAATATATAAGGTTTTAGAGTTTGCACAGTTTCAGGGTTTTGGGTACTCAGGGAAAGAAAAGGTACTCAGATTTGATATTTTGTTGTGAGAACATGTGCAACTTGTGAGTACCCTTTCTGTCAAACGAACTTTGACTACGATTTTGAACCCGGAAACAGTTTAATGGAAGGAACTGATCGTCATGAATAACATTCCACCATTAATGATAAGTCAATTGCATCGTTAATAAAAAAAATGAGGAAGATCGATAATAATACGAAAGTTGTAGAACATTACTCATATAAGCATACCTCATTATCACTCAACAAAACGTCTTAACTCAAAATTTTAAATAAGCTGAGGTTTTCCCAATATATATTATCTCCCCGATGCAAACTACTAAACCGCCGAAGATTGAATCAAAACCTTCCTTAGACATGCCAAATCGTAAGAAAATCAAACATGATTTGCCTAGGGTCCTCACGTAATCGACAGGGTCCTTTGTATTTGTTTCATATCAAAGAACCCGTAATGACACTGAGTACCCGCCATTGACTGTTGACAGTGATATGACATGTCTGACTGTTTTTTAAAGCGACCTTTAATTCTCTGGCAGAGAAAGCGTTAGTTCTGACATCTTTAAAATATATATGTTAAATGGATTATTATTGGGTATTCAGAAAACAAAAGGTTCTCAGCTTTGAAATTTTATTGTGAGAACCTGTGCAACCTGTGAGGACCCTTTCAGTCAAACGAACTTTGACTATGATTTTGAACCCCGAAACAGTTTAATTGAAGGAACCGCTCGTCATGAATAATATCCCACCACTAATGAGAAGTCAATTGCGTCGTTAATAAAAAACGAGGAACATCGATAATTACACGAAAGTTGTAGAACATCATTCAAACAATCATACCTCATCATCACTCAACACAACGTCCTAACTCAATATTTTAAATAAGTTGAGGTTTCCCCAACATATATTATCTCCTCGATGCAAACTATTATACCACCAAAGATTGAACACAAAACCGTCTTTAGACATGCCAAATCGTAATAAAATCAAACTTGATTTGCCTAGGGTCCTCAGGTAATCAACAGGGTCCTTAGTATTTGTTTCATATCAGAGAACCCGTAAAGGCTCTGAGTACCCGCCAGGGAACTTTAACTCACTCGTGAATGATTCCTGTCAGTGATATGACATGTCTGACTGTTTTTGGCAGAGAAAGTGTTAGTTCAGACATCTTTAAAATATATATGATAAAGGGTTATTATTGGGTACTCAGGAAAAGAAAGGTACTCGGCTTTGAAATTATATTGTGAGAACTTGTGCAACCTGTGAGGACCCTTTCAGTCAAACGAACTTTGACTACGATTTGCCTTGGGTCCTCAGGTAATCAATAGAGTCCTTGTATTTGTTTCTTATCGGAGACCTGTAAAGAATCTGAGTACCCCCCGAATAGGTAACCCACTCGTGAATGATTCTTGACACTTACAGTGACAACGACAGTTATGACATGTCTAACTGTTCCGCAAGTGACCTTTAACTCACTGAATTATTGTGTAATAATTATGTCTTTAAAATATATAGGTTGCTCTAACAGGGTTATATTGGGTACTTACGCAAAGAATGGGTACTCAGAGATGAATCATTTTGTGAGAACCCGTCTAGCATCTGAGGACCCATACATAGTCAAACGATTACATTTCACATGTCGTTAAAATTTGCAATAAGAATCGTTCAACAAAAAACATAAACTCGAGGCACGATCCTAGGTATGCATTCGTACGCTAGAATCTGACCAAAATTAGCAACATTATTCTTTAGGGTTTGTTGAAAATTTACAATATACTAGTTAGGGTTTGCTGAAGCTGAAATTAGCAACAGATTACGTGGCCAAATTGCGTTTACAGTACTTCACGAAGCTCGGCTCGGTTCAGGAAATGGATTATACGCTCACAGGCATGTATGTAATCTGCGATGATGACGACTTTGAGGTCGAATTCGTCATCCTGAGAAAGTTATAGTTTCAATAAAATTTATGTAAATTCAGAAGAAAATCATATTTAGTCGAGTAAACGTTTTGACATGTTGCTTACATATGGTGTGTGTTGGGTTCTCAGACTTTATACATGTCCTCAGAATTGAGCACGAGGACTCATAAGAAATGTGTGAAGCCATCACATCGCGAGGGTAGGTTCTCAAACCATGGGGTTCTCAAATCTTACACGGGTCCTCAGACATGGACTCAAATCAGAGAACCGGCTTAATGTCTGAGAACCTTTTCTCAGATAGGTTCAGACCACGAACTGGTTCTCAGAACAGACACGGGTCCTCAGATGTGGACTCAAATTAGAGAACCAGTCTAACATCTGAAAACCCTTTCTCTTCTAATCGAACGAATTCTGAAAACCCTTATTTACGATTTAAACTCAGACAACCCAACAACCATCAAACACCCACGAAATCAACAATCATATAATGG
This sequence comes from Craterostigma plantagineum, assembly GCA_027422505.1. Classification (NCBI taxonomy): domain Eukaryota; kingdom Viridiplantae; phylum Streptophyta; class Magnoliopsida; order Lamiales; family Linderniaceae; genus Craterostigma; species Craterostigma plantagineum. The sequence goes on from JAPQWV010000035.1 coordinate 2,197,406, forward strand.
TCGGTTGTTTCAACCTGTTCCGCGGTGTGAGTATGTTAAGAGTCTATAATTAGTAACTTAGTAGTATTAATATATCAAGCTCTATTTATTAGTAGTTTGAGTTTGAATTTTCATTAGATTTGATTTAGATTTAGTCTTTGAGATTTATTAGGAATCTAACGATTTGTTTTAGTCCTATATATAGTCGTCCGTCTCGTAGAAGGCAGGGGGAGGAGTTTTGAGGAAAAGGTTGGGGCCGGAGTTTATCTCTCGGTTGGGCTATTAGGAAAGCTATTAGGAAAGCTATTAGGAAAGCGTCTTTGTTCTTCGTTTTCTTCGTTCGAGCTTAATAAAATTATATTTAGTTATATTCCCGAGTCTATCATCGTCTTTCTCTAATAAATTGGTCCGACCTGCCGCCGTACCCCCGCCACCCGAGTTACTGTTCATCGCCCAAAAAAAGCTACTGTTCATCGCCCAAAAAAAAGTTACTGTTCATCGCCCATCGCCAAAACAAAAAAAAAAAAAAGAAACCGTCAATGACCATCACAAGATCTCAGATGGAACAACGCGTCGAAGATCTAGAGAAGACGATCGGAAACCTCGACGATCAACATTCGATCAACCAAAGGGTCCATCGAGATTCTTACTGCACGTGTTCACGCCGAACAGCAAGGGAACCAGGCTGCAATTGCCAGTTTAATTAAGATGATCAGCGAGCTATCCGAAACCACGAAAACAATCGTTGCGACAGTCAACACGAATAAAGAAAATCTGCCTCGAAGCGAAGAGACACCGCCCAATGGTGAACGATCAACAACCAACCGAGCAAACCTGAACGCTTTTCTGCATGTCCAGGAACCACACCTTGAATCAGATCAACGATGGCATCATCGCGTTGATCTGCCGTATTTTGATGGGACTGACCCGCTTGGATGGGTTGCAAGGGCTGATCAATATTTTCTTCTCCAGCAAACCCCAACAAACGTAGGGTATCATGCGCCATGGTAAGCATGGAGGGAGTTGCACAACCTTGGATCCGCTGGGTGTGTCGACTCACCCAAACTTAACGTGGGAAGGCCTGAAACAAAAGCTTATCGACACCTTCGACGAGAAGCATCTCGGAAATCAGCTTGAGCGAATCAGTAGCATCAAGCAAATCGGATCTATTAAAGACTACTTTCATGAGTTTGTGGGGGTAATTACCCACTTACATGAAATTCCAGTGTTTCAACATCTGGGCTTCTTCTTATTAGGATTACATCCAGTCGTGCGTACAGAAGTAGAAGTCCTTCGACCAACTACTCTCGAGCATGCTTATCACTTAGCCAAAGGGATTGAGCGAAAGTTATTGGCCGCGAAGGAGCGGGAGTATACTATGTCAGAGGCGCAAATGTCAGCCCAAAACAAACTGCTACGCAGCACGTCGGATTTCACGGATTTTCGGGTAGCAAGAAACGAGCGCAAGTTTTGGGAGACCAAACAAGAAAACATCGAGAAAGAGCATGTGCCAGTTACCACTAAGCAGGAGGCCCCAGAATGCTATATGCCTCCTCATGCTCGTAATCCAGATCTGCGATCGAAGCCTTTCCTTCGTATATCGGACCGTGAATTTCAAGAACTGCGATCGAAAGGTCTTTGCTTCTGTTGTCGCCAACCTTGTCATTCGCGACAGGTGTGCTCAAATAAAGAACTTCGTATGATGATCGGCGGTGAAGAGGATGACTTTCGTGAGACGTAGATTCTCACCGATTATCCGCCTTGAGGACAAGGCTGTTTTTCGAGGGGTGGATAGTGTTAAGAGTCTATAATTAGTAACTTAGTAGTATTAATATATTAAGCTCTATTTATTAGTAGTTTGAGTTTGAATTTTAATTAGATTTGATTTAGATTTAGTCTTTGAGATTTATTAGGAATCTAAAGATTTGTTTTAGTCCTATATATAGTCGTCCGTCTCGTAGAAGGCAGGGGGACGAGTTTTGAGGAAAAGGTTGGGGCCGGAGTTTATCTCTCGGTTGGGCTATTAGGAAAGCTATTAGGAAAGCTATTAGGAAAGCGTCTTTGTTCTTCGTTTTCTTCGTTCGAGCTTAATAAAATTATATTTAGTTATATTCCCGAGTCTATCATCGTCTTTCTCTAACAGAGTACCCACGAAATCAACACTCGTCAAACACCCAAATCACAGAGAAAACTACTCGACCATGTCTCGAAACAACTGAAGAAGTAAAATAACTAACAGCAGAGGCCATTGCTTGAGTTTCGCTGTAATGCTGAAAATCTTCACAGGGTTCTCACGATCTCGTTGTTTTCTTTTTTGGAAGGCTCGATGTGTTCTTCTTTTTTTCGTCTGGGTCTCACGCGTCTGTGTGGGTTCCTTTTTATTATTTCTCTTTTTTTTCTTTTTTAACTGTTCTTATCCTTTAATTGTATTTAGTGCGCACAACTACCCTTTAAGTAAGCGTATTATAGTAATTTGACCTTAGTTAGTAAGGGTACAATTGTATATTCAAAAAATGGAGGTCATTCACCTAAAATGAATGTGAGACCAGGTCATTTAGCAAAAATACCCGTTTACATTTTGTAATCTACTCCCTGACTATTTTCCTTATATTAATTCTAAACCCCATATAACACTTAATAACATCTTAGTCCTCAAGTCACAATTTGTGATCTTAACACTCCCCACTCACTCCCCCTCAAGTTTGGTGTTCATACAAATTTAGAACACCAAACTTGGATAGCAGATATGAGAACTGATCTCTGCCCAATGCTTCGTCAGTAGATCCGCTGGTTGCTCTTTTGAGGGAATATACAAAAACTTGACACGCTCAAATACTAGCAAGTGTACTAGGTCGCAAGTAGTAAAACGGACGAAGTCCGAGTATCGATCCACGAAGGCTCGATTAATTCTAAGAAAATATTCTTAATTCTAATTTAGACTAAAGGAATTTTAATAGTTTTAATGATCTGATTAAAAGAAATAAAAGACGCAAATAATAAAATAAACGCAAATAAAACAGATGGGATAGAGCAGTTGACGACGACGCGATTAAGACATATGTTCGGCACGAATTATTCCTACATCTTCATGCAATCTAATCTATCTAATCCATATGAATCGTAGTCAAAGTAGAATTTCCTAACATACGTGCTACTCGTTTGTCCCGCAATAGCAACCCTACGTAAATAGAGAACCAATCAACTATATGTCTATATGACTGTAGTTCCTATACGTGCATTCGATCTTTATGAAATTCCCCGAGTTTAAACGCTTTCGGCGCCTAAATTATCGGAAACCACACATACGAAACCGAATTCCATCTCTGGTCGGTTTTCTATGACTAATAACTTTTTCATAGATTGATTGCTTGTTTGATTTCATATTATATATAGTTTTTGCATTAAAAGTGGTCCATCCGAAAAAGCTCACGCGATACGCTACGCTTTTTTTCTACGCACAATCGACACTAAAATGCGATACATGCAATGCGCTTTTCGAAACATTGCTCACGATGCAGTACAAGTCGTCACGCGCCAGTTTTTCACAATTCTTCTTAGGTAGATTACATGCAATAAAAAGACGTAAGTGGCACAAAACTATATAGATTTGTCAACATAGGCAATAGGTATCAAATTTCTACGAAAAAAGTAATACCCTTTGTTATACATATTCTGTAATGCCTTCTTATACATCCATCAATGTTGTATAATTAACCTTGAAACTCCTTAGCAATTGCAAGAAGAGGAACAGCCCTATGGACAGTCACGCCAGGCCCTTCTTTCACGTCCAAATCCTCAACCCCATAAGGCAATTCCCAATCGAATCGCCTCACTATATTCGCCAATACCAACTCGATACTCGCGACAGCGAACGAAATCCCGGGACAAATCCTTCTGCCCGAGCCAAACGGTATGAAGTCAAAGTCGAGGCCTTTAAAATCCTTGGACACGTTCAAGAATCTATCTGGTAAGAACTTTTCTGGTTCTTCCCAGTACCTAGGGTCTCTGCTGATAGCCCAAGCATTAGTAATCACCACAGTCCCAGCTTTAATCTCGTGCCCCATTACATTCACATCTTTTCTCGAAACCCTAGGGACGAGCAAAGGGATTGGGGTGTGGTATCGAAGGGTCTCTTTGATCACTGCTTTTAAGTAGTGCATTTTTTCCAAGTCCTTCTCTGATATTACATCGTCGTAGGGTTTGTCTTTGGTGGTTTGCCTTACTTCTTCTTGCAGTTTTTTCATAGCTGTTGGGTGTCTGATAAGTTCTGTCATCGCCCATTCTAGCACGGTTGATGAGGTATCAGTTCCAGCCGCAAATACATCCTATGTGTATAAACGATTATTAGAACAATGATTGAATGATTTCTTAAAGTTTAAGATCATAACAACGATTGAATTCTTACCAAGATGATCCCTTTGATGCTATCTCTCTCAATAGGAACACTAGTCGAATCGTTGTTCTTATAGATTTTGAGTAAGATATCGACGAAAGTTTCTTCCTTTCCATCATGATTATTCGAAAGATCTCCTCGACTCTTATTCATAACCTCAGTTCGCTCCATGATCACTCCCTCCAAGAACTCATCGAGCCCTCTGACAACCCTATCGATCCTCGCATCGAACCCGTTAAATCGATTGATCCACGCAAGCCAAGGGATGAAATCTCCGATGTTATAGCTACCCAGCAACTCGAAGAACTCGCTCAGCAAAAGAAGGTATCCGTTACCATTGTCGTACTTCCTCCCAAGAGCAGATCTGCAAACGACGTCGTTTGTGAACCCCGAAAGCAACTCGCTGAGATTGACAGACGAAGAGCTTCTGATCTTCTCCAACAAAAGAGCCGTTTCCTCTTCCCTAATCTTACCGTAACACTGAACCCTCTTATTGCTTAGCAGTTGGAGAACGCATATGCTCTTAAGCTGCCGCCAGTACTCTCCGTACGGCGCGGTGGAGACCTCTCTGTTTCCGTATAGAAGGCGGCGTCCGACGCTGTTATTGGGTCTGTCGGCGAAGGTGACGTCATGGGTTCGCATTACCTCGCGAGCCCCTTCGGCGGAGGAGACTATGAGCACAGGCGCGCTGCCGAAGTGAAGGAGAATTAAAGAGCCGTACTTTCTGGCCAAGGATTGGAGATTTCGATGGGGTAAGGAACCCAATTGGTGAATGTTTCCGAGGATGGGCAGCTTCGGCGGCGATGGAAGAGATGGTGAGTTGCTGTCTGTTTTCTTGGCTCTGTAATAGAACCATTTGGCGATGAAGAAGATTAAGAACAGAGCTAGGAAAGCTTGGGTTGTGAATGGATTGAAGAAGAAAGCCATTTCCATGACTGTGAATAGTAGATAGCTTGGAGACGATGATGATGAAGTGAAGCTTGATCTATTCGTAGCGTTGTTTGCTTCTTTGTGGTTACTTGTGTTGAATGGTGAGTGGTAGTGATTTGCTTGAGATACACGAGGCTTGTAGTTTAGTGTAGGGTCAAATGGATTTTTTGTTATTTTATTTAATTTTTCAAATTATGTGACTTGAATGGTTGAAAAGAGGGGTGAAATATAATAGTTTAGCTGATAATGGAAGACTTTTTTTTCGGATACCCGACCGGTTCCGGTTGCACCGACTAATCCGGTTCGCCGCGGGTCGCCTGTTGGAAATAAACTCACGCGAACACAAGTGAACACGATCTCGTTTTGTGAAGCTGAATCGACTACTGTTTCCGTAGCCTCTGTACTCCTTAAATAATAGTTTACATGGACGCTATTAAATGCCTTACAATCAGGCGACTAATTTAGCCTACGCTAATAAGGAAAAGATAATCACTCCCTAAGGAAAATAAAATCATATCCTAAGCTAATTAAGGAAGGTAGATCACAAGGATTATTTCCCACAATCTCGTCCTAAGCCTTGTGTCCACCGTTGATGTCGATCAGGCCGATCTTATCCCGTAGTTCAAGAAACTTGATCCTTCCAAGCGGCTTCGTCAGAATGTCGCCCACTTGATCCTCGCTTGGATCCTTCAGGAACCGACTCACATAGCCAACCGCGAATGCTAGATCTGGGCGAGTGTTGACCAAGTACCTCAAGCTCCCAACGACTCTCCTGTATGCCGTCGCATCGACCGGCGGCTCTGTGCTGAGCTTGCTCAACTTCAGGCGTGGTTCCATTGGCGGCTGCTCGACGTAGACCTCCTCCTCCAGGTCTCCGTTCAAGAACGCTGACTTGACGTCCATATGGTGTACCTCCCATCCTTCATGCGCCGCGAGGGCGATGATCAGGCGCACCGAGTCCAGCCGCACCACCGGTGCGAACACTTCATCGTAGTCGATGCCGTGCCGCTGTGCGTAACCCTTCACCACGAGGCGCGCCTTATGTTTGGACACCGCCCGTGCTCGTCCCTCTTCACCTTGAAGACCCACTTCAAGCCGATCGCCCGACGGCCCGGCGGGAGGTCGGCGAGAGACCACGTCCGGTTGTCCTCAATCGAGTCCATCTCCTCCATCATCGCCTTCCTCCAGCTGGGGCTGCGTTCCGCCTCGGCGAACGACGCAGGTTCGTCGGAGCTCATGGCGTGGAGCTCCTCTCCCACCAGTGCTCGTGGCACGAAGCCACGAGTCGAAGCCGGCCCGATGATGTTGTCGATCTTTCGAAACCGGAGAGGGGCGTCGTCGTCGTGGTCGGCGTCCAAGTGCTCGTCGACGTCGTTCGGCGGTGAGGCGAACTCCACCTCATGTGCCCCACCAGATCCTGCTGGTCCACCACCTTGAGGCGATGTCGATGGCGTCAGCTTGCCCTCCTGAGTTGTAGTTCCAAGTGCCTGCTCAGTGCTCTCGGCCACCGGATGTCCCTGGTTCGCGATGGAGTACTCCACCATGAACACATCGTCGCCGCCTTTCGACTCGCCGTCGGCCTCTACAGAGTCCCAGTCCCATTGGGCTCCCCCGTCGAACACCACGTCGCGCGTCACGTGGACACGCTTTGTGACAGGGTCGTAAGCGCGGTACGCTTTGGAGCCGCGCTCGTAGCCGATGAAGATCATCTTACGGCCACGATCCTCGAGCTTCTTCAGATGTGGCGTCGTATTACGAACGTAGACGATGCAGCCGAACGTCCTCAAATGGTGAACTGCCGGCTTCTTCCCATGCCACGCTTCGAACGGCGTCATTCCGTCCACGCTCTTCGTTGGGCACCGATTGAGGATGTAAACTGCAGTGATCACGGCCTCGCCCCAGAACCATCCGGGCAGCCCCTTCGCCTTGAGCATACTCCTCGCTGTCGCCACCACCGTCCCGTTCCTCCGCTCGACCACGCCGTTCTGCTGCGGACTGTATGGTGCGGTGTGTTGGCGATGTATTTCTTCTCCGGCGCAATACTCCGCAAATTCAATCGATGTGAATTCGCCACCACGATCGGTCCGGAGAGCCCCCAACTTCAGCCCGGACTCCCCCTCTGCCCGTGCTTGGAGTTCCTTGATGGCCGCCGCGGCATGATCCTTTGAAGGGATCGTAGCTACCCACATGTACCGGCTGAGGTCGTCGACGAGCAACAAGAAGTACCTGTTGCCGCTTGGGGTGGCTGGTGTGATTGGCCCGCACAGATCGCCATGCTCAAGCTCAAGTCGCTGCTTCGCGCGATACTCCGCTTTTGTCGGGAATGGGGTGCGCTTCTGCTTCCCGGCCAGACATGCATCGCACAGCTGGTCCACCTGTCCGATCTCCGGCAGTCCGCGCACCAGCTCCTCCCGAGCTAGCTTTCGGAGCGCCGCCATGTTGACATGGCCGAAGCGATCATGCCAGCGCCATGCCACCTCGTCGCCACGCCCGCGCATCGCTAAGGACATCGGCGGTGCTATCTTGATCCGAAGAAGGTATAGACGGTTCGCCTCGCGCGTCATCCTTGCCAATAGTTGACCGCCGAGCTCCCGAATCCGCATCACGCCATCTTCGATCTCGATCTTGTAGCGGACCTCATCGAGCTGGCCAAGACTCACGATGTTCGTCGTCAATCGTGGAATGAAGTAGACGCCGTCGAATGAACGGAGCTCCCCGTTCGTGCACAAAAAGATGACGGTGCCCCGCCCTTCAATGCGTGCCACCGAGTCGTTGCCGAAACGCACGGTGCCTCGTACCGCCATGTCGAGCTTCGAGAAGGCGGTCCTAGACCCGGACATGTGATTGGTTGCCCCCGAGTCCAGGATCCACGTCTCCGCCTCCCGTTCCTCTTCTTCTTCCCGAGCTGCGCGAACGCCTTCTCTTCGCGGATCTCGATCTGGGCCACGGACGACGTCGTCGAAGTCGCTGTCGATTGCGGCGTTGGTGGGGAGAGAATGGGGGAGCACTCTGCGAGACAAAGTGAGGCCTCTTCCTCTTCGTGGACTGCATGGGCCTGCGCCTTCTTGGGCTTCGACCAGCACTCCCGGGCCCAGTGGCCCAGCTTCCCACAATTTCGGCACTCGTCGCCTGCGCGCTTGTTCGAAGTAGCCGGCCCACTCGACGATTCGCCAGCTCGCCCACGGCCGCGCCCGCGTCGGCCGCCTCCTCTGTTCGCGCCACGACCGCGTGAGTGGTTCTCCGCCTCTCGCTTCTTTCGTTGCGCGTCCCACTGCTCGTCAGTGAGATACAGCTTGCCCTCGTGCTGTAGTGACGCCGGGGGTCCATTCAACTCCTCCTCCGCCTCTTGCAATCGCCCGGTGAGATCGGCGACCGTCATGGTGGATGGATCGAGCAGGGTCTTGATCGCAATCGCGATCTGCTTGAAGCGGGAAGGCAGACTTCGTAGCATCTTGGCTACGATTTCCTTTTCCTCCATCTCCTCTCCCAACGTGGTGAGGTGCGCCGCCATGCCATTAAGTCGCAGCGCGAACTCCTCGACGGTCTCGCCGTCGTTGAACGTGGCGAGGTCGAATTTGCGACGCAGCTGTTGCGCCGTTGCCTTCTTCACACGATAATCCTCGATCCGCATGGTCGCGATCGCATCCCAGGCCTCCTTGGCCGTCTCCTTGGAGCCGATCGTCGACACCATCTCGGGCGGGACCGCACTCACCAACGCATCGAGCGCCATCATGTCTTCCTGCTCATCGGCAGTGCCCTTCTCGATGGCGTTCCATAACGCTCTCGCCTTCAGTTTCACCTTCATCATGAGCGCCCAGTCAGAGTAGTTGGTCTTGGTGAGAACGGGGTAGCTATTCCCGCCGCCCACCTCACGAATCACTCTCTGGATCACGGTGCCGGAGGCATCGGCTTTCTTGCTCCCATCGCCTACGATCACGGCGCCAGAGGCATCGCCTTTATTGCTCTCATCGCCCATGGTCCCTGGATGAAACTCGCTCTGATACCAGTTGTTGGAAATAAACTCACGCGAACACAAGTGAACACGATCTCGTTTTGTGAAGCTGAATCGACTACTGTTTCCATAGCCTCTGTACTCCTTAAATAATAGTTTACATGGACGCTATTAAATGCCTTACAATCAGGCGACTAATTTAGCCTACGGTAATAACGAAAAGATAATCACTCCCTAAGGAAAATAAAATCATATCCTAAGCTAATTAAGGGAGGTAGATCACAAGGATTATTTCCCACATCGCGTACCTGGTAACGGCAGGTGAGGCTCCCAAAGGGGAGTGCTGCATACAAAAGGATTCGAACCCGAGACCTTGCTTAAGCGATACCAAGCCGCTTACCACTTGGACCAACCCTCGTTGGTGATAATGGAAGACTTTAAAAGTAGAGAATTGAGGAAAGATTTGTCTTCTTCGATTTTGTCTTCTCATCAAAAGCAAATAACGCGTCGAAATGTTTCACTATATCATGGCCATATCTTTATTTTATTGACAAACACGACCCCTTTTTTACTATTTGATTGTTTAATTTTGGAGAAGGGCTAAGGCTTCTTCTACACGAAGTCGAACTACAATCAACACTCAAATTTATATTATACGTTGAGCTGTTATTCTGATAAACTTTCTAGCTTAAACTCGAAGTCGACGATATATAATTAGGCCCGAGCTTTAAGAGAGTAATTAGCGCGCTAAATTGCACATATAGCGTATCATGTTAATATTTTTTCTTTTTACAACGTAAGCTATCACCAAACTTAATTGACTATTAACTTATACCACACACTCTTAGGGGGAGACTAATGCACTAATGACTACACTCGGTTCAAATATAATTTAATGACATCGATTATTTTTGTTTTGAATTTATGTTTTATATCTTTAAGCTGTTTGTGACAATTAATTATTAATTGTCTAAATTAATGTTTATTCCTAAAATTAAAGACTATGATTGTTTGCTTGTATGATTCTATATTATATATCTTTTTATATTAACGGTGATCTGCCCCAAAAAGCTCATGCGATACGGTACGCACTATCGCCATTGAAATGCGACCCATCACGCGATGCGCTTTTTTAAAACATAGCTCACGCTGCTGTTAGGGGTGTTCAGCGGTCGGTTTGGTTCGGTTTTTTCAAATTTTGGTTCTGTTTTTCGGTTTTCGGTTTTACGTATGCTTAATTCGATATCCGAGCCGTTTTAATTTGGTTCGGTGCGATTTTTTATAATTCGCGGTTTCTTTCGGTTCGTTGTTTCGGTTAGGAATTTAATATCAACAAAAAGATATTATGAGCTGAAAATACATAAAATAATTTATGGTTACTAAAAATTAAAGGAGATTTATGTAACGTGACATGTAGCAAAATAATTCAAAGGTCCGAAAAAAATAATATGAAAATGGAATAAAATCTAACCAAAAATATAAAAACATTCATCTGAAGATAATATAAATTGTTTGAGAGAAAAATAGTATTTGATTGATGAGGAAAACATTCACCTAAAAACGGAAAAAAGTATACCAATTACGTTATGAGAGTAAAACAAATAATTTTTGATATTTTCTATTTTTAACGTAGTATGATAATTTCAGTTTGGTTTTTCGTTTTACGTATGCTTAATCCGATATCCGAACCATTTTGATTTGGTTCGGTTCGTTTTTTACAATTCGGCTTGGTTTTTTTCGGTTCCGGTCATTTCGGTTCGGTTCTTTACGGTTCGGTCGGTTTTTTCGGTTTTCGGTTAATTTGCACACCCCCTAGATGCATAGATGCAGTCCAAGTTGTCGCGAGCCATTTTCCACTAACTCTTCTTAGTTAGATACACGCAATAAAAAACGTAAAGTGGCACAAAACCATAACATTTCAACATAGACAACAGGCAACAAATTTCTGCGACAATGCCCGTTGTGATACATATGTATGTGTAATTAACCTTGAAACTCTTTAGCAACTGCAAGAAGTGGAACAGCTCTGTGAACAGTCAAGCCAGGCCCCTCTTTTACGTCCAAATCGTCAACCCCATAAGGCAATTCCCAATCGAATCGCCTCACTATATTCGCCAACGCCAACTCTATAATCACAACAGCGAACGAAATCCCGGGACAAACCCTTCTCCCAGAACCAAACGGTATGAAGTCAAAGTTGAGGCCTTTATAATCCTTGGACATGTCTAAGAATCTCTCTGGTAAGAACTTTTCTGGTTCCTCCCAATACTTAGGGTCTCTGCTGATAGCCCACGCATTGGTAAGGACCAAAGTCCCAGCTTTAATGTCGTACCCCATTACATTCTCATCTTTTCTCGAGAATCTCGGGACGAGTAAAAGGACCGGAGTGTGGTATCGAAGAGTCTCTTTGATCACTGCTTTCAAGTAGTGCATTCTTTCCAAGTCCTTCTCTGATATTATTATGTCGTCGTAGGGTTTGTCTTTGGTGGCTTGTCTTACTTCTTCTTGGAGTTTTTTCATGGCGATTGGGTGTCTGATAAGTTCTGTCATCGCCCATTCTAGCACGATTGATGAGGTATCAGTTCCAGCTGCAAACACATCCTATGTGTAATAAACGATTATTAGAACAATGATTGAATGATTTCTTAAAGTTTAAGATCATAACAACGATTGAATTCTTACCAAGATGATCCCTTTGATGCTATCTCTCTCAATAGGAACGCCAGTCGAATCGTTGTTGTTATAGATTCCGAGCAAGATATCGACGAAAGTTTCTTCCTTTCCATCATGCAAAAGATCTCCTCGACGACTCTTGTTCATAATCTCAGTTCTCTCCATGATCACTCCCTCCAAGAACTCGTCGAGCCCTCTAGCAACCCTATCGATCCTCTCATCGAACCCATTGAACCGATTGCTCCATGCAAGCCAAGGGATGAAATCTCCGATATTATAGCTACCCATCAACTCGAATAACTCGCTGAGCAAAAGAAGATATTCGTTGCTATTTTCGTACTTCCTCCCAAGAGCAGATCTGCAAACGACGTCGCTAGCGAACCCTGAGAACAGCTCGCTCAGATTCACCGTAGTAGAAGAAGAGGTTCTGATCTTCTCCAATAAAAGGGCCGTTTCCTCTTCCCTAATTTTACCGTAAGACTGAACCCTCTTACTGCTTAGCAGCTGAAGAACGCATATGCTCTTAAGCTGCCGCCAGTACTCGCCGTACGGCGCGGTGGACACCTCTTTGTTATCGTACAGAAGGCGCCGGCCAACGCTGTTACTGGGCCTGTCGGCGAAGGTGACGTCATGGGTTCGCATTATTTCACGAGCACCTTCGGCGGAGGAGACTACGAGCACAGGCGCGTTGCCGAAGTGTAAGAGCATCAAAGGGCCGTACTTTCTGGCCAAGGATTGGAGATTCCGATGTGGTAAGGAACCCAATTGGTGGAGGTTTCCGAGGATGGGAAGCTTCGGCGGCGAAGGAAGCGATGGTGAGTTGCTGTCTGTTTTCTTGGCTCTGTAATAGAACCATTTTGCGATGAAGAAGATTAAGAACAGAGCTAGGAAAGTTTGGGTTGCGAATGGGTTGAAGAGGGAAACCATTTCCATGGCTGTGAATAGCATAGAGCTTGGAGACGATGATGATGTTATTTTATTTTGTGGAGGATCGAGTGTTTGTTTTGTGAGAGGAGAACAATATTTTTTAATGGAGGAAGAAATTTCTTTTTTTGTTTCTTTCTGTTTCTGATATAAGCACTCTAGGCAACACCTTTTCCACTCTCTCACGTTACTACATGCTCTCCTTTTTCTCTCACCCACACAACTCTTTCTTACATGCAAACGTGTATGTAATAGAGAGTAGCTATATGATAAGATGAGATGGCACACACTTGTTGATTCTCGTGCAGTCCAAGCCGTATTGCGCAGCCTTTTTTTTCTTTGTTTGAGTGCTGCTTTGTCATGCTTTGTCCACTCTTCACTCTTCGTTTTTATTATTTTGTCATATTGAGCTTATCCAACAGATGATAGAGTTCGGTATTTTCGAGAGTTGTTTGCTTCTTTCTGTATGTGGTATATGTGTGGTGGTGACTGGGTAGTGGAAAATTCGGAGAGAGCCATCATAGTCAGTGAAAGAAAAATACGTTGTCTAATGTTGGACAAACAAAGATTGGAAAACGTGTATAAAATAAAAGCATGTGATACAAGAAGTGTCTCTTTGATTTAAGAGATATCCTTTTTCAATCTGAAACATATATCCGAGAACATACTGATTGCAGTTATAAAAGAAGAGTAACATGGTCGTCAGTTTCTTATCCCACTACTACACGAGAAGTGTCTCTTTGGTTTAAGAGAAGAAGAGGGAATCAAACTCTTTGGGCTACCAACGGGGAATTGATCGATGAGTGTGTAAGGAGATTCTTATCTTGTAATCTTGAGAGGAAGAGTTTGTAACTTGTAAACACTCGTCAGACGATCAATGAAGGGCTCGTTCTTCACCGTGACGTACGTGTTAATGTTGACTAGCTCAGCATTGACAATGTCGACCCGACATTACAGCCAACATTGTTGCCCGTGAATTGGTCAACATTCGATTTTCTCTTTCATGCTCAAAAACCGTTTAACCTTTTTTAGTGGCTTTAATTAATAATATGCAGGACGTATTTAAGTGCTGGAACGAGTCTAAATCAGGTAGAAAACACGTGGAGCTGCTTGAACGAATTTAGGAAGTGCGCTTACTATAAATAGAAGATTTGAAGATCCAAAGAGAATTAGTCAAGCTACTACCAAGATTAGAAGATCTGAATATCAAAAGAGAATCATTCAACCAGCTACCATAAATAGGAGATAAGAGATCGGCCAACGAGATGAGAAGTTTCGAACTAAATATATACTATATTTAAGGAGATCTTCGATCAGATATTTGAAGAGATATTCAAGGGATCTTGTTAGCAATTCAAGAGGGAGCCAAGGCATATGAGGAGATCTCGAGCTGCAATTTACACCTTTGGAAGAGAAACTTTTGAGAGTTATGAGCGAAAATTGTCGAGTTTATTTTGAGAGAATTTGAGCGAGCCAAAGTGTCTTTTAGCCTAGTATTTCTTTTTCAGAAGTCTTAGTATTTCGTAGGTTTTGCAGAATCGTTAGATTCGTAGTTTTCAGGATCGTTTGGATTCGTAGTTTTTCTAGGCTTGTTTTTACTATATTCGGATAGTTATTTTGCATCCATTGCTGTAGTGGAATTTCGCCTCCAGGCACGCAGCAAGTTTTTATAACTTGCTGCACAGATTTACATCTCGTGTTCACAATCTTTCTTTACTAAGTTCGTTAAATATTCTGCTGTGCGTTTTGTGTTGGCGTCAGTGTTGACCCAACATTTGTTCCAACATTTAGTCACCAGTTTTAGAACTTAGTAATTTACATCCATATCGTACCGGGACCACTTCAAACTGGTATCAGAGCCTCCGCTTGACATGATTAAGCGTTTATGTTACATACTCAAACCATCTCGGCAAAGTCCCCCTGTGTTAGACGGTTCCAATTACGCATATTGGAAGGTTCGCATGCGACAATGCATCAAATCCATAGACGTGCGAGCGTGGAAAGCTATGCTTAACGGATACACTCCACCTTGATCTCCTCCAGATACTGATGGCGAAGTTGTTGACAAGCTGATCGATGAATGGACAATCCCTGAGAAGAACGCGGCCGAGTTCAATGACAAAGCACTTAACGCCATCTTCTCATAAGTTGATATCTTTATGTTCAATATCACTCAAAACTGTACTATGGCGAAGAATGTGTGGGATTTACTTCAGAGGTACTGCGAAGGCGATGCAAGTGTGAGGGAAACCAAACTACGGTATCTCCTCAACCAATTCGAAAACGTCAGAATGGAGGATGATGAGGATGTTACCACCTACTTCGGAAAGATTCTGACAATTTCGAGCGAATGTGCTAGCCCCGGAGACCCGATTGCTAATAAAGTACTAGTTTGTAAAGCTTTACGTACGCTAACTGAAAAGTTTAATGTGAAGGTAGCAGCCGTCGAGGAAGCACATAATCTGGGGACGATGGAATTCAACACATTGATGAACATCATGAAGAACTATGAGACCAACCTCGAAGTCCAAAAGAGAGCGTGGCAAAAGCATTGCTCTAGTCAGTCAGTCATTCAAGGTGGAAACTGAAGTTGACCTGACAATGATGAGAATATGGCTATGTTCGTGAAGAAATTCACAAAGTTCCTTCAGAAGAAGAATGTCGAACAGAATGTTGGCCCAACATTCAGAAAGGGCCAGAATGCCTAAGCAGAACCCTCGTCTGCGCCTCCGTTCTTTAAACGCAAACCTGATGGAAAGAAGAAGAACATCAACTATGATTCTGTGAGATGCTATGAATATCAGGGCTGGGGCCATTTTGCCAACGAGTGTGCCAATACCCTTCGCAAGCACGGTAAGGCTATGTGGATCGATCTATCGGATGATGAAGATGACGAATCAAGTCCCAACGAAACCAAGCAATCATCAGTCACGATTCAGCCCCTTCTGTGACGGCGAAGAAGATGAAGATCATCAAATCGGCTTCACTGCGGTACAGATGTTGAGCCAACATCTGACTCAACATCTCAAAAACATATTATTTTTTATTATGATGATTCAAACTGTCTTGATGGGTTTTTGAGTTCTGATGATGCAGATGCAGATTATAGTGAAGAAGTTCAGATGAACGAAGCCTTTCTGCTGTTGACCGCACAATATGGAATAGAAAAGGCGATAAATTCACAACTCAAAGCCGCAGTTAAAGTGTTGTTCGAGGAAAATGAGAATAATGAAAAGCTGATTGAGAGCCTGGTGGATGGTATGAACAAGATAGAAGCTGTACTGGCACGAAAGGACAAGGAGATCGACAAGCTCCAAAAACGAGTAGACAAAGCCGAAGAGACCTTCACGAAGTTGAACAAGGGTAAATCGGCCCTTGACGAGGTATTATCATTAGGCATTTTTGATAAGCAAGGTTTAGGTTTAACTCTCAGCCTGCTACTGATTCCGTTATTCATGATAGACCTAAGATAGTATTTGTTAAGGAGAAATCTCATGCCTCGGGTGATGTTAGTGAGAATGTGATTGTTAAAACTAGTTCTAATCATGCTGCTAATAAATTTAAGGATGTGTCATTTAAATGTGATCATTTCAAGCAGTCTGGTCATATTAAGCCATATTGCTGGAAATTGAAGTGGGAGATTTCTGCGAAGAAATCGATGTCGGCTGAAATGTCATCCAACATCCCGCTCAACATTGAGAAATCATTGCTGAAACGTATGTCTGGAGAAAATTCAGCTGGCTCACCTTCAAATTCTGGTATTTCGAATGCTGTTTTATCTTCTAAGAAGGTTTGGATAGAGCCGTACATAAGTGCAATGTTGTTATACCTCTTTGCGAGCTAACGTGACAGGTTCTTGGTACTTCGATAGTGGGTGTTCCCGACATATGACGGGTACCAAAGAATATCTTAGTGAGTACATGCCCTTAAAGAGTGGATCTGTGACGTTCGGGGGAGGTGCTAAAGGACAGATTCTTGGTCGAGGTAGATTGAACGTGCCCGAGTTCCCGAAGCTGAGCAACGTTCTACACGTCGACGGACTTATGGCTAATCTGATTAGCATAAGTCAGCTATGCGACGACGACCGTGAGGTAAGATTTAATAAAGGATGTTGTGAGGTTTTTAACAGCAATGGTGTTCGAGTTATGGCAGGAAAAAGATCGAGTGACAACTGCTATCTAGTCGATGAAAATCTGATGTGAAGGACGTGTGCCAACTCTCTAAAGCCGAGGGCGATGTCATCCTTTGGCATTACAAACTGGGTCATGTCAACTATCGAACGCTGGAGCAACTTTTCCAACACGACGCGATGAGAGGCATTCCAAAGCTTAAGGAGTTTGTTGTGGATGAAACAGAGGAGAATGTGCATGAAAATGTTGAGCCAACATCTGACTCAACATCTGTGCCGGAACAGAACACTTAGGCTGGACCCAGTGAAGTGCGACGAGGTCCGCCTGCTAAGATTCAGAAGGACCACCCTACGGACTTGATCATTGGAGATGTGATTGTGAACGAAGGGAGGGAAATCAGAGACAAACCGCGGAAGGATTACAAGTCTATGGTAAGAAACGTATGCATGAACACGGTATACGCTAAGGTACGTTTTAATTGTTTTGTTTCTGAGATAGAACCTAAGAATGTCCTTGAAGCTCTCAAGGATAATTTCTGGATAAAATGCGATGCAAGAGGAACTCTTGCAGTTTGCGAAAAACCAAGTATGGACCTTAGTCGCACGGCCGAAGGACATTAATGTCACAGGCACGAAGTGGATCTTTAAGAATAAATCTGATGAACTTGGTAGAGTTGTTAGGAACAAAGCACGTCAGTGGCTCAGGGTTATACGCAAGTTGAGGGCGTAGATTTTGATGAGACTTTCGCTCCCGTGGCTAGGTTAGAATCAATTAGGTTGTTATTATCTATTGCATGTTGGCTTAACATCACGTTACACCAAATGGATGTCAAGGGTGCGTTTTTATATGGATATATTGATAAAAATACAGCCTAAGGGATTTGAGGATCCGCATTTTCCTAAGCATGTTTTTAAGCTGCAGAAAGCCTTGTATGGACTGAAGCAAGCACCTCGAGCTTGGTATGGTAGGTTAGCTACATTTTTACTCGATTTTGGGTTTAGTCGATGTGAGGCAGACCGCACTCTTTTTATAAAAAGGGTCGGTTCTAATTTTTTAATTCCCCAAGTTTATGTTGATGATATTATTTTTGGCTCGAGCTCACAATCTATGCTAGATCAATTTGTACAGGCCATGAACTCCACTTTCGAAATGAGTATGATCGGGGAGTTAACTTATTTTTTAGGCTTGCGGATTAAACAAAGCAGCGACGGGATCTTTATGTCCCAGGAGAAGTACACTAAGAACACTGTGAAGAAGTTCGGGTTGGACACGGCTAAGGTAATGAAAACTCATATGGGGTCCTCACAAAAGGTAAGTAAAGACAATGTTGGACAGAATGTTGACCCAACATTATATCGATCCATGATAGGCAGTTAGCTTTATCTTTCAGCGAGTAGACCCGATATTATGTATAGCGTATGTGTTTGTGCTAGATATCAATCTGAGCCTAAGGTTTCCCATCTTAATGTCATTAAGCGTATTCTTCGTTATGTGAGTGGAACGTGTAGCCTAGGATTGTGGTTCTCGAAAGATACTAATATGAGTCTTGTAGGCTACAGCGATGCTGATTGGGCAGGTGACGAGGATGATCGCAAGAGCACAAGTGGCGGCTGTTTCTTCCTAGGTAACAATTTAGTTGCATGGTATAGTAAGAAACAGAATTGTGTGTCTTTATCTACTACTGAGTCTGAGTATGTTGCTGCAGGTAGTTGCTATACGCAATTAATATGTAGCATGTTGTGTGACTATGGTTTAGAGTGCGAGTCAGTCCTCATGTATTGTGACAACCTTAGTGCCATCAACATATCTAAGAATCACATCCAGCATTCACGCACGAAGCATATAGATATAAGGCATCATTTTCTGAGAGATATGGTAGAGAAAGAATTAGTGTGCATTGAGCATATAGACAGAAACATCAGTTAGCTGACATTTTCATGAAAGCAGTGGATTTTGAAAGGTTTTCGGACCTGAAAAAGTCCATAGGTTTGCATCAGTTTGTCTGAATGTTGGTCCAACATTTGGATCAATATAGCATAAGTCGAACTTGATTGTTACTGCTTTGATATTTGATTTAATGTTCTCTCTGTTATTCTATGAAATGATTTGACTCACTAGAACGTTCCCTGAAATGACCCTCTTCCTTAGAAAGACGAAAAAAAAATCTCGTGATCCTTTTTCAAGATACATGTTCAGGTAATAAGCTTCCCTAGGTGCACGGCATTCGCGGTGACGATGCACTATTTGCGATAAAAATCCTAACCTTGATGATAAGGATCTTATAAGGGCTGTGCATAATATTACTAGTCTATAATGAGGTAAGTAGGGCAGAAAATGAAAGGGAATTGTAGGGAGTTGAACAGAAAAGTCTCGAATTTCAGAGTAGAAAGTTGAGTCTTATGTTGGGGCAACATATATGACTGTTAGTTTGATCATGCTATATTTTTGTGCTTTCGTTTATATGCATTACTTTTTATGTCAGCTTGTGTCAGTTTCGTATGTCAAGTTTAGATATCTCTCAGAATTGCATTAGAACTCTCGAAGAACAGCTTTTTACACTTGGCTCAAGTGCTCATCATCGACGCTCAAACGATTAGTCTCGCTCGATCCTACTATGACTTTTGACTTGGTATTTTTTTGTTGAATCATGATCTGTTTCGCTCCCATATTTTTTAATGACCGATTCTTCCATATACTATATTTATCTCCATGTTTACTTAGACAAGTTTGACCTAAATCGACCTCATCCTCAAACTGTCTAAATGCTCTTTATTCCAACAGTTAGATTTACTCAGCTCGCTTACATCACAATTTATCCCTATTTATTGAGTGATCGTTTTATTAGTGCCGTTGGATATTTCTCCCTTTTTAGGTTCGACTTGAGCTCTCATCACTTGTGCATATCCTATTTCATAGTTCGAACTTCATGCTGAAATAATATCTGTTCTTGATTGTGGTTGATATAATAGAGGGTTACTCATTCTGCTCTCACTTTATTTTTTTGGATTTATCGTTGATTTCTTTATGGCGAACTAACTTGTTTCTGAGTCTCAGAATGTTGGCCCAGATGTTAGTCCCACATTTGCCTCAACATCTGCAAGTTGGCTAACAGAGAAGTTCTCCGAGTTTTTTCTTTCTTCCCAAAAAGGGGAAGAAGGTTGTGCAGATAAAAAGGGGGAGATAAGGAAATTTAGGGGGAGTAGAATAAGGAGCCGAACAAACAGGGGGAGCTGACCAAGAAGGAGAAGCAATCGAGAAAGCATCAGAAGGAAACTCCATACTCCATTAAGAGTGAAGCTCTGATCCTTTCTGTTTTTGCATGCATAATTGATTCTGATCTCTATGTTTGCATGTCAAGAATAATTTGTTCTTACTATGTGCATGCTGATTTGCTTCTCGGGTATGTTTACATGTTTGCCTGCTTACTTGCCGAATATATTTATTTTGCAGATGTTTAACCTTGTTATGGCTATGTACTATTTTCGTAGTACTTTGAATAGTTTAATCGTTATTCTGTTTTCGTCTACTCTAACCATCTTTTAATGTTTTTGTGGTTGAGTAGATTTTGCCTTCAGGGGGAGTTTTGGAACTTTTAAATCTGCGCGGATTTTGGGAAGAAAGATAAAAAGGGGGAGATTGTTAATGTTGACTAGCTCAGCATTGACAATGTCGAGCCGACATTCCAGCCAACATTGTTGTCTGTGAATTGGTCAACATTCTATTTTATCTTTCATGCCCAAACCGTTCCTTTTCTAGTGGCTTTAATTAATAATATGCAGGACGTATTTAAGTGATGGAACGAGTCTAAATCAGGTGGAAAACGCGTGGAGTTGCTTGAACGGATTTAGGAAGTGCGCTTACTATAAATAGAAGATTTGAAGATCCAAAGAGAACTAGTCAAGCTACTACCAAAATTAGAAGATCTGAATATCAAAAGAGAATCATTCAACCAGCTACCATAAATAGGAGATAAAAAATCGGCCAATGAGATGAGAAGATTCGAACTAAATATATACTATATTTAGGGAGATCTTCGAGAAGATATTTGAATAGATATTCAAGGGATCTTGTTACCAATTCAAGAGGGAGCCAAGGCCTATAAATATGAGGAGATTTCGAGCTGCAGCTTACACCTTTGGACGAGAAACTTTTGAGAGTTATGAGCGAAAATTGTCGAGTTTATTTTGAGAGAATTTGAGCGAGCCAAAGTGTCTTTTAGCCTAGTATTTCTTTTTCAGAAGTCTTAGTACTTCGTAGGTTTTGCATAATCGTTAGATTCGCAGTTTTCAGGATCGTTTAGATTCGTATTTTTTTCTAGGCTTGTTTTTACTATCTTCTGATAGTTATTTTGCATCCATTGCTGTAGTGGAATTTCCCCTTCAGGCACGCAGCAAGTTTTTGTAACTTGGTGCACAGATTTACATCTCGTGTTCACCATCTTTCTTTACTATGTTCGTTAAATATTTCGCTGTGCGTTTTGTGTTGACGTCAGTGTTGACCCAACATTTGTTCCAACATTTAGTCGCCAGTTTTAGAACTTAGTAGTTTACATCTATATCGTACCTGGACCACTTCAGTACGGTTCAATTCACATCGGATTGACCGAAACCACGTTAAATTCCTTGTCTCGTATTCGTCTTTACATTGTGGGTCGTAATTATCATTGATCGGTTGAATCCGATTAAGTATAAATCAAAGCAACGAACACGAGGACATTTACGTGGTTCGGATTCAATACGAATCCTTACGTCCACGAGAGTAATTTTTTTCTCTTTACGATCACGATTACAAAGCTTTCTCTACTCTACGCTCAGGATTACGGAGAACCAAGCTTTCTCTATTGTTTTGTTTACGACAATTTATATGAATATAGTAACGGATGGAATAATGTCACCATGATTCACGAGTTAAGGACAAAACACCACTCTATAGTTAGTTCCGCCAGGGCAAGTGAATGTGCTCGTAGCATCATCCTTTGGGTAGCTGTAAGCGTCTGGGCAGATTCCCTTGAAATACCTCGAATAATTCGTGGGCCCACAGCTTCCGCCGCCGGTGCAGCAGTACTCGCCGGTACCGAACACCCCGCAAGGGTTATTACAACCGCCGGGAGCCTTCAGCTCAGCCGGACACCGCGCGTTGACGTCGCCGGCGCACCTTGGCCCTCGACTGCACCCCTCCGAGGTGGGGACGAACTCCATGGGAACGTTGAACCCATCCACTAGAGATATGTCGAAGAAATCGAGGCCGCCGGCCTGGTTCAGGGCGTACTCGGCCAGCGTGTTGGGGGACTTGCCGTAGCGCGTGCAGCTGATCCGCCCGCCGCAGTCGCCGGTCAGGCACTCGCCACGGCCCGAATCGTCGAAGCTGCACCCGGTTCGAGCCCAGATCCGGCCGCCGGTGGTTCCTGACGGGACGTCGAAGGACAGCAACTGACCGCTGTTTAGCTGGACGCTGCCCAACGGAGGCGTCGAGGCGGCGGAGACCTTGTGGGGACAGTTGGTTCTGGTGATCTGCTGGAGGTTGCCGGCGGCGGCGGTGGCTCCTGCCGCAACGTGGGCCGGCCAGACGGTGTAGTTGCAGTTGTTTCTGACGAGGAATTGGGCCGCAGTTGCGTAGGTTGTAAAGGAGACGGCGGTGATTAGGAGGAAGAAGAAGATAAGCTCTGATGAGGCGCCGGCCATTTGTAACCTATGAGGTTTTATTTAATGGTGTGTGGTGTGTGTGTAAAGATGAAAGAAAAAGGTCAGATTTTGGGATTTTCTTGCCAAGAAAAAAGTTAAATTTTCTTTTCTTTGACTGTAAAGCACGGCTGCGAGCAAGTAATGGGAGTAGGTTTTGGAAATTTCTCAAGGAAGACTTTTCTGAACTATTAGTCTATCTATAGCACAAAAACAATCCAAATATAGAGGGTAGACCAACGACCTTTGAACAAGTCGAGTCAAGCCATTTCATTTATGTGGTAACATACAATTATGGATTCAAGAAACCCGTTTCCATGGCGTTCTAGGTATAGCTTGAACTGAAGAGTACAATGTGTTTGATATAAGCATCGGTGTTTGCTTCATTTTCTATAGGTCGCCGTGTGTGTTGCCTTCGCGATATCTTGATTTCGGACAAGGGTTTAGTATTTAAGTCGACCTGACCGATAAACACGGTGTTGTTTTAGCGTATATATATGGAGTTTTTTCTTTTTTCGTTGATTCCTGAGTGAGTTTGTCCTAAGTTCTAGGGTATATTTGAATTCGGTCTCGGTAGGAATTATAATTTAAGATTCAGGCTCCATATATTACAAAAGCGGTATAAAAGTTATATGAACTGGTATAGGATGATCGTTTGTGTAACAAGCTTTCAACATATTGTTATTTCAGAACAATGACTGGTACAGCAGAAATAACTGGTATCGGTGGATCATTAGCTGGTACCGAATGATCGGTTGTCTTACAAAATTTCAACATATTGTTATTTCAAAGCAATGAAGTGGTACTGCAGAAATCGGGTCCTTAAAACTAATTTTTTTCGTGACAGACCCTCCTAAATGAAATGGGCCTCAAATGAAAACCCATTATTCTAACGTGCTGTTGGGCCTTATTTGCGGGCAGGCCCAAATAAATCAACGATTTTCTAACGTTGAACATCTCTATAAAGTTACCGTACTTAGAACTAAAATCCGACTTTGGTGGCCTATGCTACTACATAGGAGTAGAGTAAGCCATGGCTGTCTTTATATATCCAAAAAACTCTCCGGAATTTCACGAAATTAATATAATTTTCCTATACTTAAATGGAGTTCGATTCTTGGAAGTCCCTATTGTTACACCATTATTTCCCACGATGTAATATTATTTATACTCGTTAATGTACTTTCATTGCCTTCTTATATCACTTCTTCATAATGGAATGAATCATAATTCATAAGCCATGGGAAGTCACCGACGGAATCTTTTCATTATTATTGTTAGTATTGTTTCCGACAAATTCTGACGTATCATTCTCGTGGGAACAGCTTACCGACATAAATTAACGCACGTGGCGATTTTAATTAAGTGAGCTCATAACAAAAAGTTAAACATAAGTGGCTATTTTCATTCAGGTCCTTGTCAGAATTTTTATTTAGGATTCAATCCCTATTGGGAAAAAATTTAGTTTTAAGGGCCAAATTTCACTTCACTGCTCTTAAATAACAATAGATTGAAATTTTGTAACACAAAACGATCATCCGGTACCAGTTAAGGATCATATGATACCGGTTCATTATGCAGTACAATTTCACTTTTCTGAAATAACACTATTTTTAAAGTTTGTAACACAAAACGATCATCTTATACCAGTTCATATAACTTTTATACCACTCTTTTTTGTTAGGTCCTTATCTCTAAAATTTAAGAAAATTGGGTCCTTTAAACTAAAGTTTTTTCTGACAGGCGCTGAATCTTAAATTAAACTTCCGACGGGCCCGAATTGAAATTAACGGTAAAAATAATGTCATAAATTCGTAATTCAGTCTCTCTGTAATCCACATCGACCTGCGCCGTTGGAGCGTTGGATCCCTCGAAACGTAAGCGCTGCAATTATTTCATATATCGTTTGTGTGTTTCCTTTTATAGAATCGAAATAGCACCGACTTTTCGATTACTGAGATTTCCTCGTTTTCTAATATTACGCATTAGCAATGTAGGTTTTTATCCCCCTTTTTTTTTTCCTTTAGATCCTTCGTGTTTTTCCGTTTCCTGCCGTGCATTGTAATAAGAACTCACCTACGAAGCTGTATCTGATATCCTCAGTAGTCGATTTCTGTGTTAGAATAAACGAATTCGATCAATGCAAGAAAAACGCCGATAGCTCATTTATGGTTTCTGATGGGGAGAAGAGAAAGCCTGGACATACTACGTTTCAGAGCGTTGTTCAATGCCTGAAAAAACAAACTGCGGATCTTTTTTTTTGTCTTCTCACAGATTTCCCACTTTCGAGAAACTCAATTCCTCCGCCGCCCCAATGGCATACTCAAACGGAATCATCGCCGTCCAATCGAAGCAGCCGCTCATCTCCTTCGGCGTAATCTCAGACGTTCAATACGCCGACATCCCGGACGGTCACTCCTTCCTCGGAGTTCCCCGTTATTACAGGCACAGCCTCCTCGTCCTTCGGAGGGCCGTACAGAACTGGAACAGCAGCCGCGAAAACCTCAGCTTCGTCCTAAACTTCGGAGACATAGTCGACGGCTTCTGCCCCAAAAACCAATCCCTGACCTCAGTCCGAAGAATCGTCGACGAATTCGACAAGTTCAAAGGCCCGACCTACCACATGATCGGAAACCACTGCCTCTACAACCTCCCTCGGGAAAAACTCCTCCCCTTGCTGAACATTCGAAGCAAAGACAGCCTCGCTTATTACGATTTTTCCCCTGCCCCCACCTTCAGATTCGTAGTGCTCGACGCCTACGACGTCAGCGCGATAGGCTGGCCCGCGGGCCATCCCAAGACCGTGAAGGCGCTGAATTTCTTGCAGGAGAGGAACCCTAACGCGGACAAGAACTGCCCGGACGGGCTGAGCGGGCTCGACCGCAGGTTCCTTATGTTCAACGGCGGGGTGGGAAAAGAGCAGATCGAATGGTTAGAGCGAGTGCTGAAAGAGGCTTCTTACATGGACCAGAAAGTGGTGATTTGCTGTCACCTTCCTCTGTATCCCCGCGCCGCTTCGAACGAAGCTCTGCTTTGGAACTACGACGAAGTGTTGGAGGTCGTTCGTAGGTACGACTGCGTTAAGGCGTGTTTGGCCGGGCACGATCATAAGGGCGGGTACGCGGTGGATTCTTACGGCGTTCATCATCGCATCTTCGAGGCTGCATTGGAGTGTCCGAATGGGACGAACGCCTTCGGTCGAGTGGATGTTTTTGAGGACAGGTTGGTGGTGCACGGCTCGGATCGAATGAAGAGCCACGAGATGGTTTTTCGATGATTTTATGCTGTGATGATGTTATGATGATCGTATCTCTTCGTTGCGTCGTAGATGATGGAGATTCGGGAACGCGTTTTCTTCGATTCGAATTGCTTTTGTTTGTATATTTGTTGTGTGAGTATTGAGACTTCGAACTGGACTTGAAGGACATTTTGGGCTAGTTTGAATTTGGTCCTATTTTATCCACATGGTTTAATGGGTCGGTGTAACTCGAATGGATGGTAGGGGTTTTCGAGCAAAGAACAGGGACAACGACAATTTTAATCTCATTGTTTTGGGGTATGAGCACCATATTTCGTGGTCAGTTTTCGCAGTCAATGTCGCCAATGTTGGGCTCTTTGGTCTTCAGTTAATTTTATCTTTAGTTTAAACGAAATTTAACATGGTCTCATTTAGTCGACCTAAAACTGCATAACTCATCTTTTTCTGCCTAGTAAACGCATGTGAGCATCATTACGCATCATATTTAATTCAGCTTCAAGGTCGTCAATCATTCTCTAAATATGATGCGTAATAATGGTCACGTGCATTAAAGTTGAAGAAGAAGATGGGTTATGGGATTTTTGAATCGACTAAAAGGATATCACGTGCTATCGCGTTCGAAAGTAATTAGATTAACCGTTGGGACAAAAAATGATACAAAATCGGCAACATTATGGACTAAAAGTAGCAGTTCGGAATACGGGGGACCAGAAATGACCATGTCCCAAAATTGGGGCTTAAAAATGTTGTTCGCCCAAAAGGAAACATGTGAGATATCCAACATTCATATTTTGTTGCGCAGCTAGACACGTGGAGTATTAACGTTGTCAGCTATGAAACTTTACACACGCGGAAGATCAAATGTTGTGAGCTCTGGAATTTTAGACACGTGGAGGATTAAACGTTGTCAGATTTAAAACTTTAGACACGGGAGGATTAAACGTTGTCAGCTCTGGAACTCTAAATACGTGGAGGATGAAGAGTTGTCAGATTTGAAACTTTAGACACGCGGAGGATTAAACGTTGCCAGCTCTGAAATTTTACAGACGGGGGGATTTAAACGTTGTCAGCTCTGGAATTTTAGACACGTGGAGGATTAAACGTTGTCAGATTTGAAACTTTAGACACGTGAAGGGTTAAATGTTGTCAGCTCTGGAACTTTAGACACGTGGAAGATCAATCAGTGTCCGAAATTTTAAACAGAAATTGAAAAACTCAGGTGAATCGCCAATCTAATCAAAGGATTTTTAGATTTGGAGTCAGAATTGGTATGCCAGTTATGTCTTTAATTGCAATTTAATCATTTATGTAATTACACAAAAATTAATTATTATAATCCTATATGTCTTTATTGTATTCAAATAAAATTATTTTTAAAATTAAAACACCCACTACTAACCAAATTTTATTTATTGCACTTAAATAGGGCGTGCTAACTACAAAACTAGTGTAAATTATTTGCCTCGTAATTTCTTTCATCACAAGTTATGTTGCTCGAATTGGGCAACAATTTATGGGATACCATACCAATAACAAGCTTATTACAACTTAAAATTCCGAGGAAATAATGCCTCTTCGATAGAACACAAACCACATAGCATAGATAGATAATATTCTTAGCAAAAGTACACACAAACAAAAGGAAAACTATAAAGAACACACGTCACTTTTCTACGATATACGATACTTCAATTTGCTTCATCAGATAGACATACGTAGGAAAGGAAATTAACCCATCACTGTTTCGAAGCTGCCTTCGCCTTTCTCTTCTCTAACAAGAAGAATCCAAACAGAGACACGACTGAGAACACTGAGAAGCAAATCGACGCGATATCGAGTGACGCGTGTCGGCCGGAGATGGCCTCGACGCTGAAGAGGTCGCCGCCGACGCCGTCGGAGGTCTGGCCGTAGGCGACGTACTCGCCGGAGGAGTCGAAGGCGTAGACGCGGACGAAGTAGGTGGCCGTGGGAACGTCCCTCTTAACGGTCCACGTGGCGGAAGTGTTGCCGGCGGCGTAGGGCTTGGCGGCGATGGTCTTCTGACAAGTCTTGTCCTTCTTTAAGTCGTCCACCTTCTTCCTCCACGCGCGGTCTTTTTGGCTCACCTTAGCGTAGCATAGTTTGACTTTGACCGTCTTGTAGGCGGCGTCGGCGCCGGCCGCCGCCGTGCCGTTGAGCGACCACGTCACGGTGATGTTGTCTACGCCGGCTTTTAGAACTGATGGGTGGAAAGTAGATAACAAAATAGGTGTCAAATTACGGCATTTAAAACTCTAATTCGAGGGTTTTCTTGGTTCTAAATTCGTAAAAAATTTGAACTTTTTATTACATCTAACATATACCTTGTCCTGGGATTGGAGAAGCTTCCACGGAAAGGGTCTTCTTCAGAGAAGAGAAGGTGGTGCCATGGCAAGTTGCAGAAAGGAATGAAAAGAAGATGAAAGCAACGAGGACGATGTGGTTATTAGCAGCCATGGATGGATGGGCTTTTGCTTCTATGTGTTCTCTTCAGAGATGTAATTAAGAAGAATCTTCAAGAGAATCCCAATGGAGTATTTAATGATAGATGAGGAAATGTTAAAGAGGATCTGTATGTATTTATAATTGGGAGTTAGCATTTAAGGCTTGAATCTCCTTACTTCACCTTAGGAATCCTCAAAGGGCTGTGATGCTGCAAGAAAATTAAAAAGTCAACGTACATCAAGTACAACTAGATAGGAACTGGTTGTGAGTTTATTTATTTATTTCTTGTTATTATTTTGTGATATTTTATTTGGGATTAGCCCAAAAGCATCTCCAGGAGGCAGGGGCATGAGTTTATTTCAAAGCGTTCATATAGGAGTTGACTGTTATTATTTTTACGTATGATTTTAGTGTGTAGCTTCGTATGACGTGGGATTTTATCTATTTGGTAACTTACAACAACATTCAAGCGTTAACCTTTCATATTTTCCGTTTTATATTTTGGATCATGTAAGTTGTGCTATTATGTGGGGATCGGACAAAAATATAAATAATAAAACATTGTGCTATGGCGGTGTCCGTACTATACTATGCACTCTTCATTTATCAAGAATTCTAGTGTCTAGCAGTTATTTATTCAATTCTAATTTAATAATCTTCACCACTTCAAATTTCTACACAAAACAATTATAGAAGGTTCATCTAAAAGATTAGTGACGCCATTTGCATCCCAAGGAAGTGTACAAAGGGTTAAAATCTGTATCGTTGACCCAAGTATTAAACGCCTCCATGATATATTACGATAAAAAAAAAAAGTTGCCCGTATATGCAGAAGAGCAAAGGGCTGGATTGGAATTATCATTTTCAAAAGCCAATTGAGATATCGCAGCTCGATCGAACTCAATAAATATCAACAAATCAAAATTCGTTGACTAAATAATTTAATCATTTTGCTTCCACTTGAGATCTATGTGGTTGTTGGGCCTTATCATGGGCTAATGGGCTGGGCTGCAAGACCTTAACCGTAAATACTAAAAAATCATCATATATATTGCATACATATCCAAAGGTAGTCATAGTTTGCTTTCGATCTTTTCAAGTAATTATGGGGGTTTTTGTTTCCGGTGATCCAACACCACCGTGATACTTACAATCATCGTAATGTGAATACGATCGAGATGTGGATCAATGTGTTATATCATTACAGTATTTGTTTTGGGGTGATATTTCATTTTGCATACAATGTGATATTAGAATATTGCATTTGTCTAACCACGGTGATGTGTGGGGTGATATTTTGCAAATGTCATATTAAACCTACAAATATTATATAAATTATGCGGATAATATATATATATATATATATTGAGATGATATTTACATAATAATGATTACTATTTTAATATCTAGTTTAATATTTTTAAGAATGAAATAAGTTTATTCGATAGTTATTCAATATAATTATTTATTATTAAATATATTATTTTAAGATTTAAATACTCTAATTATATAATTTAAAATATGAATAAGGATATATTAGGTAGAAATGCTAAATTAAAGGGTAATGATGTTTAACTAAAAATTTGAAAGATCACCCCATCACGGTGATGTAAGATCACTTAGCTTTTTCGGAGTGATCTAAATAGCATAATATCACCCCCTTTTCATCACCTAGGTGATCTGTCATTACGGTGATGACTCATTCCCAGGCTAAACAAACATGATAATGACAAAGGACGCGAGGATTACGGCGATGTTTTGGACGATTACCTTGCGATGAGGTATAAACTTTATTTATTTATTATTTTTTTAGTAGTCGGGGACATCCGATGGTGAAACTCCGGGGCCGACCCACTACCTGCAAAGCAGGCTGACCAGGTCAATCGCAGATGTCTGGGCATGTGGGCAGGCTCAGGGAAATGTCACATGGAGGAGATTCGAACCTAGGACCCCAATATGACCCTAAGCGCGCGTCTCAGCGTGGCCAGTAGAGCCAAGCCTCGTGGGCGAGGCACAAACTTTAGTACTTACCGAGCGAACGAGCATTTATTACATATAACTTTTTCAGCCACTGTTAGTCGATAGACCATATGTAGTTGAGTATGCTGGAAACTTAGTAGTTACATTACAATCCAAACACGTCAATGCGTATAGTTACTAGCTAGAAATATAGTAGGAAAGTCACTCGAATATATATTTATAAAGTATAAGCATGCTGTAATACAACACCAGTCAAACAAACGACTTAACGTCAAAAAAATATAAGAACTCTACTACATTATGCATGTGAAGAAAAAATAGAGCAGGCGTTAACTATATTATATATATATATATATTTATGTAGGTTTTGATCGGACCAGGAGTACTTAATTCCCCTTCGCTTACTGAGAGCAGAAGCTTTGGAAAACATATCATCTCCAATAATTGCATTCTTCAATGTAAATTAAGTCATCCATGGTCGTGAGAATTGAACAGAATAGATGGATCTTTTATAGGTAACAATAAGAGCTTAGACATTGATGAAGATATATGTTTTCTTAGCTTATCTGCATACATGCAATATAAATAGATCGTCAAATGGAGGGGGTTATGTATGTCTCTGTGTGTTAGAACTTTGAGAGGTAAGGTAACAATACCCTATATCTATATATATACATATATACATATATACATATAAATATATATATATATATATATATATATATATATATATATATATATATATATAAGGCTGTGCGTCTGCGCATGCAAGTAGTTTTCTTTCTTTTAACTTTGCAGTGAAGGGCACGTTTTCACCACATGACAAGGAGAGATGCAAGAAAAGGAATTGAAAAATCTTGCACTGTTGTCTTAAAGGCTGGGCTACGTACAGCTCTCTTTTTCAAAGTGCATTTTGTTTATTCATATATCACATAAGGCAAGTTAATGTTCTACGATTTCAAAAGGGTTTTTTACTTTCCACTTTTTTGTTTGTGCCTTGGAATTTTTTTGCTTAGTGTCTTCTTCTTTTTTGTTCGAAAATGGTGGTCACAGAAAGGGTTTCCCGTTGATGGATATATGTGTTTGCTTTTTGTACACACTTTATCACGACAAGTTTAGGTAGATTCATCTATAGCTTTGTATGTACAACAATGAATTTTATGGTAATAATCATTCAAGAAAGTTCCAACTTAACCTCGATCATTAGCATAATGCATGAATGAGATATGTAAATTTGTTTTTTTAATTTTTTCACTCTTGCATTAAGGTCCTCAAATTTTATCAGAAAACAATTATATGATCACCAATCGCTATATATAATGACCACCATTTCCAAGTATATACTCTCCTGAAGTTTAAGGTCAAAAATTGCATAACCGGCATTATCTTTGCAAATTCGAGTTTCAAATTTCTTGTGTAATAATAGCTGGACAATTAGCAAACCGTAACGTTATATCGGATTATTGGTCTATTTCGAAAATCAATTAATATTAAAAGATTACCGACTGAAAAATCATAACCTTGGATGAGTTTCGTAGGCTTATTATCACTATGAATTGACATTAATCCCACCATGTCTTAAAAGAAGACTTGACAAAATCCCCACATTTCCATGTATAGTAGAAAAAAAATATGTTTGAATATGAAAAAGCGCCATAGCAATTAGCACGCCTTTTGGTTTATTTAAAGGAGATTCCGTGGGCCCACCCAAGTAGGTAAATAGGCAATCCTCGCGTGGTGGACAATTTTAGAGTGAAGTCTAAGATACGTATTTAAATAGTAACATATGTTCATATTTTTATATTTTATGATTCTTTTACCTTAACTAATCCAAATCCCCCAAAAATATAGATCTTTAAGTATTTAGACGAATACGCTCCTACAGCTCTTTTTTGTTTCAAGTAAAAAAAAAAATGAAGCTTCAGCTATAGATAACAACATAATGTTTTACCTTATAACTCAGTCGGGTATCTCAGAACGTTCCCTCTTAGCTGTTTCGATCATCTTGCGCAAGAAAATCCCGGGCTCACAGGCGAAAGGATTTGCAAGAGCTGCATGAGCTAGAAATGGAAGTTTCCTCAGCGATCTCCCGCTTAATCCCTGGAAATAAAATTCGATTTCAACGTAGTGCATGTCGTATTAGTAGTGCATTTCCACTATCTTTTAACTTTACAAAGAAAGCCCAAAAGACATAATCTACCTCGCAAGCTTCAGCAGCTTCGAGCAGTTGCTTGCAAAGGTTTAACGAGTTTGCAGCAGCCTCTTCGATCATAGGCGTACTCAGTTGTTCTCTCAGGCTAGTGAAATTCGGAAGATGATGATCACTTTCCTGACGAAACTTAAGAATCTATGTTAGCGAAATACTAGCAGGGGATGGTGGTTATTAATGAAAACTTAGTAGTAAGTATGGGAACCTGAGAACTAGAGAGTATTCGTGTTCTTAGAAGTTCTAGCAAACAAGACAGCAGAATTTCATAACGTGCTTCTAGTGTAGGAGGCCCAACATATGCCTTTATATCAGCACGATCCACAAAAGCTATATCTGCACGTAGAATTTCGTAAATCAAGGAAGGGAAGTAGAGTCCCAGAAATACGCTTTCTTGATAGTATTGTATATCTTTAGGTGACGTATATCTTACCTATAGCAGTTGTTATGTTTGATGTGGTTAGAATTATTACGTTAGGAGCAGACTTCAATTTGTCCATCTGGGTAAGGAGAGCGTTGACAACCTGGGAAAGAGGGTAGGAAATGCAGAGCCATTAATGGGAGGAAAGCATCAAGCACCTTGGCTTAAGTTTTATGCAAGAATCAAAGAAATACCCTAATAGAATCCGATGGCTCAGAACCAGATAGAGCAGCTTTTCGTGCTGCAGCGAGGCTTTCAACTTCATCTGCATGCGAATTAGTTATGCAGTGCACAATGAAGGCACAGCACATAAAGAAGCATCATGAGATTCTCACCAATCAAGACGAATACTAGACTGTTCTCTTCCTCAACCATCTCCTGAATTTTGGAGAAAAGTTTCGCTACCTGTATATTCACGTATATTGTTATTGTAAAAGGTATATTTGATAAAAATACTAGCACAGTCATTATGCTGGCAGCAATTGCAACTAATAATACACTTCTATCCTCACTGGCATGCTCTCAGTTAGTGCACACTATAGCACGACATACCATGCTCATAACGTACGGGTCTATGTGCTAAGCTAGTATTATATGTTTTCACTTACTACGGTTTGCACAAAAGACAAATTATTTTCGTTTTTATTTTAGTTTACAGTGGCATTATCGATGCTCCATAACTAGAAAGATGAAAATGGATAGAATATAGATTTTGTGGAATTCCTTAGTAACTAGAAATTAAACATATCATTGCAGACTAAAACTAGATTGAATAGTATTTAAAGAGGCACGAGACTTACCAACTTCCCACTTTCAGAAAACCATTTACTAAACAAGCAATGTGCATTGACTTCTATCAACTGACACTGTGGGTATCTGATTACAAAAAAGAAACAGCCAAAACAGACAAGTCAGTTCGGAAATTATCATTAAGTTGTTGAAAAATAAGTTGGGTAGTTTGCATAACCTTGAGCTAAAGCGTATCGAGAGTCTTTGTGCCAAAGCTTTGCAAAGAGACGTCTTTCCTGTGCCAGGAGGCCCATGAAGAAGAATAATTCTACATACATATATGGACACGAAAGTCACCATATTTATCTCATGAAGAAGAATAATTCTTGCTAGATATTATTGTCACGGTTCGTATATAGATATATCCCAAAATGGACAAGAGTATCTGGATAACTAACCGGTTCCATGATACAAGGAACGAGTTTACACCCTTCTCAGTGAAAAGCAAAGCACTTTCCGCATATCTCAATAATCTCTGCTTTAGACCAGAGTCATAGATTAAGCTGCACAATACACGAATATCATGTTTCCCAAGTTTACAGTTTTGTTGGTTCGCAAATCGGATATGGTTATGCAAACCTTTCCCACAAACCGTCAAATTCCTTTGCTGGAAGAATCCATTCGTCGAAGCTAGCTAGTTGACCATCATTGTTTAATTCTTCACATGGCCCTTCTTCACTGAGCTGAATTGTCAAAAAGTTACAGAATAACAAAAGCCTATCAAATAATTTGCGAATCATTTAATGCTCAAAGCCGTCCGCTTATGGAATTTTTATAGTTTAACAGTTCAGAAAGAGAAACACATATTAATGCTTGAAAGGTATAGAGGTATAAGCTTCAGGGAAATTGGAGAGTCCAAAATTGAGCTTAAACTTCCTTGAATAGAAAGACTTGCAAGCATCATAACCAAGAAAAGGTAAGATTTCAGAAGAAAAAGACAAATCTGTTTAAGCGCATAGGAGGCAGAACTGACCTGGAAAACATGCACGAGAGGTTTGACTTGCCAGAACAAAAGAATATCGCGATTTTCCATCCAGACATCTATAGAAAACCACATGAGTCAAGATGTGCGATAAAATAAAATACGCCACCGACAACCTTAGCTTTATAATAAATGAGAACCAAATTTATCACGGAAAAACAATGAAATGGTAATGTATCCACATCACAACAAATCTTTTCGAAAATAAATATGCCTCAGTCATAAAAGGGAATGACCTGAATCACATATGCATATCCTTTCCACATTGTCCACAAGAAACTGATCATCCAAGGGAATTGGAATTGGACCATCAGTGTAACTCATACTTCTCTTTTCCAGCATACTGCACACAATTGAGTCGCATAAAATCTCACCTTTGACTATAAACCAAATTCTCTAACCAGATCGTAAAATTTTCTCGCGCAAAATAGTTAAATGTGGCCCAAACTTTTACCTTTCTACGGCAGTTCGAACATCAGCTGTGCTAGCCACGCTCGAAGACTTCACTAAAACCTCAACTGTTACAATTCGACAGTTTCCAAAGAAAAAAACAAAGTAAACAAATAAAACGAAAAGATGCAAACTTGAACTAAAGTTTATTTTCCTTACCACCAAACAAGTAGACGAAAGCACGTAGGATAACTCACTCCCCCACTGTACCTGTAATTTTACTTGCGTACCTGAAACAAAAACTTTATCTCCGCCTAACAGAGGCGGAGGACTGAGAGGCGTCTCGTGCTTCGTACTCGTAAGATTCTCCTCCGCCGGTGGTGGCTCGGGTGGAGCTGATTGCGCAGCTGGCGGATCGAAGTCTTGTTCGACGGCCTTACATTCGACTGGTTTGGAATGCATATATCCATCGGAATACTGGTGTCAATGGTCGACATTGATTCTGATTGGTGATTCTGATTTCATATGATGAATGTCATGAATTTGCGGAAAGTTGTAAATCCCTAGAATTAAAATCGACAATCTTTGTTTAGTTTGCATATGGGCGCGGGATTTTTTAAGTAAATAGCCCTTGAGTTGGTCTTCTTTTAAAAAATAGCACCCAAAATCGGAGTTTACCTTTTGTACCCTTACTAACTCTGCTCTAAAGACTATTTTACCCTTATTTAATGTCAATCAACAACCTCAACCACACTTAACGAAAAAATTAATTAAAGGGTTTACATGTACACTGTAGCGAACATGAAACATCGGACCCGTTATAGAAGAGTGGGGTAAAAGTAAAAAAAAGCAACCATTTTCACTTCCAGTAAAAAAAGCAACCGTGTGCTCTCCCGCCCCTGCACTGCAAATCGTCTCCACTTCCAGTTAAAAAAGCAAGCGTGTGCTCTCCCGCCCCTGCACTGCAAATCGTCGTCTTCTCTGCAAATCGACTCATTCGAAATGGCATTCAACGCGAACACCCAAACAGTGGAGGTATGTGTTCTACTCTTCGTATTCTTCAATTTAACGCGAGAGGGGATCTGGGAACGACCCATCGGAACCCTAATTTGGTGCGGACCCGTGCTTGCAAGCATAGGACAGAGCTTCGTATCATAGGACCCGTGCTTGGTAGCATAGGACTCGCGCTTGCAAGCATAGGACCTTTACTTGCAAGCATAGGACCCGTGCTTGCAAGCATAGGACCTGTGCTTGCGCAGCGTACGTCGATTTTTAATGCATGGGTCCCGTGCTTCCAAGCAGACGACCCCCGCTTACGAGCAGGGGACCTATGCGTATTTATCGGGTCCCCTGTGTATTAGCGCGGGTCCCCTGCTTAAACGCTCGGGTCCTCTTACCTTAACGGGCGGGTCCTGTGCCACTGCGCGCGCGCAAGTTTGGGGGACCCGCGCGTATAATCAGGGGACCCGCGCGCTATGACCAGGGGACCCGCGCTTATACGCAGGGGACCTTTGCTGGGACCGCGCCGATGCGCAGGGGTCTCATGCGCATCTGTGCTTGAATCTCAGCATATGCGATGCGATGCGGTCCCCTGCGCATCTGTGCATAAGGGTTTTCTGTTTTCATTATTTCATACCACGGAATTTAGCTAAAATGTGTTTTGCGCATAAATTAGGTTGTGATGCAGAAGCAGTTCAACACAGTGGACGAGGTTCCGCGTTTGAGTGTAAAGCTGAGCTCGTTATACGCGGATGCCAGCGAGCTGATAAGACAATGTCTGAACCACCACGAGTGGGAGATTTTTAGGAACGAGAGTCCGTTCGGCCGCCTTGTTATGGCTGAGCCTGATTTTAACCCCTCGGGGCAGTTGCTGTGGTACCTCATCCAGAGCCAGACGATGCTGCACAACCGGAAGAGAGCTGTGGATGATTTTTGGCGGAAAACCACTCCGCTTTTCAAAGTGGGATTATTGCCTAATCACCGGGCTGAAGTTCGCCGCCGAGCTACCACCGGTAAACGGCGGCTCACAATTCCAAGCAAGACATTTTGGCAACAGCTCAAAAATCCGCATGTCGCACGTCAAGCGTGCGTTGGAGCGGTTGTCTGGCGACGAGGACGATGTGAACTTCGAGAAGCTGAAGTTGGCGGACGTGTACTTCGCCACCGCCGTGTTGATGCCTCGACCGTCGAAGAAGGACACCGTGGTCAGTACGACGGTCCTTAGTCTGGTCGACGATCGGTTTGCATTCGCCCAGTATCCTTGGGGCACCGTGGCTTTCCGTGAGGTGATACGAACTGTGAAGGTAAATCTACGGGAGAGGCCACGGGACTGGCTGATCAGTGGGTTCGTACAACCACTTCAGGTGAATTATAAGTAAGCTTCTTGCATACCATGTTTTGAGGGACCTTTCTAAGATTTTTTGCGTTATTTGTATTCAGATACTAGCATACGAGTGCATGCCGGGGGTTGCAGAGCAGTTTGCGGTTCGCAAGGAAGAAGATTTCACGCCACGCATGCTCAGGTGGGCGACGAAGAATTGGGGTCGCAAAGCATGCCCGACTCTTAGCGCGGTCGCAGCTTCCGTCGACGGCGATTTTGTACGAGGGTTGTTAGTGCCGTCAGCGGACGAGTTGGAGGCGTCGTACTTTAGGGACAGCGTTTTCGACGTTGGGGCGGCACACGACCTATTCGACCGTGTGACGGGCCTACTCATGCGGGGAGTGGAGGTTAGGTGTTCCCCTGTCCACCGCGATCGTGGCGATGACGATCATTTGGCGATCGTACCTGTGCCAGTTTTTCCCACGCCTGTGGAGGTGGTTGAGGCGGGAGAAGTTGGTGCTTCGTCGAGTGCCCGAGGAGGTCGAAGAAGAGGCAAATCGCCCGTAGAGGTTGTTGATCTAAGTGATGAGGATTCTGGCTCAGATAGAAATGAGAAGTGGAGCAAGAAGTACCTCGGGCGACTGGACTTCTCCGGGCGTGAGTTGATTCATGAGCATGATCGCGTGCTCATTGACATGTACCTTCAAGCGGCAAGGTTTAGGTAAGTGTTTACTTTCGATGTCAATCTCCGTTATCGTACCTAAACACGTAATAATTTTTCTTTTTATGCAGTGATAACGTTTGGTCGTCTGACATGTGCGACGTGGATCCCCAAGGCTTCTACATGTTGCTCTTCCGTGATATGCTCAAGTCCAATTGTCTTGACGCATATCTAGAGTGCATGAGGCGAATCTATGCGGACAACGACAATTATCCTCGCGTCTTCGTCTTTCCAAGTTACGTGCAAGACGAGCACTTTATTAAGGCGCAGAAGCTGAATAGGAAGGCGAAAGTACGGGTGGATGATATGGAGAGCTTCGTGAATGGATTGTCGAGAAGCAGTCGGAGCTGGTTGGAGCGTCTCACGGAGGATGAATTGCTACGATGCAAGTACATCATCTCTCCTGTTTACGCACGGTCCCACTGGGCAGTGCTTATTTTTGACGCGTCCACGCAGACCTTCGTCCTTCACGATTCATTGGGCGCGCATGGTGTGCAATTCGCTGGGAGAGTGTTCGTAAGTAGCTGAAATCCGTTTGTCTACCATTTTTATTTATTTAGTAACTTGTTCGACGTATGCTATATTTTGCAGGCGGAGTTTCTTTCTGCATATTGGCGTTTCAAGTTCGACATCGTCACAAAGCCGAAGTTGAATAATAAAATGAATCGCCAGCAGAAGGCTGGCAGCTTGGATTGCGGGGTTCATGCGGCGCTGACGGTGGAGACGCTTATGGTTGACACGCCCGAGTTTGATGAATATCAAAGGCAGATTGATATTTCAGCGTATCGAGCCACTATGGCTGCACGGATATTGCGTGACCCAAATAGCTGTTTGCATTGATTTGTTTGGCTGCATTTGGAAGTGTTAACTGTAGGTGGCTTTGTAGGTTGTTGGACTTGTAGTTAAAGGGTTTATGGACAGATGCTTGTAGTTTTATTTGACTAAAATTTTCAGATATTATCTAATGAATTGATTGTCGGTAACTGTTCAATTGAAATTGGTATGACTAATGCGAACGGGACAAACCCTAAAGTGGCAGCGACCCGTTCATATACACATATACGCTTGGGACCCCTGAGTTTACGTTCGGGTCCCCGAATTTTACGTTCGGGACCCCTGATTTTACGTGCTGGTCCCATGGTTTCAAGTTACGGTCCCTTCAGCATGTATCCCACCATATGACTTGTTTTTTCCGTTCGTCCGGTTGAATAATTGATTCTCTGTATGAAACGAAAGTACGTGATGGGTGATTTGACTTGTTACTGAGGAGAAGAATATTTTGACCAAATTCTCGGTAACTGTTCAATTATAATTGGTATGACTAAAGCGAACGTGACAAACCCTAAATTGGCAGCGACCCGTGCATATACACATATACGCTTGGGACCCCTGATTTTACGCGCGGATCTCCTGATTTCACGTTACGGTCCCCTGAAGTGAAATATGGTCCCCTTATCTCATTAAAAAGAAAAAGTAAATCAAATTAATTAAAAAGAACGCCTGCATGTATGAAATTAACGCCTGACCATTTTATGTCCAGAAAGCATACATTATCGCCCAATTGATTCTCGGTAACTGTTCTATTATAATTTGTATGGCGAACGGGACAAACCCTAAAGTGGCATGCACCCGTTCATATACACATATACGCTTGGGACCCCTGATTTTACGTTCGGGTCCCCGAATTTTACGTTCGGGACCCCTGATTTTACGTGCAGGTCCCATGGTTTCAAGTTACGGTCCCTTCAGCATGTATCCCACCATATGACTTGTTTTTTCCGTTTGTCCGTTGTTGAATAATTGATTCTCTGTATGAAACGAAAGTACGTGATGGGTGATTTGACTTGTTACTGAGGAGAAGAATATTTTGACCAAATTCTCGGTAACTGTTTAATTATAATTGGTATGACTAAAGCGAACGGGACAAACCCTAAATTGGCAGCGACCCGTGCATATACACATATACGCTTGGGACCCCTGATTTTACGCGCGGATCTCCTGATTTCACGTTACGGTCCCCTGAAGTGAAATATGGTCCCCTTATCTCATTAAAAAGAAAAAGTAAATCAAATTAATTAAAAAGAACGCCTGCATGTATGAAATTAACGCCTGACCATTTTACGTCCAGAAAGCATACATTCCACGCTCGTCATTCTCTTTTGGAGATAATCATGACGATCACCAGCATTGTTTTCCAAGTCGATGGTCAGTGGGTAATTCGCGAGGACAATACGTCGAACTGGGTTCCCGATCCAACTTGCCGGTGGCAATCAATCTTGGTCGACGACAGTTCATGCACGTTAGTGGATCTCACTAACGAGATATTGGCTGCATTGTCGTTACGCAATGACAATACCAAACTACGGATAAGCTACATGCCTTGCATAGACTACAATTATGTGCGCCCCATCTACATCGAGAACGATTACGGCGTACGTGCGTACGTTGGAGGTGGTTGCCCACGATCAAGACCACCTCTTCA
This sequence comes from Craterostigma plantagineum, assembly GCA_027422505.1. Taxonomy (NCBI): domain Eukaryota; kingdom Viridiplantae; phylum Streptophyta; class Magnoliopsida; order Lamiales; family Linderniaceae; genus Craterostigma; species Craterostigma plantagineum. Next base: position 2,238,078 of record JAPQWV010000035.1, read on the forward strand.
CGTGGAACTTCAATTATCCGTGGAGGCGGCACCACCACATCAACCTCATGCTAATGATTTGTCGGGTTTCGACGTCGGCCTTATAGCGCTTTGCGATACAAACGCAGAAATCCAACCATTTGAGGGTTTTCCCAGCACATCTTACAACCCTTCTTACCAAAGTAATGAAAGCAGTGGCTACGTAGGCGATTACTCCGGAATGGGCGGCCAAGGATATGATAATGAGAACGAGCAAGTCGGACGGGAAGACGAGAATGAGAACGAGGAAGGTGCTATACATGACGATGATGATGATGACGATGACGATGACGATTTTGACGTCGATGAGCACGACGACGCAACTGATGCGGCCGACGATGGTACCTATTCGTTTACGGATGGTTCGACCCTATATGTTGGACAAGAATTTCGTTCCAAGAAAGAAATGAAGGACGAAATCACTAAAATCGCTGTCGCTGCATGCTTTGAATTCCAAGTGGATAGGTCAAACAAAACCCTGTACGTAGTGAAATGTGCGAATGAGAACTGCGAATGGCGAATACGAGGTGCACAGGACAAGGACTCCCCCTTTTTCTCAATCCGAAAGTACGTCAACACGCACACGTGCGGCGTGTCTCATCGACGCCGTAGACATCGCCAGGGAAGTTCCTCGCTCGTATCGAGCACGTTGTTGCAAAATTTCAGGGCTCCTAAAGACATCCCCACTCCCAGCTCCATACAGTCGATGATGCAGAGTAGGGGTGTAGAAGTGTCGTACTACAAGGCTTGGAGAGGAAAACAGATTGCGACCGACGAACTAGTTGGTAACAGGGACGATTGCTACGGTTTACTTCCGGCTTACTTAGATGCGGTGAGGCAAGCCAACGAGGGCAGTGTCACTGATTGGGAGATGGACGAAGAAAATCGGTTCAAGTACCTGTTCTTGGCATACGGCGCATGCGTCAGAGGCTTTACGTTCATGAGGAAAGTCGTTTCCATCGACGCCACCCATTTGAAGGGGAAGTATAAGGGTCTCATGATGATTGCCACTGCACAAGACGGCGATTACCATCAATATCCTTTAGCATGGGGTCTTGCCGCCGGGTCCGAGGGAACCGAGTGCTGGACGTGGTTTCTCTCGAGATTAAGACGTTTTGTTGCGGATGGCGACGATCTCGTAATAATTTCCGATCGGAACCCTGGAATAAAGAATGCAGTTCCGGCCGTTTTCCCGAACGCGTTTCATGGTTTCTGTGCGTGGCACATTCTACAAAACGTGAAGACGAAAATGAAGAAGAAAGGTGCTTGCCCGATTTTTTGGCGTGTCGCTACTGCCTATACAAAGAGCGAGTCCGACGATAATTTTAAGTTGCTTGAAAAAAAATATGGGGACGTGGCTAAATATCTTGAGGAAGTCCCAAAGGAAACGTGGACTCGAGCATATTGCCCTAGATCAAGATACAACATAATGACGACCAACGGATCAGAGTCTATCAATGCAGCTCTGCGTAAGGACAGAGAGCTTCCAATTATTGGACTGTTGGCGTCGATTCACCGACTAACATCATCATGGTTCAGTAAGCATCGGCGATCTGCCGAAGCTTCAATCACCGCGGACATGACTAGGTTTACGCCGAAGGTTGAGTCGATCATACGAGAGAATTTCACGGAGTCGCAAAAATTTCATGCGTCGGAAGTCGGGAATCTAACATATAACGTGTACGGGCAGCATGTGAACGAGGTGGTCGATTTGGGGCTGCGCAAATGCACGTGCATGATGTTTGACATCGATCGTATCCCCTGTCCTCATGCGATTGCGGCTTGTGGTTCTGCCCAAGTGCCGGTGTATTCATTAGTGCACGATTATTATACCTTGGAGATTTGGAAGCTGGCATACGAAGGTACTATACGTCCGGTAACGGACCGCATTGAAAGAAGTATGGACATGTTGCCGCCTCGTGTTGGTTCACAACGTGGACGACCCCAGAAAAATCGGTTTCCTTCGGTGGGTGAATTTTTTAGGAGATAACGTTGTAATATGTGTGTATCGTCGTATTCAGAGTGGCTCATACGATGCCATTTGTGCTATGTTACGTAAGGTTGTGTTACGTGCATCTGCATGGATATGGTAGTACAAAACCCTCATGCACAAATGCGCATATTTGTCTTTCCCGCCGGGTCCCCTGCCAATGCACGTAAGGTCCCCTGCGTTTAACGTTTGGGTCCCGTGCATACTTATAAGGTCCCCTGCCTTGCGCGAGGGGTCCAATTGCGTTTGGTCACTTTCGCTTACTAAGTGGGTCCAATAATTGTTCAATTACTGATGAAAAGTGACATGTCAGAGTACTGCTTCATTTATTGGTCAAAAGTGACATGTCAGAGCAGTGTCATTATACAGTATGTACAGGACAGGTGACTTGACATTTGATTCTCGATTTGGGGCTTTCGTCCCCAGCGAAAATCTAATATTATTAAATTCCATAATAATGAAATTAATTAATTAAAAATTATCGCGCGATTTAAAAAATTAAAAAAAATAACAAGTAGGTTAACAATATCCGACTCCAAGATTGAAACCCAAAAAATATATCTTCCAACAAGTATTTCAAGTTGAACGATTGTTGACGTGAAAATAATAAGAGAGCACACTCAGAAAACATACTCGTGTCTGTGATTTCTGTTGGATGTTACAATCTTGTAGACTTAACTTAATTCTAGTGTTTTAATCCATTTTTTTTGAACTCTGCTATTGTATGATGACTTTATATTGTACTGAACGATAAATAAATTATAAATACGCACAATTAATCGCAAACTTCCATGAATTAACATTGCCAAAATCGCACATGAACGCATCGGACCCACATGTTACGGACAGGGGACCCAATCGTCAAAACAGGGGACCCGCTCAGATTGCTTAGGACCCATACTGAGACCGCCGGGTCGTCATTGGTCCCCGATAAGTTTACGCGCATTATGAGCAGGGTCCCGTCAGGTCCCGTCAAATTGTTGCGCGACATAAGAAAGGGACCCTCGCGTTAACATGCAGGGGACCTGCGCGTTATGAGCAGTGTCCCCGCACTTATATTCAGGGTACCCGCGTATGTCAAGCGCGTAGCAAACAGCTGAAAAGTGATAATCATATCAACCAAGTGAAATTATGTCAAATCACTTAAAATTCAGTTAATTTTATGTCAGAGTACTGCTTCATTTATTGGTCAAAAGTACTACATGTCAGAGCAGTGTCATTATACAGTATGTACAGGACAGGTGACTTGACATTTGATTCTCGATTTGGGGCTTTCGTCCCCAGCGAAAATCTAATATTATTAAATTCCATAATAATGAAATTAATTAATTAAAAATTATCGCGCGATTTAAAAAAATTAAAAAAATAACAAGTAGGTTAACAATATCCGACTCGAAGATTGAAACCCAAAAAATATATCTTCCAACAAGTATTTCAAGTTGAACGATTGTTGACGTGAAAATAATAAGAGAGCACACTCAGAAAACATACTCGTGTTTGTGATTTCTGTTGGATGTTACAATCTTGTAGACTTAACTTAATTCTAGTGTTTTTATCCAATTCTTTTGAGCTCTGCTATTGTATTATGACTTTATATTGTAATGAACGATAAACAAATTATAAATACGCACAATTAATCGCTTACTTCCATGAATTAACATTGCAAAAATCGCACATGAACGCATCGGACCCACATGTTACGGACAGGGGACCCAATCGTCAAAACAGGGGACCCGCTCAGATTGCTTAGGACCCATACTGAGACCGCCGGGTCGTCATTGGTCCCCGATAAGTTTACGCGCATTTAAGGCCGGGTCCCGTCAGGTCCCGTCAAATTGTTGCGCGACATAAGAAAGGGACCCGCGCGTTAACATGCAGGGGACCTGCGCGTTATGAGCAGTGTCCCCGCACTTATATTCAGGGTACCCGCGTATTTCAAGCGCGTAGCAAACAGCTGAAAAGTGATAATCATATCAACCAAGTGAAATTATGTCAAATCACTTAAAATTCAGTTAATTTTATGTCAGATCACACATCAATCTCACTGACCAAAAGGGCGACAACCCCGAAAAACTCAATCTTTCACAATTCTAAACCCTAAATTCATATCCAACAAACGATAAGTTATTAAGTCTGACTGACACATCAGTCTCACCGACAAAAAGTTGGAACAACACCGAAAAACTCAAGCTTTCACAATTCTAAACCCTAAATTCTTATCCAACAAACGATAAGTTATTAAGTCTGACTGACACATCAGTCTCACCGACAAAAAGTTGGACAACACCGAAAAAATCACTCTTTCACAAATGTAAACCCTAAATTCATATCCAACAAACGATAAGTTAATATTCTACAGCTAAAATTAAATTTCAACAAAAAAAAAGGGTTGTTTAAAAACTGTCCCAATCATTATTGAAAATAGAAGATGCGAGGTATTTTCTAAACTCCTTCATATGAGTTTGATTGAGGCGGGAGACGTCGTCCTTCTTCATCATAAGCGACATTGCCGCCCGCAACATCGCCACGCCATCTTCTCCCCTGAAAATTCCATCGAAAAAGACACTTATTTTTATCAACGTCGACAAATTAATAAAACACAACATAACTGAAAACTTACCGATTTTGTCTCCTGAAGTCGCGACACCACCTAGCCGGCCAGCGTTTAGATTTGCTAGGCATGCGTTTTATCAGCCCCAGGTCCTTGAAAATAGCCGGGATTACCCTCAGAAGTTTGTTGACATCATCGTCGATAAAGCGCCACTCGAACTCAGGAGGCGCATCGGAGTCGTAAATCGTGAAAATCTTTTCCCCCACATCAACAACCAACAACACCCACCGGCCTGACGTACGCATGGGGATGGCAACTTTCTTCGCTAGATCCCACGATCTGCATTTCCAATCTTCGTCCTCCCCCCTCGCGAACGGGAGCAATCTCTTGAAGCCTTGACCAGACGGCTTCCCGAGTATGTTTAGCACCCCTGGCTGGTCGACGAGCGTCTTAAACGTATGGGGCATGTACGCGACAAAGTTAGCAACCGATTTGCTAACTTTCTGTATGTTTTCGATCCCAGCGAGGCATTCGTCGACATGCTGCAATACCAGCAAACCGGTTTTCAACACATTCAAGTAAGGTGACCCAAGGCATTTGGTAACTTTATATACGTACCATGTCATCGAGTGGCATACCCTCGGTCGCAAGGTTCAGGAACCATCTAGGGTCGTGTTCTTGTAGCTTCCCTCGGATTTTCATGCCGGTAATCCTTAAGGCTGTTGTTAGCTGACTCTCGCATGATGGCCACATATTCTCGGCCTTGAACTTGATATGCCGCTCGAACGCCGAAAGCTTTGGGGCTTTGACCGTAGTCGTCGAGGGGAAATCGGTGAACGGCGTCGTGGTGTACCGCGATGGCTTCTTCGTCCGCTCAGGGGTCTTCTCTCTGACGACGCCTTTTCCTTTGTCGACCGCTTGGACAGAGCCCGATGCCTCGGCGTGCGTCTCCGGCTCAGGCTCGTCCATGGTCTCGGACTGATGAGCGTGATCCTGTTGAGCCTCTATGTCCGTCGCTACCTCCTGAAGCCCGAGACCGTAAGCGCCCATCCACGACGATGGGTCGACCACCTCTTCTCTTCTCTCTTCGTCTTCATCGGACCGATCCGGTTGGACATATCCAGCGTAACGATTTTGCGCCCATTCCGACAGACTGTGACCGTCCCATGGCTCCAGGCTCGGAATGTAGCCATCCGGTCCCATGTACGATGTCTTCCTCCATCTCTCATCGTAATCTACACAAGAAAATGCTAGAATAAATACATACTATTTTTCACGTACTTAAGTATAAAAACTTACCAAACTCGGGCTGTGTAGCGACCGATCCACGCCCAATCTCGGGCGGTGTAGCGTGCGATCCGCTCCCAAACCCGGCATGTGGAGCGTGCGATCCACCACCAAACCCGCTTGGAACTTCATCTACATCGTAAACAGGAAGTAATAAGTAATCTACAGAACTACTTAAAAAATGAAGTACAAATAAAAATCTTACTATAACTAGGTTCGGTAGGCGGAGTGCTAGACCCGTGATAAAATCTGCTCGCCAAACCCTGAACTGTGTTCCCCAAGTCCCTCAGGCTGTCGGCCCACGATCGCATTTGCGTCCAATGTTCCTCGTACGCATCCCACCTTCTCTCGTTCGTCGACCACCGTCGACCATCTTCTTCTTGAAACTGATGCAATTGCGTGCCAAGTTGGTCGAATCGCCCAAACAAGTTGGTGAAGTTTTGGTCCATACGACTTTGCCATTCACTGAAGCGTGGACCCGATTCGAAACCACTTCCACTTGACCGTCCCGTCTCCGGAGCTGCATGAAAGCCGTGCTCGTGCGGATGTTCGGGGATGTGGCCGTGATGCAACATCATATCGCTGTCGCGACCTCCAATGCCCTCGATCTGTGGAATGGTCTCAGGCACCAAATTCTGCCCGCTAGAACCCTCACCGCGACGCCGGATACCGCGGGAACACCTAACCGCCGCTCCCTGCAGGAGTAGGGACGTGACACGATCGAATAGTTCGTGTGCCGCCCCAACATCGAAAACGCTGTCCCTAAAGTACGGTGCCTCCAGCTCGTACGCTGACGGCACTATCAATCCTCGTACACGGGACCGGTCAACGTGTTCTCCGACGGACTTCAAAGTCGGGCATCCCTTGCGACTCCAATTTGTCGTCACCCACCTGCGCATCCGTGGCGTGTAGTCTTCTTCTTTGCGGGTCGCAAACTCGTCCGCAACCCCCGGTATGCATTCGTATGCTAGTATCTGATATCATAACGCAAGTAATATTATCAATCATCTCAAAAGAAGGTATGGCAAAGCCTAATTATAAATCACCTGAAGTGGCTGTACGAACCCACTTATCAGCCAATCCCGTTTGATCTCATGTAGGTTTTTTTTAACAGCGCGTATGACGTCCCTGAACGCCACGCTGCCCCACGGATACTGCGAGAAAGCAAACCGGTCTTCAGCGAGATGGAGGACCCAAGGACTCACGACGGTGTCCTTCTTTGACTTTCGGGCCAACAACACCGCGGTGGCGAAGTAGACGTTCGCCAACTTAATCTTCTCCTCGTCCACACGTTCCTCGTCGCCAGCCAAACCCTCCAACGCCATCTTCACGGCAGACAAGCGAACGGTTGCTGCATCCCCAAAATGTCTCCTCGTGAATGCTTTATCTTCGTTCACTGCCGGTATCACGGCTTCGAACTTCAGTCCGGTGATTAGGCAGTACTCCGATTTTGAAAATCGGAGTGGACTATTGCCAACAATCATCCACAGCTCTTCGCGATTGTGCAGAGTGGTCTGCCTCTGGATGAGGTACCACAACAACTGAAGCGAGAGCTTAAAATCCGGCTCCGCCATAACCAGGCGGCCGAACGGACTCGAGGCACAAAAGCTCTGAAACTCCTCCTGGTTAAGACACCGTCTTATCAACTCGCTGGCGTCGGTGTATAACGAGGTCACCACAGGACGGCATTCAGGAAATTCGTCCACTAAACCCAACTGCTTCTTCATCACAACCTAATTTATACGTAAAACACATCGTAGCCAATTACTTGGTATGAATATTGACAATAGGAAACCCTTACGCACATATGGGCAGGGGTCCGCATCGCATGTGCTGTGCGTATTTACCCGGGACCTGTGCGAATTTACACGGGACCTGTGCGAATTTACACGGGACCTGTGCGAATTAACACGGGACCTGTGCGTATTTTCGCGGGACCCGCCCATAAGATGATGTTCCAGCCATGGGTCCCCTGCGTATAAGCGGGGTCCCCTGCTTATAACGCAGGGGTCCCCTGCTCCTAGCGCGCGGATCCCGTGTTCTTCGCGGGCGCAAGGTCACGGGACACACGCTACGCAGTGGACCCGTGCTGGGACCATCATACGGGACCATCATCTTATGGGCGGGTGCCGTGAAAACGGGTCCCCTGATTCGAAGCACGATCCTATGCTTGCAAGCACGGGTCCGATGCTTGCAAGCACGGGTCCGATTTTGAAAATTAGGGTTCGATTGGTTAAATTGAAGACGAAGAGTAGAACAAATACCTTCACTCTCTGGGTGTTCCCGCTGATTGCCATTGTAGATTTAGGTTCTGCTTTGGGTTTTACTTGCAGAGAATCGATTTGCAAAATGTTTGGTGTGCAGGAGAAAAGAGGATTGAATGGAATTGAACGTTAAAGTGGTGGTTGCTTTTTTACTTTTACTGTTCTGTCACGGGTTGTGTTGTTTGCTAATCGCTACAGTAAAACCTGTAAACTCTTAAACCTTTATAGTTATTACACGGGTTCTATCAGGGGTTGTGTCGTTTGCCAATCGATACAGTAAAACCAGTAAATTCTTAAACCTTTATGTTTATTACGCCAAATCTATCACGGGTTGTGTTGTTTGCCAATCGCTACAAATATCCCTTTATGTTTATTACATAACTAACCTAATTAAATACAACTATCTATCTATATATTTTTAAACCTAATTAAATATTATAAAATAGTTCATTTAATTTAAAATACAATACTAATTAGATCAGGTTCATAATATAATATATAATGCTTCAAATTAAATATAAAAACTTAGATTCACGTACAATACAATAACATAAAATTATTAAGTAATTTACTATTCTACCCTTCTCGCCCTTCTCCAACCGGAACTTGGTCGACATCCTTCTGCACGGCGTCGTTTCGGACAACCTCGATCCAACCTGGGCCGAGGAAAACTTCGCTCTCAGCATCGTCGTCGTCGTCTCGGACAGCCTCGGGTGCTCGTCCTTGGATCACTTCGCTCATACCATCGCAGATGCCGTCGCCGTCGAGTTCGATAGGAGGGTCGTCGGGGTTTAAGAATCTGTCTATCTCAAACACGACGAACAGCCTCCTTTGGGAGAGGTCGACGCCGAGGTCGGCCTCTAGACGGCGGCGGACGTCGTCGGCCGTGGTAGTCCGGGGGTCCGAGTTACGGACGATTTCCTGGAGGCGGGCGACGATTTGGGCGTCCGTCAGCATTCTTGGTCGATTTGTTTCTGGGATTAACAAAAATGTTATTTTCGGATGTTGTGTGTTTTTATAATGTAGACATAATTAATTAATGGAAGCCCTACAGCTTGCAAAACCGTAAGACCTTTGAAAAACCCTAACATATATCGCGGGACCCAGGCTCTAGTGCACGGGACCCAAGCTCTCTTTCGCGGGACCCAAGCTCTTGTGCACGGGACCCAAGCTCTAGTGTATGGGGGCATGGGACCTATCAATAAGAAGCGATTATGCGCGGGGCCCATTCTTTTGCGCGCAGGTCCCCTGAATTTATGTGCAGGTCCCATTATCTAATGCGCCGGCACTAATTTGCGGGAACCGTGCACTGATGCGCGGGTCCCATGAATTTATGCGCGGGTCCCATAAAATTATCCGCGGGTCCCGTGAATTTATGTGCGGGTCCTGTATATTTATGTGCGGGACTCATGCTTCTATGTAGGGTCCCATGATCTAACGCGCGGGTTGCCTGCTTTCAAGCAGGGTCCCCTGATCAACTGGACGTTTTAAAAAGCGAAATTGAACATGTTCGGCAGTCCAAACCGGAATTTCGAAGCTTGGGGAACCCATTACCTTCGAAACGGGGATTAGGACTGAGAGTTACAAATTTAGATGGTTATATTCAAAATACGTCCAGTAAAAATACTTACAGTGAAGCGTGAGGTTCGAATTCGTTCACTGAGGACTTTCGAGTGTTCCTTCGCCTGTGAAGAAGCTGATATGAAGTCGGGACGTAGAAATTGTAGGTGATTTCTATTAAGGACGAGGACGAAGAAGAAGAAGAATAATTCGGGGAGGTGGGGTGGAGTGGAATTAATGCTTTCTGCTGCAAAATGGACGTGCAGCTTTTAATTCATTTCAGGCGTTGTATTTTATTTTTGTTTTTCTTTTGTTTTTATTAATAATAAGGGATTACGAGAAGATGATTAAGTGTTAATTAAAAAGAGTGCTATTGACCAAAAAAAAAAGTCAAGAGTGCTATTTTTTTAAACTTGACCGCGTCAAAGGCTATTTTTTAAAAAGACCCTATGGGCGCGCGCGCGGAGGAGATAAATCCGAATCCAAGATAAAACCGTGCAGGAAATGGATCCGGGTCGGGTTGCGCCCTAATTGTTGAAATTGTCCCAATTAGATATCCTCAAGTTATAGCCACATATATTGGGTGTCGTCACTCGTCATACCACAAATTGTTCATTGTAATTTGATGGTACTAATTTTCATAATTGAAGCAACACAATACCATATTAAATTTTTTAAGCATGGCTTGCCTACACTGCATCAACTTCGAAAGTTAGTGTTCCTGTTAGGCCGATTTTATCCAACCTTGTACTGAACCAATGGATTAGTATTACCTGTTACGATGAATTACGGAAGCAATAAAGAAGTAATACCGATAGACGAATTGTAGAGTTGGAACGAGAGAGCGCGCGAGTTCTTCAGAAAAGTCGTCAACTCAAATATGATTCAGCAACTCTAAACAAAGCATTGTTTAGGGTATTTATACATAAGCCCTAATGGGCTAACGGGCCCAATATTACTAATATATCCACAAGTCGGATATATTTACAATTAAGTCCTAGGGCGTAATTAAATTACAGAACATAGACCAATAATTAAATGAACACAATTAAATTAATCTCTAACAATCTCCCCCTTTGTGTTCATTCTACGTAGTATCCCGGTCTTCTGTTCTGTAGGCGGATTTCCTCAGATTGAGAACGTACTCGAATTTTCTGATGCTTCGGCGAAGATACAGTCTATTCTGAATTTCTTCAATAGCAATATTGCTTAGGCTGATGATTTCTTCTCGGAACTGCTCGAGTCCTAAGCTTGCAAGGTCGCCTTTTGAAGGATCAGAATATCTTCTAACTTTACTTCTCAGTTTCTCGATAATGATCCTGAGAGTGCCGTCGCAGTACTTCTCAACTTCTGAGAGGAACATGACTCTCTTTAGTCCATCCTTGCTGTAGACTACGGAGAGTTCAGGTTCTTTGAAGATGAAGCCATTTGGATATGATTTGAGCTCGTCCTCCATGCCTGTGAAGTTTGGTCTCGTTAGGTTTACCTTCCTAGCATTATTCTCAATGGCCATCTGAAAGTCATGGCCTGTGTAGAAGGTAATGTCTCTCAGCATGTGTCTCTTAATGGCTTCATATCCCAGCTTGTATTTGAATTCTCGTATGATGAATTTCCTGTAGAGTCTTGATAGCTTGAATACTTCGCTGGGATCAATGTACTGAAGATCTCCTTCAGAGATCATGTCTACAGAGCCGTCCAGTCGTCGCACTAGGTAGACTGGGTATTTTAGGCTCGTTCCCATTTCCTGGACGGTTACATCCAGGATCTCCTTGATTGAAGCCTTCGCCCTCATCCTCTTCTTGTCATCGTCAGTGACCCTCGAGCCTCCTGTCGTCGTCCATTTGTATAGGAAATGGTAGGCCAATTTTGTGGATCCTCCAACATGTGATAGGCCTCTCAGCTCCATTTCATTGTATGGACGAATTTGATCCCGTTCTCGCCAGATTCTATCTCGAAGTTCTTCTTGAAATGGAGTGGTTATCTTGTCCCATGGGATTGCATAATCACATGGCGTCTCTTCGTAGTCTTCTCCATTCGTGATCTCGTCTGGCGCCATCCTGAGGCTCGTTTCGACCGCCGCCCAGATTAGTCCACTGACGTTGTCCAGTCGCTCTTGAATGTCATCTTCTGCGGGATGATCGCTGTAGCTTTGAGATCCCCATCCCTGGTCTACAAACTCGTTGAGCTCAATCAGAGGATCAGGGATATTTATGTCTGCGACTGGAGGTAGTGGCTCGTCGGTCACCTGTGGGGGTGGGTCTGGTCTGAAGTCGGATGGTAATGGGGGTAGGCCTTTTGGTAGATGGGAAGAGGTAGTAGGTTGGGGGTTTGTGGGCTCTGGTTGGTTTGAGGTGGAGGGCTCTGGTTGGTTTATTGCCTCGACCCGCTGTCGCTTTTCCTCCCCCTCAGGACGACCGTCGCCATCAGGGTCGTCATGTCGTCGCTTGTGTATGAGCGGGTCGTAGTGGCAATGATATGGTATTTGGAGGCGGTGAAGGAGCTCCTTATCCTCATCATCGAGGCTGTCGACCTCGCTAAGGAGGCGATCGAGTAGTTGTTGGCGAAGCTCCTTAGTGGTGGGTGTAGATGGGTGGTGGGATTGTGAGGATGCCAGTGCCTCGACTCTTTGCATGATGGAGGCCTCCATTTGCTTCATTTCGTCGCGTACGGTTGCGAGGCTCCGTTCGAGGTGTTGGTCGAGGTCGGCGCGGGTGATGAAGGGTGATAACTCAACAGAGCCACAAAGGCGTTCTGTTGTCACGACTTCAGAATAGATTCCTGAGTCGCGGCCCATACGCACTAAAGAGCGCGTGGGACTTGAGGGACCGGGGCCACCGAGGCTCACCGTTTGCATCGTCGATAAGACAAGCTCATCGAGATGGCCTGAAAACACGGGGGCAGTGATGTTGCCCGTGTCAGGACTTCCGTCCGATCGTCGAGTATCATCAATAGATGATGTCTCTACAGACGTTCTGGACTGATCACTAAGAAAAGTCGAGAAAGGTGTTTGTGTCCTAGCAAAATCGAAAAAAATTTGGGAAAGTGGACACTAGACTCGATGTGGTAGAAGAAGGGGCAGCGACGTGGGGCTGGGGGTCGCTTGTATGTACATCACTTGCCTCCGAGCGAGACAAGGATGGCTGAGGTGGTTCCCCGTGAGCTATTGAGACATCAACCTGTTGGGAGGTTGATGAATGGGAAGGGCTGGGTTGTGCATGCGCCGTTGAACCAGAGGAGGGGAGGTGCGAAGTTGACGGACACCGGAGGAGGCGGTTGTCGGTCGTGTTTTCTCTTTGTGCGTACTTCGCGTTGTCTCTCAGGACCCTGTCTCACACTCGAGCTAGCCCCGGGGTTGGATACAGTGGGGTTTGACCGTATCGTAGGGGCAGGAAGGTTCTGCGTCTGCCTGTATTTGATCACCTCTGTATCCGTGGGATCAGCAAGGTCCAGGAGGTGTCGTGGAATAGGCATGCCTTGGGCTGTCGATCCTTCCTTTGATTTCTTCAGGTAGTTGAACTTGGGAACTCCCAGGGATTCTGACACTGGACGACGAGTGATCTCTGGGTGGATTTCCATGTAGTGATAAATCAATACTTGGAACCATCGGAGATATGGGAGACCCTTTCTCTTGGACGTCTTGAGGTGATCTCTGATGTAGATCTGGTCCACGATTTCTTGCATGAATAGGGCAGCGTAGTCGTAGCGTTTCCCGAAGATGACCCCATAGAAGATGGTGATGATGCTGAGGTTGCAACGATCATAGCCCGTGTGCTTCGGTGATAAGCACTTGTTGATCAGCATGAACAGGGCGTTCCACGGAGCTGGTATTTTGTTGAAGGATAATGCTGATACTTGTGTGAGAGGTGGAGAGCAGCCTAGTTCCAGCATTCCATTTAGAATCTCTTGAGCGGTCGGAGGTGGATCGAGCTCATCAAAGGTGGGCAGTTGGAGAATCGCCCTCAGAAGATCTTTATTAAGAACAACAGAAGTGTTCTCAATTTGACTTTGGAATATAATTTCCTCGATGTCTGGGACTTGGTCGATGAGTCCCCAGAATTGTTGCAAGTAGACTTGGGGAACGCTCGCCGTGAGGGTGAAGGCAGGGAGCAGAAAATGGTTCTTCAGAATGGCTATGATCACCATGTCTGAGCATCTGAATGCCGTTGTGTCCAACTGGTAGTTGTTCTTCAGCGGCTCGATCCATTTGGAGATTGGGTAGATCGTATCACGGTTGGGAATCTCCATAATCTGAAAAATATGATCATCCTGTTTTCAGGGTCATTAGTCATCGAATATTTCATCGTTGCCCTCGCTCGATGCTTCTCTCTCTGATTCTTTTTCCTTCTTCTCTCTCTTCTTTTTTTTTTTCTTTTTTTTTGTTTTTTTTTTATGTATATATAGATATATAGATATATATGTATAAATATATGAATATATATAGATATATGGATAAATATATATAAGTAGATAGTATCTAGAAGATAGATATATATATATATATAACTTAGACGGATTTTTTCGTTAAGGGAAGAAAAAGGGCCATTCTTAGGTTTAAAATGTTTTTCGTAAAGGAGAGAGGCCCAATTGAAAGTGATGAGAGAAGCCCAATACTGTAAATGTCGAGACGGCCTAATTTGAAAATGTCGAATGAAAGGCATTTAAAATGTCGAGTTATAACTGAGATGAGCCCAAATGAGAAAAAGTCGAGGTCAGAGGAGATGTCGAATGCGTAGAAAATGTCGAAATAGAGAGACCACGATATTTGACGAAACAGTTCAAAAATAATGTCGATATAGTAAATAAATGTCGAGGCTAGAAAATGTCGATATCGCTCTGTTTAAATAAAATGTCGAGAGGCTAGAAAATGTCGATATCGCTCTGTTTAAATAAAATGTCGAGTACCCCGTTTCGAGAAGAAAATGTCGACATAAAATCAAATTAGGGTTAAAAGTCGAGAATTTGGGGAAAATTGTCGACGAACTGAAAACGTTTCAGAAATTCACAGATTTAAATCACGAAGATGTCGAGCGGTTCAAAAACGAAGAAAGTCAGTTTAAAATCAAGGAAAATCACGAGGAATCATGGAAATCGAAGATTAAAATCAAAAAATGAAATCGTAGTTTCTTCAGTTATTTCTTCGCTGTTTCACACCTGCAATCAAGATATTAGTGCTGTAAGGGCAAGATGTAAGGTGTCCCGAGCTTACCAGTTGATGGCGGAAGATCTGTGATTAAGAATATTGAGGGAATTTCTGCGAAGAATTTGAAATGAGGATTCTGTGTTTTTCTTTTTTTTTTTTTTGAGAAGTCGAAGTGAAGAAGATGAAAAATTATCGAGTGATGGTATAATGTCGAGTCGAAGGAGATGTCGAATCAGATTATAAAAAGTCGAATTGTTCTTGGGCTTCCTCAAGGCCCAAAAAAAAGTCGAAAACAATTTAAATGGCCCAATGTCGACACGGAAGAAGTCGAGATGAGTGAAAATGTCGAGTACAAATGTCGAGATAGGCTTGGCAAGCTTACGGTTTGGGCTTTTACTCGAAATGGCCCAATGAGATTTCGAAACTTAGAAGAATAATGCAATTAAGTCTAATAAAGTAGAATGCAAAATAAAATAAAATGCAAATAAAATGTAGAGGAATCATATGACAATGCGAATGTACTGAAAATAGAAAATAATGATGCTCCCCCTAGACATATGCGGTTTTTTTTTTATTATTATTATTATTATAAAGCTAATGCACCCTAAAGCAGTGATGTAAATGTTAACTGATAAATGCTCCCCCTAGAATTATGCAATTATGTTTCTCCCCCTAGACATATGCATAGGCTTTGCAAAATATATAACATGATTACGTCTAGCCTAGCATGTATGTGCCTAGATTAAGAGGTAAGATTCAACATGCCCAACCTAGAGACTAAGAACTGGAATCGTTTCTCATCCAATGCTTTAGTGAAAAGGTCGGCCAGTTGAAGTTCGGTGCTAACAAATTGCATTTCTATGATGCCATTTTCAACATGATTTTTTATGAAGTGATATCGAAGATCAATATGCTTCGTGCGTGAGTGATGGACGGGATTGCATGTAATAGCAATAGCACTTTTAGAGTCACTATAAATAGGAATATTATGTAAATCAAACCCGTAGTCCAAGAGTTGAGTTCGCATCCACAGAATTTGGGAACAGCAACTGGCAGCGGCAACGTATTCTGCTTCAGCTATTGACGTAGACACACAATTCTGTTTCTTGGAGGACCAGCAAATTAATTTGTCACCGAGCAGTTGTGCGCCACCTGATGTACTTTTTCTATCCATGCGACACCCTGCAAAATCTGAGTCAGTGTATCCAATTAATTGAAAACTAGAATTTTTGGGATACCATAGACCAAGATTTGGAGTTCCTTTCAGATAGCGGAGTGTCCTCTTGACGGCAGTCAGGTGTGATTCTTTTGGGTTTGCTTGAAAACGTGCACATAGGCAGGTTGCAAAGACGATATCTGGTCTGCTTGATGTTAGATACAGTAGTGAACCAATGATTCCTCTGTAGTGAGTTTCGTCAATAGGCTTGCCAGAGAGATCTGCATCGAGTTTGCATGCTGTGGACATAGGAGTCGCTATGGAAGTGCAGTTTTCCATCTTGTATTTCTTCAAGAGATCACTTATATACTTAGACTGACTGATAAAAATACCGTCTGGTAGCTGTCTGATCTGTAGTCCTAGAAAGAAATTCATTTCCCCCATCATGCTCATTTCAAAATTGGTGGTCATTAAGTGACTGAATTCCTCGCATAGTTTCACATTCGTGGAGCCAAAGATTATGTCATCAACATAAATTTGAACGAGCAAGATGTCTGAGTTCTGCCTTTTAATGAAGAGCGTGGTATCAATTTGACCTTTGGTGAACCCGGATTCGACTAAGAAGGTGGAAAGAACGTCATACCAAGCTCGTGGTGCTTGTTTAAGGCCATAAAGGGCTTTGTCCAGGCGATACACGTAATGGGGCTTGGTTGAATCTACGAATCCTTCAGGTTGTCCAACATAGACTTCTTCTTTCAGAACTCCGTTTAAGAAGGCTGTCTTGACGTCCATCTGGTAGACAGTAAAGTCCCTATGAGCAGCGTATGCAAGGAATAGGCGAATAGCTTCTATACGAGCGACCGGTGCAAAGGTTTCATCGTAGTCAATGCCTTCTTGCTGATTGTACCCTTTTGCTACCAATCTAGCTTTATTACGGATGACCGTGCCATTTTTCGTCTCTCTTGTTCTTGAAGACCCATTTCGTTCCTATGATCGTTTTTCCTTTGGGTCTTGGAACTAGAGTCCAAACTTTTAAGCGTTCAAACTGGTTGAGCTCATCTTGCATAGCAATAATCCAGTCTGGGTCTGAAAGTGCTTCTGATACTTTTCGTGGTTCGAGTTGACTCATGAAGCACGAGAAATGTTCGTGAACAAAAGAGATGTAATCATTCGGAATGGCGCTTTTCTTCTCACGAGTTGATCTTCGTAGGAGTGGCTGATCCGTGTGAGATTCATGAGTATGATCAGGAATTGTCGCAGCGTTGACTTCAGGAGGTTGATCGTCTGGTGGGGCTAGAGAGTCAACGTTTGTTTCAGTCTGACGTGCTATGATATTTGAAGTGACATCTTGACTTGAGTGAGAGATTTCGTCCTCAGTGGCTATGGCGTTGGGAAGCGTGAGATCTGTTTCTGAGGAAGAGTTATCTTCAATTTCTGATGTTGCTTGTGTTTCACCTTGGGAAATTTCTGTTATCTGAGAAGACACTGGATCTGAAGTTAGATGAAAGTCTTCAAGCAAAAAGTCTAGAGATGCCGAATTTGGATTTGAAGAGGCTGAGTCTCGTGGAACGTTTCCTGATGCATTGGAGGGTGCTTCTAGTGTTGTAGGGAATGTCTCGTCGAACGTGACGTTGGCACTTTCCTTTACAATTTTAGCGTCTTTGAGAAATACTCTAAATGCTTTGGACGTCGAGGAGTATCCAATGAACGTGCCTTCGAGAGCTTTAGGATCAAACTTGCCCCTGTTACTTCGATCATCTGCAATGAAGCATTTGCACCCAAACACTCGAAGAAAGGAAATGTTAGGAGCACGATTATTGATGATCTGATAGGGCGTCTTCTCAAATCTTTTGTGGATTGAAGTGCGGTTCTGAGTGAAGCATGCTAGTGCTTAGTGCTTCAGCCCAGAAGGAGTGTGGAAGATTTGATTGAATTATCATCGTGCGTGCAGCTTCAACAAGAGTTCGATTTTTTCGTTCAACGACTCCGTTTTGTTGTGGAGTTCCTGCAGCTGAGAATTGTTGTGAAATGCCTTGAGATGCATAGAAATTTCTCAAGCGATCGTTTTTGAACTCCGTACCATTATCTGATCGAATGGTGCCAATTCGAGCCTGCAGTAGATTCTGTGTAGTTGTCACGAATGTTTCAATTATTGAGGCGGTCTCATCTTTACTGCGCAAGAATTTTGTCCAAGTGTATCTAGAAAAATCGTCGATGAGGACTAGAACATATTTGCGACCATTGAGACTTTCTGTTCTCATGGGACCGCATAGATCAACGTGAAGTAGTTCTAAAGGTCGAGAAGAGCATGCAACATGTTTGGACTTATGGGAGGCTCTTTTCATTTTACCTAGTTCGCAGGCACTACAGAGATGTTCTTTTGATACGTAAGGTTTGGTAGGCCGACAACTAGTTGCTTAGTGGATAGCTTATTAATGTCCTTAAAATTTAGGTGGGATAGACGATTGTGCCATAGAATGTTTTGATGATGTGAGGCTTTAGAGAGTAGGCAGATATTCGAGGATGGGGTGGTTGTTTTAAGGTCTATCGTATAGAGGTTCGTTTTTCGAGTACCATGGAGGAGATCATTACCGTGACCGTCATTGATGCTGCATTTCCTTGCTTTGAAATTTATTTCGAGCCCTTTGTCGCACAATTGACCAATGCTGAAGAGGTTGTGGCCTAGTCCCTTGACGTATGAGACGTCTTGGATGGTTAGATTTTCGTGATTTAGATCTCCTCGTCCTAAGATTGGGGATGACTCATTATTTCCAAAGCGTACTTTTCCGCCGTACTTTTCGGTGTAGTTGCTCAACAGTTCTTTGTTCCCAGTCATGTGTGTGGAGCAACCTGAATCTAGATACCACACATGACGGACCTGCAATAGGAATGAAATTAGAAACGTTTCGGTACCCATTTGAGAATGGGCACTGTCCATTTCTTAGTAGAAGTTTTAGCAGAACTAGTAACAGGATTAACGTAGGGTGAGTGATGGGAGGATGTAGCGTGATGTTTTTGTTTGGGCACCCAAATCTGCGTAGGTTTAGTTTGATGTGGTGTGAATTTCCTGTTCGAAGATCGATTGATCGTAGGATTGCGTATGGCGTGGACTGGACGAGGTAGGTGCGTTCGAGTAGTAGAACGATGCATTTTATACGCAATAGACTTATTAAAACTAGAAACATCAAATGTCTTAAGAGTCTTTAAAGGAATAAGAGATTCATCATAAGCATAAGTAGTAGGATAAGAAGTCTTGAAAGGAGCTGGATTAGGTTTCGATTTCTGGACCCAGGTCAACGTCGTCTTCTTCGCAGTTAATCTCTTTCCTGTAGTCAAGTTAGGCATGGGATTAGGAGTTAGCTCAAAGGAGGAAGAAGAGTTAACTTCAGATGAATAATCTTTGAGGTTTCTAAGAAGCGAAATTTCATTAAGCATTTTCTCCTTTTCGAACTTGAAGATTTCGATTTGATTCTGATGTTCTTTGGCCTGTATCAAGTTAATGTTCCGAAGTCGTGAGAGTTCGCTTAGAAGGCCTGTTATGTTTTTAGTTTGAGTCCTCTCCATCGTGATTGGCGAGCTTGACTTAGTGAAGAAACGTGAGTCGTTCTTGAGGGAGGTTGCCTTTTCTAGGCGAAAGCGGGAGTTCAGGGCAAGTGCATCATCGTAGGAATAATAGTGATTTGAGGGGGACGCAAACTTTTCAAACAATAACTCGTTTCTTTTGGCTATCTCCTTCCCTTTTATTTCCTTGTGGGGTGATGCATCCATCTTAGGCGTAGCTAGAGGCATTTGTGGGGAGGAACCAGAATCTATAAGGTTTTTGACTTGTTGTTCGAGTGAAGAGATGATAGTCAAAAAGACGTCCTTCTCAACTTGAGAGGCAATTTTTTCATGCTCAAGAGCTGACTGCAAACCATTGATTTCTTTGATAATTGCGGGGATGTATACATTAGATGTATTTGGTTTTGGGGGCTCTACTCCTTCTGGTGGAAATAAAGAGTAGTAGTCATCAGATAAATCAATTTTCCTGGTTTTGTTACTTTTATTCAGTTCCTCGTAGTCAATTGGAATTTCAGCCATGTCCTTTTTATTTCTCTTTTTCTGCTCTAAATCATCAAGTGTAGATGAGCTAGTGAAGGGCATGAGACTGGGCATATTTAAACCTAGGAACCTGAGATCATAAAAGGGAAGGGGTTTCTTTACTGTTGGCTCGGGTTTTGGAACACACCCTAATCCTTCACGGGGATCATAAAATTCTGTGTCTCTAGCGTTATTCAGAAGAAGCATCTTATCTGTTCGTAGTCTACTGTTTAGAAGATCCTCAAGTTTTTTTATTTTTGAATATAGGCGATTTCGTTCCTTAGTTAGAAATTCATATTGTTGGGATATTGTGTTTCGCTCTACCTATCTCTTCTTGAAATCATTTTCCTTTTCGAGGAGTTTTCCTTCTAGATCTCTTATCTTAGTCTCATGTCTGAGGGATGCATCCTGAGCTTGTTCTAGAAACGAGGTTAACCTAGCCTTTCTACTAGTTCGGTTCGCAAGACCTTTTCATTGTTTGCTAGCCTAGATTCTAGTTTTCTTAATGATTGATTTTCACTAGACATGGATGTTAGTCTATCCTGAAGAAGATATAATTGCTCATGCAAGTTAGAGTGAGATTCGTGTACCTCAGTTTCTGACGTTGAGTCGGTTGAGGGAGTGGCTACATTGTTGTGTGCCTCATCTTCAGTGTCAGTTTCAACGTTTGCCATGAGTGCCAAGTTTTCGTCCTCACTTTCAGAGGTATCTTCGAGCCATGATTCCTGTTCTGCCATGAGTGCGACACCACTTTGTTTCTGTTTGAGTAGCTGTGCCTTTTTGGTGTAGTAGTCAACATCTTTTGTTTTAGGCAGAAAGCAGTCTCGAGCAAAGTGTCCTGGTTTGCCGCAGTTGAAGCACTTTTGATCTTTCATGGAAGGCTTAGGTTCACCGTCTTCAGTCTTTCGGTCCCGCTTCTTTGAGGAACTAGTCCTGAGTCGATTTGAGGATCTGTTCTGTGTGTAGGAATTGAAGCGTTTGGTGATCAAGGCCATCTTTTTTGTAATCTCTGCCAGCTCAGGGTCCATATCTGCATTTGTGTTATCATTGTCTTCTTCAGATGAGCTGGAATTCTGCACAGGCTTTGGATTCTTTCTTGATTTTCGATGGCTGATTAGTGCAAGTGTCTCCATGGCGGCCTTTTCCTTTGATGCCTTCTGAATCTCATTTATGTCTTCAACATGCTGGGCGAGGCTGTCGAAGAGACAGTGAATGTCCATCTCTTCTAGATCCTTGTTCTGGCGGATGTTGCTAGCTATTTTCCTCCATTCTGGCTGTAGTGCTGAGAGAAAGCGTATGTTGATCTCCTCACCAGTTCTGGTCACATTTATCTTTCTCATCTCATTCACTAAAGTCAGAAATCGTTGATAGGTCTCGTATAGTTCTTCTCCATCTTTGGCTTTGAATGAGTCATAAGCAGTAAGGATGTTGGATTTCTTTGCCTTGTATCCAGATTCAGTTCGTTGCATCATTTTGCTAATCTCATCCCACATTTCCTTAGCAGTTTGCAAGCTATTGACCTGCATGAAAATGTCATTTGGGATGCTTTGACAGAGATATTTTCTAGCTTGACGGTCTGCACGAGCTTTGAGTTTTTCAGCTTCAGTGTAGGCGGAACGAGCTTTGAGTTCCCTGGTGGCTGGAACAGGTGGTGTATTGTCTGGATTGCCTGGAATAGTAATCCAAAACTGAGCTGGGCCTTCAGTGAGGGATTCGTACATTAGGTCTCCGTTCTCCTTGCTGTCGATGAAGTTCATGAACCTGAGTGTCCATGCTGTGTATTCGTCCCTCTTGAGGATGGGAGGTCTCGCGTCGTTTCCAAGTGAGTAGAGGTCCATTGCTTATAGTGGGTTGGATGTGGATCTTTATCGTGTTGATCAACTAAAATCTTAACTCAAGGAAGGCAAATAGGGTTAGAAAAATATATAAAATAATATACGCATAAAGTTGATTTGAAATCGAAAATATATTGTTGTATATAATTTCTTTTTTTTTATTTTAGATGTCGAAAGGATGTGATACGAATGTCGAGACTTAAATTGATTTCGGATATTACTAAATGTCGAGATTTGAATCCAAGATAGGCAAAACAATAGTAAAATGTCGGGACAAATGTCGAGAAGCAGTTCGAGTAGAATGTCGAAATCAATTTTCGAAGAAGTCGAAATAAATGTCGAATGGGAATACTGTTTAAAATGTCGAAGTAGGTCGAAAGGAATGTCGAGGTCTTTTTGAGAAATCGAGATGAAAAGTCGAGATAAGTATCGAATGGAATAAGGTGCAAGATGTCGGGTCACTTGTTAAAATGTCGAGTTCAAGGATGTCGATATAAGTGTCGAAACAAATGTCGAACTGGATAGGATGTCGAGATCGATATTTAGATAGAAAGTCGAAATAAATGTCGAGCTGAAATTTGCACAAAATGTCGAGATGTTTCGTAAGCTGTCGAGCCAAAATGTCGAATGATATTGCGAGAGAGATGTCAACAACTTCAAAGGTCTTGAAATGTCGACAAGTACAAAAGTCGAGAGCTTCAAATGTCGAGATGGTTGGTTTCGAGTAAATTGTCGAGAGAGATGTCGAAGCGGATGTCGAATCCGTGCTAAATTCCGAGGAAAATGTCGAGTCCCTTGTATTTGAGCAAAATGTCGAGATCAATATCGAGCTGAGCAGAATGTCGAGAAAGATGTCGACACCTTAGGTAGGTCAAAAAACTCGAGATGTTAGAGGGAATCTGTTCACGTCGCCGTCACGATTGGTCCTTTGGCTAAAACGAAGACTTCGATCAATAGAAAAAATAAATTATGCAATCTTCATGAGCCGAGAGATATTCTGAGAAATTGAACGAGAATCGATAGTTAGGATTTCGAGAATAAGATAGGAATAACGAATAATAAGCAAAATCTCGATGAACTCCGACGAGAAAAGATGGAACGAGCGAGCGATTTCAAAGAATCTTCAATGAGTTTGATCCACGAATTCGGCTCTGATACCACTTGTTAGGCCGATTTTATCCAACCTTGTACTGAATCAATGGATTAGTATTACCTGTTACGATGAATTACGGAAGCAATAAAGAAGTAATACCGATAGACGAATTGTAGAGTTGGAACGAAAGAGCGCGCGAGTTCTTCAGAAAAGTCGTCAACTCAAAAATGATTCAGCAACTCTAAACAAAGCATTGTTTAGGGTATTTATACATAAGCCCTAATGGGCTAACGGGCCCAATATTACTAATATATCCACAAGTCGGATATATTTACAATTAAGTCCTAGGGCGTAATTAAATTACAGAACATAGACCAATAATTAAATGAACACAATTAAATTAATCTCTAACAGTTCCTATACTACAAATTTTCAAGTTAGTGTTGAGATCTTGGAATTGAACTCTGTTTAGATGGGTTGGTTTTTGTGCGATTTAATGGAGACGAATGAGTAGTTCTTTAGGATTGGTTGAGCTTATTTGTCTGCGCATCTCCAACTGTTTTTTTTTTTTACCGAAGATTTGGGTAGCTTTGGTACCTTTTTTCTTTTGCGAAGACATGCCTATTATGGTGCTTGCATCCATTGTCCGTCGAGTAAAGATTTGTAGCCTACATAGGTTTTAAAAGCCATCAGTGTTTTGGAGCTTTAAATCTAACTTATAGCAGAAGTTGAAACTTTTAGATGCGCTTTGAGTGAATAGGTTTATGATTTCTTTATGATTTCGATTTTCTATCTTGACTTGGACTTGAAGTATGTTAGTAGACAGTGTCGTGCTATTATGATGCGTCTTTGTTCCTACTGGTTTTATGTCAATGTCACCAGAAGAACTTTTTGGTTGCTTTGTCACTGTAATTATTCCTTACTAACGAGACAACAAGCTTCCGTTTGAAAAAAAAAAATATATATATATATATATATATATAAAGCATCTTTTTTTTTATTATTTCAACAGAGAGTAAACAGAACGCAAAAGCACGAACAAATCAAAGACCAAGAACACACAATGCAAAGGGCAACAAAGTTCAGACATCGAAGATTTTTATTGGCACGAAAAAGGATAGCAGCAGCAGGAGAATAAGAAGCAAAAGCAGACGACAAACGACATACATATCAGTCGTCGTCTTCTTCGGAGATAAGATCCATCACAACGCGCTTAATGCTTCCACCATTCTTCTTCAGCAGCGCCTTGTTCATCTCAGTGTCACGAAATCCCTGCAAAACCACAAGAATCACAGCTCATGCTAATCATCGCTGAATGATGGGATGTATAAGGATCAAGAATAATAATAATAATAATAATAATACGTTCGAAAATCGAAACTTCACCATTTCTACAAGCTCGTCGATGATAGGATCCCAATCAGAGACAGCACAAAGCTCCTCCACCGCTCTTTCCAAGTCGTACCCACTCATCCTCAGAGCCTCCTTATTACGCTCAGCATTGCGGAATCCCATTTGCTTGAGCTCCCACAGAAGTCTTTCTTCCTCGTCATCGTCATCATTGGTAGGTTCTGCTGCTCCAAGCTCTGAAGTTGATATAGGAGGAAGTATGGAAGGTTCTAGAACAGATGACTCAGTGGTCGTCCCGGAAACCATATAGGGCGTCGAGGGCTCGGGCACATTTTGCTTTTCAAACTCTGGCCCAATAGCAGAGGTTGATAGGCCATCGCTAGCCAATGAGGCGATGGGGAGTTTCATCATTTCTTGGTTCTCTTCGGCCAAATAGGAAGTGGCTATTAACTCCACGGTTTTCTCAGTAGGCTCGGTGTGGCTACTATTTTCAGGAATTGGTTCGGCAAAAGTTGAAGCACTGGTGGTTTTGGGGGGTGAGTTCAAGCGCCATGCCAGAAGGGAATCGTCGGATTCTATTGCTTCAAGGGATGCATCGACCTGTATGCAAATTCGTTCAGAAGAAAAGTTTGAGTGCAATATAGGAAAGAACGACAAGGTACATAGATTTAAGAAGGCCCTGATTCAATAACGCAGACCTGAATGGTAACCCACACGCGTTGGCCGAACTTTTGGCCCGAGGGCGAAACTAATCTCCAGTAAGAAATGTAGCGGCCGGGGAGTTTAGGAGCTGTGAAATCAACCGAAACTTGAAGCTCTTGATCTACAGGCAAACCGCCGGGTGGGACCTTTAATGGCAGGAAAACACATTGTTAAGATCATTCGAATCATGGAGAGAAAAAAGCTGAACCATTGGGAGAGATGCTTTATAACAAGGAATGGAATTTGGGAGCAATAAACTTGGTGATCAGTAAATAAGGTCGTAAGTAGGTATTCACAGGTAAGAAATTTAGAAGAGAAGTAGAAGAACGGAGCCGTAGAGATTTAACAACTCACTGCAACTTCGACATAAAATTGATCGCTGAATTGATCCCCTCCGATCCAAAGAAGACGAGTCCCCTCAGGCCACACGGTTGTGCCGTTGTTCTTCATTATCCATGTTCTGGTGAAGGGAGTCGACGGTGCCGTCACAGTGCTGTCCATTAAGCTCACATCTACGACGAAGCGGCTATCCAGCTTGGGCTCGGCTGATTCAGCGATGAAATTATGACTGTAAAGCTGTGGAAACATTGTAGCGTGTAATTCAATCTTAGAGAACAAAAACAATATTAAAGAACACTCTGAAGAAATTAAACAATACCCAGAACAGGAAAATATGATGCTTGCTACAAGGTGAGCAAGAACATTAATACAAAACAATGTGCTTACAGAATCAGACATTTGCTTGAAAGGCATAAGAAGCGGGTTGGCGGGTAGATCCATTTTGATATAGTCAGTTTCATTGCCAATTTGCGAAAAGCAGACTGCGCACAAGTCATAGTCATTCCTCCTGCAAAATTAGAAGCCGATTAGCAGATAAAGAATAGAAGAATAACAGAGAGAAGGAGGTCAACACACTCATGGAGTACAAGTCCATACACTTTTGACTTGTATCTAGGACCAACTATAGGATATAAATCACAGCCATCGCACTGGACAACATGGTGACCGTAGCTTCTCTCAGGTTGGACCACTGGCGATGGCAGTTGTGATGAAGCTGAAGTGCTCCCAAAAGATGCTCCAGAATATAGAGGCACATACATGGGAATGAAAGCTGATCGATTGAAATCAACAGGGGGACGGGACCAAACTGAGCCCGGATAACCATACAACCCAAAAGGGGATACATATCCCATCCTTCCACCATGATAGCCAACCTCCTTCACAGGGTTGGGTTTATCGACATTACCACCCACCATTTCAGGCTGAGTCCCAGATGGAAGAACAGTATACGACCCCGCAAGCTTCCTCACAGGCATATGAGGCTTCTTGAGTTTATCTTCCTTCAGCTTTTCCTTCTTAGACCCGTATTTCCCGCAGTCAGGGAAAGCTGGTGGAACCACAGAGGATTCAGGTGCTTTGCCATACGAAGTACCCATAGAGTCGGCGACAGCTTTCGCCTTCTCTTTTCCCTTTGCCGCCTCGGTTGGAAGTTTGCACACGTTCTCATCCTTTCTCAGTGGCTTCTCTTCCTCACCATTCATAGGGTTCAACCCAGACTTGCCTGAGGAAGTAGCCACACCATTACTAGAGCTGCCATTCTTCACTGCAGCTAGAGAGTCTGAAGGCGGTCTAAAGGATACGCCCAATTTGGCAAATTCATTGACAGCCTCAGTAGCAATAGGAGCAGCAACTCCTGGCGATTTAGATGTCAAAACAGAGTACAGAAGATCGATTCCTTTGCCCGCTGCATCTGGTGTAGCCTTCTTCACTTCAGCATTAGAATCCTTCAGATTCTGAAGAGGCACTTTCTTCCTAGATGATTTCGATTGGGTAGTAGAAGATCGACTTGAAGCGTTAGAGATCTTCGAATCTTTCTCAGACTTCAACTTCACCGAGATCCTAACGGGATTCAAACTCTGCCTCACCACGTCGCGGAGATCATCATCGTCAACAAGACCCACGATATCACAGTCCTCGTCGACGTACGTCAACATCAGCTCAACGTCGTGCGTAAAACCGAAGAGGTAATTGATCTTCTCTCTCAGTCCATTCATACCGAGATCAATTTCGCCGTCAACGATCCTTGCGTTGAATCGCCTGAGGTCAACCCCGTACAAGACCTGCACATATAATTTTGCATGCCACAAAATTGAAACCCAATAATTGAAAACAAAAGGATAGCAAACAGAAAGTATTTCACCAAAGACAAATTCCCAACATACGATCGGGAAAAAAAAAAAGGAAAAACGGCATGGACATCAAATTAGAAACCAAAACAGATGTATACGCACAAAAGAGAACAATACTATATCACGTACCTTGAAAACGACATTATAAGAAGAGTCCATAGGTTACAGACTCGAAATCGCGTCGCAGGTAAGCCGCTAAACACAAAAGCCCTGTACACAAAAGAAACACACGTGAAATAAAATCCGTTAAGCCAAACGTTCCATGATCATCGAATTAAAAAGGAAAGAGTGATTAGTCTACCGATTCTTTAGCAAACGAATCGCAATTTGCTTATATTATTTCACAATTATCCAAAGTATAAATACAGAGAAAGGAAGAGCTAGTCTACCGAAATCTGCAGACAATCCGCGTATCCGTCAGCCGCGAAAAACTCTCAACAGAAATTGAAATAAAGAGTAAATTGAGCAAAAGAACTCGAAGTAAGCGCAGAAAAATGACTACTTTATATAAATAGTGATACGTACTAATCTACATATTAATAATCGTATGTGTATGTTTCTTACTCAAAAAGAAAACTCTTGGGAGACCAAGTAAACAGAACAGAATACCAATCGATTTGATAATTATTACATTCACACTATTTAGACGTGTATTCAGCTTTAGCAATTACGTCAAATTCATGCATCATGGTTGCCGAGGAAACTAAGTATATATATTATTATTAAATATATATAATAAAAAATGATAAACATAAATCTGTGTCGTCGACGTTTAAATTTTTCTATTGCATCGCAACGCCGTTCGCTTTTAAGTTTGTTGGGCCTATTTTTTGGTTGGACACACACGGGCTTAAGCCCACCAAAGATAAGGTCTGTGTTAGTACGAGGGATGGAAATAGCAATCCTAGTCCATATCTAATGGTAATACAATATTTTGTTTGCAACATTTTTGTAGACTTTCCAAGGCGTAGTGTATGGATGGTCATATTAGTTGATTAAGAAAGCTAGTGATAGATATGAGCCTCAACACCATCATCACGCGAAACAATACTGAGAGGCCTAAACAGGACATATCAATCGAGTGACGATGAGTAAGCGACAATGATGTCGTATTGGAACAACTTAAAATCAAATTGGTGGTATATAAAGTTACCTCTTATTAATAGATTATGAAAGCTTTGATATGTCAAGTGGTAAAAAAGAGTGAGGATGAGAATAAGAAATTGCATTCAACTCCATCATCTCGATTTCCAGCCACGTCATACGACCAAAAATGTCCAAATCGAGGACAACTATGTTTATGTACCCCCCTCTCTTACCTCTCCACTTGTCCACTTATTCTACAAGTTGGACAACCATTTAAGCACCATGAAATCTTTTCGATAAACGTTATATTCCCGACCATCCACCCCTTTTATTGTTTTCTTAGGTCGATTTTGTATTGATTTTAGTAAAATTTAATAGGTATTTTATAAACCAGTTTATAAGGAGTATAATTTTTCAAAGAGAAAATTAAAGGTCCTTTATTATGGTGGCGCGTTCCACAAAGTCAATCGAGGCCAATGCGTCCTTTGCCGCCCTGCAATTATGAAATCAAACTTTTGAATTAATAGAGCAATAAAAAAAAATAATAAATGCAGAAGTTAAAGTAAAGAAAAATAGAGTTCTCTGCGTGGAGGGCACGCAAACAACGGCGTATTGACAAACGCCGCAATAAAATACGGTGACTCACCAACGACGACATAGCTCAAGGAAAAATAATTGCAAGAGAATCAAGGAAAAAGGCTGGAAAAGAAAAGGAAAATAAAAAATAAAAGAATCGACTCAGTATAGGAAAGAAACAATACATCCACAACGCACTGCGAAAAAACGAAAGGCGTTGGGAATTTTGTTTTTTTTTTTTGTTCTGTTCTTTGCCTTGGAAAATATTTTTCTCCCGGTGGAAATTCATTGTAATATCTATCGTCTTCCTTCCGTATATTCGTTGAAAAAAAGGAGAGAAAAATAAGAAAGTCCAAAATCAAAATTCGCTGTCGTCGTCGTCATCATCAGCTCGCTCGCGGAGCACAGCGGTAGTAAATCATCGGATTCCTCTCCTCCACGACACGGCATCTAATCGGATATCCTACCACCGGCAAGCCGCGGAGTTTAGAATCCCCAAAGCGGCGCGTCGGTTTCACGCGCGGCCTAGGGAAGTCGAAGCACGACATCGGAGACGAAGGAGGCGAAGCCTTCTTCTCCTTAATCGCCTCGACCGTGAAGAGCACGGCTCTAATTTTCCCGTGGAGCAACGAAGCTCTATCGTACTCTTCGATCAGATTTCTGAGATCCTCGTCCGATTTGATCGTTATCAGCACGTCTAAATCCTCTTGAGGCAACTTACACTTCAAAACCGTGGATAATCCACACGATTCAGCAAACTTCACCATCAACTCTGCTACGAAAACGCAAAAATCAGAGAAGAGGAAAAAAACATAGACAAGGCGTGAAATGAAAGCCTAATCGAAAAAAAAAGAAAAAGAGCGGCGCTATCGACCTGAGTAAGTGATTGATCGATCGACGGATAGAACGCGGGTGAAACCGCCGACGTAAACGAGCTTGCCGTCGATTGGCCGGGGAACGATTCTGCCGCCGTAACTGTAGAGGAACTTGATATTTTGCGTGCGTTTCGAGCTCTCGTTAACGGTTTGAGTCATGCTAGAGAAGAAGAGGTACGTTTGCTTTTGTTGTAGTGAGAGAACAGAAAAAGCGAAGGCGAATTAGAGAGAGAAGATGCTTTAAAGAGCAGCTGCTTTGGCACCTTCACGAAACAGAGGAAATGAGAATTGGGTTAATTTATAGGCGCCGAAGGCTTTGGGGGCGAAATCGTAATTACCGAATTAAATAAATTAATTTCAAATGTCAGATGAAATGAACTTTCTCAAGGAATTGAGAATTCCAACATAAGATTATATTCGAATATTCGTTTCTTTGGCTATTTCTTCACTCAACGTTAGGCCGCGTTTGGCTAGCGTTTTCTGAAAGACTAAGTAACGCTACTAACAAATAATTAGTCAATAGCGTTTTTCATTGAATTCATATAGGCAATTTGGACAACTAATATGCATTATTTGGACAAATTTCCCCGTAAAGTGTCGTACTTTATTTCGCCTCCTATGTACATCTCTTTTCTTACACTACTATAAAAGGAAATCGATCTTTAATACCACACTAAATCATATTGAGGAAATCACGTGTCATACAATTAATACGCTAACTTATATATACTAATTTTATGATTTAATAGTTATAGTAATGGCATGCTATTGACTTGTTTGGACAACTAATGATATGGTCATTTTAGTACATTATTAAAATTTAATTGCCGATATACATGGATCTTTAAGTAGTTATAGTAAAGTATAGGGAGCAAACAATAATTTACCCGAATGAGCTTCCTCCACAAATTTAGAATGATGATTCATCAATGCCTAGGATGGGTCCCACTGCTGAAAGTGGCGCTAAACAAGGTAATGAGGACTGATGTGTTACAAGCGTACAGCTAACTTTATTGAGATTGGGCCCACATGACAACTCAATGACGTGTAATGCCTTCGTTGGTCCCACTAATTATCAATAGTTGTCTTTTAACTGATTTTCAAACCTTTTCCCCGTTGAAAATGGAGTTCTCGGTATTTTCCTCTTTGTAATATGAAACACAGGAAGATTACATCATGAAAGATTTGAAGTCCATGTTCAACTAATGGGGCTGAGTTTACAAGTTGAACAACATGCGAGAAAATTCAATTCAACCTCCCATTTAATAGGTTTTGATCCTTCTCAATGGAAAAAGTCAGAGATTTGAAGAACGTATGAATGTCTATTTATTTATTAATAAGACAGAGACACCCTACGAATAGTTGGACTAATCCCCGCAAAAAACCGCAATTCATTTTCCGAAAACAAAAATTGCGCTCCATAGCTGATATTGAAGTTAATCACTTGATAAACTATATTGTAGTTTTACACCAATGATTCGGCAGTACAAAGTTTCTTCCAATAGATGGATCATTCATTCCCCTTTTACATCTAACTTTGAACATGATTGATTCAAATAATGAACACAACCTATTTTCTACAAAGTGCTTCAATAATTACATATAGAATAATATAAGCAGACGGCTAAGCATATCCTTTGTATATCTTGAAATCAAATCCACGTTAGCATCATTGAATTTTTTATTGTGGTCAGAATGGCGTTTCATATCCTTTGTATATCTCAGTATTTTTCTTTTATTCACAGTCAACCAACACTGTGGAGAGAACCACCATTATTACCATTCTTTCTCAGCATCTCAAAGCCTACGCAGACAAAGAGAAGGAAAGCAAAACAAACAAAAAACAAAAAGCCATGCCACCTCGACTACTGCTGGCCCTTCTCTTATTGGTCCACGTCAGCACCACGCCGTCGTGGTCGCTCGACTTCATCTTCAACTCCTTCAACTCCACCGGCCGGAGCCTCCTCACCCTCACCGACGACGCCAGGATCGAGCCGCCGGTCATCCGCCTCACCAACGACTCGAACCAGTTCTCCCTCGGCCGCGCGTTCTACCCAACCGCCGTACCGTTCAAGAACTCCACCGCCCTGACGGCGTCGTTTTCCACCCAGTTCGTCTTCTCCGTCCTCCCCGAGATCTCCACCAGCCCAGGCTTCGGCCTCGCCTTCGTCATGTCCGCCGCGATTTCTCCCCCCAACGCCCTCGCAGGTTAGTGCAATCGAATTATCCGTTTCTGAAACTCTTCGATTGAATCAACTTTAGTTTAAAATCGATTTCTCATCTCCATCCTTTCTTCAGGTCAGTACTTGGGGCTTTTCTCCACGAACATATCGGTGGGCCCACTAATCGCAATCGAGTTCGACATGGGTCGTAACCAAGAGTTCAACGACCCCGACGGAAACCACGTCGGCGTGGATCTCAACAGCCCACTCTCGGCGGCGACGCAATCCGCCGGCTATTACAGCACCAACGGAACCTTCATCGCCGTCGACATGAGAAACGGTCAGAACATCCACGTATGGATAGACTTCAACGGCCCAGAAACCGAAGTCAACGTAACCCTAGCCCCCGCCGGCCTGACCCGACCCGCTCGGACCCTCTTATCCTACAAAGATCCGGCGATGGCGAACTACTCATCCGCAGAAATGTTCGTAGGATTCTCAGCGTCAAAAACAGAGTGGGTCGAAGCCCAAAGGATCTTAGCCTGGAGCTTCAACGACGCCGGCCAAGCAAGAGACTTAAACACCACGAACCTACCCATCTTCACGGCCAACAACGCCTCGCCGCCGGCCTTATCCGGCGGCGCAGTCGCCG
This sequence comes from Craterostigma plantagineum, assembly GCA_027422505.1. NCBI lineage: Eukaryota > Viridiplantae > Streptophyta > Magnoliopsida > Lamiales > Linderniaceae > Craterostigma > Craterostigma plantagineum. The sequence goes on from JAPQWV010000035.1 coordinate 2,270,644, forward strand.
GAATAGTGGTCGGCGCGGTTCTAGCCCTCCTCCCAGTTTCCTTCTTCGCCTATTGGCTCTGGCGTAGGAAAAGAAAAGGGCTAAAAGAAAACGACGACGAAATCGAAGACTGGGAAATGGAATACTGGCCTCACAGGTACTCCTACGAAGAGCTAACCGCCGCCACCAACGGGTTCGGGCCCGACGAGCTGCTGGGCGCGGGCGGGTTCGGGAAGGTCTACAAAGGAACCCTCGAAAACGGCTCGGAAATCGCAGTCAAGTGCGTTAGCCACGACTCGAAGCAAGGCTTAAGGGAATTCATGGCCGAAATCTCGAGCATAGGCCGTCTACAGCACAAGAACTTGGTACAAATCCGAGGCTGGTGCAGAAAATCCAACGAGCTAATGCTCGTCTACGACTACATGCCAAACGGAAGCCTAAACAATTGGATCTTCAACAGCCCCAAAACTCTAATGGGCTGGGCGGCTCGAAAACGGGTCCTAGTCGACGTAGCCGAGGGGCTCAACTACCTTCACCACGGCTGGGACCAAGTTGTCGTCCACCGAGACATAAAGTCGAGCAACATACTCCTCGACTCAGACATGCGGGCCCGCCTGGGCGACTTTGGGCTGGCCAAGCTTTACACGCAGGGCGAGGCACCGAAGACGACTAGGGTCGTGGGCACGCTTGGGTACTTAGCGCCCGAGGTTGCAACGTTAGCTGCGCCTACCGAGGCAAGCGACGTGTACAGCTTCGGAGTCGTGGTGCTCGAGGTGGTCTGCGGGCGTAGGCCCATTGAGGTGAACGCTGTTAGGGAGGACGACGAGGTTTTGATCGACCTCGTGAGGAGGAAGTACTTGGAAGGGAAGTTGGTCGAGGTTGTCGATGGGAGGATCGAGGGCGAGTATGAGGTCGGGGAAATTGAGATGGTTTTGAAGTTGGGGTTGGCGTGTTGTCATCCCGACCCTTTGCGCAGGCCCGGGATGAAGGATGTCGTTGAGGTGTTGGTCGGCGAGGGGAGTGCGATCGTTCCTAAGGATTTGTTGTCGGGAGTGTCGCCCGGGGGAGGGGACGATGGAGGAGGAGGCAAGGCATTTGGGATTTGAAATCTCGGGTGTGTGTAGTCGATTTTTTTTTTTTTCGTAGAGGTGCTCGAATTGGATCGGTGATTGATTTATTGTCTTCATCGTAGGCCTAGTTGGTTACTTCCAATTGCGCAGAGGAGGTTTTTTTTATATAGAAATCGGAGTACTGTGTTGAGCTCGATTTTATCATTTCGCGTGGAATGTGATAATTTCGTCGGAGGGTTTTCTGTGGGAATTTTGCGCTCGACGCGGTTATTTACGTCTTTTATAGATATACAATTTGGAAGGCGCTATTTGTGTATGTTGAGTTTTGGACCGTAAACGAAGATGCCTCTTGACGTTTGGATGGTTGTGTATTAGATTCGATTTTTTTTTTTTCGCGCTAGATTTGCGATTGGCGCACCGTGTAGATGTGATTATATACTCTTTTTTTTGGCTTGGTTTGATATTTTTCGTCGGAGGATTTGTGTGAGAATCTTACGCTCGACGCGGTTATTACATCTTAGCGAGGCGCTAACTTTTTCATATATATATAGAGTTTAGAGCGTCAAATTCAGCGAGTGAAAATTGAAGCAAGGCTTGTTTCCTGGGAGTGAGTCCGTCCGTAAATCTGCAAGCCGAGCAAACCGATTCTTTCATCGGCTCGGGCCCACAAACTAAAACTCCGATATGTGATTCGCTGGCCTCAGTTGCGCAGTCGGACAAAATATCTGTCAAGGCGAGAAAAAAAAAGGAACAACGTTAACAAATTTTCCGCCGAAATAAAAGACAGCGAGAAACGCCAATTTTACCTCAAACATCTGGCATGTTAATACCTCATTCTATTGGATTTATCTTCTTCACTTGGCAAGATAAAAAAATATGCCAATCATGTAAATTTACAGTTCTAACCCGACTGAAATAAATATATGTCGTCTCTTTCCTGTATTACTTCGCTATCTCTGTTTATTTCACCACAATTGCTTACCCAACTGCGCTTGATGAATGCAAGAACACAAATGCAGCAAAGGTCGTGAATGAATATGATTCCATAGCAAGAAAAATGCACGTAATTCAATCAAAGCATATCTCAATAACATCACCAAGTTTTTATCTGGGTATATAACTAGTGACACTTCAATTCCATGATTGTAAATTTACAAGACGATCAACTCAACAGAAAATACAAACAAACGTACAATCTGAAATTTTCTTTCTTTTTTGCAAATACGCACAATATAAATCATTCCATATGCTTTCAGCTAACAAAAGAAGTAATACACTAAAGTAGGGGTGTTCAAAAGTCGGGTTAACCGAATTACCGAACCGAAAACCGAAAATTCGGTATGAACCGAACCGAACCGATTAAAAATAAAAAAACAGAAAATTTCGGTTCGGTAATTCGGTTAACCGAATAAAAACCGAAAAACCGAAATGTAATATATTAATTAATATATATTTAATAAATTAATTAATATATATATAAATTAATTAGTATTTATATTTATAATATGTAATAAATTAATTAATATATACAAATTAATTAATATATATAGAAATATTTTTTCCCCGAAATTTATTTATTTTTTAAATTCGGTTTTTCGGTTAAAAACCGAACCGAACCGAAAAATTCGGTTTTAACCGAAACGATTAAATTCGGTTCGGTTTTCGGTTCTTGAAATGGAAAACCGAAATTTTCGGTAACCGTTTGCCGGTTCGGTTCGGTTTTTACCGAATGAACACCCCTACACTAAAGGCAAACATTAGATTTGGATGCAGTCCGCTTCTTCCCTGCTATTTTCACACAAACAAGTGAGTTTGAGGATTTTGAAAATTAGATGAAGTGGAAATCGTTAAATTCAACACACGCAAACATCTTGTAGTGCACAGATCGAAGGCGGATAATATCACCTCCTGTAATGGCGTCCACCGTTATGAAATCGGAAATGGATTAGAGAACTTGGGTCGATCACGGCGTCGTCTGGTCTGAATATGAGGATTGGAATTTCAGAACAAATGAGGGTGTATTGGTCATTTCATATTTAGTAGCACCCGTTGAGTTTATAATCTTGCCAAACCACATTGGATAAACTATCTTGGATATGATGGTTAATAATAACGGGCTTATATTTATGTCGGACTTCACCCATAGTCGCATTATTACAAATGAACAACATTATGATGGATAATATTGGCCTTGTCCGTTATATCCAAGCAAGTAAACGGACCCATTCTGGGACTGATAAATATTAGATGATGCTTTTGAGATGGATTGAGTTAGAGGATATTTATAGGTCGTATTAGGATCCTTTCAAATTTTCCATGTTAATTAATCTCTTCTATAAAAGATATGATTACTTATCAATACAGAACATAATTGTGTATCAAATGCAAATTTCAACTAGTACTGGAAGACTACTTAGAGCAACTCCAATAGTACTGCAAAACGTAAAAGCAAAAGCAAAATGCAGTAAAACTGTTCCAACGGTACTGCAAATGCAAACGCAAAATGCGTTTAATCAAAATACTCACTATCGCGTCGATATACTTCCTTCGGCGCCTTGACACCAACATATTTGGCCACGGTAGCTCTCAACTCATTGATATTTCGCTAATGGAAAACTGTTGGGCTCTCGTCGGGCAGCTTCGTGGTAATTTCTTTCATCAGAGCTGCAGCCACAAGTAGATTACGAAACACAACGTCCGCTTTAAGAATCATTCATTGCAAATACGGGTCTTCTTCTTTAACGGGGAAATGCATTTATCTATTTTTCTGATGTATTGCTTCTCGATCTGAGGACTACGTTGGAGGGCCTCGGCCTCGGCCTCATGCGCTGGTGAGGCTGGATGCAGTGGCGCAGGATCAAGTGCTAGTAGAGCTGGCTACGGCTCGGGCACTAGTGGAGCCGGATCAAGTGATAATAGAGATGGTTGCTGCTCAGGTGCCAGTGGTGCGGTCTGCGGCTCGAGCACCAGTGGAGCTGGCTCAAGTGCCAGTAAGAGCTGCATGCGGCTCGGGCGCCAGTGGGGCACGTTCAAGTGCCAGTAGAGCTGGTCGCGGCTGAGGCGCCAGTGGAGCTGTCTGCTGCTCGTGTGCCAGTGGAGGGATACACCAATCCGAAACTTAATGATCTGCTTAAATATATTACAAATCAAAATTAAAAGAATATTGTGGTTAATTTGCAATGTAGTAAAATATAGGGGTGATATTGAAAAGTTGTCAAAATTTGGTATGAAAGGGAATACATAAATCTTCTTTTGCGTTTGCGTTTGCAGTTGACTGTTAGAGAACAATCTACAAACTATGGTGGTTACTGCAAACTATGATTATTACTCCAACAGTTAACCGCAAACGCACTTTGTAGTAACAGGCACATTTTGCAGTAAGTGATGGTGGGTCGTCGGAGATATAGGTGGCGAAGTGGTGGCGCCGGTTGGGGCACGTGGCTTGGACATCGTAGTAGGAAGAAAGGAAGTGGTGGTGCACGTGTGGGAGTACGTTGTACAGTAACAACTATATATATAAATAAAAATAGTCGTAGAGTATAGGAGATTAATTATAGTAAGAGCTAAATACTCAAAATAATACTAAATCTTCTAATCCAAGAACTTAACCAAATATAGTAAAAATTTGGCAAAAATTACGCTAGGAAAAAGACTGATTACGATGACCTCAAATGAACCAGGTCGTATACTATTCTATTCTTAATATGATCGTATCGACTATAATATAGTTATTCATAAAATTAATATAAAACTAAATATGAGACCAAAATAGAGTGACCAAACAAAATAGATGACTACCTTATGAAAACCCATTAAAATCGTGTATCTTATATATCTTTCAGAAATGTAAGTGTTGTCTCGTATACAATACAAATTTAACAAATAGAAAATAAATATAAAATATTGAAAACTATCCACTGTCATACATAAGCATCATAATTTTATCCAATATCTTAAATAAAATTTATTTATTTTATTAACGAATAATTATAGATTGTTGAGTTAAAAAACTAGTTTATTTATACATAAAAGGGTAGGGTCATATGAATATATATGCAAACGCAAACGCGAAAGAATATTATTGTAATATTCTCTTTGATACCAACTTTTGTAACTTTTTAGTATCACCCATATATTTAATTACTCTACAAATTAACCACAATATTCTTTTAATTTTAACTAACAAAATATTAAGCAAATCACTATTGGTCAAAAACAATATTATGTTATATATTTGTGGTCAAACAATATATAGTTATACATAAAGGCCTTATTTGCAATTTCAAAACATAAAACGCATTTTTGCGTTCCAACGCAATTTGCGTTCGAAACATGAGAGAATAACAAAAACGCATTTTGCGTTTACGTTTGCAGTACTGTTAGAGCAGTTTTACTGCATTTTTGCCTTCTGTTTGATTTTGTAGTACTATTGGAGATGGTCTTACTACAAAATGTGGATGTTACTGCAAAATGTATTTGCGTTTTGTAGTACTATTGGAGATGGTCATACCCTCTGCATTTGGCGGCCGGCCGCAGATGCCTACTATTGCCATGTTATTTAAAACTTGGTGGTTCTTATTATACAGCGTGTGACAATGAATATCTAAATTTTGTTAGATTTTTTCCGATGATTGAAGAGCTTGTGTTTTGCTTATTATGGAATGACCATGTACAAGTTTATTCAATCGCAAAATTCCTACGTATCTATAAAAAGGTATGAAGTTGAGCTAAAATTATAGTTTTCTTTACAACCATGTAGTTCTTTTTAATCTCTATAGCTGTTTGTCTTATTTCGTATTTGATCTTTTTAGTCCTCCAAACTGATTTTCTTATTGAAAATCTCAATCCAAATGTACCAGATTTCATATGATGTGTTCCCCAGTTTTCAATTCCAAAACAGAAATCATCTGTTACTGTTCTAACCATCTCAAATTATGGAATGTCGTTTACGTGTCGGATGTTCAGGTAAGTAGTTTTTTTCCACAGTTTACGTGCAGCATTAAGTTTTTTATTTTTATTTTTTTCTTGTAGAACTCCACAGCTCCCACCTCAAACTCTAACGGTGCAGAAGAAACCACCTTTTAATTTCCTTGCGCTGGTGCTGCAGTGGCCTAACCGATACTGCCAAGAGCGCAACTATGTTAGAAAACAACATTCCATAATTTGAAAATTCTCATTTCCAAATCAATATTTTGGATAAACGAAGCATATCCAAGTCGAGGACAATCGATTGTAAACTGACCGGTTGTATCAAAACATACTATTATTTCGTGGAAAATCCCATTTCCAGTGCACCATTAGAGCGTAAAATTCAGCGAGTGAAAATTGAAGCGAGGCTTGTTTCCCGGGATTGAGTCCGTAAATCTGCAAGCCGAGCTAACCGATTGTTTCATCGACTCGGGCCCACAAACTAAAACTCCGATATCAGATTCGCCGGCCTCAAGTGCGCAATCGGACAAAATATCTGTCAAGGCGAGAAAAAAAAAGGAACGACTTTAAAAATGTTGAAGTTTTCTGCCGAAATAAATGACGGCGGGAAACGCCATTTTTACCTCGAAAGTTTGGCCTCGCTCCAAAGTGGATCTTATGCACGTCGAGATTATTTCCGAATTCAAGCTTACGTAGTTTAAAGGCACGGCCTTTTTCGTTGGAAAATGACTCGAGCGCTATTTGCATTTTCCTTCTTCGCCTTAGCACAGAGGCGATTACGCCGGCGAAAAACAGAGATACGGCGAAAGAACAGATGAAGATAAGATCGACGAGCGAAGATGGAGTCGTCTTTTGCTTCGAATTTGGGACGAAGAAATGGGTGAGGAAGACGAGGGAGATGAGGAACGCAATCGAAGAAGATATAATGATCAAAGCCATCCATTTAAGATCTTCAGATCCATACGTAGCATAAGAAATGCCGGAAGCTTCGAAGTATGAAGTTTCTATATTAGGCATTTCGTCGAGCACTTGGCGGAGATTTCTTCCTCTCTTTTTCTCACGAGTGACGAACACCGTTAGATTCAATTGCGACAGCTGAGGGAGAATTCGGTCGATTAAAGAAACGTCGTTGGAATTCTTCACGCAGTATATCAGCCGTATCTTACGCCTATCTCCGCCATCTCCTCCGCCGTCGGCGTAGATTTCGCGGAGCATGCTTATGAACGGAGTTATCCCAATTCCTCCGGCGACTAGAAGCAATTCGTCGTACCTTCCGAAGAAGTCAGGCGAGGCGGGCCCGTATGGGCCCTCTACGGCGACGCGGACGCGCCTCCGTTGGCCCGATTCGGAATCTCCGACGGAGATCTCTTCGTACAGAGCCTGCGTCCACCGTCCTTCCCTTTTCACCACCACCGAGATCGTATCTTCGTCGGCGGCCGAGCTCGACGTTACGCTGAACGGATGCCATTCGAGCCTCGAAACGCTCGGCACTTTCAGGAAAACCACGCTCGTCGGAGAATATCTCAGCCCTGAAAAAAAATCGCAGCCGAAGAACGTCACTACATTACCTCCGCCGCCCGACGACGACGGTGATGAATAACAAAGTGAAACGTACTCGGATCTTTAGGCAGGGTGAGCTCCACGGCGTCGCAGGGGAAAACCCTGGCGGCGAGCACGCAAGTCTCCGGCGAAGATTGTACTATACGAAGAAGCTTATCCACCGCAAAGAGGAAAATCCCAGGAAACACCATGTAAAAATGGCGGTCACCTCCATGGAACAAGAAGAAGGCGAAGAAGGCTACGTAGAGATGGTGCGTGTAATAAAAAAGCTCGAATCTTTTCCTCCTAATCTGAGGAAGTGATGCGACCCAAATCACCAAAGCTATCACAAGTGCGATTTCTCCGGCGAGGTATATCCTTCCCTTTCTCTGCCACTTCCATATCTGCTTTTTCATTACATCAGGGAGGTTAGTTAATCAACCAATCTTAAGAATTATTCATATGGAGAAAAAAAAAACTCATTCTTGGTTTAGAACTAACCTCGTCTTGGATTCTATGCTTGAGACCCCAAATAAAAAGCGTGCCCGCCCCGTGTATAGTCGAAAGGACAACCATGGCTGTCCCAAGCCAGACATGGTACCTCACTGAAGCTTCGAATTGGACATTGATCAGTCGAAAAATGGACATGTTTCTTAGTATGGGAAGGAGAAGCAAAGCTAGGCAAGCTTCTGCTAATAAACCGCTGCGTGTTGAAACTTTGTATGCTTTGTATTCCCATCTGTTAAGAATTTTAGGAAGTTAAAGAAACACGGAAGCCATGCTTCTACATTGTGATCACTATCTGTACTTACGGTTTCAGTTTGAGCGATTTTACTGGGGTCATTTTCTCGAAGTCTTTGGAGATGCGAACGTAGAATGTCCACGCGAGAAAGACGAGGAAAAGGGAAGATGCGAGGATTTGCGCTCCGTTCAAAATGCCGATTCTTTTGGTGATGATGAGTGGGCTGCTGATGAAATCGGTAACGGTTCTTCTTCCCTTCCTGCGAGAAAAATATGGTGTAAAATCTCGAAACTCGATTTATATGTTATGGATTTTTTACCTTTCCGTGGGCTGTTTTCGTAGAAGATCCATGTAGAAGAAACCTATTGCAGCTAAAGCGATAACTGGGAAGGTGTAGACAGCGTAGTCCAGGCCTGTTTCAGGACATGATAACTGAAGTAACTGAGTTAACCGTTGTAGGAGTAACTAACTAAATTTTTAGTTCCATAACTTTTACGCAATTTGATTTTAGTCCTCTAACTTGTTCCAATCTAAAAATAGTCTTGTAAATTTCCATGAACTTCGATTTCGTCCTGTAACTTAACTTGTCCTCGTCAAAAAACTAATCACGTATGTTTACATAATTTATCATACGCATGATTGCCTCGTCAGGAGCGTTAATTACAAAAATGAAAATGCCAAGCTTATTTTTAAAGGTTCACCAAATAATTACAAAAATGATTATTTTATGATAACTTTTTCAAACATGCTCGACTAGATTAGTATAGGGACAAATTATTATATGAAACTTATAAGCATTAAAAAATTCGTCACACCTAATACATAGTAGGCTAGTTTTACTTTTAGATCTGAACATGAAAAAAACGAATATCGTGGAAGTTGTAGGACTAAAATATTAACTACTCCGACATGTATTGTATAAAGAAGTATCCATGACAAGAATCTCGAGAAAAAAATAATTCAAGAAAAACTGACCATTGTAGCCGAAGATCGAAGCCGACGCCTTTTCCTCGGCAACCTTCCACTTATCGGTCCAAAACTCGGTCGGCTTAAGGACCCAAATAGATATCCATCCAAAAAAGATCAATAACAAAACAAATTTGAGGAAGAAGATGATGATGGGCATTCTTAAGCTCATATGTTTCAGCTGTGAAAATGAATATTATGATAATCAGAGGCTAAAAGAAAAAGGTAAAAATGCAAGTGGGCATGATGACACTATAGAGAACGAAGGTGCCTGTTATATAGAAGTAGCAGTCGTCGGAGAATGAAAATTTACTATTATTGATTACGATATGTGACGCATGCGTGACGCAAGTATATTATTTCTTGGAAGGTAGCTGCAGCATTATCCGAGACTATTGGCTGAACTGAATATCATGGTAAGTGGATTTATGGTCCATTCCACTTCGCCTAGTAATCTCTTATTTCTGCAAGATTTGATAGATAAAAGATATTTGATTTAACACGTTTCAATCAACAAGCAAATATCTCTTACATAGATGTTTAGCGAAACTAGATAGTTTTTTGTGCTTTGGTTAGGGAAAAAAAGGGACGTAAGGTATCCCTCGTACATGAGTAGGGTCGTATTCTTTATTTTAAGCACATCAATGGAAACGTAATTTGTATTAATAATTAATTCTATGAAATTTCCTTTATGAAAGTTACGGTTATAGGCTAGAATTACTTTGTTCTATAAAACCTTCGTTGCACGGGTGATTTTTCTTCTTGTTTTGTAGTTTTTCACGTTAAATTTGTCCTAATTTTTAATATTAGTTTTCTTTAGTAGGGGTGGTCTTTAGACCATGTAATCCGAGGCTAACTTTACAGTCAAAGAGAATATTACCAAATATTTTATTTTTTTTTTCGGAGGAATTTACCAAATATTTTATTGGAATAGCGACAACTAAAGAGTTTTTAGATCTTAGGAACATTAGCCATAATAACCTTTTACCTTAACCATGCTATGCCAACAAGAGGTAACTTAGAAGAATCTCCTTACAATCTTCATTCTTTTTGTAATAACCATACATGCATGTACATGTCACCTTTAGTTTAGACCTTGCTTCTGATAGAGACAAGTCAAGCAAAAGTTGAAGATAAAAACCAATAAATCGCACTCACAAAGCATATCGTTTTCCTAACAAGATTATGGTATGGGCGGAAAAGTTAGAAGCACTTTGCTGCAACCATAGTCTAAGTAGCTTGTGAGCTTACGCTTTATCACATCATAGGGGTCGTTTGATATCCACGTTAGTGGATTACATGTGTATAAGTTATTTATTTGTGTATGGCTATACACGGATTTTGTTGATATTGCATTTTAACATGTTTGATGTGTGTATACTAGTTATTTGTGTAAATGTAAATTGCGTTTGATAGATGTATTTGAGGTGTGTATATGTGTGTATGGATTAGTGATACACACCGCATAACCAATTTCGATGTACTGCATATACAAGCCCTATAACCAAAATCCTTGTAATAGACATGTATAAACATACAAGGCATGTATGGCTATACACAGATAACAAATACGAGATAACTTGTTCATACACATCTCATAACCATCTATACCCAGGGGCGGACAACATCTATTAGTGGGGTCCCCATTTACTATAACCAATATATATATATATATATATATATATATATTTACTTTAATGGGGTTCACATACTAAATTTTATGCAGTAAACTCTAGGGTTAATTCCTTATCAGTCCCCGTCAAAGTTTAAAATTCCTCTTAAACCACTCGAATTATTTCTTCCTTATAACTACCTATTTGAAAATTTCTTCCTGTTCAGTACCTAAAAAGGTCTTTTCAGCGTTAAAAAGACGAAAATACCCCTGTCTCACATATTCCATTGAAGTTGAATAAATTATTTCACATGAATTGTACCAACAAAACTTGTTATTATACCAATAAAATTGAATTTATCCCAGAAATTTGTAGAAATTATACCAAATGTTCCAACATTATACTACGTTATTCTAATTCGAATTTTATACAATGAAATTGGACATTATACCAACTGATTATGCTATTATACTAGAAATTATGGAAATTGTACCATCCGTTTTCGTAATTATACCAATAAATAAAGGTATTATGATTTATACCAAAAAATTAGGCATTATACCAACTGATTTTGCTATATACCAGAAATTGAAGAGATTATACCATCTATTTTCGTTATTATACCAGTAAATATTGTTATTTTAATTTTATACAGCGAAATTGAATAATATACCAACTAATTTTTCCAATTATACCAGAAATTGTGGAAATTATACCATACATCTTCGTTATTATACCATCTATCTATGTTATTATACCAATAAATAAAGTTATTTTAATTTTATACAGCAAAATTGGAGATTATACCAACTAATTTTGCTATTGTACCATAAATTGAGGAAATTATACCATCTATATCCGTTATTATACGGTAAATATTGTTATTTCAATTTTTATGCAGCGAAATTGAATAATATACCAACTAATTTTGCAATTATACCAGAAATTGTGAAAATTATACCATATATTTCAATTATTATACCATCTATCTTCGTTAGTATACCAATAAATATAGTTATATTAATTTTATACAGCAAAATTGGAGATTATATCAACTAATTTTGCTATTATACCAGAAACCGAATAAATTATACCATCTGTTTATTACGTTCAATTCTGCTGGTATAATAACGATAACAATTGGTATTAGTTCCAATTTAACATTATTTTGTTGGTAGAATTAGAATAACAGTTGGTATAATAATCAAAACAGTTGGTATGATGTCCAATTTAATATCAGGAAAGGGTATTTTCGTCCGTTCACTGTTTAGGGGTATTAAAACACATTTTGCTGATGGGTACTTAACATGAAGAATTTTTCGTAGGGTTACTGAACAGTTCAATTATTGACATGCCTGATAAGGAATTTACCCTAAATTCTAATATATGAAAAAAAATTCCATTTAATATATACTTAGAAAAAAATGGGGCAATTGGGGTTCAGGCCCCTAGGTATGCTTTTTTTAGTGTTAAGGACCCTGTCAAAAAAAGTTTAGTTTTAAGGACCTGTGTTTGAATTTTGCATATAGTTAAGGTTGTGTGACGAAAATACCCCTGTAAAATATTAGTGAGAAGTGGTATCTAGCGCCACTGTTGTGTTATCAAATCGCAGTATGTCGTCATCGCATAACAAGCGGTATTACCACACACAAAAGTGTTACCGTATATCCAGTAAGTGGTATCAACATTAATAAAATATGGTTTTTTAAGCATATGTCATTAACATGCTTTCTTGACAACACTTCATGCTTTCCCGATAACAATTCCTTGTTCAACTATTAACATGCGCGGTACCACTTCATTATTTCTGCATAACACTTCATGCTTTCCGACTAACACTTCATGCTTCCTTGTATTCATTTTGTTTTTGTAATAGAATGCAGTTAACCAATGAAGTGTTATGCAGAACTCATGAAGTGTTACTTATACCTAATAAGTGGTTTTCGTTCACACTTCATGGTTTCGGTACCATTTCATGCTTTTCCGGTAACACTTCCTTATTTTTGGATGAAACTTTCCAGTAATTCATGAAGTGTTACCGCTTCATGCTTTTCTGGTACCACTTCCTTATTTCCGGATAACACTTTTCTGTATTCCATGACGTGTTACAACTTCCTGTTTTTCTGGTACCACTTCCTTATTTCTGGATAACACTTTCCTGTAATTTTCTCGTGTAATACATGAAGTGTTACCACTTCATGCTTTTCTGGTACCACTTTCTTATTTCTGGATAACACTTTCCTGTAATTCATGAAGTGTTACCCAGAATGCAAAAAGTGCTACCCCTCGTGTGTTTAGAAGAGATGATGGCAAATCTGTGTAATTTCCGCAACAGCCAGGGGCAAACGCGTCCTTTTTCACGCAATTGGTCCTTAACTTTAAGTCCAAACTTGAAAATAGGTCCCTATCTCTAATGTAAAACTTATTAGGTCCTTAAACCTAACGAAAACATTCCAACTGGGCCTGAAACTTAGTCATCTCAAAAAAAGTCCAGTGGGGTCCAGTGACCCCACTTGACCTCACATAGCTCCGCCATTGCCTACAGGAGCCCATATTGTCGAAATGGGCCAAGAAAGCCCATCAACTTCTAATATGTTGTGTTTAACAATTTGAAATAATATTGTTTGAATACTGTCGGCTGTGTACTGTACTTAGCGTGATTTTCTGAGACATAAAACGATGCTATGTACTTTGTTACGTAGAGATAGAGACCATGACAACACCTTAGTATAATAGCTTGAACTATTACATAAAGTACTTAATATTATGCTTGGCCCGTAATAGAAAATAATCTGGGACCACAACAAAGAAAAAATATTCACCCTTCTCAATAATGATCATTATGAACATTTATTACTACGTAAACGCAGACCCAATTCAATCGTCATCAAATATTAGGAGAAAGAAAACACTTTCAAAAACGCAACTAATTCATGTATCTTTCGCAAATTCTGGTGCAGAAGATATAAAAAAACAAACTCGATTCACATGTGGTTTGAAGCTGTCCAAGTTTCTGAGAAGTTATTACCTTCTTCTACCTTTCCCTCGATTCCCATCCCATCGAACTGAAACTGAAACATCGAATTCATCCTAGTACTGTCCCAAGAAAACGAATCAATGTTATTATTTTCGACCAAACTTTGAACGTTTGAGCTGCTACTAGGAATGGAATTGAAGCTTCCCATGTCAGAAAGTTGGTCGAACCCTTCGTTCGAATTCATGGGATGGCTCGATAACTGAGGCACGAAAGGCGTCGGGCCATATTCATTCATCGGATCAAATGGTAAGAATAGAGCAGAGTCGTCATTCAAAAACCCTAATGAATGATCGGAAGCAAACAATGCATCTACGTTCGAAATCGTTGCTTCTGTATTATATTCCATAGGCTTGTGAGTATTGGGATCGATTCCTTGCTTTATCAGCTTCTTCTTGAGATATGAATTCCATAGGTTTTTTATCTCATTGTCAGTTCTTCCTGGGAGTTGCGTAGCAATCTGAGCCCACCTGGCAAATTTTTTTTAGGGCAAGAATGAACATATCATCATGTAATAAAATCAAAGAATAAAGTAATAACTTATGATTCACAAACCTATTTCCGAGGACTTGATGAAGGCTTATGATCTTATCCTCTTCTTCTTGCGAAAACATTCCCCTCTTAAGGTCAGGCCTAAGGTAATTAATCCATCTCAGTCTGCAACTTTTCCCACACCTTTGAAGACCTGCAAATTTTCTTTTACATTGAGATCGGTGAATACCCTAAAAAAACTACCTACGAAAATGACAATATGATGATTTATGTATACTAAGAACCAGCTAATTCAGGCACAGAGTTCCAACAACCAACTCCGTATTTTGCAATGTAATTATATAACTTCTCATCTTCTTCGGGCGACCAAAGGCCCTTCTTCAGCTTCTGATTCATAATGTGTCTTTGGATTACGTTGTAATGATACGATGAAAACGCTTGCAACAGCGACGCCTTATTGCGTACGTGATTTTCCTAAGGATCTGTTAGAATGGTGGAAAAAAGATTGAATCTTGGACGAGAAATTGGCATGAAAAAGATTGCATTTTTAAAGAAAAAGGATAAGGCGTTAAGCAGAAAAACATCAATCGCATGCTTAGATTTGAAGTCAATGAGCGAAAGGGACATTTAAAAAAAGCTAAGCAATAAACAAAGTGAAAGGATTTTGATTAAACCTTAAGACATCTATCCATCTCTCTCTATGTGAAGACACATACGTGTATCTCAATGAGTTTAACTTACGACGAAAGATCGCTTTATTACACGAGAGAATTAAACATATCTTTGTGCATCACCACACAATAGCTGCCTTTAAATACGGTATCGATTATAGCATGGGGTGATTTATACGCATATGCATCATTTTCTTGGCTGCATAGCAATTATTTGTACTAATTAAACAAGCATCACATGCTAATTGATCCTACATAGGGACCTTTTAGGGCTTCATTTTCTTGTTAGGGACCTTCATTAATTAATTTTCATTAGAAAAATGAGACATTGGTCGGTTCATATGTTAACTTACATATTTTTTAGAATATGGACCCATTAATATTGTAAGATAATCTTTCATAATTAATTAATTTCTTGATTTGATTGATCCGCGTGGGACACCATTGTGGGATCAAACACTTGCTTGTCTATCATTTTCTTTCTTTGAATTGCGCAATTACTACTTGTTTTCCTTTCTTGGTATAGTAGAAATTAAGGCTTAGTTGGATTAAGGAACTTTAGATGGAAAAAGAAAAGCAAAGACATAGTAATAACATGATACAATAGTTAACAATAATAATATTTTTGTATGTTTTTTAGTTATTATAATCTATTCTATTACATAAATGCTCTAGGCTCTTAAAAAACTGCCTAAATTCAGATTCTAATTTGGTTTGTCAAATTCAACTAACCACATTTAATCTACAATTAATAATTGCTAAAAATATATTTCTATCTTATTAAGTGAGAGGCCCTTATAGTAACTGCTCCCAAGTTAATTGGTGTGTCGATCATAAACTTACCAATCTACCCTTGATTTTAAACCTATCTCAATTACACCATCTAAAATCATATTTTATATTTTTAAAAATAATATTAAGTAAATTTAATATAATAATTTTACCTATTAAGATTAATTTAAATTATATATTCGGATTAAATATTTGCATAGCTACAAACTATCAGTGTGCCAAAAATAGTAGTATTATCATAACTTTCCCATGGGATATATCGACTGTTTGGATTTCGTGATTATCTCTAATGACCCGTTTGGATTCTGGATTTCGTTTTTAAAATTCGGATTTCCCCCAATTCTTCCGCTTGGCAATCAAGCGGATTTGGATTTCGATTTCGTCCAAATCGGAGGTTAAATCTAAACGCTTAAATTTGTCATTTTGAAATTCCATGTCAAATAGTGCGTTTTCGAAATAAAAAATTGAGCTCGTAATGATTTTTTCGTAAATAATAATAATAATAATAAAAAAATAATAATAATAATCAAACTAATATTAATAGTTATAATAATACATAATAATAATAAAATAAGAATAATAAAAATGAGGGGGGAGAATGATGAGTCGAGCTGACTCGTGAGCTATGAGCCGGCCCAAGCTCGTTACGGGCTCGCGAATGAGCCGGCTTGCGAGCTTGTTTTATTTATTTTATTTATTATTTTATTTTTGTAGTTAGGTTTTTTATGAAAAAATTTAATAGACGAGTTCGACGAGCTTCACGAGCTCGAGCTCGAACTTCATTTTGAAATCCAAATTTCGAAATCCTAACGTTTGCCGAACAATAGTTTGGATATGAAATTACGATTTTGAAATCCATAATTTCAAATCTATCAGATTCCGTTGTTAGGCTAATCCAAACCCACTCAAAAATGGAAGTTTCGAGTTTGAAATATATTTGAAAATATTGAGGGTCATAATTTGTTGGTTTTAATTCGTTTTTGCACTAAATTGAATCAAAGTGTGTGGACCAATTGAGATTGTGTGGTAATACGTAGTAGATAGAAATAATATCATAAACAAAGAGCCACCACCAAGTATTTGTCTTTCTTAGATTTAGAGTGCGTAGACTTGTTTCTTTAGTTCACACTTGACTTTCGAACAATGCTTACGCTGACAATAAAAAGTACGTGCATTAACACGTATGGTCTATTTTTTATACGTATGGAAATTTATTAATCTGCTGGCGAAAAAACTCGTAAATAGTCATGAAAACGAAACGCTACATGAGAATTAAATTAAGCTTTGTATATATAATAAACTGGGCTAATGTATAACGGGCTCTATGAGTGATGGAATCATATTCTATTGTAATAAATATAAGATAAAACTCCTAAACCTTTAGCATATACCTATGGTCCATAACTATATTCAAAGGCGAGTCTAGTCGACGAAGCTTAGCCTTCCTTGTATTTTCTAGGAGAGCCTGACTTAGATTCAAATTCTCCCAAAGATTTCTTACATTTTTTGACGTTGATGAGCATTTGTAATAAGCGTTCAGTTTTGTTGCATTCTATATTCTTTCATGTTCTTAATTATGTGATCACAAACCTTGGAACTTGTCTGAATTCGTAGAGTGAAATCTTGATAGGGTACGTACGGCTTATATATGGTCCCTATAGAATAATAGAACCTAGTAGTAGTAGGTAGGCACATGGTTTTTACTACCTTATTGGCACATTGACAGTGGTTTTAATTATTCTCGGAATCACCGTAGCTTCAATTATTTAAAATGTTTTTTTTAGATGAACAATCATAACGTCCATGTGATCTAGCTCGTAAGTTGTAATTTGATGTGCCCTGCCTTTTCCTTTTTTTAGTTATCACAAATCCACGATAGTTTTCACATTCCAACTAAATTCGATTTAAAGCGAATATAAACCTCATTAATCGACTATGGAAATACTTCGACTTTCAGCGAGCTGATTTCGCTGATCTTTGTGTGTTGTCTCAAGTCAAAATAGACTGCAATAATTAAGGAGTTCAAGTGGGATCGAATAATTGAGATCCACCTTGAGATGTCAAGAGTTCGAAATTAACATAAAGACAAAGATAAAAATGCTTTCTTTTGATTTGGGAGTTTCGTCTAAAACTTAAAGAAACAAATTGTCGTCAGCTTCATTTATGGGGTTTTGTCAGCCATATTTTGTTTTACTTCGAATCTCTTGATTTAACGTTTTCTTCTTCTTTCTTATTTCTTGTTCTATTCTTCTAAGTGGTTAATTTACTCTACAAGCACGGTTCTAAAATGGGGTTATTAACGTTGTCCACTGTAATTGCTTGGTCGGCCAAATAGAAGCACTATATAACGTATCTGCTATTGTCTTCAATGCGAAACAATACAAAAAGTTGAATTATAAGCGAATAGGAATGTATTTGTTAACCTAACTAGTATTTGGTTTAAATTCAATAAGGAAACAATTAATGACGAAGCAAATAGCCCATGCACATTCTTTTGACCTAATAGATAGAATCACAAACTCAAAGTGTCACTATACAGAGCCACGAATACAATTACAATCTTCATAATGGTTTATTTTAATTTGGATATCCTGTTTGAAGTACAATCTTTTACAAACTTTTATTTAATCTTAGTGTTTGATCATTCCTATCTAGGGCTTGGGTGCCTCCTACATAGGCACCAAGCTCTTGTTTGCTTTATGGGGGAAAATGTATTTTGCTCAAGCACTTCAAATTGTGTGATAATGCATCCTCTATATATCCTAGAATATATCAAGAAATGGTAAAAACTTTCTTATTTAGTCATTTGTAGTAAAAATAAAATGGGTAGTCTATTGCATATGAATTCGCAAGCCATCTTTCCCCACGAAGTTGTAATAGGTTCTTTTTCGATAGCAAAAGTTAGTATTTTTTCACTACTTATTTGCGAGTAGTTATTTTTTTCCTTTTGTGTTTATTTCATCCATGGTTTAGATTTATTTTATGTTATTTGTTCACTTTTCTAGCTTTTCTCTCTATTAGTACGTTCATTGTAAGCCATAGAGGCCTTAGGAGTTAGGAGTTGTTTAACCCTTGTTTCTCGATCTTTCCTTCTAAGGACGTATCACGTTATCGTTGAAAAAAACAGCTATAAAAAGACATCGCTATGTGTATCATTAATCACACAATAATTATACCTACTGGCTACGTAATAAACCCCTATATAATAGGGTCTTGCTAGTATGTCTCGGTATTTTCTTGCATAAAACTTGTCGTGTTAACTATACAAAAAAAATTAATAAACAAATATAGCTAGTGATGGAATGTTAGAACCCTATTGTATGTTTCCTGACATACAAAGCTAACAGTGAAGTCAAGGACCTCAGAACAATTTATGATGAGTTGGATATATAGTGTGACCACCATCGGACATTAACCTAATCAATAAAATTGAATAAGCATATTAAGTTGTAATAGAAATAATATCATCTTCATTGAGGCAAAAGAGAAATCTTGTAAAGAGGAAAACGATCAAGTGACATATCCCCACGAAACATCGTAGTCAACTTTTTATTTTTGATGTACGTATCATTTATTACCTTTGTCCTTTGTCTTCATTCCCATTCTCCATCCACAAAATGCTCTTTGCCCTCCTTTCATATCATCTCCATCTACTGCAATAATAACAAATATCCCTATTATATATCCCCTTGGATCAGTTTTCAGTGGGCGAGATTTAGCGATCTTGAACTAGGGTTTTCTCCAATTTTTTGTAAACACTATATATCATATATGTATGATTAACATGTCTCTTTTCAGCCATTTCAAGAGGCTTGAAGAAGCAGAATAACAGCTTATCTGAACAAAAAGGTCGAGCGAAGGTTTTTATTACACAGGTAAAGTGTTTCATTTCACACATGTGGCTTGCAAAATCGTATATCTCTCAACTGTTCATGTTCCTTTGAAGAAAAATGTCAAAGGCATGGCATACATGAGAAATTAGTATCCCAGCGATAAAATTAAAGTCCTTGTTGCTTCATATATAGGGTTTTTTCTGCAATATAGTAGCCTGGATTACGAAGTAAGCTAGTTCATCCTGTAATAATTAGAGATTTTTCCTTTAACAACAAAACACCATATATATGAAAAGCATGAGAAGGATTTCTTACCACTACTGTGTTTCAAGAGACAAATCAAGGTGTGAAAGAACTATTTAAGGAAGTAAATACTGCGTAGTACTCCTGAAAATGTATCAGTGACAAAGGACTTCAAATTTCAAGTTCCTTAATGATACTAAACAACTTCAAAAAAAAAAAAAAAAAAAAAACAAAAATGAAAAAAAAATAAAAAACAGTCTTCAGCAGAAGCAGCAAGAACACGGAAAGATAGGTAATTTCAGTACAGGTGAACAGATAGGAGACAGCTACATAATGAGTTTGCACACTCGCACACACATTAAATGCGAAGCAATTCATATATGGCTGACCTTTTTATTTCTTTCATCGTCTCACTAGCTAAGCAAAGTACTTCATCAATGGCATCATCTTCAAGCACATACAACTCTCCGTGCGCAGCCTGCAAATTCCTGAGGCGAAAATGCATCCCAGGCTGCATTTTCGCGCCTTACTTTCCTCCCGAGGAGCCACAGAAGTTCGCCAACGTTCACAAAATCTTCGGCGCGAGCAACGTCACCAAGCTCCTAAACGATCTCCTCCCTCACCAGCGCGAAGATGCCGTGAATTCCTTAGCCTACGAAGCCGAGGCACGTGTCAGAGATCCCGTCTATGGATGCGTAGGCGCCATCTCTTTCTTACAGAGGCAAATAGAGCGTCTGCAGAAGGAGCTCGACGCTGCGAACGCAGATTTGATTCGTATAGCGTGTAATGAAATTACGGCGGCGAATACGTTGATGCAGTCTCAGAACGTGGTGAATTCGAGGAGATCTTCGCAACAAATTGATGGTAATAGAAGAATGGGGATCGATCATTTCGTCGGCGGTGGTAATAATGGTATGGTTAATAATGGTGGTGTTCATGGATTTTATCAAACAACTACTGGTTTTGGTTATCCTTATTCTTTGCCGTGGGGTGATGGATGTAATAACCCTAATGGAGGAGGGTTCAATGGGAATCTCTGAGATAAAATTAAATGAGAACCGATCAAAGGGGTTTTGAGTAATCATGAGAACTATCTAGGGTTCATATGTTTATTCTTAAGCTAGGCGGATCATGTGAAAATTCATCATCTGCATAGCTAGAGATTGTGGTATTCTTTTTTCAAATATTGTTCGACTGTTGGATAACCATGAAAGAGTGTCTTGGATTTGTATTTTTGTTGAGAAGTTGCTGAGCTGAGTGCATTGCATCACTAGGTTGGTTTGCTACAATAAGATGCGTTACGTTTTATTGATGCGATTCCATGTACTGTTTGTGTGTGTGAGAAATACTCTTGATTGAGAATAATATGGGTTTATGCCAAAGTTAATGGCTTTGATTAGGGTTTTAAAGCCAATCTTTCTCTACTTTCCCAAATCCTAAAGAAGTATATCCACACGCCAGTGTGTTGTGCTGTGTTGATGAATGATGTTCACACACAAGACAACTTTATTATTACGTGTAAGTGTGTGTCTAGACTAAGTTTTTTCTATACAACTACAAAAATTGAAGAAAAGAGCTTTTTGTCAGCAAAATTCTGATTCATCCCAAAACAATATCAACTATTCATCAATTTCTCTTATCAATTGTCTTTCACTGAAGTTCCATCTTGTCTCCTGTCATAATATATATGTCCTCGAGATCATCAATAGGAAAACAAATGTATTATTGTTGATCATCAGCAGCCGTGTATGTTGAGAACATGCTATAGTCTTTCGAATTAGTGGAGGAAAAACATAAAAGATCTTACCTTTATTCATTTCTTTCCACTCGTTCCATTTCTTTATTTTTTCTTTAAAATTTTTTGTGTAATTTTTTCAACAGAGTGAGTACGTTGTAACAGCTAAAAGCTGCTCTCATGCAAACCCCACTAAATATATTGATTGCAAATGTTGATTTGACGTATATATATTACTTTATTTTATAATAAATGAATCATAAGAGGAACCAGTGGATCAGTGTAATACTGGTAAGTTCAACAAGACCTAACAATATGAAGCAAACTATTAGGGTTTCTTTATGTAAAGCACTATACATATAAATCTGGCAATTATTTGATTATTAGGGAATCATGAAAATATAGAAACAAAAAAAACCAAGATTGCACACTGTTAAATAAGAAGTATTGTGATCCCCACATAAATTTATTGGACTAAAACCGAAACAGTTGATTAAAAGCAACAAAACATTTGCTACAAGGAGTAGTACAGTTATTACACTTATTATCTACCTCTCTTCGCACTGTCGGAGAACAGTGTGTGTGGGTGCATTGCATGAAATTCCTGAAACAAATAGAGAAAAACAACTAATATATTTCAGAACCCACACAAAGCACATCAATCTTTCTTTCTTTTTTACTGCAAGACGTAAAACACAAGCAAGCAAAGAACATTATTTTGCAGAAAGAGATAAAAGGACAGACAACATCAACAAGCTCTTAGTGTTCAATGTTCATGGTCCTCACCTTTGTATTTAATATTTTTTTGCAAGTGTGTTTTGTGTGAATAAGTATATGAAAATCGTTTTATTATCTACTCATAAGGGTCTTACTCCCTAATTAAGGATTAGAGTCGTATAACTAACAAATGCAGGGACGGAACCACGGAGGGTCAGAGGGGTCGGCCGACCCCCGGCGGCCGCGTCAGAAGGATATATGATAGAGCTGTTAATTTGAGTCGCCACGGCTGTACTGTATTTTTTAGGTTTTTGAGCCGCTGGAACGGAGGAAGAAGAAGAATAACCTAACATTCCAGATTTCTAATTCTAATTGGGCTCTTTTAACTGGGCCAACAATTTTAAAAATGAAATAAATGTTGGGCTTTTATTACTTGGCTATATTAACGAATTTTCTTAGGTATTTACTTTTTCTTTTTCTTTTGACCACTTAATTAAATATTAAAAAAACCCTTATCACTATCATCAACTAAACTCAACATATAACTAAATCTTCCGAAGCCTACTTTTACCTAATGTAATCCATCCTTGTCGACCCCATATTGTAATTCCTGGTTCTGTCACTGCTTACATCCAAATTTTATACGTGATTTTCCAATCCAAGACGACTAACAAATAATGGAAATGACTTATAATTCATGTATTATTATAGTAGCAACAACTACAATTATTTTGTGGGGCTTGTATTAGTTGAGCAGTTGTTACTTGTTATAACAGTAATCCAAATTCAAGAAGCCCAAACTTACAAAACGAAAGGTAGGCAGAAAACAAAGCTTCATATGCTTATATAGGATTTAACCAAAAGCCCATAACTCTTTACACACTCTTCTAATAAGGCTTCATATCGCCCTTGAGCCCTCATCCGCCTTATGTAATTCAACAGCCAGGAAACCGAAGACAACGCTGCTGAGCGTTTAGAACTGTTTTTATTGCATAAAAAGTTACAATGTTAATTTTTTCCATTTAAAAAAAGATATCACTATGTTACAATTGACTAATGGTCAACGATATTATAGTCTCTAGAAGTTTAATATTATAGGTTCCATATATCCCCCCAAAAAAGTAACAGCCATATCATATCACGTATATAGTAATGCTCCAACACCTTTTTATCCCACGAGAATAATAGTCTGAGTAATATTTTCTATTTTCTATTTTCTTTTTCCAACATCTGGGTACGTGTAAAGATTGGGTTCCTACATGGACGAATCATATTATGCCATGTGTATCCTGCATGGGTTCTAACACAACCTCCTAGCTTCATGCGGCGTCCACCACGTGGAAACCCTATCCCGCGTTATGTCTAGCAGAATTTCACCTTTTTCCACAAAGCTATACTTCTAAATTTGATATGTGTAATAGTATCGATCTTTAACACATCCATCTCCCATAAATCATTCGTTCGCGCATCTATATATTTGCATCAGTATCATCTATATGTCTCGAATTAGCAAAATAAACATCATATATATTTCAATGGGGTTTGGTGAAGAAGATAACAATGTTATTTCCGCCGCCAGAGAGTTTGATTTTGATCGTTATTTATCATCGTCAGATTCTTCAATGGTGGCGTTGAAGAACAATAATGGAGATGACGACGATGATGGAGGCTATGACTACGCGCCAGCTGCTTGAAAATTCTCACTGTGTCATATGTATTGTATGGTCGATTTTGATATAAAAGAGTGACCTATGTGTTTCGATCTAAGTTAGGAAGATGATGATTAGTCTACTACATTCTAGCAAAATGCTTCGACCGATGATTGAGTTTATATAATGAAAATAACTGGATGGAATAGTTTTTAATATATATATATATATATATGTCGCATGATGACATTTCTCAAGAGAGTTAATGTTACAACATGAAGACTGTAAGTAACAAATATCTTTAGGTTATTACATCATTAAAATATATAACATGGTACGATGAAGACGACGAAATTAGACTTGAGCCTTTAGTGATCGGATTGCTGCACTTGATGAGGAATCACTTCCTCCTTATCAATAATGGCTTCAGCATAATCAGTGCCATTTTCTTGTAGTTTGCTCTTTAATCTTTGTACTTCATCTTCTCTTTCTTCGAGCTTCTCTTGCAAGATTAACCCCTGGAAATATTCGTTTTCCCCTCTTCCAATTAAATATATTTATTGCACACTTGCGACAAAAACACAATAGGTGATAAGTACAGAAAATCTGTCAATTAGTTATTACCAGTTCATTTGATCTATCGAGGTCGCCCGTTAGTCTCTCCATTTGCTTGAATATTCCTGTGAAAGAAGTGGATTCACTGTTATGCAAATGCAATAGTCATATGAGATAATATGAATTGAAATGTTCTGACCTTCAAAACGGCTTTTGAGTTTGGCATTCTGGGATTGTTGTAGGGCGAGTTTCATGGCTAGCTCATGCATCTTACAGAAACAAAAGAAGTAAATAAAAGCTAACAGATTAATTGAAATCAAGTGTAAAGATAGCAGCTTTTGTTGCAAATCAGAAGAATATAAACTCAAGATGAAGATACTTATGGTACCTTTCCTTCATTAGCTTGATTACCAATCTCCTCATTCTCTTCCTGCAATGTTCTACATTTGGCCATCAACATCTTTCCCATTTTGCTCTGTGGGGTGAAGCTGACTGCAGCTATGTTATCTTGCAATTCTTTAACTTTCTTTTCCTTCTCTTCCACCAAATTCTAGAGAAGTCAAGTTTCGAACAGAAATCAGTTTAAATATGCAAATTCGTTGACAGGGATTCAACTTTTTTTGGTAAATATTGAACTGTAGAAGCACATCCATATAAAATGCAGTAACAAGTGCCCAGCGTCGAAGTAATTCAAATCTAATTGTAATAATTATTCGAAGGAAGGAAAAAGAACCTTCAATCGTGTGAACTCCTCATGAATAGCTGGGTCTAGCAACAACGTCCTCGCCTGTCAAAATTAAGCGCAATAATGAAATTGAAGGCAATGAAAAAGAGAAGGATGGATCAAAGATTTTTAATCACCGAACAGCTTAATTGGTAGCTTTTTTACTGTGTTAAAATATCAAACTCAAACCAGTAAGAAGTTAAACATAATTTTTACTCAGGCTGGATGTGAGAAATTAGGGTTCAAATGTTTGAGCTGATATTGCATACTTCAAAATCTTCTCGTAAGAACGAAACATGGGAAGTTTTCTATTATGTGCTTGGACATACCTGCATCGATGGAGGCTTGAGCTGCGCTCTCAAATCTCGAACAGCAGACTGCAAATAACGGAATGGACTATAAGACTTCACTTATGCATAGAAAGGCTGAGGTTAAGAGCATATAATAACGAAGTGGTCAATGAAGTTCGGATCAGGAAAAGCCTAACGTCAGGTACATGGTTTCAGAAACAGATAATAATGTATAAACATATAATAAATAAACGTGTATAACAACAATGAAGTCTGGACAAACCATAACCTACCTTCAGCTCAGCTATCTCCTGTTCGCGCTTAGCAAATGTCACAATGAATGCAGCTTCTTTTTTCTTCACCTTCTCAAGCTAAACACAAAGGTATAGAATTGACCACTACTCGATCGTCACATATCAGAGCAAAAGGAGATAGAACAAACTACTTGATCATCACGTATCAAGAGCGAAAGGGAACATATTAAAATTTGACGCGTACTTGCTCACGTAAAGATTCCTCAGATGACCTTAGGCTCTGAAGGTAGTCGATGACAAATTTAGGTTCTACAACATAACTATGAGTGTTCAGCAAGAACAAAATGAAGAAAATCTTCTCCATAAAGCAATCTGGGTACAGACCAGGAGTTTCTCCAGCAGGCATGATGGATTCATTTTGGAAAGACGAATGCCACTTTTGGATTTCAGATTTCGCATCATCAAGCATTGTCTGAGGCAATGATCACACATTAATGGAAGAACCACTGACCACAATAGAAAAAGCAGTTAAAACAATCATTTTCAACCAACCAAAAGAAAAGCAACAATAATACCTGGCATCGGGAGAGTTCATCTTGGCAACTCTTTAGACTATAATGATTGGATCGAAAAAAATGCATAAGGTAGAAAGGTTATTTTTCGAAAAAAACTACTGCATTAACTTTTAGAACTGCTTACGAAATATGATATACGATTAAACAGACTGTTTACCATGCATTGTTCTGAAAAACTCCAATAAGCATACCTCTCACGAAGAGATAAAATCATCCCTGTGGCCACTCCTGGTGCAGTTTCCTCTACTTTGAGGGTCGCCTGCTGCATTATTGAAAAAACCAACCTTGAATTTGCAAAAAGTGTAAGCTAAACAGAGAACAGAATATAGTCAAGAACTGAAACACAGAATATGCGAACGAAAATAAATTAAAATGACCTTTTTCGATCCAAAAATATCATCATCGTCGTCGTCAATATCTCCAAAGCTCCTCTTACTGCCTAAAAGAGACAATGGAAAACATACATTGCAGCAGTAATTGCGCTAAAACCAAACAAAAAAATTAAACAATAAAGAAAACCCACACAAAGCAAGTATTTTGCATTACCAGAACGCCTTGTAGCACCTGTGCCGGAAAAATCGCCTCCAAAAACATCTTCCTGTGACCCATTCAAATTTATACCAAAAAGTTTCCATGTCGAAGAAATAACAAAACAAACAATGAGAGAAAAAATACGTACACTACGTGAAATTGAGATTAAATAAAAGGGAAAGATACTAACGTCATCAAGATGGCCGTGCGACGCCATACCAATTTTTGAGCCGGGAAATTTCGATGGGATAATTGGGAATTAAAACCTACTTTGAGTGAAATTGGGGAGGGAGGTCTAGGGGTGATGATGCATTGGGCTTAATTAATGCATTTTTTAGGGGGTAAAAAAATTCGATTGAAGACCGATTGAGGTCGGTGGTTTTATAATTAGTTTACATTTAACTACTCTCAGTATTTTCTTTTTTTTTGGGTAAATTTCACTAAAAAAGGAAAAAACAGGAGTGTACATGATATCGCTCATGCCGCGACTAGCCGTAAAATTATATCGGCCAGACAACACAAAAAACCCAACAACCCAGACAACCTACAAAGTCCCAACAAGACCAAAGCTAAAGGAAAATACAATGAAGACACAGGCTAGGGTAGGTTGTCAAAACCGCATCCATCAACAGGTTCCTAGCACCAGATGTAGTACCAGCGGGGCTACCAGGCAATGTGCCACATACGGCGCAGAGCGCACAACTGAAGGCTATATCTCGGGGAGATAGTCTTCAAGCGGATTTGTAGAGTTGCAATCACTTCATCCGCGATACTGTCCGGTGTATTACGGGCGTTCTCACGCCATCTCTTGTTTCTTTCCATCCAGATGTTATACACAAGTGCGGCAAGAAGGTGGCGGTTGGAAAGGTTGATGATGTGTCTTCCTCTCCAGGTATGGGCTGCCCACGCTACGTCAGTGCGCCAATTCGTGTTCGGCCAGCGAAATCCCACCTTATTCTTAACAACCTGCAAACAACAACGAGAGAAAGAGCACTGAAAGAAAATATGGTTAATGTTCTCCACATTATTATCCTCACATAGGATACAACTGTTTGAGTTAGCCTGGTAAGCAATCCAGGGTTTGTCCCTCGTAGGCAATCTTTCTCGAAAGGCCATCCAAAGAATGAACTCATTTTTGGGAATGCTAAGGCAGCCACCAAACAAGTGAGCCCATATTGGTGGATCTTGGTGGATTCTGATGGCCTCACGAGCTGAAGATACAGTGAATCGCCCATTAGAGTTTCCTGTCCACACGATAGAGTCATGATCATCAGGGAAAGCAGGGGGTAAAAATTGGGAGAAATCTAAGTATCTTCTCGTATTTTGGACAGGCCAATGCCACCCCTCAGCATTGATAACGGTGGAGAGCTTGCTATCCATTGGAAGTCCCATAACAGATGGCCCATGTGCATATGAGTCAATGAGTGGTCTGGCATTCATCCATGGATCCTTCCAAAGTAGCAGGGATGAGCCATCTCCAATCCTGAATTGGATAAGTGTGAGAAAACGTGAGCGCATCTTGAGCAACTTATTCCAACTCCACGAAGCATGAGTGGAGGGGTTGATAGTCCAGAGAGATTTATTATGGAGTCGTGTGCGGAGAATCCAGTCCACCCAAACCGATGAAGAGTCACGAGTCGATAGGTTCCACAGCTGTTTCATTAGGAGAGCCTGATTATCACTCGCGAGTGAGCGAATCCCTAATCCTCCCTCGTTACGCGGGAGGCAAATATCTGCCCATGCCACCTTTGCTGCCGACCCACTCCAGATAAATTTTCGTAACCGTGCCTCGATCTCTCGTATGACGCCTTTAGGAAGTGGGAAGACCCCAGCCCAATACACATAGAGGGATGAAAGAACGGATCTAATCAGTTGTGTCCTTCCAGCGTAGGATAACGATTTGTTCAGCCAGGACCCGATTCTTTTTTCCACTCTAGTAATCAGTGGAGCACAATCCTTAATGGTGAGGCGAGACGTGAGGAGAGGGACTCCTAAGTAGCGAACGGGTAGGGAACCCATAGAAAATCCCGTAATACCGCTGATGGTGGGTGCGAGGGCAACTGCTCTCTTGGATACGAAATATTCGCTTTTCTGTGTATTTACGGCAAGGCCTGATAGAGCAGCAAAGTCATGAAGTCCTTCCATTAAGATCGAAATTGAATGGGCATTTGCATGGCTGAATAGGAGCACATCGTCGGCGAACGAAAGCATGAAAAGTCCCGTCGTCTCGCATCTCCAATGGAATTGGAAGTTCCCGTCCATATAGATCTTTTGATAAAGAATTCCATAGAGAACTTCCATTACCAAAGCGAATAAGTAAGGGGAAATGGGGTTCCCTTGTCTGATGCCACGACGACCTGCAAAAAATCCTTCAGCCCTACCATTAATATTAATTGAGTACCTTGGTGTAGTAATGCAGCTCCGGATCCAAGAGATGAAACGTGGGTGAAAATTCATTGCTTGTAATGTAGCAATGATGAAATCCCATTCGACCTTGTCGTAAGCCTTTGCGATATCAACCTTGAAGGTGGTGCGAGGTGGCAAACTCTTGTTGTTTTAGCCATGGCAGAGCTCCTGGGCCAGTAGGATGTTATCACTGATGGATCGCCCAGGGATGAAAGCCGTTTGGGTGTACTGGACGAGGTCAGTCAAGTTGCACTTGATGCGATTTGCGAGGATTTTCGAAATCACCTTATAAAGCACATTGCAGCAAGAGATAGGTCTGAAATCAGAGGCGCGACGAGGATGGTCTATCTTGGGGATAAGTGAAATGATCGTAGTGTTCAACTCCTGTAGCATACGTCCCGAGGCGAAGAAATCGGCATTAGTGATATCAACCCCAATAATTGGCCAAGCATTTTTAAAAAAGGCGGCTGAATAACCATCAGGGCCAGGCGCTTTATTGTCATCAATAGAGAAAAGAGCTTCCTTAATCTCTGCAGCTTCAATAGGTCGAGTCATAAACACGGCATCACGATCAGAAAGCTTACGTGGTAAGTATTGTCCAAGTGAGATGGTAGTTGTTCGTGGTGAAAACTGACCCAGGAGGGTAGAGTAATATCGTATCAATTCATCCTTGACCTGAGTCTCACCCTCAAAAATAATACCATTATCCCCCTCAAGGCTGAAAATACGGTTGGTAACTCGCCTTGTTTGTACTTTCTTGAAGAAGTATGAGGTACACTGATCCCCATCTTTTAGCCAGTTAAGTTTAGCCCGTTGTTGCAGGTCTGCTTGCTCCATATGGACCGCCTTAGAGTAAAGATTACGACATATTCGTTCCAGTTGGTGGATAGCTTCGTTGTGTGGATAGCTAGTGGAGAGTACTTGACATGTAGTGAGCAAATCTTTAGCTTCAGCCACGTTCTGTTGGAGGTTGCCCTTAGCTCTTCTCAAATTGTTAATGTGGGGTTTAAGCATCTTGAGAAGAGCGACCACAGTATACATAGGGAACCCCGTTATCTGTGTATTCCATATGCTCTGCACTAGGGGTAAAAACCGCGGATCAGAAGTTAGTATATTGGCAAAGCGGAATAACGTACCTCGTGGTTGTGTTCTGGAAGTCGACTCCAGGATGAGAGGGCTATGATCAGATGTAGCTGGAAGTTCGCTTATATATCTAGTATCACCATACGAGTTGAACCAATGTGGATTTGCCACCATTCGGTCCAGTCTGCGCCAAATCCCAGAATCTCCACTTCTTTGATTATACCATGTGAACCAAGAGCCCGTAGAAGGTAGAGAGATCAAGTCCGTAGACACAAGACAGCTTCGAAGGTCTTGAAAATCAGACATGTCAGGGGAGCCACCACGTGTTTCGTTATGGTGGACGACAGCATTAAAATCACCAAGTACTAGCCAAGGGACTTCGACACGATCAGCTGAAGCGACAACAAGATTATCCCATAGTGCACGCCTCTCATCCCTTGAGTTGAGCCCATACACAAAACTCACAAAAAACTCCTCAGAACTTGCATGGGAAAAAACCTTACAGTGGATAGCTTGAGTGTTAGTTCCCTCGATAGTGACATGAATGAAGCGCGGATCCCACCCAATCCATATGCGTTTGCCAGGTTCTGTGTCGTAATCAAAAAACCAAACCCATTGTGAACGAATAGAGTCAGAGATAAAGGCAGCATTAGATTCAGACACCCTTGTTTCGAGAAGTCCAATAAGTAATAAACTGTATTTCGAAATGAGGTCGGCCACCGCCCTCATATGGTCTCTTCTATTGAGACCCCGTACATTCCAAACACCTAGTGGTATCATAAAGAGGGTGGAAACGGGGTTGCTATAGGACCCCGATTTTGCTCGCCCTCGTCTTCAAGACCTATGAGAGCATTAAAAGGATTAGTATCAATGAATGCGTCATCAATGTGTTCCTTACACGTGGCTCCCTCTCGTGTTATATTCATCTCCAAATTAGGTGAATGCGTGGGCCCCTCTGATGTTATATTCATCTCCAAATTAGGTGAATGCGTGGGCCCATCTGATGTGGTTATAAGAGGAGGAGGCGACTGGTGTTTGTTTGGGGGAGGATGTGAGCATTCACCCCTTTCTCTAGTGACTCTCGTCGCAAGCACAGTGTCCTTAACCATTTTCCCTTTTTCTACACGGCGCCATTTTGGTTTGGATGTTCTAGTTGCTCGCACCTCTTGAATATTGGGCTGTTTCTTGGACAGCAGCTTAGTCGGTGGTCTAGATACCTTATGTGTTTTTGGGGCTCTGGGACATGATGAAGTGGAGTGCCCTACAGTAGAACATAGGGTACACCGAGGTGGTCTCCATTCATATTCGACCGGTATCGTAACATCTTTAGCTTCCTCGGTTGCTGAAACGGGTAGTCTCAACTTGAAGGATTCAATATAGGGCTCATCCAATTGCTTCAGCACACAAACCCTTGCATAAGCGATCCTTTCCATCGACAATGTAAGGGCATCTGGGAATAGTGGTTTACCCACTGCGCTTGCGATCAGTCCAAGCCCTTCCTTGGTCCAATATTCGGATGGTAGATGATAGAATTTCACCCAAGTGGGAACCTCCGTGTGTTGCTTGCAGGCAAGAGTCATGCCCATTCGCCATTCTTCAAGGAAAAGGGGCTGCCCGTTGAGCATCCATGGGCCACCTTCGAGAGTCTCCATCATTGAGCTTTCATCCTCAAAGCGAAATTTAAAAAAGCCATTAGATGTGGCCCTAACTTCAATGAGGTGTGGCCATATACTCCTAAAAAACCGTTCAACGTGGGGAAAATAAGGTTTCCGTCCCAGAAAATAACCCACCAATGTATGGGCCCATCTTGAACGACCCATGTTAGCTATCTCAGCTGAGGCCTGAACTACAATGCCGCCATCAACACAAGCCGGGGCTGTGTAACTAAGTTGGACTCTATCACCTCTGTGGTGTCGAAAAGCCGGTCTTGTGCCATTAGTTACCATTTTCGCGAAGGATAGCTGTTCGGTTTGACCCGCTTCCACCTGAGGAGCCATGGGCATGGGCTGTGTGATAGGGGCTTTGACATTCATGTCCTCCAAAGACTTCATCGATTCAAAAACAGGCTGCGTAGGAGTGAGAGTGTTGTTCCGATTTTGATCGTTCCACATTGGCCCAAGCGTCGAAAATCTATGCCCTCTTGGGTGCATGAGAGAACCGGGATTCACAATCTTTTCCGGCGTAGTGTGTGGTGGCAGATTACCAGATAAAGAGGCTGCAATAACAACCTCATCGCTGAACAATTCATCATCAGGATATACGCCAGCTTTTAGAAGCAGAGGAGTAACCGGTCGGCGCAAAACCGGTTGACGATCCGGGGCTGTTTTACGTACCAGTTCAGTGACACTAGCAATATTACGATTCATTCTCTCATTTCCGCGAAATTGATGAGGTATAGTGGTGTCAAAAAATCTCGGCCGGTCCTTTTTGGGCTTAAGCAACTTAGGGTTTCCTATCGTCTCATGTTGTGCCGCTGCGGAGGTCATAGACACGCACGTTTCTTTGCCATGCGGTTTGCTGGAGTCCCTTGATCCTTTTGGCTCCTGTGAAACATTCCTAGTCCCAGAATTAATTCCAGACTTATCCCCAATTCGGTGTAGTAAGGCCTCGAAAGTGGCTACATCAAAACGCGCTTCAAAATCACGGACGACGTTAGAGATCGCTTCAAAGTCGGGCATGTCGGTCGGGGCTGGCTGAAGTACTGTCGATCCCTGTGAGGTTCGTGGCCCGTTCGTTAGCAACGTCGATTCCATCGAGTAGTTTTTGAATGGAAAAACCTCTTCGGCTTCTCGAAAAAAGGTTGGAGAAAAAACTTCGACCCGTCCACCGCCGTCTGATCCCAGCGGCGGGGGTCCACGGCTACCACCGAGACACGCGCAAAACTGCCGGAAAATCAGGTGCAAACGTATGTAAGAAGAGAAAAAAAATTCAGGCAAGCATTTCTTCGAACGGGTTGCGAGCAGCTGAAAAGGTTGGCTTTGGTTGGAGGGAGAGAGAGGGGGAGGAGAGGTATGCGAGGGTAATGGCTGAGCTGCTCCTGTGGCGGCTCGGTCTTGGGAGAGCCGGCGGCAGTTGTGATTGTTTCAGCGGGTGAGGCGAAAGAAAAACTAATGGTTTCAGCGGGTTGATGCGGCCTTGGTCTTGGGAGGGTCCGTGCAACCACCGGCCGGCCAAGAGGTGGCCGGAGACGGCGGTGGTTGTACGGGAGCGGCGTCGGTGGTTGCCCTGCAGAGAGTGGCGGCTGCTCTCTCTATCACTAGGGGGACTTAGGTTTTAAGTCGTCTTTTCCGGCGTAAGTGCTCAGTATTTTCAGTGCACTTTACAAAAGTGATGATTTGATACATGGTACAAACAACCTATCAAACCGTGATAATGATACAAGGCTTTGTTTAACCAGTTTAGTCCAATCGGATCTGAGGTAGTCAAGCCAAAATACCAAAATCAGACTTTCGTTAGAAAGTTTTGTTCAAAGGCAGTTCAACCTGAATACCAAATATCAAAAGAAAAATGGTACGTGGCGTTGTTAAACCTATTAGTCCAGTTATCAAACTGTAAACAGTTCAATCCCGTTTGGACCCAAGGTATTCCAGCCTATATACCATTAAAAATTATTTTTGTGATCTTTAGAATTAAATCATCGAATACAAGGAATTTTATATAATAAAATTTTTATTCAATTAATTCAATCGAGTATTTTATTTTGAAATATATATATATATTTCATCCTTGAGTTGTAGATAAATGCATATATATGTGGCAATTTTTAACATTACCTCACTGCTCATGCTCATTGTGTATCTCCTCACCCCTCTTATGATCTTCCGACCAAATCTTCGAATCGAAGTGGACCTTATAACGTCTTCCATGGTCGTTCGTCGTTTTTCAAATGGTATGGTTCCTTCAGGGCAAGACTCAGCCAAATATAAATATAGTTAGGGACCTATCTGTGACAATATTAATTAAGATAGGATCAATCTGATAGCTTTTATTTGCTCAGGGATTAGTATGTAAATATAATTGATAAAATAGGTCATCTTCCTCATTGATAGAATATATAACACTGTACAGTACTTCTCACTGAATCATCGTAATCAATGTAGGTAAAATTCCCAGTTCATTACTTCTTCAATGTTTCAATGATTTACTTTATGCCCCGTTTGGATTCCGGATTTGAAATCCGGATTTGGCCCAAATCTACCGTTTGGCAATCGAGTGGATTTTGATTATTGATTTCGGTCAAATCCGATGGCAAATCGAAACGCTTATTATTTGTCGGATTTGAAATTTCATGTCAAATGTTCCGTTTTCGAAATTCGAAGTTGATTCGGCAATGAGTTTTTCGCAAATAATAATAATAAATAATATTATAAATAATAATAATGGTGATGGGTAAATGATGAGTCGAGCTGACTCGTGAGCTCGATGAACCGGCGCGAGCTCATTACGGGCTAGCGATTGAGCCGGCTCGAGCTCGAGCTCACTCGTAGGTGCTCGAAAGCTCGCAAACCGTCCTACGAGTTTGTTTTTGTTTCATTTTTGAAACTTTTAATCTTTTAATAAAAAGTTTGAAGTCGAGTTCGACGAGCTACTCGAGCGTTTGGGGTCGAACTTCATTTTGAAATCCGAATTTCGAAATCCTAACGTTTGCCAAACAATGAATTTGGATTTGAAATTAAGATTTTGAAATTCATGATTTTAAATCACGCGATTTCGTTCAAATACGCCAATCCAAACGCAACCTTACATGGTATCAGAGCCTCACAATTCATTTCATTCCTAATACAACCGAAAACTTCACAATCAGTTATCGCACACAGCAATGGCAGAATATACCGATGACAAAAAGTTGAAGACAGATGAGGATGATTCTCCAAAGCTATCGAAAAGGATGAGGATGATTATCAAAAGGCGAGAAGAATTGAAATCGACTTTCAAGATCCTTTATACTTACATCTATCAGATACACCAAATCTTGATCTTGTGACGGAAGTGCTGCGCAGATCTGAAATTACAAAATCTGAAGTCGTGAGACGATCATAGCATTAGAGGCAAAGAACAAGATAGAGTTTGTTAATGGAACCTGTAAGCCTCCCAATACACATCATTCACACCAATGATGAAGATGCAACGCCCTGGTAAGGTAATGGATAAACAGGTCAATTTCTCGAGATTTAGTTCATGGTATAGTATACTACGATTCAGCTAGTATGGTATGGAAAGATTTGAAGGAGAGATTTGACAAGATTAAATGGAGCAAGATTGTTTGTGTTATACAAAGAGATCAATTCTGTTAGCCAAGGATCGAATAGTGTGACTGACTACTATTCGAAACTGTAACAATTATGGGACGAATTCGCTACGTTGAGTGGGCCAGGGTTGACTGTCGGATCCAGGATTTATTGTTGATCAGAAAAAATCCCTTGATTTGATCGATCAGTAAGAAAATTGTACATGTCGTACAACTCAATATCTTTTACGAAGTATTATAATTGAAGTATCTTGGAACATGTCCCGTGCTTCTCCCTATGATCTATCCAGAAGCCATATTTGTGGCCACAGGCCCATTTAGATCGTCGTTGGAGAGTACTATTAAAAAAAACTCAAATAGATCAGAAAAAGGTAAACTATAACGGAAAAATAAGTAACAAGGAAAAAATACTTACTTCATTTGGATTTTAGATTCCACAACAATAAGTCAGTCGGGACAACAGCTTCAAAGGCCACAGGCCGTGAACAGTGAAAATAGCCGGTTATCTAGCGTAATTGTAGTGTTAGCAGTATCCGTTAGGCCACTGCGATACCAACGCAAGGAAATCAAAAGGTGGTTTCCTCCACACCATTTTTGAGTGAGGAGTTGTGGAGTTCTAGAAACAAAAGTAAAAATAAGAATAGTAATGCTCGTAAACACAGTAGAAAAAAACACTTACCTAAACATCCAATCCAGCAGTTAAATCATTTGGCCTTATCAGATGATTTTTTATTTGAATTTACAACTGGGGCACATCTTAGTTAATCTAATACAATGGGCCTTCAATCATTTCCAGGGCCTAATGGTGATCTTTATGTTTACTTGGATGGCTTAGCTATAGCGGAAAATGTTCAAAAGTACATAAAAGAAAAACCCTTCGGCAAGAGTGCTATTACGGAAGGGGACTTGTATTGACAGTTCCATCATATGATACATAAATGACATAAATGTATCCATGTATGAGGGAACTCTACTCGGCCGACATTAAAATCGATATTGTTTTTTATTAATCATTGGTCGACCATCATCAGTGGTACCACCTCTTTCATGGACTAAATATATGGATACATGTATATCATTTCCATATCACATGACCAAGAGGAGTCTAGAAAATCAAACACATCCTTGAACTGCACAACTACGAGAACCGGATCCACTCAAGGTAGCGAACATTATTTCTAATGTTGTTAGGAACAGATTTTTAATTAATGCACTGGAAATTGCATATTTCAAGAAATAATAGTTTGTTTTGATATCTGGTCAGTTTACTATTGATTGTTCTTTCATTTCCATATTCGTCCTCCATTTCTATTGATTGTCCTACATCCTGGATCCAACAATCGATCATGGATCCAGTCAATGTAGCGAACATTATTTCTAATGTTGTTGGGAACAGAATTTTAACTAAATGCACTTATTACTGTCAATGTGGCCCGCCCCGCCCCGCCAAAAGGGTGGACTGGGCTTCAATTTTGCAGGCCCGCGCGGGCTTTGGCGGGGCGGGGCGTGCTAGCCCGCGGGCCGGCCCGCCAATATTGTATTATATATATTATATTAAATAAATATATAATATATAGAAAATAAAACTAAATTAATTAGATAATACAATTAATGTCATTAATTATGTATAATTAATTCTTATCAATAAATACCAACATTAATTAAAAAGTATTAGTAAATTGAAGTTTTAAATTAAAACAGAAAATAGCAAAAAAAAAATACTAGGCAGGCGGGCCTGGCCCGCCAGGCCCGCGGCCCGCCGCGGGGCGGGGCAGTCCCCAGTTTTTTAGGCCCGCCCTGCCAAGTGGCGGGCTTTGGCGGGCGGCGGGCTAGCCCGTCCCGCCCCGCCAATTGGACAGTACTAAATGCACTAGAAATTGCATTTTTTTATAAAAAAAATAGTTTGTTTTGATATATCGGGTCAGTTTACTATTGATTGTCCTCTATTTCCATATGCACCCTGTCACCATTATGTTTTTGAGTTTCCTTAACTTGTTGAGGTTGTTACGTTAATTTAGATTAGACTTTTCGGTGTCTTTTTATGTTTAACGGATGTATTGCTTTCATGTTATTCAGTAATGTTAGTTTGGATATTGGAATTTTCTATGTTTTTTACCGGAAGTCCAATCTAAAACTGTTAAACATTAAAAGGAAAAAATAACACAGAAAAATCCAATCTAAATTAACACTAGAACAAGTTAAGGAAACCAAACAACATAATTGTGACATAACGATATGGAAATGGAGGACAATCAATAGTAAACTGACCAGGTATATCAAAACAAACTATTTCTTAAAAAATTATGTGTTGTTTAAATCAGATAATATTCGTTATTATGATTTATTTACTAGTTTCAATTCTATTAAAAACTTTCAAATCCAAAATTTCAACGTAGCAACACGATGCATTAGAACTACATTGTATGGATCCATAAAGTGGTTCTCCGGACACATAAAGAAATAATAAAAAGTTGATAAAAAAGCATTATAAACCGGAAGAATGAGAAGGGAAATTTACGGTTAAATACCTAATGATAAGTTAAACTTAAGAATCAGTCCCTACAGGTTTTTGATCTTTCTCAATGGAAAAATCGGGTCCTCAACCCAAAAAATTTTCTGACGGGGGCCTAAAACCTAACATAAAACATCTTTTGGGGCTTGAAACATAATTAACACGTTTATATAACGCGTGACTATGAATATCTATTTTTTGCCAGATTTTTTCCGATGATTGAAGAGCTTGTGGTTTGCTTATTATAGAATGACCATCTACAAGTTTATTAAATCAGAAAATTCCTACGTATCAATAAAAAGGTATGAAGTTGAGTTAAAATTATAGTTTTCTTTACAACGACGAAGTTGTTGCTGTTTGTTTTATTTCGTGCTTGATCTTTTAGTCTTCCAAACTGAGTTTCTTATTGGAAATCTAAATCCAAATATTCCAAATTTCATACGCTGTGTTCCCCAGTTTTCAGTTTCAAAACAAAAATCGTCTGCTACTGTTGTAACCATCTCAAATTATGGAATGTCGTTACCTGTTGGATGTTCAGGTAAGTAGTTTTTTTCCACTGTTTACGAGCAGCGTTAAGTTTTATATTTTTATTTTTTTTCTTGTAGAACTCCACAGCTCCCACCTAAAACTCTAACGGTGCAGAAGAAACCACCTCAAACTCTAAAACACCAACCGATAGCAGAAAAAAGACAGAAACACAGCAATAAAAAGTACATATAAGGAATCCAAACAACATCCTCGTGACACGAACCATATCTTAACGGAGGACAATCAATTGCAAACAGACCAGTTGATTACTTCATTTAGATCTAGACTACCACCACAGTATATCAAATGGAGCAACTGCTTAATAGGCCAGAGGCCATGAATGGTGAACTGTGCAGGTTTTCCTAACACAGTACCGCTGAAAGCAGTAACCATTTGGCCATTGTAGCACCAATGCCAGGTAATCGTATGTTTGCTTCTTCTGTACCGTTATAGTGCGAGGAGGGAGCTGAGGAGTTCTACAGAACAACAAAAAACCAAAATAAAAAACTCAATTGTAGTGAACAGTGGAAGAAAACTTTGTACCTGATCATCCAACAAGCAAACATCATCCCATAGTTTGAGATGGTCACAACAGTAGGGGCAGTTTCTTTTTTGGAATAGGAAAATGTGGCACACAGCGTATGAAATCAGGAACATTTGGGTTAAGATTTTCGATAAGAAAACCTGTTTGGAGGAGTAAAAATATCAAATACGAAATAGCGCAAACAGCTATAGGGATCAAAAAGAATTTCATGGTTTTAAAGAGAAGTATGATTTTAGCTTAAGTTCATACCTTCTTATAGATGCGGCAATTTCATAAACTTGTACAACGAATAATAAAAAATTGATAAAAAGCATTATAAACCATGAATATCTAAATTTTGCCAGATTTTTTCCGATGATTGAAGAGCTTGTGTTTTGCTTATTACAGAATGACCATCTACAAGTTTATTCAATCACAAAATTCCTAGGTATGCATAAAAGGTATGAAGTTGAGTTAAAATTATAGTTTTCTTTACAATGATGAAGTTGCTTTTAATTTTCTATAGCTGTTTGTTTTATTTTGTACTTGATCTTTTTAGTCTTCCAAACTGATTTTCTTATTGAAATCTCAATCCGAACGTTCCAGATTTCATACGATGTGTTCCCCATTTTTCAGTTTCAAAACAAATCGTCTGCTACTGTTCTAACAATCTCAAACTATGTAATGTCGTTTACCTGTTGGATGTCCAGGTAAGTAGTTTTTTTCCATTATTTGCGGAGGTATTGAATTTATGTTTTTGGGAATGATGTAAACATTGAAGTTCTTATTATAAAATTATGTGTTGTTTCAATCTGAATTCACTATTATAATTAACTTTACTAGTTCCAATTCCGAAATTAAAACTTTCAAATGCAGGATTTTTACATATCCAGGATTTCAACGTAGCGACAAATGCATTAAAAATAATATTTGCAACGTTGAATGGATCCACTTGACCAGGGAAACCCTTTGATTTGATAGATCGGTGAGAAATCCGTAACTGTCGTACAACTCAACAGCTTTTACGAAGGATTGTAATTGAGGTATCTTGGTGCACGTCCCGTGCTTCCATTGATTCGTGTCAACAATCAATTTATCATTAGTCGTCGTCCTTTTCGTATGCATCGTGTCAGCATCATGTTGTTGAGTTTCATTAACTTGTTGAAGCTGTAATGTTAATTTAAATTGGACGTTTATGTGGGTTTTTTTATGTTTAATGGAGGTATTGATTTTATGTTATTGGGAATGATGTAAACATTGAAGTTCTTATTATAAAAATTATGTGTTGCTTCAATCTGAATACGTTATTATAATTAAATTTACTAGTTCCAATTCCAAAGTTAAAAAAAACTTTCAAATCCAGGATTTTAATGCAGCGACAGATGCATTCAAATAATGTTTTTTACGTTGTATGTATCAACAATTGATTGTTGACCAGGAAAAATCCTCTGATTTGATAGATCATTAAGAAAATCGTAACTATCGTACAGGTCGATAGCTTTTACGAAGTATTGTAATTGAGGTATCTGGGTGCGCGTCCTGTGCTTCTCCCGTTGATCCGTCCAAAACTCATCATTTGCGGGCACATCAGGCACGTTCGTGCCAACAATCAATTTATTATTAATTGACGTCCTTTTCCGTATGTATCGTGTCAGCATCATGTTGTTGTGTTTCATTAACTTGTTGAAGCTGTAATATTAATTTAGATGGATGTTTTTGTGGTTTTTTATGTTTAACGGAGGTATTAATTTTATGTTATTGGGAATGATGTAGACATTGAAGTTCTTATTATAAAATTATGTGTTGTTTAAATCTGAATTCGTTATTATAATTAAATTTACTCAATGTTGTAAAAAGCGCTAGACGCTACCTAGGCGCCCTGCGGGGGCCTAGCGCCTAGGCCGTCTAGGCGGGGCCTAAGCGGTTTCTAGGCGGAAATGACGGATTAGGAATAATTCGAGGATAGACGAATAAAAATTAAACCAAAGTGAAATAACACATAACAGAAATTTGTCTTACAAATTCCGTTGTACAAATTTCTGTTATGGTAAACAGAAAGACAATTTGTTATTAATTTGATAATTATTCAAGTAATGCTAATCGTGTGCATCGCTGCCGATCCTCTTTGGGCCCCGAGAAAACGTTCATGGCCCGAGAAAATAAGAAAGCCCATTTTGTGACCGATGATAAAAGCTGCCATTTTTTCAATATATCCGTCTTGTCTAATTTCTTTCCCTTCGTCAGCTTCTTCGGACAAGAAAGACAATGAGGGAGAAGAAAGGACTTCTATGCCAAGGGTAGGTATCTGCGACGGAACCACCTTCTCCAGGGATTGAACAAAATATAGGTTTTTTTTTTTTTCAAAAACCAACTTAGCTGAACATCTACCAATTAAACGGTTTTCCATCCATTGAGATGGTCACGACCATACTAGATAATTTTTGTTATGAAATTGGATTCTTGCGCACACATCTTGTAAAATCTGGTACACTTGGATTGACATTTTCAATAAGAAATTTGTCTCTCGGGGCCTAGGCGTTTTTTATTTAATTTATTAGTAATATTAATTTTTTTGAATTTTTACTCTATTTTATGTATTTTGTCCTTTTCTTTTTGAATTTTTCCTTTTTTTTATCCTTTTTTTATTTTTTTCCTTTAGCGATTGCGACCGAAATTCCGTCACTAATGCTTCTCCACGTGCAAGGCGCGTGACTTTTTCCGTCTAAATTGACGCTGAATTTAACGAATGACCAAATTGGTTCAAATCAGAAAACATGAGGGACTAAATGTGGCAAGTGGAAACATCGAGGACCAAAACCGCCCATAGGGTAAACATTGGGGACCAAAAATGGTTTTTTCCGGCCTCGACTCGGGGATAACGTACTAAATTAATAATTCTCTAAAATTATAAGATAATAGACTTTTGATAATTTCTATAGGTCCCGTATAAATTATAGTTAATAATTCCATATGTAAAAACATTCTCGTCGGTCATTTTTGTTTTTTTCACCCTTTTAAGATGAGATGCCATGTAGAGTTGTTTGTGGGTCTTTTTTCATAGTGTATTATATAGAAGATAAATTTGTTAATATTACTTAAATGTACATTAACACCGTGCGGATTATGGTAGACTTCGGAGATTGAATGTTTGATATTAATTTGACGTTCATTAAGAACATAGGAGATTGAAGTTTATCTGATGTTTGTGGAGTTTGAAAGGTTAATATACACTATAAATTAATAGAATATTAATATATCGATAATAACTCTTTTAATAATACATTTGGCCGGTCCCAACTGCATTAATTTATAGAGTTTCTACTGTACTCGACAATAATAAAATCGTGGTTCTATTTTATTTTATTTGAATTCATTTAGTAATAAATTGAAAAGGCACCAATATTATTTACTAATCTAGCGAAAACTAGTTTAAATAAACTTCGGAATAAGTATTTAATTTCAACGGCTTGTAAAAAAATCGTCTTATGTCAGAAAATGATATGATGAAAGCGGTGGCACTTACACACTATTCTATTGTGTAATATCGTTGCTATAGAACGAATGTATTCGACCATTAATTGTTAAGGTTTATTAGTTGCACCTTACAATTATTTTTATCTGACGTTCAGATTCTGTGTTGACCTACGACCGCCAATCGACTCGGAATTAACATGTGATTATGCGTGTGTGTGTTGATCAAATCAATTCGAGCAATCGCAGCTCAAATCGAACCAAAACAACAACTTAAAACCACAGAAAATGCACACAACTTTTAACGTTGTTCGGCGATCTTTGCCTACGTTCACGGACCAACAGAGCTTTCCTTTGTATTGATCACCAACTAGAGATTTATAAACCTCCGTGTCTACTACAAATCTCTAGTTAATAACTCTCTCTAATTCTAATCCTAGAGAAAGTTACAAGCTCTCAAAGTCACCACTTCGAACACTGATATCTGGTATTTATATTAACAGCTTCAGGTGTTTCTTTGCTGCGATCAATATCATCCGTCCGATCAGATCTCCTCGCATCCAACGGTCCTTATTAACTCGCAGCTTACACATAAAACGTTGTTTCACTTATAAAGTTGTTAAAGCACTCTTTCCCAGCCTTTAATCTCCACAGTTGATCAGTCATCGCGCCATATCAGACGTTCCCCATTCAATCTGCCAAAAATGAATATCAGCCATACGGCCCACATTCTTCATTCTTCAGCAGTGATCAACAAGCCTTCTTGCCGGCGATTTCCCGGCCAACTCTAGCGAGTTCTTGGCTCGTAAATCCCAACATTTTGGTATGGAACTTCAATGGAGCCATGACTTGAACAAAAATATCCGTGATCAAAAGGTTTACACAAACTATTAACTATACAGATTGGAATATTATAAAATTTAGCATTGATGTTGATGACTGAAGTGCGTCAAGCTACCCAATCGGTTATGCAAAATTTTGACGAAACAAATGACAAACAAGATTGTTTCATAACCAACAGATTCTATAAATTCATAGTATATTATATAAATATAGTATATTAAGCACGATGGAATACATCCTAGTATAAATATATAGTTTATATATTTAAAATGTTGACATTTAATATATGATAGTATAATTAAATATAAAAATGATTTTCTTTGAAATATTTAAAACAAAAAATAAATAAGGAATCAACAATTAAAGGTCACATAATTATAAACTATACTATAAAATTGACATATCAAATTGGAAAAACAATTACTCTAACTAGTAATTTTGCAAAACAATACGTGCTATATAATATTATATATTATTATGAAATAATAATAAACAAAATTTAGAAGGATAAAACTGAAAATGTAAAAATGTTATATAATGTGTGATTTTTATATTTAGTGTTATTTTCTTTAAAATGACGGACAAAATACAGTTTATCCAAAACCCCCTTCTTTAAAGAAGAACTAGTACTTTTTGTGCACTCAAGTGTGCTAAAACAAATAAATTTATCATTTTAAACTTATTTAATTT
This sequence comes from Craterostigma plantagineum, assembly GCA_027422505.1. Classification (NCBI taxonomy): domain Eukaryota; kingdom Viridiplantae; phylum Streptophyta; class Magnoliopsida; order Lamiales; family Linderniaceae; genus Craterostigma; species Craterostigma plantagineum. Next base: position 2,314,881 of record JAPQWV010000035.1, read on the forward strand.
AAATTACCTAATAGAAATTATAATTTCATTTAATATACTCAATCTATTATAAAATTAAAAATGGAATAACTAAAAATAGTATTTAAAGGTATTGGGAATTTTTCTTTTAATATTATTAATTAATTTGTTAATAAAGATTAATTTGACAGACAAATTGACGGTTTATGTCAAGCACCCACGCTTAGCAAAATAGTGTAGATAACAGATGTGCTCGCCCTTCGTATAATAATGGAACGTGGGCACCCCCGATGTGGGTGCGACAGTTATATGGTATTATTTATTTTTCATTTCAATTATTCGGCAACTTTGTTTTCATGAGACAGATTAGAACGTGGGTTAAAGTGTATAGAGTGGTTTTCATGATATGATGAGACGTCTTAATTAAAGAAATAATAACTAACCAATTGGCCTAAAATTATGGTGTAATTGATACACCATAACTTTATCAAATAAGGCAGTTTTTAAGTCCCCTCCCAATTAATAAAAGAGTATAGATAATAAAATAGATAATGATAAAAAGTAGAGCAACACAAATCCTACAAAATACAACGATAATCGCCAAACAATTACCAAGTCAGTCAATATTGGATTGCATTGCTAGTGACATAAAAAGAGAAATAGATCCTCATTCACCATCACCACCAACAATCACATCACTCAAACGAATTAAGCTCTCCTTGAACAAACAAGCTCCCCATGAATGTGGGCGAGCAGAAAACACGAACGCACGCGTCTCATTGGATTGGACTGCAATCGATGCGAGTCGGCCATTGTTGTCTTCCACGAGCATCCATTCAGAATTCCAACAGAAAAATGGACACCAAATGTCATAAGGTCCTATTACGTAATCAACGGTCCAAGACTCCTTGACGCCGTATTCTTTCATCGCCCAAATCTTGATGAGGCTCGGCTCCTGAACCCGATATGCAATCATCGTCAAATGATCGTGTGAGAGGACAAGACGATGCGGCGCAGCAAGTCGTTCTTCTTCTTTCCATGCATCGGGATACTCAAAACGTCGAAACACTTCATCGCTCAAGTCAAACAAGACCAAGCAACGACCGCTGCTTTCATCCCAGTGACAAACACCGTTGAAGTAAACTGGTTGGTGCAGATAAACAAACTCATCATCGAACACAGATGAACAGTTACTATCGTGGCTGATGGTTCTCCAACAATTCCTCCTTGAATCGTACACATCGACCTTGATGGGATGAGTGTGGGGCACAAAATCATCCTCCTCGTCCACGGGAGAAAGAAAGTAGACGTACACTATCTTGTATGAGGAACCTACAGGATCATAGCCATATCCGAAACCAATATCATTCTCTCCATAGTTCACTGCAGGACGAGGTACGGCCCAGGGACGGGGTGGAATCCGCTTGAATTCTCTAAGGGCTGGATTGCAAAGGATGAATACATCAAAAAACTGAAGGAAGACTATTCCATTGCAAGCACCGAGAAGTTCTAGAAATGTAGAATTGTAGGGATTGAGATAGAAATCTTGATCCAGCAACAACGTCATGACAGACATATTCTGAGACAACATTGACAGGTCTGCGGAGTTTGGGTCGTGAATAGACACAAAAAAGCCATCTTCGTATCGCTTCACGCACACGGTTTCTTGGCGATCACTCATTAGGTGACGACTCACAAAATAAGGACTCCCTATCAAAGCACGCCACGTTTTGGAAACACACCTCAATTGAACTAGGGATTTAACAGAAAGGCGTGATAGGATTTCAATCAGCACGTCTTCGGGCCACCTAACTGATCCTTCTTCGTGGGTTTCCGCCATTCGATTTCCTGCAAAAGACACTAGCAAGCCTAAACAAGTGTCAGATGAGTGATGAATTCTACATCGCTTGCCTCAGAAACGAAAGGGGAAAAAGAAGTACTGAACACGCAATTGCCTACTAGAGAAATTTAAATTCAACTATTTCCATCAGAAACAAACGCATCAGCGATTCATCTGACAATCACCAAAACACGCACCAGCCGCATCAATTACGATAGAAAATTCACGAATCTAGATCGAGCATCCATAAGCTTAACAGAGACATACCTCGTCTAGGGCGATGACATCAAAACACTAGGCAAACGGAGAGCGTTCACGCGTCGCATCAACGATTGGTAGGCAGAAATGTCATTACGATATAAATTAGGGTTTGGGAGGGAATTGTTCATAAGTGGGCGAGCGCTCCTTGGGTGGGTATGGGGGAGGATAGTATTGTTGTACTTTGGGCATGGGTTGGTGGGTCCTATGATTTCCGATTTATATTCATATTAATTAATTATATATGAATTGCATTTTACTTTCAATTTAATGAAACTATATTTACATCATGAAATTACACTATATAGTGTGACTTTAATTGTTACAATAGACGTGGAAGAAGAACACATCAAGCTCGCGATTGGTTTCCTCTTAAAAGAGCTGAGGATCGAAGATCAATCTGAAATTCTTTCGAAGGTCAATTGGCTGAACTGTTAATTGGGCTGAGGCTTGAAATGGACGCTCGGCGTCAGGTATTCTCGGTGGACCTTCTAGAGAGGTACGCGGCCAAAGGAAAAGGAGTAGTTACATGTATGACGGCTGGTAATGACGTCATCTTGCTGGGTACTAGCAAGGGGTGGATCATTCGCTACGATTTCGGGGTTGGTGATTCTTACGGTGAGTCATGATATGGATCGGTTTGATTTAATTGCCATTGCAAATGGTGTTTTTTTTGTCTGAGCTCGAGAGTTTGGGTTTTTTTGGTCTGATTGCTGATTGAATTGAAGGTTAACGATCGTTTAGTCCTTGTAATTCGAGCAGTTTGGTTTGATTTTTAAGTGGAACGACGCATGGTACTGATTGCAGACTCGGTAATTAGAGATCCATGTGCCTCATATTGCTTGATTCATGGTGTTTCGACCTGAAAATTTGTCGGTAATGTATAAAATGGTATACGTTTCCGTTGGATCAATCAGATACTTTGGCGTTATTTATGTTTAGTTTATGAATTTCATCTATGTTTTGTTTCGTTGTAATTGAATAGGAATCCAGTAGTTTGCCTTTATTTGAATGTGGAAGTTCTGTGTGATTGTGTGATGAAAGTTCTGTGTGATTGTGTGAGAAATTTATTCCCTTTTTTGTTGTGATTGTGTGATGAAAGTTCTGTGTGATTGTGTGTGAAATTTTGTTCCCTTTTTTGTGTTTCTCTTGAAGATATTGATCTTTCTGGCGGTAGACCTGGGGAACAGTCCATTCACATGGTTTCCGTTGACCCTGGAGGCAGTCACTGTATTGCTACTGTAGTTGGTGGTGGAACATCGGATACATTTTACATGCATGCAAAATGGGCTAAGCCTCGGATATTGGCAAAACTGAAGGGCCTTGTGGTGAATGCTGTTGCATGGAACAGGCAGCAAATAGCAGAAGGTATAATCTTCATGAACATTGCCTCATATGATTTAGGATTTAATCTCCATTTGGATTGTTTAACTATTTAATTGGTTTATACTTTTACAGCTTCCACAAAGGAGATTATCCTCGGTACTGACAATGGCCAACTTTATGAAGTTTGGGTTGATGAGAAGGATAAGAGGGAAAAGCACATCAAATTTTTATTTGAACTCAACGAATTGCGTGAGGCGTTCACTGGTTTGCAGGTTGGTTTCTTTCTACTATGATACTTTAAGTGGTATATGGGATCTTAATTAGCTTATCTTTACGTACAACAAGAGGGTCTTAGATGCCCGAGACAAGTCCGAAGCCAGCCTCCAGGCTTTTGGGCATCATTCTATTCTTTTGGTCAGGGGTGACTTTGGAACTTCGGATGCTTTGAAATTAATAAAATTTTGAGCTCAGGAACAGGATAGAATTAGGGCATCCCATTCATTATTGAAGCATATGTCTTTTATAGTATAAAATGTTTTCTTGCCATCTTTCATTTTATGTCTTCTGCATTTTTGGGAGTTTTTCTTAGATTTTCTGTGCTATATTGGTGTTACTAATAACTGGCCAAGTGACAACTGTCCCGCACGGTATCCTGAATTCTTATGCTGTTTGTTATTTGCAGATGGAGATTACCAACATAAGCAACGGAACTAGATACTATGTGATGGCGGTTACTCCCACCCGATTGTATTCTTTTACAGGAATAGGCTCATTGGATGTGAGTAAGATTTTTTGTGCATTCCATTATCAGTTCTCTCTTATGCATGCTGCACATTGGGGAGTTGGTAATATGATTTTGCATTATTACTTTTGCAGTAAGGATACCCAAGCCTCCATTAGTTTCTTAGGTTCCCATATGGATTATTGCTTATGAGACCATGTGAACTTTCTTCTGTTGCTCCCCTTTTACGAAAGGCAAAACCCTATGATTTCTTAGCTTTTTTTATAGTATATATCATAGTGAATTTGTAGTTTCAATAAAGGCACTGGTTCAGCCATGTGTAATAGTTGTAATATACTCATGGTCATGTAGCTGTGCTTTGTACCTCTGGTTTTACCTCATTACTACCCAACTGTGTTTAATACCAGGGTGGCTTTGATAAATTAGATAAGGTTTATTATTTTCTAGAATAATGAGCTTTGACCATTCTCTGCAGTCTGTTTTTGCTAGCTACGCAGATCGTGCAGTACATTTCATGGAACTACCTGGTGAAATTCCAAACAGGCAAGTTCATTCTATTAAAAATGGGATCGATAGCTACTACAGTGAATCAAGAGGGGCCCTATCTCTATTATATATATTTTCCTGCTTTCTTGCTAATTTGTGCATGATTGAAAAAGCTTATAAAATTCTCATGACTAAGCTGTGTAGCTACTCAGCCAGCGGAATCTGACACCACTATCCTTTCACTCCCCGTTTTCATATCTTTGATCAGATTACACATAAATCTGTAATAATTTTATCTACTGGTGCTAGAGTTCATCACAGATGTGCAGGTGCTTAAGCTGGGTGTGGCCATTGTCTGATTCAAATTGGATCGGCACGCTTTCTGATAATGTGTCCATTTTGCAGTGAGCTCCATTTTTTCATTAAGCAGAGAAGAGCTGTAAATTTTGCATGGCTGTCCGGAGCAGGAGTCTACCATGGTGGCCTTAATTTTGGAGCACAGCACAGGTGGCGTATTTATTTCTAACATAATATCTTGTCACGTTGGTTACCACATGACAAATCTTCCATTCATGTACTTATTATGTGCATTATAATTATGTCCTCGTAGTTTTCCAAACGGAGATGAAAACTTTGTTGAGAACAAGGCTTTGTTGGATTACTCGAAACTAGGTGAAGGTGTTTTGGTCAAGCCTAGCTCCCTTGCAGTATCAGAGTTCCATTTTCTTCTTCTTCTTGGTAACAAAGTTAAGGTGTGTGTTTGAAATGTGCATTTATTTTCCTTCGCCAGACTGCTTGCATATCCAGAGGCTTTCTCAAATTAATGATACTGAAATATTTTGATTCAAACGACTTCAAACGAAACGGTTCACGGGAAAGTTTCGATTGGTTAATGGACTAAGCATAATTATCTTCAATATACTTCCAAGAATTAAGTTCTGATGGACCTCTCTGTAACCTCTTTCTAAATTCCACATTTGCTCTAGCCTCTATTTCGTCACTGGTTGATTTCTTTTTGTATTTTCATCAATTCAGTGCCATATCCAATTCTGTGAAGCTTAGGGATTTTCTTTGTTCATTGCTGATTCATATATTTTTCATTAATTTATTACAGGTTGTGAATAGGATTAGTCAGCAAGTTGTTGAGGAAATTTATTTTGATCAGACACCTGATTCTGTTTCGAGGGGTGTTCTTGGTTTATGCAGTGATGCATCTGCTGGACTTTTCTATGCGTATGACCAGAATTCAATCTTTCAGGTACATATTTGGTAACAGTTTTAACAGTGGCCACTGCATACGGATAATCTATCTGTTGCAATGATTATCTTTTCTGAATGTGGTGTTTAGGTATCTGTGAATGATGAAGGCCGAGACATGTGGAAAGTTTATCTCGACTTAAAGGAATATGCTGCTGCTTTAGCAAATTGTCGTGATATTCTTCAAAGAGAACAAGTTTATTTGGCACAGGTGTGCTGTTCGCCAGATTCGAACATAACTTTTTCTCATTCAACGTTGCTATGTCTTAGATATTCTTGAGCATATGACTGGAATCCTGTGATGCAGGCTGAGGAAGCATTTGTTTACAAGGATTTTCTCAGAGCAGCTTCTTTTTTTGCAAAGGTTACTTATCCCTTTATGTATAGGTTGGTATTGCCATATTTTTGTTCGCTTATTATGTTGATGCAATCAGCCACTAATTTGAGAAGGTCTAGAGTATAACTCGAAATTTGTGGTTGTTCCTTTGTGAACTCTGAAATAGAAATGACCATCTAGATTAATCTAGAATTTTATAGACATTTCTTCTTCCAGTCTGAAAATGTGACCAGGATATCAGGATTTATACACCATTATCTTTATTTTTTGAGTGCTCTCAACATATGGGATTAAAAGTGGTGGTAATTTTTTTTGCATGAATCTCCACGAGCATTCAATCTTAAATCTTGAATGAAACTTCTTTTCTGTATAAGTCGTTTCCTTTTTCTGCAGATTAGCTTTGTCTTATCATTTGAAGAGGTTACTTTAAGGTTCATTAGCATCGGTGAACAGGTAATGTTTATTTCGTTTTCGTCTAAAAATCTTTCATGGAAATGGCGGTGCTGCTCCCCTTTGGTGTGTTACTTTTCTGCTACCTGTGCATTCTTGCTTTTTGAGCGCCTTTTTCCCCCTGATTTAGGATGCATTGAGGACCTTTTTGCTGCGAAAACTTGATAATTTGTCAAAGGATGACAAATGCCAGATAACTATGATTGCCACATGGACAACTGAATTATATCTGGATAAGGTTTGGTTGTCATTGTCGTTGGTTTTGATTTTCAAATCTTGAATTCCTCAGTCCTTGCTCATATATACTTTTCTATTGAGATGTAGCTACATTTTTATGGGAGGTTTTATTTGTAGGAGCCAATATTTAGTCTGGAGCTTTTCTTTTTCCCGCGATTCTTGCATATGAGGTTTTTCATTGAATTTTCCTTCTCTAAACGTGCACTCATTTGGTTCCTTATCAGATAAACCGGTTACTTTTGGAAGATGATGGTGCGTCTGACAGTGTTAAATCTGAATATCAATCAATCATCACCGAGTTCCGAGCCTTCTTGAGTGACTGCAAGGATGAATTGGATGAGGCAACTACCATGAAACTTCTGGAGAGGTTCCCTTCTTTCTCTTTCATTCTCTGTGATTGTGTCTGGAAATTCATGTTTCCTGTGTATCATTATTATCTGAGTAGGGACAAGGGTAACAATTTACATCCGAAAGCTTTAGTCCCAATATCATCGTATTGTTAATTCCATTTATTTAAGAGGCACATCGCAGTTATTATTGGATACACTTGTTGAAGTCTCTATTTACGAATGTTTATTTTGTTATCTTTCAGCAATGGAAGAGTTGATGAGTTAGTGTTCTTTGCTACTCTTAAGGAGCACTATGAGATTGTGGTGCATTATTATATTCAGGTACTGCTTTTCATTGTCTCTTAATTAGATTTTCTAATCCCTGTGGTTTTGTCCAAGTCTCTTACTATATGTTGACTTGTGATCTACTGGATTTTCTTCTCTCTACGGATATTCCAAGTCTCTACTACTACATGTATTATGACTTATGATTTTACTTACATTGTTGCCCATCATTCTTTGTCACATAATAGAAGTCTAGTTTTAAGTAAGTCAGGCTGCTGAGCCATATTGCATCACTATGTTCCAATGTTCTGCAAGCTGCTGCCTACTTTATGAACGTATATTGCTAATAAAGAAACCATAAAACCTACACGCCGCTGCTATGCGAGTTGCGACATAGTTGTGTTCGTTAATCTGTGAAATGGTGATGTCTTAGCTGAAGAAAATTGAAAGAAATTCACCAATGACTATTGTCAGCACAACTATCTCGGCAGTTTTACTATTCCAAACTCTATATATGCATCCATTCCATATTGATGCAAACTTGAGCTTATCCTGCTGTTGTACTTTCAAATAGGTTAAAAGTCAGTTGAAGCTGTGGGGCTATGAGGTTTTTGGCTTATTTTAATCTGCTTGTTTGGATCATAACTGAAATGCTAACTTTCTTATGCTTTATCTGCTTGCATTCTGAGTTCTTGTCAAAAACTGATATAATTTGGGGACTGGGTGGTATCAATCTACTAGGACCTTGACATTTCTGGCTGGCTGTCTTATATTTACATGTTTGATATGATGGGTTGCCTTTTATATGACCGTGCGCATAATATACAGCAAGGAGAAGCAAAGAAAGCATTGGGTGTTCTTCAGAAATCCAATGTTCCCATCGAGCTTCAGGTATGGACTTATACATGATGGTTGTATGCAAGTTTCACTTGGAATTCTCTTCATAGCTTCATCGTATTATTGAGTCTTTGTCCCTGTGGAAGTATCACAAATTTGATGGAATGTGGTTCCTCAAACGATGCAGTACCAATATGCCCCGAACTTATCATGCTTGATGCCTATGAGACTGTTGAATCATGGATGACCACGAAAGATCTCAACCCGAGAAAGCTCATTCCTGCAATGATGCGCTACTGCAGTGAACCCCATGCAAAGTAATGTGTATCTCTGTTAAGTGGATATATGATGACCTTTTTTCTCCTGAAATATTAGAGAAGTCACCTTTTGCACGCGCAGGAATGAAACCCATGAAGTTATTAAATACTTAGAATACTGCGTTCATCGTTTGCGGAATGAGGATCCTGGTGTTCACAATTTGTTGCTCTCGTTGTATGCCAAACAGGTTTGTTGCTCAATATATGATTCCTGCAACTTGCTTGACTCCTGTGTGTAATATCTGTTTATTTCACATGCTGTCAACCTTTGTAATGTAGGACTGAAAACATTCTGACTGATTTTAACTATGCCACTTTTAGCTTTCAGAGCCTTCATTAGTATCAAAGCGTTTTTATTCATTTACCGCATACGAAAGAGTCTGCTGAACTCAACAACTCTTCATATCATACTTATTTCTTCGAAAAGTTTTCAGTATGATTACAATGTTTCATCATTAACCGTTCAAGATATTCTATTAACTCAATAACCTCTGCTTCACAATTCTAATTTTAACTCTTCTTTGCGTGCCGTAGAAGGATGAGAGCACTCTCCTACGTTTCCTACAATGCAAGTTTGGAAAGGGCCAGCCCGACACCCCTGATTTCTTCTATGAACCAAAGTACGCCTTGAGGCTCTGCTTAAAGGAAAGGCGGATGCGTGCGTGCGTCCACGTGTACAGTATGATGTCTATGCACGAAGAAGCAGTTGCTCTTGCTCTACAGGTAATGTTTTTGGGTCAAAGATAATCCTGGACCTAATCTTATGCATACAGGTTATGAAAGCTAAAAGTTACTCGACTATGCTTGGCCTTCAACAAGTAAAAGATCCTGTAGTTCCTTTTTAAACCATCTCGGACTTATAAAACTATGTGTTGATGTTTGAATGAAAAGTTGACTTGGGTTATAATCTGCTGATAACCATACATACTCATATGTGATTGCATCATCTAAATCAACTTTTTCTTCATCCACCCTTCTTCATAGGTTGATACGGAGCTTGCTATGGCCGAAGCTGATAAGGTTGAAGATGATGAAGACCTTAGGAAAAAGCTTTGGCTCATGGTTGCCAAGCATGTTATCGAGCATGAGAAGGGAACAAAGAGGGAGAATATCCGAAAGGCTATCGCATTTCTCAAGGAAACCGATGGACTTCTGAAAATCGAAGATATCTTACCATTTTTCCCAGACTTTGCATTGATCGATGATTTCAAGGTTGACCACTTCGCTACGATTCCTGACTTCAAAATCAGATTATTCCTTTTTTAATAGTTTCCTCATAGGATGTTTGCTTAATCATCTTGTAGTCAAGATCACTCTTCCATTTTTCGTTCATGATCATTTCCGAACTCATTTTCAGGAGGCTATATGCTCATCTCTGGAAGATTACAACGAACAAATCGAAAAGCTCAAGCAGGAGATGAACGATGCTACACACGGCGCTGACAACATAAGAAATGACATCACTGCACTTACACAGCGATATGCTGTTATCAGGCGGGATGAAGATTGTGGGGTAAGTTGTCTTACATTGGTTTATGCCTTCGCCTATTATTTGAAAAAATTTCATCATAAACTACGCATTATACTAGAGACTTTGTTGGCTCTATATTTACCAAATGGACAAATGGTAGTTGTCGTCGTCATCTCTTATTATTAGTTTTTTCTTCACACATGACGTTAATAGGTTTGTCGGAGAAAAATATTGAATATGGCTGATGACTACCGAAAGGCTAGATCTTATACTTCCGTCGGACCAATGGCTCCATTCTATGTATTCCCATGCGGACATTCTTTTCATGCTCATTGCCTGATTGCTCACGTAACCAGATGCACCAATGAAGCTCAGGTTAGTAGTACGAGGACATTCGTGTCATTTTTCGAACTCTTTCATTTATCATTTTTTAATGTGGATTGGTATTCATAAACATATTGAAAGTCAGGTTCACTTCACGTGTCATGGTAAAAAAAATCGAACAAATACTTGCCATTTTCTATGATGATATTGTACTATTTAATCACCTTTTTTTCTGAAACAACTTAACAGGCTGAATACATATTGGATCTGCAAAAGCAGCTAACTTTGCTTGGTAACGAACCTAGGAACGAAATGAATGGTGGCTCATCGAAAGAGGAACCTATATCGACCATGAGCACTACAGATAAAGTACTATTATCTATCTTTTATATCACTACAATATCGAAATGTGGTCTCTGTTGTTTGAGATATATGTTATTGCTTTTCCTTTCAAGTGCAAATTTTTCCCAGGAAACCACACTTGACGAGATTCCTTGCTGCTTCCCAATTATCAATCAAACCTTATACATCACTATGGTGTATATCAATTGCCATATCTTTAATGATTATTTTCTATGCACGCAGATCCGCTCACAATTGGACGATGCTGTAGCTAGCGAATGCCCATTTTGTGGCGAGCTGATGATCCGCGAAATATCTCTGCCTTTTGTCCTTTCAGACGAAACGGAAGAGATCGAATCATGGGAAATACATCCAATCACCCAAGGCCCTCAGAGGAGTATATCTCTGCCCGCGTAAATCTTCCCTTCACAAAACATGAACTTTATTTAACATGTCTCCACAAACTCCACACTGCTGAAGAAAAATCCAATTGGCTAAGGTTATTTTCGCACCTTTCTTTCCCCGTTCCCTTCAACTGTTCATGGTGTTATCATCGTTTGTTCTTTGATCTTTCGGAATGATGTGTTGATGTTGAATGACTACTTCACATAAAAGTTTAAGCTCGAGAGGAATGTTATTTTTACTTTGTATATTATACTTCTAACACGCCCCCTCACGTCTTAGGCTGATTCTTTCCTTAGCATTAGACGTGTAATTTTCTTAATGATCGTGAGGATTTGTACTCAATTGGCATCTGACATCTGATGCCACATTGAATGACTACTTAACCTAAAAACAACATATTAGTTGTATCTCGTTAGGGTACTTGAAGCATTATTTCTTATAATCGACGCAAAAAAAAATAAAAATTATGCATGAATGAATAATAATTACAGGTATATGTACGGTTGGACAATAATCTCCTCAAAGGCTAGAAAAACTGCAAGTAATCTTGCTAATAAAGCTTTTCATCATCGATGCTTCGCAATCCTATAAGATCCCGGGAACCACTTCGAAAGCAAGAAGTGCTTCGCCTTCGTTATCAGCAAGAAAATCCCATAGCAAGGTATGTGCATCAACGCCACCGTCGAATACCTGTCGAAAAATTCTCTTTCGTTATTTAATCTCATCTTCGAACATTTGTCGCCGAAAACTGAGTAGGGTTTATTTATAGTTGGATTGATTACCATAACGGAGCGTACGAAGAAGATAGATCAAGAAATGGATACGGCCACCATAGAGATTTACAGCCGTGTACGATCCATAGGAAGATAACGTAGGCTGCCGTCCATATGAAAAAATACCCTATTCGAAACCAAGGGAATCGCTGGAAAAAAACACGAAAAAAATAAGCGGGCCCGCGTGTGTTTGATCTTGAAATTGCGCATACGTCGAAAGCAAGCGAAAAAAAAACTGATCTTTCTTACCAAGCAGTTCAGCGCGGTGTCTCCGAGGAGGAAAACGGCATTGATCGAGTGCATATTGATGATCAACTGCAAGAGAAGTTTGTGTATTATCATCTCAGATTCATATATATATGATAAAATTTCAAATTAGGGATTGATTGATATGCTTACAAAGTTCAAGTTGTAATCTTTAATGGCAAGAAAGGGGACAATGATGAACCAGAAAACAATGTCTGTAAGCATCACAGCTCCAGCATTCATCTATGGAAATGGAAGACAATATATGAGAATTGGGAAAATGGAAGTTTATTACATGATCTTCGGCGGTCATTTAACGAAACTTTTTTTCTTTTACCTGGAAAATGATCTGAAATACATATCCCCAAAATCCCGCAATTTTTCGAACGTTGCGTTCTTGATTGAGATTCGATCCCTTATTCGCAGAAGGCCCACGTTCGAAGTCGAAACTATTGCCATCGCCTTCGCCCTTTTTGTATCGGTAGCATCCTTGAATCGACAGCAAAGTTCCAAGCTACGATATTTAATTTCGAATTCGTATTAAACACTATATACAAAAAGTTCCTTATTATTTTTTGCTAATCATTAGCATAAAAAAAAAGATCGAACTTACCCCGAAATAAATTGTAATAAGCACGAAAGTCCACCTGCGAAAGAACACATGATGCACCAAGAAATAAGAAAAGAACAATACAGAATCAGATATGAGATATGAAAAAGTACTATACATCACGCATAGCTTTATTCACAAGCTTCTGTTAAAAGAAGGAAAATAAGAGAATAAAAGTACAGTTTTTGAATAAAGAGAGCAAGCACATTCGCATGATCAAGGAAAAAAAATCACAATATTATTACTATTCAACTCACTGAGTATAGAAGAAGAAGATGCTCCCTCCATCGACGATAACGTTAAGTATCAGCATCAAAACTAGCACGGAAAAGGCGAAGATTCTATAGAGTAATAGCCACCGAGGATGTATGCTTCGAAGGCAAGGCTTCCACGTTTCGTCTTCGTACAAAAGTCCCGAGGGTTCTTCTTCTACGCCTTCTCCGTTTTGCCTCGTGCTGTTTTTTCGACGGTATTCGCTTTTCGATATTAAAATCGAAGCGAAAACCATGGATGTTAGGACCCATACTGAGCAGAGCAAAACCCTCCAATTTAGCCAATACGATGATGTCGTTGTGTTTACTGTCGTCGCTGGCTGCCATGATTTGGAAGAACCTGTAATAAATGTGAGGAAGCTCATGCCTTTTTTTGAGGGGTTTAGAAAATGGTTTCTTTTTTTGTTTTTCTGATGTATCTTTTGCTGTGAATGTGGTAAAGAATTACGGACAAGAGGGTATTGTGTAAAGAATGAGGTTTGTAACAATGGAGATTTTGTTCAAAGAAAGGAAGCAAAGGGACGAATTCTCAAAATCTCACAGCAGCTAATTAAATGCATGCTTCTTGTAATAAAGAAAACACTGTTATTAACAGCAATGAGTTCTTGGAGAAGACAAAGGAAGTGTTGGATTTCGAACAAGTATATGAGAAAACATGATAATCGACTGCGTTATTAAGATCTGAAAGAAAATGAAGTACGAGAGATTCCAAGCTTTACCCAGAAAGATTTGAGAAGAAAAATATATGATATATAATGTTATTAATTGCAAGCAAAGCAACGTTGGGAATCCTTAGAGAGGAAACCAAACACTTATGTGGAGGCGTACAGATGCTTTGCTTCGTATAAAAACTAAAGAAGAAAAACGAATAAGAAGAGAGAGAGAATTAGGACAGAGAGACAGATAAAGGAATGGTCTGCTTTGAACACAAGCTTCCCACCTTTTTTTAATTTTTATTTTTTAATTTTTTATTTTGTTTATCCCAATAAGATCTTGTATGTGGAAGTAGGGGACTGCCCTATACTATCTGTTGTCACAATCTTCACATTTCCATGCAGAAGGTTTGCATGTTGAGAATGTAAGATTAATCACCTTTTAATGCATTTTTGCAGCCTTGTTTTTTAATCTTTAAACATCCTTTTAAGAGATAGATTGGAGGGAGGGAAGATTCTTTATTTATTTAGTTATTATTTAAATGACAAGTTATGCTTCTATCATAAATATAGAAGGAATAAACTCATATATGCCTAATATATTTATCGTAAATTGATTATAATTACAAACTAATTACAGTACCAATCTTGACTGTGGATATTGGTCAGGACTCGAGATGGAAACATGGAACCACTTTTTTTTTTTTCTTAGCACATTGGCCCTATTTGCGTAAAATTGAAAAGTGGTCCGACTTATATGGCATACATGACATTAATCTCGGATTCCAATTTCTTGATTTCAAGAGATTTCCCTTTTTATTAACAATTTAAATCCCTATTCCTATTTCTACTTTTCCAAGATGTTGGTAGTATAAAACATTGACCGACAACAAAATATTGTTCTCAACGAATATAAAAAATAGCAAAGAAACGAAAAATAAAATAGGACAAAACAAGTAAATAGCATCACCTCACGAATATTGTACAAGGAAATGGTTAGCCCCTCACACGACATTTTTCATGGCGTTATCCCTAAGTAAAGGCTTTTTGCTTTAGAGGTTTTATAACACGCAACACAAATTGCATTGATATTTCTTTTCTTTCTATTGTAGTTTTCATTTTCTGTCATTAGCTGGGCTCACATGAAAACATCCAAATTGACTTTGATGTCGGTTACTGTAATTACAACATTACTATAATCCTTCATTTGAATATTGAATAAAATGCAAGGTATGATCTCATATATTCTTTGAGCAAATGGACATCTATATTAATTCCTTCTATTTTCAAACTATAGCCTGTAATAGATTAATATATGTTTAATTTAACTGTAGATCGGTCCCGTGATTAGCTATATAGCAAGCAATCATTACATGGGACAAACCTTGGATTGAAAGGCCCACACAAAATACAAGGTAATGATGTCCAATCAAATCAACCTTCCTTTTTTTCCCTTCCTGACTTTCCTTTTATTAAAGGCCAACATGCATCTAACCATATAAATTAAGGAACTAATTCAAGAAATGGTGAAATGCCTACTAAACATTATAAATTAGTTATTTATCAAGGAACTAATTAGACATTCTATATATACTTGTTCGTTCAAGGGCACAAAATGCATTTCAACAGAAACCATATGCATGTAAGAAGCATTGCCTTCATTGATTAGGAAGATTTCAAAACAAATGAAAGCAAAGCATTCAACAATGCCGACCAAAAGCATGGAGCTAAGAAAATATTCAGTCATGGGAAGTACATGTAAGAAAAGAAGCCTCTAACTTCAACCCATAGTCACACATTAAGACTAAGTTGTTAGATCATTAACATGGCACAAAAGAGTCAAAAGAAACTAACAAATACAAGACGAGTCTCTTGCTTTGCTAAAGAATAGTTCAAAATATCTACACACGCATCTCTATATAACATTTGCAGGATACTGAACCAAAATAGTAAATCTAACTTCACGAGCTTTGACATTGATAATCGATGACAACTAAGCTATGATCTACTTACAGGGATAAATGACTAAGGATGCCGTGGATGTCCATAAACTTGCTGGACTTTAGGACTTTGGTGTTTTGATGTAAAGCACATATATCCAGATGTTGGAAGTGATTGATTTTGGGCCGTTGGATTTTGAGGATCAGAAGATCAAATCAGAGAGCATCGATGCCATCACCAAATGTCGAGAGAGAAAAGGGGGCAATCGCCACGTTGAATGTTCGGGCTCCTACCTTATCAATATGCTTCATCTCATAGTCACCCTCCTAATGAGACAATGAGCATAAACACAATGAGCAAAACTGTGTTAGGACAGCGTTTCATAGACAAAAAGAGTTGATGCTAATCTCACCATTCTCCCACTCGGCGTGCTCAGTGGGCAAGCGGACGAATATTCAAAGCCAGTTTTGGGAAGTATAACGGGTTGTTCACCTATAACCCCCGTTCCCCTGGTCAAAGAAGGAATTAAAAGTCAAGTCAAACATCAACCGTTTGAAAAAGTGAATGTCCCTTGTTTAACTAACCATGGAACTAGCAACTTACTGGACATTCTCGGTTTTTCCATTGGCATCAGTGATGATCCAATGCCTTCTGAGAAGTTGTACAGGACGGTTGGAGTTGTTGGTGATTCTGATCCTATATGCGTAGAAGTAAAGGCCTCTTGAAGGCTGGCTTCTACCTTCAATGTACACGCTCCTAACTTGAACTCTAATACCCTAGAAGAAAGAAACAGTAATGCGTTTATGAACTTTCAAAGAGTAATTACGAATTGAAAGCTTGGCCCATCTCAAGATCAGCAGGTTTTATAAGGTAATTATGATAATCAAGCTAGAGACAAGCACAAATAAACTCTCCACAAGCGACGAGTTTCATCTACTCATGCATGATATTTTTCTACTTGGTCCCAGTTGCCCAATAAAAACACATAATAGAAGCACTTAGATCAACACATAACAGAGCGTATATGTGATCCTCAAACATACCAAGGTGGTTGCATCGCTCGAGCACTTCAAAAAACAATGAGGAGCAATTTCTTTCAACTCGTCCCGATAGCGAGCTGCTTCCTATTTTAAATTGAAAAAAACAAACAAACAAATGAAGTACAATACAAAAGAGACCAACGAAAAAAGAGAAGAAGTAAAGCCTACAAAGGGTGACCTCAAATCTCTCCCCTGCAATGGCCTCTTTCAATAGCCTACGAAGACGCAAAACTGGTTCCTCTTCCTCGAACAATTTCAATGAATCACGAAGCCTTGCAGCTTCTTTGTAATCCTGGTCCAATTTTTTCAAGGCAACAACAACAAAATCACGCTACGGACAAGATTTCTTATTACGATGTAAAATTCCGTCAGACTAGCACTTGGGGCAGTTAATAAGTTACTTACAATGCTAGAACATATTGTTTCTCAATGTTCAAGGAATACTCACTTTGCATAGCAGAACTAGATGACACATTTGAATTCAAGACAAAAACACTGCCATATGCTAAGTATTACGATTACATTGCAATCATGGCATCAACTTCATAGCTTCAATTATCCATGAGAAACTCTACAATTAACCACGAGTCCACGAATATTCCTCCACACACCAAACAGACACATTTTGCATGTTGGAAAGAAAAACTGACAGCACATTAAACATTACACACACTATTCACAATTGGACACCACGTTCCTAACCAACGACATCCCCAATGATGATTTCCCAATCTCACAAACAACGACAAAAACACATATAGCGTAAAAATTTTGTCTCAGCAATATCTGCAGCCAACTTCATCCCATAAATTAATAAAATATGAAAAGATTCATCTTGGTCATTAAAAACCACCAATACCAACAGATCAATAAATTGACTATCTTTGACTCAATTGCGAAATGTTGGAAGTCCACCTCAAAATCATGAAACCCAACAAAATTTTAGCTTAAATAGGGAAGAAAGGAGCGCAACCACAAATATTTCACCACCAAATTCTCGATTATCACCAATCTCCACCTCTATTAAATCACAAAGACAACAAACTCCAGCTAGGAATTTCGCAGCACAAACATATAATAAATGATCACCTCAGATTTCGCAGCCACCTCCAATTGGTGCTTCAAAAGAGCATAAGTTTCGGTTCGAGACAGGAACGAGCTTTGACCAGAACCCGAACTAGAACTCTGGCCAACGCAAGCAACGATTCGATTACCTCGCGACTTCGGAACGGCGTCGGCCCGACCCGTAAACGAGACCGGGTTGAATACAGTCCCCGCTTTCAAATTCATGCAATGCATTTTTCTTCTGTGAATCAAACGTTTGAGCTCCTCTCTATGCGATGAATGCTCGAATTTGAGCTTCGCTCTCAGTATTTAATGCCGGTGGCAATTGACAAATATAGGTCCATGTAACATTTGTGCGTATCACTGCAAAAAATGGGATATGTTGGGGTACTTATGGTATTTACACGCGAAGATTATTCGTTCGTTTATTAGTGGCTTTGGATAGAGGAAGGCCCAGAGATATTTGCGGCTTATTGGATGATAAGAGTACACGTGGCGGCATATTCGTGGATCGATTATAATTGGGCCTTTATACTGCTTTGGGCCCATTTACTGAAATCAATAGCCCAAGCCCAATTTTGAGACTTCCATATTTATTTTATTTTTCATTTAATCATATTTTGGACACGTAGCTGAAGATTACCGCCATATCTATCCACAAGCTTGGAAAAGAGGTTCGTATATAAAGAAGATTCCCATTTCTCCATCGATCAAAAGCAGAAAGCGAAGTGGAAGCATAAATTGATCATTATCGATTTCAACAGTCGATTGAATCCCAAGGAAAGCGAAGAAGATGCTTCGAAGCTTATCCACCCGAACGATGATGCTTGCGCGCCTGAATCGACCAGCGCGTGGGTACCATGAGCGCGTTGTGGACCATTACGACAACCCTCGGAACATCGGCGCATTCGAGAAGGACGATCCGAGCGTCGGTACGGGGCTCGTCGGAGCTCCAGCGTGCGGCGACGTCATGAAGCTGCAGATCAAGGTCGACGACGAGTCTGGGAAAATCGTCGATGCGTGCTTCAAGACCTTCGGTTGCGGATCGGCGATCGCCTCTTCGTCCGTCGGTAAGCTGATTGTTGTTGATTTCGCGCTGTGATGCTTATCTTATTCTCTTTCGGATCGTCCAGTGATTGAATGTTTACTGTTTGTTTGGAGCCTATTATGTCTAATCAATCATCATTAATCGAACTTCGTCTTAACAATCTGGACATGGTGAGATTATTGATATCGGATTAAAACAAGCTCGGATTGATCTAAAGGCGCTTTGACATTCATTTGTTTCATCGTTTTTAACTTAGCAAAATACAACTTTTTTTTATATATATCTTGGCTATTGGGAATTTGGAGTAGACTAATTTGTGCAATCATGATGTATGAGCCTTGAATATGAACAGTCTGTTACATGGACTGATAATATAAAACTTGGTAGTTTGTCATCACAGCCTTTTCAAACTGATAGCTCGCCACGCTGTCTGTAAGTGACGACTGTTTGCAAAAATGTCTAATTCAAATTTTCTGCCCGTTTTTCAGCCAGTGAATGGGTGAAAGGAAGGCAAATGGAAGAAGCAACATCGATCAAGAACTCGTGAGTGTCGAATTTGTACTCATGCTTCTACTCCTCAAAGAACACGTTAGACCTACCTATCTGTTGGATATCTGTATTTTCTCTGGTTTAGTTCTACACTTCAGTTTTCTAATCAGTGTTAAGTAATTTGGTTCAGGGACATTGCGAAACACCTTTCTCTTCCACCCGTGAAGCTCCACTGCAGCATGCTGGCCGAAGATGCGATAAAGGCCGCTGTAAAAGATTACAAGGCGAAGCGTGCCAAACCAAATGGAGAAGGAAATGCTAATACATCCTCAGAAAAAGATGGCCATGCCTAAGATATATACGTAAGAAATGGCAATATTTAGTGTACCAAAGGTGATGATATGAAAATAAGTTATATGCAATAATGGCTGCTGAGTATACGAAAGCTAGCCTTATGTGTTGATGAAATTGTTCCTCCCACGGTCTCTTGTAACATATAATGATATGGTGGGTGAATATATATGTCTGCTTCTTGTACTTGCGCATTGAAGGGAGGAATTAATAGTTTATAGGCTAAATGCGTTGCAAGGTTATTGGTTGTTAAAATCGTTCCTACACATTCCTCGAACTTGAAAAGACACACACAAACACTCCAGGGACTCGCATTTTAACTTGGAATGCACATACAATCGCACCTTTAGAATACTGATAAATGGTTTTTGGAAATATAAACATAAATAGCAACTACGCGATGAACTTGATCTTTTTGGTTTAGTGGACTGGGTCTCAAGGTTAGTTACATCTTTCAAATATCCTTGAGCAACGTTGCAAAACTCGCTAGGCGCTAGTCGGGCGCCCGGCAGGGGCCTAGCGGCTAGGAGGTCTAGGTGCGCATGAAATCATCTGTCCCACAAACATGTCCCCCTCTATGTCCCAAAAGGATCAGATCCGTTAAAATTTCCTTTTATTTATTAATTCTTTTAATCCTATAGTCCACCAAATCATAAATTTGTCATTATTTCATGAGATTTATATGATAATAATAAATAAACACATCCAATTTATTCCTTGTTTTACGATGATCGATTTGATATCCATATCATATATTTTTCGATAATTACAAAAATCTATTTTAACGGAGTGGGACAGGAAATGGGATAGGAAATGGGACGGACGATTTCAACCGGTCTAGGTGGGGAGTAGACGGAAATTAGGCGGTACACACATTTTTTATTTTTATTTTATATGCTAATTACTAAAGTAAATATATATTTGATTTATTCACTACAGAAATAATATCCTTAATAGTATTTTTTGGTATAAAAATTTTCAAAAAAAAATATAAAAGAAAAAAAAATAACTCGGCCGCTTAGCCCGAGTAGTCGGTTCCGGTGCCTAGACTGGCCGATTATATGGTATTCGCCTCGGTCAGGCCCGCCGAGCGCCTAGGCCGAGTTTTGCAACAATTTCCTTGAGACTGTAAATTGTGGAATATTTAAAAAATGTCATTTGATATAGTCAACGTTAAAAAAAATAGCCCCGTCCATGTTTTCTTTTTTTAAAAAATTCGAATTAAGGGTATTTGCGTCATTTGGCAGGATATCTTTTTAAAAATAGCAGGCAGTCCCCTACTATATAGCATGGGTCCCCTGCTCAGTGGACCCGTGCTATATAGCAGGGGCCCCGCCCATCTGGTGCGCAGCATGGGCGGGCCCCTGCTATGTGTGCGGGGGACCCCTGCGCTGTGTGCGAGGTCCCCTGCTGTACGTGCGGGGACCCATGCGATGTGTGTGCGGGGACCCCTGCACACTGTGTGGCTGCAGGGACCCCTGCTGTGTGCGCGGATCTCCTGCGCTGTGTGCGGGGACCCCTGCACTGTGTGCGGAGACACACCGCAGGGGTCCCTCCACAGAAATGGCAAGGGTCCCGCCCATGCTGCAAGGGTGCCGTCCATGTTGAAAAAAATAAAAAAATGTACGTTTGCGGATTTGAACCATTACCTACACTACCAACCACTGGACCACGACCTGCCCTCCCACACTTTTGTGACCCCGGTAACATATATCGATTTCGAAAAGTGGGACCCGTCTAGTAAGGGTATAACTGTCATTATATACTTGGAGGCTATTTTATTAACATGATTATGCAAAGACCAACTTTTTAAACGACCGGTTGTTCAAGGAAGATTTGTTATTTTGTCATAATTATTTTACTTTGACCATAAAGGATAACTTCATACTTTTCAATTGTTGTCCATCGTTATTGCTTGGCCACCAACCACTCACTGGTCTTGAAGCTTATAATTACTTAGCCGAAATTTTGGGTTTCAGTAAATAATGTTAGTAGGTGTTTAGATGAGTTAATCCCCTCAGCTGAGAATTGAGATCGTTCTTGAGCCTATGGATCACTAGGACAACTGAGCTTACCCAATCAAAATTGGACCTTTTTTGACCTGAGGAGTTGGAAGCAAAACAGTTGGCTAGTGGAGGTGGGTTAGGGGTTGGAGCAATTATTATGGCAGCTTCATCATCAGCGTCTGATCTAAAGGAGGACCACCAAGAAGAAGCCAACATTCGGATTGACGAAGGGGTTATAAAATGCGTCGATAATCTTGAGGAGAACAGCAATCGAAGTCGTGACGTTGAGAAATCGAAGGGTGTTGTTTTGGGAGACAGTATGTCGCCGATTGCTGGAAATCCGATTCACCGGTCATCGTCTAGGCCTCAGTTGGACCTCAGCGGGGCTGCTATACAGGGGAATTTTGAGGAACGAGACCCGGCGATTCTGTTGCCGAATCAATCAGATGATATTTCTCACCTGGCTTTGGATATTGGGGGTAGATATTCGACCTGTATTTGGGAAGTTTTTGCTTCTTTGTGTTCTGGAATTTTGGGAACTTTGAGCTGTCGTATGTTTACTTTGTGAGTGGGCCAATGTTATTAGTTCCATGTATGCATTATGCATGCAAATTTGGAGGAAAGCAGTTTTTATTATGGTCATTTGGTAGATTTGTAATGCATTCATAACGTCCTTCTCTAGTCGTGCTGCCTTCTCTTTTCTTGATTTTCTTCTTATAGACAATGAAAACATGTCTTCTTTGCAAGTGATTCTTTCTTTCTTTTTTTTTTTTTTCAGAATTTCCACCATGTTAAGTTTTGTAGGCAGCAGTAGTCTATCATGTTATAATATTTTTTATTAAACCTTTTTCATTATGTTAGAATTTAATCCCGCAATTCTGATATTCGAACACCACTATTTTGCAGGTTCTCTAATCAAATTGGTGTATTTCTCTAGACACGCCAACCAGCCGGTGAATGACAGGAGGAGAAAGATAATCAAGGCAAGCCTTGGTATCAATAATATGAAAAGAAGAAGTTACCCAATTCTAGGTGGGAGGCTGCATTTTGTGAAGTTTGAAACGTCTAAGATCAATGAGTGCTTGGATTTCATCTACTCCAAGCAGCTTCACCGGGGTAGTACGTTTCTTACTCTTGCGCTGATGATTTAGTGACTGGTGTTTCCCAACGAAGCGCTGTGTATATTGAGTTTCCTGTGAATGATTCCCACAGATTTATATATACCCTTTCCATCTAACTTCAACTCTTGCACAGGAATGGATTCACAGAGTTGGCAGTCTGAGGCTCCAACTGCTGAGAACACCATAATTAAGGTATAAATTTTTATATTCAAGTAGGAGTTATGTACGTAATATCAGATGCTCTAGTCTTACTAAGCTTAAGAAATAGGAATAGAGTCTATAACTTGAGGTTTAGATGCTATGCAGTTGAATCATACACAGGTTTCAGTTGGCGGACTACCAGTTTCTTGAGCTAACATCAGTGCAATTTTCTGTCAACATTTATTTATGAGGATATTGATAACATCTGTTTAGTTCCATGGTCTGAACTTTTTAAGCAGATATCACAGTTTTAATTCCATTGTTAAATTTTCAAAAAGGCAACAGGTGGTGGGGCATACAAGTTTGCTGACCTCTTTAAGGAAAGGCTTGGAATCAGCATAGAAAAAGAAGATGAAATGGACTGTCTTGTGGCTGGTGCAAATTTTCTGCTAAAGGTCCGTGAGTTACTTCGCTTGGTTAATTTATCATAGTTGCTATATGACCCTTGAACTTTCTATTGGAAAAACTTAATCTTGTGGAATGTTCTTTCTTGTATAATTATTTTGCTGTACTTCAGAAGTATCACAATATGTATAACTCTCTCGTCATCATTTGGTAATGAAATGGTTGTGCCTTTGTGCTTCTTGAAGGCAATAAGACATGAAGCATTTACACATATGGAGGGTAGAAAGGAGTTTATACAAATTGATTCTAATGACTTGTTCCCTTATCTTCTCGTCAATATAGGGTCTGGAGTCAGTATGATAAAGGTATTATCTCATTCTTTTGTACATTTCGTCCATAAATCGATCTTAATTATCACGTAAAGGTATAAAAAGTAACGTGCTTGTAGGTTGATGGGGATGGAAAGTTCCAGCGCGTTAGTGGGACTAATGTTGGTGGGGGCACATACTGGGGTCTCGGGAAGTTGCTGACGAAATGCAAAAGGTTGTCAAGATCTATTGGTTAAACACGTCCTCACATTGAACTTCCTTCTTGAGATTGGGTATCTGACATTTCTCTCTTCTAGTTTTGATGAGTTATTGGAGCTGAGCCAAAGAGGAGATAACAGAACCATAGACATGCTTGTTGGCGATATTTATGGGGGAATGGACTATAGCAAGGTATGACCCTTTTGCTCCATAATCATTAAGTAGAAAGTCACTCATCTTCAGCCTTTTTAGATCTATGGCGCATTCTGTTCCCCTCTGTAATAAATTTAGCTGGCAAAATTATGACTTTCAGATTTCACCCTTTCGAATCAGATACTACAATAGCTATCTGTTGTATTACGTATTTGTGCGTCTTTTTTCTTTTCTCTTAAATGTTTTGTTTCTTTTGGTTTACTGGCAATATGGTGAATTCTCTACAGATTGGTCTCTCATCATCAACAATTGCTTCTAGTTTTGGCAAGGCTATATCCGAAAGTAAGGAGCTTGAGGACTACACACCTGAGGACATATCTCTGTCTCTATTACGGATGATTTCCTATAACATTGGTCAGGCAAGTCTCCAATTGTTTGCTTCATCCTCTCTGCTTATTAATGACCACTTCTATTCTTATGAAAAGACAAGGCTTTACTATTATCTGGTGTGACCTATTGTAGCATGCTCGAACCAATCCCGCATGCTTGATTTACTAACGGCAGTTACATGTTACTGACTTTCGTAGCTATAAAAGACTTCGTGATGTAAATGTGTTATAATTTTTTTACTCTTAGTTTTTAATTTGTCTTGCAGATAGCATACTTAAATGCGTTGCGGTTTGGGCTCAAGCGGATATTTTTTGGAGGATTTTTTATCAGAGGCCATGCTTACACTATGGACACCATCTCATTTGCTGTTCATTTTTGGTACCTTCTTTTTTTTTTTCTAGAAGTTTGTTGTAGTACGTCCATGACTTTTTCGTTCATGCTGTTGTTTTTTCTCTGTAGTTAAGAAATTTCTCATTATCGATGATCTCTTCTCAGGTCTAAGGGGGATGCACAAGCAATGTTTCTTCGACATGAAGGATTTTTAGGAGCTTTAGGTGCATTTATGAGCTATGAAAAGCATGGGCTTGATGACCTCATGGTTCATCATCTGGTTGAGAGGTTCCCGATGGGGGCACCTTATATTGGAGGAAACGTCCACGGCCCACCTTTAGGAGATCTCAATGAGAAGGTAATTTAGCTCTAGCTGCATAATTTTTTATCAAGTGTTTTGTTGTTTTGCATTTTGTTGCTTTGCATCAAATGCCAGTATGATTTCGAAATGATGTGTAAGTTACACTAATTTCTATAATTTGGTGTTTTGTTCAAATGAAACTGTTACCACTTGGTAGCTTAGATATTTTTCTCTGTTGTAAATTTTTCTTCATAATCTGATCTCGTCTGGTAAGTATTGAAGACACATACATGGAACATCTGAAAGTAAAACTGATTAGTCCTTCGTATTTCACTCATCGGATAGCTTTATTGAGATATTATGAAATGTATAAAAGAAAATAATGAATGAGTAGGAATTAGAATATATTCTGCTTTTCAGCTTATCATGGATCACTCCGATTCCTGTAACAGAAAGCAATAATATTTGGGCCGAATGTGCTTTTGAATTAATGAGTCCTATTATAATCAGATGCTAGTCTCTTCAACCACACAATGTTTTCATAGTTCACATGAGGAGTTGGTAGCTTCTATTATATAGTTCATTATTGCTCTGGAAAACGTTTCTGGTGCATAACCTTTTCGCCATCTGTAATTGTGATCTCCTACACTCAAAAGCCAAAATAATAAATGATATGAAAACAAGGTAAAAAGGAAGTTATGTATTTTTACTTGTTTTTATACGAAATATTATTTACTGCAGATATCGTGGATGGAGAAGTTTGTGCTGAAGGGAACTGAAATCACGGCTCCTGTTCCTATGCCGCCACTAAAAACTACCGGCCTAGGGGGCTTTGAGGTCCCATCTTCCAAAGGCGATGTCTTGCGCCCCGATGCTAGCAAATTGAACGTGGGCGTTCTCCATCTTGTACCGAGTTTGGAGATTTTCCCGTTATTGGCTGATCCGAAAACGTGAGTTCTTAAAATTAGTTACTTCATTTATTTCCATCGGCCACTTTTATTTGAGTCCTGTGATCTTCTGATGTTTGTAGAAGCTGATTACACTCATTTTTGCAATAAACAACGGTTATTTGTGCCAATCCATTCATGATTGATGTTATTTCTAATTGTTGAGTCATCATTATCTCTTTCCAGGTATGAGCCCAACACTATTGACCTTTCAGATCCCGGTGAGCTGGAGTAAGTGCCCATTTTGTCCGATTTTCTAGAATTTTATTGTTATTTCCGTTGATTTCTACAGTGGGTTGTCTGGTTTTTTAACTCTCCATCGTTATTTTGTACACAGATATTGGTTCACTGTCTTATCAGATCATATGCCCGACCTTGTTGATAAGGTAATTCAGAATGCACAGTTTCATGTATACACTGGTCTACTTTAATCATACAGTCAGCGTTTTGAAGCCATAAGTGTTATGTTATGATTGTGGGCTATATGTTGGAAACTAAGCCTCTTTAATGAACTGCCCTGTAATAATGATATGTATAAGTTCTGTAGGCTGTGGCTAGTGAAGGTGGTACAGATGATGCGAAAAGGAGAGGTGATGCATTTGCTCGCGCATTTTCCGCTCACCTTGCAAGGTGAATACTTACTGATAAAATTTGTTACCTATCCTTTGCATCACTTCCTCAAGAAAAACTTCCTTTTACAATTTGGCAGAGAGTAGGTTTATATAGTGGAAAGGAGAAGGATTTCATAGAATCTACAGAATGAATGATGTATCTATAAATGCTCTAGCTAGCAGTTTTGGAGTTTAGACACTTTGTTTGAAATGATTTCTATTTGTTATACACCCGACCTTCCTTGGGGTATCTGTCTTGTCTTAATCTGAAATAAGTTAGTTTTCTTCGAAGGCTCAAGGTTTTTGTTCCACTCAACAGGTTGATGGAGGAGCCAGCTGCTTATGGAAAGTTGGGGCTGGCCAATCTCTTGGAACTAAGGGAAGAGTGCCTGAGGGAGTTTCACTTCCTCGATGTCTACAGAAGCATTAAACAGAGGTAAAAGTTCGTCAAGAGGAATAGTTAGTTTTGTCTGTTCTCTACTCATAAATTGTCATTGGATAATCTGTAGTATCCATCATTACCTGGATTGTCTGTTACAGGGAAAATGAGGCATCACTTGCAGTTCTACCTGATCTCTTAAGGGAACTAGACGGTCTAGATGAGGTATGTATTCGTCAAATATTTGACCCCATCAGCAGCAAATATGTATGACAACTTCCCAGGAACCATTTCTAAATGAACTTTGCTTATAGTTAGCTTCCTTTTTACAGGAAACGAGATTGCTTACGTTAATTGAGGGGGTTCTCGCTGCAAACATTTTTGACTGGGGATCACGGGCTTGCGTTGATCTCTACCATAAGGGGACGATTATTGAAATATATAGAATGAGTCGCAACAAGATGCAGAGACCTTGGCGGGTTGGTGGGGCGCATATACTCTGCTTCACACGTGCTATATCTAACTGACTGTTTGATACAAATGCAGGTTGATGATTTTAATATTTTCAAGGAGAGAATGTTGGGTTCCAAGGACAAGTTACCAAGACTCTATAAAAGGGCATTGCTTTTTGTGGACAATGCGGGGGCTGACGTTGTGCTTGGAATGCTTCCACTTGCAAGGGAACTACTGCGCCGTGGGACTGAAGTATGTTCCTTCTTCTAGTTTACAAATAAGCATCGTACTTGAATTATATTAAATAAGGGCTTCCTCTGAGCTTAGCTAATCAGTAAAAACTGGGAAAAGCGTATTGCAAAAGAGGGGTAGGTGTTTTTCAATGTAAACAAAAGTGGGTTTTCCATCTGTAGCGAAAAGCAGGCCTTACTACTAATCATGTAGAATGTACCTGCGTAGAAAAGAAAGGAGTAGTTACATCTTAATTATGACTGTTGTTGACACTGCAGACATTGTTGTGGCCTTCTCTTTTTGTCAGCCCACTAATTAAAAAAGATGACAAATTTGCAGGTGGTGCTGGTTGCCAATTCCCTTCCAGCTTTAAATGATGTTACGGCAGTGGAATTACCAGATATTGTCGCTGAAGCTGCTAAGGTGTGTTGCTCTTACCTTTTATGCCTAAATGGACTTATTAGACTCCACTGATGAAGCCCTAATTAGCAACCCCTGTCATTGAGACTCATTCTTGAAATTTGTAAAAAAAAAAAAAAAAAAAGAACTAAGATGCTTTAGAACCCTTGTTCGCGCTTTTGCACTGCCGATGCAGAAATATACTATTTTCCGAGGCTAGAAAATTATGGACTTTTTTTTCAACTTGAAACAGCATTGCGACATTCTTCGAAGGGCTGCCGAGGCAGGAGGCCTACTCGTGGATGCTATGATTAACGTTCAAGAAAGCCCGAGAGAGAGTTTGTTGTCCGTGCCGCTCATGGTTGTTGAGAATGGCTGTGGAAGCCCATGCATTGACTTGAGACAAGTAAGCTCAGAGTTGGCTGCTGCTGCAAAGGATGCTGATTTGGTAATATTCTTTAAAATTATAACTGCAAACGCATGCACAATTAGTAATGATGTGACCAATGTGATGTTATTGAAGGTTGTTTTGGAAGGGATGGGGCGTTCGTTACACACAAACTTCAACGCAATATTTAAATGCGATGCTCTAAAGGTCAGTACTCGATCTCACCGCAGATTCAATTTAATGTTCGTGCATAATCTTAATTTTTTTTTCTTCTATGGTTATGCGTTGATTTGATACGTGCTTGCCTTTGTTAATTCCAAAAATGCACAGCTTGCAATGGTGAAGAATCAGCGGTTGGCTGCAAAGCTAATCGACGGCAATATATATGATTGTGTCTGCAGATTCGAACCTGCTACTTAGTCATCGTGGTCATAGAATTACAAGTAGTAAATACTTTGCCCTTTCTAATAATCAAAACAATTTAAAAACCTCGTGTTGTTTTTTGGTATGTATCAATCATTCATGGAGGGAATGAACGTTGGCCATAGCTAACGTAACCTCATCTCCATAGTTATTCTCTTGTCTTCCTTGATCCGTGTCGTTGAGTCGATAATGGACTCATCACAATATGTATGACACACACACACATATATATATATATATGATGTGGACATAAATTAGGCGGCGAAATAATTAGAATTAAGGAAATAATCTAGATTAAAGTGGTAATTAGAAGGACTTGATAGAAATTAGAGTTTTGGGAAAATAGGGAGATAAAAAACATGAAATAAGACTTTTAGGGACCTCCGAAAGCTTTCTGGGGACTTCCGACAGACTTTAGGGAGCTAACAATAGGAAATAAGGGTTCTGGTGACCTCCGATAGATTTTAGGAAGCTAACAACAGGTGCTCAGGACCTGAGGAACTACCTGGCAGCTCCCGAGTACGAACGAAGCTTCTCTGACACGCTACTGATGAAGATAAAAAGAGAATCCAATGAAGGTGCCACGTGTCCGATCAAGAGAGGGCAGCTCCCCTGCAAAAAGCTGTCAGCCGGTCATTTCACTGAAAGGACTGCAGACTGTACGAAGCTGACAGACAGCCTACCTGTACACAAGGCCTTATCACCAGGAATTCGGGGACGTGACGCAGACCAGATTGCTTGCAGCTCCCCGATGTGATGGAATGCGTTCCATCTACAGGATTCCAGGGACCTACCATCAGGCAATATTCAAGAGCTATGGACGTACCTTCAGGCAATGTCCAAGAGCCCCCTATAAAAGGGGGACTTCGTCATTTTCACCATTCATTCACGTTTTAACACATGAAACACTTAAGAAATCTCTCTCTCTCTCTCTCTCTCTCACTATGGAAACACCTTTCTTAATTATGCCTTTTGCTCTTGAGAGAAAACGTGAGGAATAGATAGTTTGAGTGTGTAATTCATCAAGGTATAGTGAAAACAGGTTCCCCTTGTGTTATTTCTGTTTACGTCCCCCTTTCATGTCCTTTGCAAACAAACACGTTTCAGTACGTCCCAAGGTCCCTAACAGGTTCCAAATAGGTCCCAAAAATGTCCCAACGTCCCCAACGTCCCAACGTCCCCAACGTTCCAAACAGGTCTCCAATGTCCCAAACAGATCCCCAGTATGTCCCCAAACACGTCTCGACTTCCCCAACACGTTCCAATACCCCAAATACGTCCTCAACACGTCCCTTTCAATTCCTTTACAAATAAGCACTTTACGCACGTAACTTTATCGATTCTCCGGCTATATAAATTGCCCCACACATATAAATCTCGTTGATTGGGAGAGTCCCATGTCAATATATATATATATATATATATATATGCTACGATGCCTGACGGGGAATTTCCATCGGCCACCACAGCCATCTGACTAAGGGCGAAGAAGCATCATCTCAGGTAGGGGTGTTCATTCGGTAAAAACCGAACCGAACCGAACCGAAAATTCGGTTACCGAAAAATTCAGTTTTTTATTTTAAGAACCGAAAACCGAACCGAACTTAATCGGTTCGGTTTCGGTTAAAACTGAAAAACCGAAATAAAAAAGAAAAATTTAAATTTTAGGGAAAAAATAATATTTTAATACCAAAACCGAATTAATATATATATATACTAATTAATTTATTAAATATATATAGAAAAATAATGTTTTTTAATACAAAAGCGAATTAATTTACATATTTGTATTAATTAATATATTAAATATATATATTTTAATTAATTTATTAAAATTCAGTTTTTATTCGGTTAATCGAATTACCGAACCGAAAAAAACCGAAAATTTCGGTTTTCTATTTTTAAGAACCGAAAACCGAACCGAACCTCTTCGGTTGGGTTCGGTTCATACCGAATTTTCGGTTTTCCGTTCGGTAATTCGGTTAAACCGACTTTTGAACACCCCTAATCTCAGGAGAAGGACAGAAAAGCTTCTCGTGAAAACTAATTAATACTTAATAATTAGGAACTGTCAACAACAATGAATAGTTTCTCTCTCCTCTTTCGTTCTCTCTCTGCGAAACCCTAAACTTTCAACCCACCACCATCAAACGCCGCCGCTAGAGATGGCAACGGGTAGGGTATGGGTATACCCATCTAGACCCATACCAAACCCAATTAAATAAATGGGTATGGACATACCCAAATATTTAGTGGGTCTAATAATTGGGTATAGACCCAAACTCATTAAATTAAATGAGTAAACGGGTCTTAAATGGGCACTAAATGGATCTTTAATTTTCTAAAAACAGCAATACTTTATTTCATGATAATCAAATCAAGCAACAAAGCAAAAGAACAAAAACGAAACAAGCTCAAATCATGTGAAGATAAACACGGCACAACCAAATAAATTGAGTATATGATGGTCATATTTTTTTCGATTATCCGTCGTGGTATTGAGTTTGACACCCAAATAAATTAGCATATTAAACTCGTGTTCATAGTTCGGAATCAAGCTTCAAAGACAAAATGTTTTAAATTATTAAGAAATTAAACTCTAATTACCCACTCATAAATGGAGCAATAACGAGTTGAGCCTCAGTCACGAGCTCTGAGTTGCATTCTAATGTTTTTGCTGTAATTTCATCAAGAAATTTAACCCCCCAAATGTTCAAATTACAGCTGGAATTGAAACAAAAAACACAGAGAACGAACGACAAACTCCAACCAAGAATCACACGAAAAGCAACAAAGAAAAAACATCACACAAACACCAAGCGCACTAATACATAGGGACGCAAAGAATCGAATATTTCTGATTCGATTCGCGATTCGATTCGGAATATTCGTATTCAAATTCGAATATTCGAATATCGAATACGAATACGAATAGTTTTTTCGATTCGAATAGTTATCGAATACGAATACGAATATATCGTTATTCGATTCGTATACTTATCGAATAATTCGATTCGATTTAAATTAAATATTATATATATTATATACATAATAAGGCCCACTAAGCATTTTTTAGTTATTTAGTTATTAGCCCAACCCAATCCCCAAAATCATTCTTAATTCACGTGAGGAGTATCATTTCAATTTTCAAGCCGAACACTTTGAACCCTAAGGACTCTTCTTTCTCACGCTGTCTCGTCTCTCTTTCTCCCAGCCACCACCACAGTAAAAAACCACCAGGCACCAACACTCTCTCTTACACACCGCCACTGGCAGCCACCACAACCACCAGTGGTCTCTCTCACGACCGCGTCGACCACCGACAGCGCCACCACTGGTTCCACCACGCTCGGCTCTCTCTCTCGATCGCAATCGCAGTACCGCGTCGACCACCGGCAGCGCCACCACTGTTTATTTGAAATTTAATGATTTTGGTTGGTAGAACTTTTGCTAGATTTATTTGATAAAAATGGTGTTTTTGATTTTGGTCGGTCGCAATCGCAGTACTACGCTGTTTTTTATTTTATTTTTTACCAGAATGGCGTTATTTTGCACTTTTTAGTATTTTCAGGTATTTTTGGGGAAAAAAAATTAGGAAAAAAATTCGAATATCGAATATTCGCGAATCGGCCGAATATCATTATCGAATCGATCGAATCGATTTTATGATTCGTCACGAATCGAATACCGAATACGAATATCAGAAAAAATTGACGAATACGAATAGTAAATGCAAATATTCGATTCGGTTCGGTTCGTTTACAACCCTACAGTAGTAATACACCACCAAGATCGAGAGCCCAGAAAAAAAACAAGATCATCATCAGCCTAAAGTCATACCAAATCATCGTCACTCCTCCGCCGCGAAGGGCGGCGTCTCCACCGTTGTTAGGGCTGCTCGGCGATAGAGAACGATTAGCATCAGCGCCTGGATTCACATCGCTAGGGTCTGGGCTAGGGCTTGGCAAAATCGCCGACGTGGCGTTGCCTCGAGGGTCCGATTTGGGCACACCAATATCTTGATAAATGGGTAAATGGTAATACCCATTTAATACCCAAATTAATTTACTTGCCCATACCCATTAATTTTAATTTTTAAAGACCCATACCCATAATTAATGGGTAGGGTCCTATGGGTATGTGCAGGGTCCAAAATAATTGCCATCCCTAGCCGCCGCCCTCATCTCTTTCCTTTCACCTCTGGCTCTAGTCTGATACCAACTCAAATTCGGGAAAAAGAATCGAATCGAAAATGAGAGCGTAAAATGAAGAAACAGCTCTGATTAATCGATTCAATCGTATTCGTTACAGAGAAAAGGGAAGAAAATGACACACACGTCACAGACATTCACAGAAATTTCCCAATAATGAAAAAGAGAAACTGAAATGACCTAATATGGATACGAAGTGATAAAGCGTAGAACGCTTCTTAAATCTGCGTCTTCTCTATTGAAGTCGTCATGGCCCTTAGCGACTTTTGCCTTAGCCTATTTTAGCTCGTAACACTCCCTCTTCCTTAAAACAACTCTTGTCCTCAAGAGTTGGTAAGGGAATTTCTTCACTGCAAAACCAACCAATCCTCTCAAATGATGTCCTCCGGAGAAGCATTAAATCATTTACGAATGCCTTGGATCCGTCTATATCTAGATTCTGAACCCGATTCAGAAGGAACTTTATCAGCAGGAGAAGATGTTTCATAAGCATGCCAACACAGTTATTGAATTTCGTCCGGGAAGGGATCCTCAAAAGTTGCCCCAAACTAAATTTCATAAGACGTGATTGCCCACCAGGAGGAAAAAGAGTTACATGGATCCCGACAGCCCAAAGAACCTCTAACTGGGATATCTGGATCCTCATAGTATCTGTAATATTTATTGGACCCTTTCTGCCATTGAAACTTGGGGCATTAGTAATCGACTGAACCACTTTGTGCACAAGCCCATGCGAGTTCAAGAAACGCGGCAGTTGAGAAGATACCTGATTTGATCTTACCTTCATTTTGACATTGATTGGAATTCCGTCAACGAGTTTGGCTGCAATTGATTCACGTCCTTGTGTCTTACGATCGGCCCGTGCATACCCGAAATAAGGAATCACGGCAGTAATGTTTCTTGCCAATGCACGTCGGCAAGCATCAATCATGACTAAGAGCTCCATCAGATTTTCATTTGCCGAAGGGCATGTAGGCTGAATAAGAGAAACATCACACCCTCTTACACTCGCCTGCAGCTGATGAACATAAATTTCACCATGCGCAAAGCGCTTGATTTGAATCTTGCCAAGTTCCGGGCCCATGTAGCAAGCCATTTCCTTCATTTTGACATTGATTGGAATTCCTTCCTTGAGAGTTATGACAGTTCCTTCCGTTTGAGTTGTAGCAGGGTCATAGGCTCCATGGGGAAAAACTTGGTGTTGGTAGGTTCTACAGAAAGGCCATGATACTCCTTCACCTTCGAGGCTCTGCCACAAGCAGCAATTTTCTCGTTACGTCTTATCCCAAGGAACCTCAAAGTGTAGCGAGCCTTAGGGAAAAGTTGAGTTTGGCCATTAAGCTGTTCCAGCATCTTGGCAGCTAGGGTGAGACACTCCCTGGTCTCGCCAGAGATATTAAGCACGAACGACTGTATTTTTATCCCCCTCATAAGACACGACAATTTGTTTTTCAGCTCGCTCAAACCCCTTCGTTTTTCTTTTTCAGTTCCCCCTTTGTCAATCACAAAAATCTGCATATTACGGTGAGCCTCCTCTTGTAATATCATCATTTGTAGCATGAACAGTTGGGGCGCAAATGGAGTGCCCTGTAGTTTCCACCAGAATTCCTTACACACGTAAGGGCAGTAGAATTTGCTCTCAGCTGCCACAGCCACAGCCACCGCCATGGGGAAAAAAGAGGTTTGCTCCGACGTACACCCAAACCTTTTGGTCCACTCCGAATCTAAGATATTGTCAGTCCTATCCGTATCTATCAATACGTGCATAGGCTTGCCATTGACATTACTAGCGACTCTCAAAGTATTATAATCATGTAATATCTCGTGCATTGATACCTGATAATCGATCAAAGGATCTTCAGTAGGGTCCTTCATCTCTTCTTCATCAATTTCCTTCGAATCAGCAACATACTCACCCATTTCCCCATCATCATCCTTCGGATCTTTCATCTCTTCTTCTTCATCAGCCACCTCCGAACTAGCGAGCGACAGCGAATCCATCTTCCTGTCCACTGACACAACCACGCCGGGTGGTTTGCTCACCATCGTCGCAATCATCTGCCGTAAGGTTTTCAGTTGTTCTATGATGGACGTGCTATTCTCCTCCATCTTTCCACGGAGCAATCGCACTTCCTTGCATAGGTCACAGATTCCTTCTGCCATTTATGAAAAGTTCCACTGGGATCGATGCTCTGATACCAAATGATACCAACTCAAATTCGGGAAAAAGAATCGAATCGAAAATGAGATCGTAAAATGAAGAAACAGCTCTGATTAATCGATTCAATCGTGTTCGTTACAGAGAAAAGAGAAGAAAATGACACACACGTCACAGACATTCACAGAAATTTCCCAATAATGAAAAAGAGAAACTGAAATGACCTAATATGGATGCGAAGTGATAAAGCGTAGAACGCTTCTTAAATCTGCGTCTTCTCTATTGAAGTCGTCGTGGCCCTCAGCGACTTTTGCCTTAGCCTATTTTAGCTCGTAACATAGTCCTCCTCCCTCCTTGCTCCGTCCTCTCCGGCCAGGTAGTTCGCTGCTGGGGTTGGGGGAGCCTAGTATTTTCTTCGTTTTCGTTTTTGTTAAAAAAAATTCTTTCATGACGCCCACCTACGCCGCCCCGCCTCCCACCGCCTTAGTCTGCCGCCAGCTTCCCGCCCCGCCTCCAAGATCCAGCCACACAGCCCGGCTGCTGCGCCTACCTTCGCCATCCCACTTGAGTCTCCCGTGTTGGGAGCTCGTCTCTCCCGACCCTTCGGTCGGGAACCTTTTCTCTCTCGTGGAGCCTCTTCTCCCATCGTGGAGCCTCTTCCGAAGAAGATGAAAGCACTGTGGTGGCAACCTACGATAATGAAGGATATTGTAAATTTAGCTTAACTTTTTTTTTGTGGTACGATCTCTAGTTCGGGGTTATTTATTACAGTATTTTTTGTTTTCTGTCGGCTTTTTATTGTCGTGTTTTGTGCTCGTTTGTGAGCCTCGTTCTCCCGGGTGCGGTGTGCCGGTGAGACCCTTTGGCTATTTAGCCTGTGTAACTTTCATTTTGGTATTGAAGCAATTGTTTCAGGTAAAAAAAAAAAAGAAAACTAATTAACAGTTGTCTTTTTCGAACAGTGAAAAATAATTTAGAACATTGTCGTAAAAATTTGTTTCCTCGGTTACCATTCACGAGACACTTACTTGTATATGAGCTTTCATTAATAAAAGCGGAGGACAAATAATTATCCAACATCGGATACAATTAATCTTCGTCCTCTTCTATCTGCTTCATCTCAACAAGAATCTCGTTACCAAGGTTGTCTCCTTCCTCTTTTATCTGCTTCACCCACTTGACGACGGATTTCTCGCAATCTTCCACGCATATCCTACGAAGGGTATCAATATCTTCGATGCCTAACGGAAATTCCTTCAGATGCCGCATGCGTGTAAGGAAAAGTATCTCAAGAGCGGGAAGGTAACTAGCCTCTGCTCCCCAAGCCACAACATCTAAACCATCAAGTTTCAGGTACTTCAATTGCAGAAATTGCCCGTCGACCATGCACCACTCTTTCCCGACAAAGTCATCGCCGCATAGCTTAAGCACTTGGAGGTTCGGCAGCGAACCGATCACCGTCATGTCTTCCCAGCAAAGTTCACAACCTTCCAGAAACAATTCCTTGAGCGAGTTTGGGAATGCGATGTTTTCCATGCGCAAAGTGCAATAATCAAAACGTAGTTTCAAGGATCGAAGCTTCTGGAGAAGTGCAAGATTGCTGAGGTAGTAGTCGCTCCGTTCCTCATCACGTTCTAATGCGTAATAAGCCTTCAACTCGACTAGATTGGGGATTCTTCTTACGACTTCCTCCGTCCACTTCATGTTTTCTACCTGACGAAGTGTTTGTAGATGGTTCAATTCGATGAACTTCTCGTCTGTTGGATCGGGAAACACGCCGAAGTGTAAATGCACTTTCCTAAGTTGTGGCATCTCCCATATTCTCCATAATAGCTCTTCCTCATCCATAATATGTCCACGAAAGACCCTTAGATTCCAAAGTAGAGAGATGGGGCACGGAGAATCTGCATACTCTAACACGTCTTCGTCCGAGCGGATTGAAAGCCAAGTCAGCTTCGTCGTGTGTGGGATCTCTACGATATAGCCGTACATCTTGTCTACCAACTTAAAGAATCTTGATTTGATAAGACGTGGATACTTTGTGCTGCAATCATTGCACACCACGGTATTCATAAGACCCGTTGATGTCGAGCAACTGAGGACTTGGCAAACGCCAATCTTATTCTTCGTCTTCGTTTCATCACGGCATACGAAGCATGAACCCTCGTCGAGAGTCCAGTATTCTGGTAAGAGAGCCATATTTAAAGTGGTAAAAATATTCTCTTTAAGAGATTCCTTGATGCACAGTTGCCTCAGGATATCGTGAACGCCGCAAGTTCTGATGTCACCCATCCTCCCCAGCTTTCGAACGAAGATCATATTTCTTCCGATTAGATCTTCCAAGTATTCCATGGCAACGTCTTCCAATGTTTTGTTATCATTTCTGGCCGACGGCCGCACAATTCCCTCGGCAATCCAGTACTCGACTAGCATAGACACTTTGATGGAGCTGTCTTCGGGAAATTCTTTTAACCGAAGGAAGCATGCTTTCAGATGAATGGGCAGGTGATTGTAGCTGAGGTACAATATCTTCAAGCAGCTTTCCTCAATCTCCAAATGATAGAATGAGTTCACATCATCCGCAACCGATTCCCAATATTCGCGGGTCATATTATTAGGGTTTGAGAGGAGTCCACCGACCACGACGAGCGTGAGGGGAAGCCCTCTGCAGTTCCTTGCTATCTTCTTTCCAATCTCCTCCAATTCGCTGGTCGACCTTCCCCCGTTTTTGCCAAACGCTTTTTCGCTGAACAGTTTCCAACTGTTTTCATCGTCAAGTAATCCCATCGAGTAACTGTTATTACAAGCGCTGCCTATACTGTCGGCTAGGCTCATGAGCCTCGTCGTCACAATAATTCGACTGCTATTCTCACTATTCGGAAAGTACCGCTTAAACCCGTCCCAAGCATCGGTACCCCAAACATCGTCCATAACAATCAGATACCTTCGACCATATAACTTTTGGTACAAACAAGCTCCTAAATCATCATCAGCACCATCAATAACTTTATCTTTTTTGAGACCTAAAAGAATATTCTGCACGTCGTACTCTTGCGATAGTGTGATCCAAATACGAACGCTGAAGTGCTCATCGATGAGTTTCTTATCGAAGGTGTTGCGAGCGAGGGTCGTCTTGCCTATACCTCCCATTCCTACGATAGGGATGACTTGTAGGCTACGCTCGTTCCCAGTGAGTCGTTCCATTATCTTTAACACACGATCTTCGAGCCCCACCGCCTTCTCACCGCTCGAATCAGTGGTTGCAAGAGGAGAGTTGCTAATTATATGTGGTCGTTGATCTGCCTCAATTGCATGGTCTTCCTTTCCGAATTTCTTCAGCTCTTGATTTATCGACTCGATTTTTTCAATCAACAATTGCAGATCCTGATAGAACGACGAGCTCATCTTGTCACCGATCTGATCGTCGGGGAGTCCTTTGGTGCGCAGTCGATCTACGACATACTTATCGAATAGATCTTCTAAATCGTGAACGACTTCATTGATCTGCAATTTAACCGCCAGCTCGCGGAGTAGTTCGTTGGTAGTTGATTTTTGCGAGTGAATTTCGAGAAATTCTTGCAAGAAAGTGAGTTTCTGCTGTAGTGCTTCGATCTGGGACATGTCTGGGATCATCCAGCGACAAGAAGGCAGAAGAACGTTGTCCAAAGAAGTCAAAACAGACAGCACAGACGCATAAGCTGCTACTGCCATAACTATTTGGATATGTTACTGCAGCAATTCTCTTTTTCGCTTTGGAGAAACGAGTGCAGGAAGTATACTGTATGAATGTGAATGGGAGAACACAAGTAGCTGACTTGAATATACTGACTACTCAACTACTACTCACAGACGAGGTCACGCCCACGGAAAATTTGTCGGAATATGTTTTATTTAATTAAATCTTGCATTATCACGAGGATTATAATTAATTATTAGACGAATCGTCGAGCGAGGATTGGTAGGTATAACGCATCTCATCAAAATATTTAAATATAAGAAGACTTGGTCAATATATTCTAATTAAAGTAGTTAGAGAAACAATACAATACGTAGCCCTACTTGGGGAAAAATAATATTGTATTACTATATGTCCTTTGATTCCTACTTATCCAAGCCATTTCAGAATATGCTCTGGAAAATTCGTTTCATGCCGGTTGTACAGGTATAGAGTGGATATATATCATATATATATATATATATAATTAAATGTAGTTTTCATCATCTTCCGCCGCGTGTCCTATAAGAAAATGTGTGCTATGTCCTTGGTTAGCTTGCTTTACGTTTGCAAATATACTTAATATTATTTTACCTTTAAACCACCATATATCACGTTTGACTACAACTTCCCACTAACATAACTTTATTTTTAAGCTAATTTTAATTTATCCCCTAATTACCGAGACATTTCACAACTCAACAAAAAAAGGTCATTTTATGTTAAATAAATAAAAAGTAATGGAAAAACCGTCCCCTAACAAAGTGGAAAACTATTCGCGTTAAACCATTTAACTCATATTATTATTGCTATAATAATGTTATATTAATTACACATTATTTTACACCCGTGAAATGCACGGCCATAAAACTAATAACATAATAATAATAATAATAATAATAATAATAATAATAATAATAATAATAATAATAATAATAATAATATTGTACATGTACGTAGCTGGCGGTCTTGGGGGTTGTTGCTTCTGTGTGTGAATGTGAACTTTAGGCGCGTAATAATCGGATTCGCATTTCGTGTGCTATATCTAATCAATGGTTTGATACAAATGCAGGTTGATGATTTTGATATTTTCAAGGAGAGAATGTTGGGTTCCAAGGCAAGGACAAGTTACCAAGACTATATAAAAGGGCATTGCTTTTTGTGGACAATGCATTGTGCTTGGAAATGCTTCCACTTGCAAGGGAACTACTGCGCCTTGAGACTGAAGTATGTTCCTTCTTCTAGTTTACAAATAAGCATCTTTCTTGAATCATATTGAATAATGGCTTCCTCTGTGATATGGGGCTATCCCAATCAAAGAAATTTATATGTGTGGGTCGGGAAAATTTATATAGCCGGAGAATTAATTATTATAAAGTTGTAGGGCGTGCGTAAGGTGCTTATTGGTAAGGAAACTGAATGGACGTGTTTTGGGACATTTGGACTTGTTTAGGACGTGTTTGGGATGTGTCGGTGCTTGGGACGTGTTGGGACATGTCGGGATGTTTGGGGATGTATTGGGACGTGTGGGGACATGTCGGGACGTTTGGGGACGTATTGGGACGTGTGGGACGTAAATAAAGGGACACAAGATGTACGTGGTTC
Source organism: Craterostigma plantagineum (assembly GCA_027422505.1). NCBI lineage: Eukaryota > Viridiplantae > Streptophyta > Magnoliopsida > Lamiales > Linderniaceae > Craterostigma > Craterostigma plantagineum. Next base: position 2,355,464 of record JAPQWV010000035.1, read on the forward strand.
GAATCCTTTCGGATTCTACGTCCACGGGCGCTCGGGAACTATTTTCACTATACCTCAATGATTTACACGCTCAAACTACTTATTCCTCACATTTCTCTCAAGAACACATAAGAAAATAGCTAATGGGACGTCAAAAATGTTATGTTTAACGTAGAGAGAGAGTTTTCTAAGTGTTAAGAAGTGTTAGAATGAGAATGGTCTCGTGAAAATGGTGAAGTCCCCTTTATATAGGAGGCTCTTGGATATTGCCTGAAGGTACGTCCCTGGCTCCTGGATATTGCCCAGATTCCTGCTGATATGACCTCCTGGGACACTGCGATGCTACAAAATGGCAGGCCGTCTATCAGAGGTCACTCCTGTAGCAATTACAGCTTCTGTGCTGTCAGGGATGTCAGGCGGCTGGAGATGGGACTTGGCTCTGCGCTGTCAGGTACAACAGGTGGATGTGACAGGTTCTGTCAGAACAGCTTTGTCGGACACCGTCAGACGTCCTTTCAGGCTTCAGTAGGTTCCTTATGACGTTTCCTCGGGACGACAGGACCTGCTTAGCATAATAGGTCCCAAAACACTTCGCTATACGGTGTTAGGTCCCTAAAGCCTGCCGAAGGTCCCTAAAACCCTTATTTCCTGTCGCTATCTCCCTAAAGTTCGTTGGAGGTCCCTAAAACCCGTCTGAGGTCCCTAAAAGTCTCCTTTCATAACTTAACTCTGTATTTTTCAAAGAAACTCATGTTTTTACTAAGTTCTCTTAATAGCTAATTATTTCCTTAATTTTATTATTTAGCCTGCCTAATTTCTGTGCCGCATCAACCACTCCCCTACTCTAATTTGTCTTTTGGGACAAAAGTGAATTAGAGTATAAATTGTAAGGCAGGCTGTAACTAAGATAAAGGATCGCAGTTCTTACCTCCCTTACCGAAAAACCTTTATTCGGTCTTTGGAAAGGCACGTTCCTTTTCTTCATTTTTTTTTGCCATGGAGCTAGCGCTCACTGTCTGTAGCTCCCTCGCTCCCTCAGGTCCTTTCGGCCAAGGCTGTTCGCGAGGAGGTCCCTCCTTCTGTGAGGACGGAGGATGCTCTTGTGGCTCTTTCCCCTGTCAGGGGAGCTCAAGTGGCTCCTATCATGGCCCGTGTCCTGGTGTTAAAAGGAAAACAACTCCATCCAAACGGTCAGAAGGAAAAGCAAAAAAGAAGTTACTCCCTTTGAGGCGTAGGTGGTGAGCCTTTTATGGGACCTATAGGGACCTCCGTGAGTGAGCTCCCTGCTTTTGTGGACCATCTGAACCGACATGAATAGATGAGCCTGCTAAGCTGTTGGATGCTCCCGGATGATCAGAGGGCCATCTCTTTAGGTTTCTTCTTAGGTGGTGGGCCACGTAGCTTTCGTACTGTCTGCAAAGTCTTCAATTCAGGACCTGGAGATAACTAACCAGACAGAGTTAGTGGAGCAGCACAAGGGAGAAATGCGGAGCTCCCTGGAGAAAGAAGGACGAAAATATAACCCTCGTGAAATAGCACGAGGAGGGTCCCTGGAGCTTCTTCTCTAAGGAGAAGGAAGAGTGGGATGCCGATTCCGCGGGCATAATGGAAGTGCATGTGGCTGCCCAGTTGGTGGCTACGAAGGCTGAAGATATTCGCCTTTGCCAGCACCATCTCCTGTCACTGGCTTCAGCGCTTGGTCTTCGAGAACTGAGGCCGTGCATGTTCTTTGGGACCTTCCTTTTCCTGGGTGCTTCCAGAGAGATATGCAGAGAAGCATGCAGAGGTCCTGGCCCGCTGCTGGTGTTGTTGATCTGTTGTCTCCAACTCCTCAAGGAACTTGGTAGAAGGCCTTTTCGGACAGCTTAGGACCTAGTAGGGACCTGATGGCGGAGCTCCTCTTCAAACCTTGCACTTTGAAGGAGATCCTCAGCGTTCCTCCTAGCTCCCGGAACGTCATATTTGTATAGACTTCTCGTTTTTTCACCATGATTATAGCCTGTAAAAAATACTATGTCATTTTTTCTTTCGGGACATATTGGTGTGGGGAGCTTAACTCCCCATGCTTCTATGTTTCACCGGAGTTCCCGTTCTCCTGTATTTCATGTTTTTGTGCATTGCATTATTTCGGGACCTGATGGATGTTCCTAGGAACACCATTATCGTGGCATGGTTATAGCGCCAGCTCGCTTAGATGCATGGTTATAGCGCCAGCTCGCTTAGTAATTCGTAAGCCAAGTACGAATTCACGCCTGGGTTGCAATGACCGTCGTCATTGTCCTCAGGTGTCATTTGCGCTAGGCTCTCTATGTCCTTAGCGATTTCAGTATTTGTGTAGACACTTAGGTCTATAAAATATGGGGATCCCCTCAATGATTTACCCTGGTTATAGCGCCAGCTTCGCTTTGGTACCATTCACGTCGCAGGCTTACTGAGAGCCTTTGATGTCCTGTACACCGCAGCCCGTCAGCGGCGGCATCTTGTACACCCTTATGGGCATCATTCACATCGCAGATGGATTATCTTTGACGTCCTGTACACCGCAGGTCCGTCGACCTTTGGCATCACCACACCGCAGATATATCATCTTTGGCGTCCTGTACACCGCAGGTCCGTCGACCTTTGGCATCGATTATACGGTGCACCGAATATATTTATACTCCGACAACGCGGTATTTCCTTAGGGACATCAATAGTTTACCCTGGTTATAGCGCCAGCTTCGCTTAAATGCGTGGGTATAGCGCCCGCTCGCTTAAATGCGTGGATATTGCGCCAGCTCGCTTAAATTGCGTGGTTATAGCGCCCGCTCGCTTAAATGCGTGGATATAGCGCCAGCTCGCTTAAATTGCGTGGTTATAGCGCCAGCTCGCTTAGTAATCGGGCTCTTTGTTGGAAGCCTGAGAATTTGAAGTAATGGAGCTCCTTTCTCCTCGATTAATGAGGAGGTCCCTGGCTTTAGATCTCCGGAGGTTCGGATGTCATCATGGAGCTATCTTCTAGGTCACCTGGACCTTCGCGCGTCAGCGAGGAGCTTGGCTTCTTTGCCTTTAACCAGCACGGAGCTAGGCTTCAGCTGGTTCGGAGATTCCTTATAACGGACTTCACATGCTGGCAGGGAGCTCGGCACGGAGCTAGATCATGTCTTCGTTTTCAGCACGGAGGTCTTTAGGTCCTGGGACATCCAGCCTTCATGCCAGCACGGAGCTGGATTTTTAGGTTCTGCTGTCCTTTATGTGCCAGCGCGAGCTGGGCTTTGAGGTCCCGCGGATCTCCGCACGTCGGCGAGGAGCTAGCTTCTAGGTTCCGCGGACCTCCGCGTGCCTTCATGCCAGCACTGAGCTGGATTTTTAGGTTCTGCGGGCCTTCATGTGCCAGCGCGGAGCTGGGCTTTGAAGTCCCTCTGACCTTTGTACACCATTGCGGAGTTGGGTCTCTAAGTCCTTCAAATGCTCAGGCGCATGACTCGGGTTCTGTTTGACATCGGAGTCCCCAGCGCCCCGCGCTCCTACTATGGCAAGGACATGAGTCCTAGATGGAACTGGCCCTATCTAGAGGAGGCGGACGTTGTCTGCCCTTAGACGGCACAGTTCCTACAGACTCCTTTTCAGCTACCTTCGGACCTTGCTCGAGGCCATGATCAATGAACTCCCTCAGATTCGCCGCTAGGATGAGTCCTTCGATTTTATCCTTCAAATAACAACAGTTGTTAGTATGCTGGTCATATTATCATGGAATCGATAATATAAATAAGAATGAAATTTAAAGGGTCCTGGAGTTCCGGCTAAGGGCCTCCTCATCACGGGAGGTCCCCCAGCTGATGTCAGGATCTCTTCTGGACTTGCATAGCGGTGTGAATCTTTATGGGGCCCTCAAAAGAGGTCTTCAAGGCTTTCTCCTTCTTCATCATCTTGGACCTGTGTTTCAGGTCCTGGCCATTCCTCAACATATTTGATAGTTTTCGGAGGTCCTTCTCCCCCGAGGTCACTTTCTGACTTCGACTGCCCTGGGTGGATCTTGCCCATATCTGGAGGAGGTACCTTCAGTTTTCTTCGAGGTCCTGATCAGCGAACACCCCCCACATGTCCTACCATGTACCATGTGGGGTCCATTTCCATCCTTCAAAAGATAATCATGATTAGCATGGTAAACATGTTTATTTTGATAACCATAATATGATAGAGAATGAAATTTTAGAAAGTCCTGAGGTCCCGGCTAAGAGCCTTATCAACGCGGGATGCCTTCCGTAGATCTTCATGTGTCCGCATGAATCTGAGATTTTATCTCCCACTAACTGCCGGCGCGGGGCGGACTTCTCGGTCCCAGGATCTTTGTGTGCCAACTCGTCGCTTGGCTTGTATCTTCCGCGGACCTTCGGACGGCAGCGGGGAACTGTTTTCTAGGTCCCACGGACCTTCCTGTGCCAGCACGGAGCTTGGCTTGTATCTTCCGCGGACCTTTGGACCTTCGGACTAGTGGATGTCTTCTAGGTCCCACGGTCCTTCATGTGCCAGCACGGAGCTTGGCTTGTATCTTCCGCGGACCTTTGGGCCTTCGGACGATAGTGGGTGTCTTCTAGGTCCCACGGTCCTTGGTGGACCTTCACGTGCTAGCGAGGAGCTGGAAGGTCCCGAATATGGGGCTTCGGGTCTTCCTGTCAGCGCAGAGCTGGGAGGTCCTGAAGGCGAAGCTTCGGGTCTTCGTACCAGCACGGGGCTGGGCTTTTAGGTCCCGAAGGTGGAGCTTCGGGTCTTCTTGCCAGCAGGGAGCTGGGCTTTTCGGTCCCTAAGTGGGAGCTTCGGGTTTTCGACCTATCCTCCACTTGGTCAAGGTGGTGTACATGGCATTACGTCTCAGGAGCTTCAGTTGCGTTCCGGCAGCTCCTATGGTTATAGGTCCCGACTCTTCGGCAGAGAGGGTCTTCTTCCCTCAGTTTTTAGCGTTTTTCATCTTGTCCCAGCAGAAATAAAGAAAAGAAAAAATGAATAAGGAATGTTGAGCACAGCTTCGCACAATATAAGCAAAATCGCTCACGCCTTCAACTCCGAATTTTCCCACAGACGGCGCCATTTGATATGGGGCTATCCCAATCAAAGAAATTTATATGTGTGGGTCGGGAAAATTTATATAGCCGGAGAATTAATTATTATAAAGTTGTAGGGCGTGCGTAAGGTACTTATTGGTAAGGAAACTGAATGGACGTGTTTTGGGACATTTGGACTTGTTTAGGACGTGTTTGGGATGTGCCGGTGCGTGTTTGGGACGTGTTGGGACATGTCGGGATGTTTGGGGATGTATTGGGACGTGTGGGGACATGTCGGGACGTTTGGGGACGTATTGGGACGTGTGGGACGTAAATAAAGGGACACAAGATGTACGTGGTTCGAATCCTTTCGGATTCTACGTCCACGGGCGCTCGGGAACTATTTTCACTATACCTCAATGATTTACACGCTCAAACTACTTATTCCTCACATTTCTCTCAAGAACACATAAGAAAATAGCTAATGGGACGTCAAAAATGTTATGTTTAACGTAGAGAGAGAGTTTTCTAAGTGTTAAGAAGTGTTAGAATGAGAATGGTCTCGTGAAAATGGTGAAGTCCCCTTTATATAGGAGGCTCTTGGATATTGCCTGAAGGTACGTCCCTGGCTCCTGGATATTGCCCAGATTCCTGCTGATATGACCTCCTGGGACACTGCGATGCTACAAAATGGCAGGCCGTCTATCAGAGGTCACTCCTGTAGCAATTACAGCTTCTGTGCTGTCAGGGATGTCAGGCGGCTGGAGATGGGACTTGGCTCTGCGCTGTCAGGTACAACAGGTGGATGTGACAGGTTCTGTCAGAACAGCTTTGTCGGACACCGTCAGACGTCCTTTCAGGCTTCAGTAGGTTCCTTATGACGTTTCCTCGGGACGACAGGACCTGCTTAGCATAATAGGTCCCAAAACACTTCGCTATACGGTGTTAGGTCCCTAAAGCCTGCCGAAGGTCCCTAAAACCCTTATTTCCTGTCGCTATCTCCCTAAAGTTCGTTGGAGGTCCCTAAAACCCGTCTGAGGTCCCTAAAAGTCTCCTTTCATAACTTAACTCTGTATTTTTCAAAGAAACTCATGTTTTTACTAAGTTCTCTTAATAGCTAATTATTTCCTTAATTTTATTATTTAGCCTGCCTAATTTCTGTGCCGCATCACTCTGAGATTAGCTAATCAGTAAAAACTGGGAAAAGCGTATTGCAAAAGACGGGAAGGTGTTTTTCAATGTAAACAAAAGTGGGTTTTCCATCTGTAGCCAAAAGCAGGCCTTACTACTAGCCATGTAGAATGTACCTGCGTAGAAAAGAAGAGGAGTGGTTACATCTTAATTATGACTGTTGTTGACACTGCAGACATTGTTGTGGCCTTCTCTTTTCGTCAGCCCACTAATTAAAAAAGATGACAATTTTGCAGGTGGTGCTGGTTGCCAATTCCCTTCCAGCTTTAAACGATGTTACAGCAGTGGAATTACCAGATATTGTCGCTGAAGCTGCTAAGGTGTGTTGCTCTTACCTTTTATGCCTAAATGGACTTATTAGACTCCACTGATGAAGCCCTAATTAGCAACCCCTGTCATTGAGACTCATTTGTAAAAAAAAAAAAAAAGAACTAAGATGCTTTAGAACCCTTGTTCGTGCTTTTGCACTGCCTATGCAGAAATATACTATTCCGAGGCTAGAAAATTACTGGCATTTTATTCAACTTCAAACAGCATTGTGACATTCTTCGAAGGGCTGCCGAGGCAGGAGGCTTACTCGTGGATGCTATGATCAACGTTCAAGAAAGCCCGAGAGAGAGTTCATTATCTCTACCGCTCATGATTGTTGAAAATGGCTGTGGAAGTCCATGCATCGACTTGAGACAAGTCAGCTCAGAGTTGGCTGCTGCTGCAAAGGATGCTGATTTGGTAATATTCTGTAAAATTATCACCACTGCGAACGTGCGTGCACAATTAGTACTGACGTGACATATCTGATGTTACTGAAGGTTGTTTTGGAAGGGATGGGGCGTTCGTTACACACAAACTTCAACGCAATATTTAAATGCGATGCGCTAAAGGTCAGTACTCGATCGCACCGCAGATTCAATTTAATGTTCGTGCATAATCTTAAATTTTTTTTTTCTTCTATGGTCATGCGTTGATTTGATACGTGCTTGCATTTGTGTAATTCCAAAAATGCACAGCTTGCAATGGTGAAGAATCAGTGGTTGGCTGCAAAGCTAATCGACGGCAATATATACGATTGCGTCTGCAGATTCGAACCTGCTACTTAGTCATTGTGGTCAAGTAGTAAATACATTGCCATTTTCAATAATTAACACAATTTGAAAACCTTTCGTTTTGTTTTTGGTCTGAATCAATCATTCATGGATGAAGTAGCGTCGTTGAGCCGACAATAGATAATCACAATATGCACTATTATATCCTACGATGTCTAACGGGTCCATTAGCCGCCACAGCCATCGGAGAAAGGGAGAAGAAGCGTCGTCTCAAGAGGGGGATAGGAAAGCTTCTCCGAAGAACTCTTGCCTTTTTGCAAACAATCAAAAATAATTCTAAAACATTGTCGTAACAAATTGTTACGACAAATTGTATGTGAACTATTATTAATAACACAACCACAAATTGTATGTGAGCATTTATTAATAATAACACAACACGGAGGACTATAACAACTAATAATCCATCGTGGGGGAGAATTTATATTTGTCATTAAGAGGTGAGCTCAACAAGAATCTCATTACCAAGGTTGTCTTGTTCCTCTTTTATCTGCTTCACCCAGTGGACGACGGATTTCCTGCAATCTCCCAAGCATATCCTACGAAGGGTATCTATATCTCCGATGCCTAACGGAAATTCCTTCAGCCGCCACATCTCGCCAAGGAAAAGTGTCTCGAGAGCGGGAAGGTTACTAGCCTCTGCTCTCCAACCCCGAACACGTAAACCCCAAAGTTTCAGGTACTTCAATTGCCGAAATTGCCCTTCGACCATGCACCACTCTTTCCCGGAAAAGGAGTAAGTGTATAGCTTAAGCACTTGGAGGTTCGGCAACGAACCGACCACGTTCATGTCTTCCCAGCAGAGTCCACAGCTCCCCAAAACCAATTCCTTCAGCGAGTTTGGGAAGGTGATGTTTTCCATGCGCAAACTTTTGGGATGAGAAAAATGTAGTTTCAAGAATCGGAGCTTGTGCAGAAGTGCAAGGTTATTGAGGCAGTATTCGCTTTGTTCCTCGTCATCTCCTAGATAATATCTAGCCTCCAAATCGACGAGATTTGGGATCCGTCTTACGACGTCCTCTGTCCACTTGAAGTTGAAAACCGTACCAAGTGTTTGTAAATTGTCCAATGCAATGAATTTCTTCTCGTCCGTTGGATTGGGCAACTGCTTTACATCCACTTTCCTTAGTTGTGGCATCTCCCATATTCTCGAAAATAGCTCCTCCCCATGCGTGATATCTTCACGCAAGACCATTAGATTCCAAAGTAGAGAGATGGGGGACGGAGATGCGTATTCTATTTCTAACACGAGATTGTCAGTGTGGATTGAAAGCCACGTCAGCTTCGTCGTGTGTGGGATTTCTACGATCTCGCCTCTCACCTCCTTTATCAACCTAATGAATCTTGATTTGATATGATGTGGATACCTTGTGCTGCAATCATCGCACACCATGGGATTCATGACAGCCGTTGATGATGTCGAGCAATTGACTTCGCAAACGCCAATCCTCTTCGTCGTCCTCGTTTCATCACGGCATACGAAGCATGACCTCGTGGAGAACCTCCAGTGATCAATTGTTAACTTATCCATATTCCAAATGCTGAAAATGTTCTCTTTATTAGATTCCTTGACACACAATTGCCTAAGGATATCGTGAACGCCACAAGTTTTGATGTCCCCCACTTCCCCTAGCTTTCGAACGAGTATCATATTTCTGCCGATTAGATCTTCTAAGTATTCCGTGGCAACTTCTTCCAATGTCTTATTATGATTTTTGGCCGACGGCCGCACAATTCCCTCGGCAATCCAATACTCAACAAGCTTAGACACTTCGACATCGTAGTCTTCGGGGAATTCTTTCAATCGAAGGAAGCATGCCTTGAGATGAATAGGCAGGTGATTATAACTGAGGTACAATATCTTCAAGCAGCTTTCCTCAATCTCCAAATAATAGAATGAGTTCACATCCTCTGCAACGGACTCCCAATATTCGCGGGTCATATTATTAGGATTTGAAAGGAGTCCACCGACCACTACGAGCGTGAGGGGAAGCCCTTTGCAGTTCCTTGCGATCTTCTTTCCAACCTCCTCTAATTCGCTTGCCGGCCTTCCGCCGCTCTTGCAGAAGGCTTTTTCGCTCAACAGTTTCCAACTGTTCTCCTCGTTTAGTAAACCCATCGGGTAACTATTATTACGAGCGCTTATGTTGTCGGCTACGTTCGATAGCCTCGTCGTCACAATAATTCGACTTCTATTCTCATTATTCGGAAAGTACCGCTTAAACTTGGCCAAATCATCGGGACCCCAGACATCGTCCATAACAATCAGATACCTTCGACCATATAACTTTTGGTACAAACAAGTTCCTAAATCACCATCACCGGCGATAACCGCATCTTTTCTTAGACCCAAAAGAATATTCTGCACGTCGAATTCTTGCGATAGAGTGATCCAAATACGAACGCTGAAGTGCTCAACGATGAGTTTCTTATCGAAGGTATTGCGAGCGAGGGTCGTCTTGCCCATACCTCCCATTCCTACGATAGGGATGACCTCTAGGCTACGCTCATTCCCAGTGAGTCGATCCATTATTTTTAACACACGATCTTCGAGCCCCACCGCAACAGAGTTCTCACGGCTTGAATCAGAGGTTGCAAGAGAGACGTTGCTTATACGCGGTCGTTGATCTGTCCCAATTCCATGGCTTTCCTCCCCGAATTTCGTGAGCTCTTGATTTATAGACTCGATCTTCCCAATCGATAGTTGCAGATCTTGATAGAATGCCGAGCTCATCTTCTCACCGACCTGATCGTCGGGGAGTCCTTCAGTGCGGATTCGATCCACGACATACTTGTCGAATAGATCTACTATATCGTGCACAACTTCAGTGATCTGCAGTTTAACCGCCATCTCAAAGAGCACTTCGTTGCTCGTTGTCGATGAGTGACGCTGGAAAAATTCTTGCAAGGAAGTGAGCTTCTGTTGTAGTGCTTCGATCTGGGACATGTCTGGGATCATCGAACGGCGAGAAGGTAAGAGAACATTATCCAATGAACTCAAAAGAGAGAGCACAGACGCGTAAGCTGCTACGGCCATATCTATTGGATATATTAGTATTACTGAAGCAAATCTGTTTTTCGCTTTGGAGAAACGAATGCAGAATTATTGCATGAAGTGAAAGTGAATGGGAGAACAGAAGTAGTTGACCTTACTCAGTAAATACTAACTCATACTCAACTCCCACATCCACACTGAAGCTCCTATTTAGTTAAATCTTGCGTCGAACGAGGATTGCTAGCAAGCATCTCGTCAAAGCATTTAAATATAAGGAAAACTTGGTCAACGAATTCGAAAGTCGAAAAACAATACATAACGTAACAATAACAACCGCAGTACAGATACACGGCACCACTTGGGGTGGAATATATACATAATATAATTGTTTTATGCAGCTGGCTATCTTTGGAGCCGTTGCAACTTGCATCATTGCGTTGAGTTTATGCACTCAATAATTGGATTGGTAGTATAATAAGACTTGGTCAATGTTGAAGAATAATATATTAACGCATTACGTTACAACTGCCACCACTTGGGGAAGAATATTAATGCATTTCTCTCTTTTGATTCTCGCCTATGTATAAATATTTTGAGTAAAGTGGATTATACAACGATATTTGTATGTATTTGTCGGTACCAGACCTCTATTCCACTATGTATTTCATTACGTATTCCAACTTTGAAAAAATCGTTACACCTCCCTACCGAGTGTCTAAATACCCGTAAATATCATTACACCTATACATATCTATCATTACGCGGAACGTTTAAACACACAAGAAAATATATAATTTTAAACTTTTTTAGAGGAATACATTTAATATTGATTTAGAATATCAAGTGAAATACATAGTGAAGTAGAGGATCCCAAGCCGTAGCTGTCTTGGGAGATGCTGGTCTGTGCATGAGTTTATGCGTAATTGGATTCCGCACTTGGCAAACCTACTCACCCAAGGCAAACAAAATGCCCTCGATAAGAACCCCAATAATTAACATGTCTCCGATATCGGTTTATTGAGGAGAGCTTGACAAGCATAAAGTTGATGTTATATTCCACTTATTATCAATTGGGTTTAGGAAGGGAGCGCATCAAACCTATTTGGTTCAACTCTCCTCCTATACGTGCCAGTGCGTATGCCCAATGAGGCCCAATAACAAAATCTAGCAACGTTCATCACATCCAATTTACTAGCAAAAACATTTCGAATTATAATTATCCAGCAATTGCTAGTCACGGAGCACTATGTTGCTCGTCGTCGTTTTGTTCGATGAGTGAAGTTTGGAGAAATTCTTGCAAGGAAGTGAGCTTCTGCTGTAGTTTGCTGCAAGAAATGAAGTTAGTTTAAGAATCCACGTACGTAGTATATCTACAATAGTAGTGCTTGTTTGGTTCATAGGTTTTAGGCTTTTTAAATTTTAGTTTAGACCATGTCAGCTTGTTTGGTTCACGAGTTTTTTTTATATATAAACCGTGCGTTTATCTATCACAAGTATGAACTCATATATACGGGTTTAGATAAACACACCTACTCCGATGGGTTATTAGAAACTCACTCACTAAACACCTTTTATTCTACATTTATTAATTAGTTTTTCATAAACAATACTAACTTAAATCGTAATATTTATGAAATAGCATTCGACATTGTCAACGTTAAAAGTTTTATATATGCACAAGCAATTGAGTGTGCAAAGAGTATTAGTTTGATTGTGGCCCCCCGACCAAATAGTTTTATCCGCCGACTATCGAGGATTTGGACACTACTACGTGAGATATCATTTAGTCAGCCATACTAGTCCAGTAATGGGTTCCTTATCACGATTTTTATCCATACTGTGAAGATATTGATGACTTTGTACCGCCATGTCACTCTTAATGTAATTAAATGTTTGTAGAAAACATTTGTACTACATGTAGTATAGCCTTATCATGTATTTTTTTTTTACTTTTTCACATATATTATCTGGTATAATTGCAAACAAACTTACATAAGTGACAATTTACAAAAAGTGCGTAACGCCTGCAACCGCGCAATAATACAACATATCCATTTCGACGTCCGCATTTGCGACGACGAACCACGAGAGGGATGTACAACTAGCTAGGGAAGAATGATACGATATTGTATTATCTAATTCCCTTTGCTAAGCGATTTCAGCAAATGCACTTTTTAAATGAGTCGAGTGGAAGTGGATATATCATATATATTAATTTTGGTTTTAGTCTAATCTTTTCAACGATAGGAAAATTTAAAAGAAATTATGCGATCACTAAAACTCTTTTGTACAAATGAGCTTTTTATATTAATATTGTTAATTAATTCTTGAAATCGGAGTATGAGAAATCACGTTTTGACTCGATCGATTTCTGTGGTCGGGAATTGGTAGGGAACATGAATCTCATCCCACATTTTCACGGAATGGAAATCAGCGTCAACTCCCCGATTTGCCCGGGTTCCCAACAACGGAGATGGTTCACCGCGGATATTTTTTTTTTCCACCCTACTCTTACTCATCATCGTCAGACATCAAAGGAATGCAATTGCAATTTGGCAATAGCTTAAGAACAACCTCATTAGTTATTACCAAAGTCGTCTTGTTCCTCCTTAATATGCGTCACTGAGTCGACTATGCTTAGTTTCAAGTATTGAAGCTGCGAGGCTATCGAGGCAGTAACATGAGTAGCTCAGTTCTTCTTCCTCGCCCAATTCGCATTCGTAGAAGGTCGTCTACTCGACAAGACTCGGGATTCTTCTGACGACTTCTCTTCAAGTTCAAACAGCATTGTGACATTCTTCGAAGGGCTGCTGGGGCGGGATGCCTACTCGTGGATGCTATGATTAACGTTCAAGAAAGCCCGAGAGAGAGTTTGTTGTCCGTGCCGCTCATGGTTGTTGAGAATGGCTGTGGAAGCCCATGCATTGACTTGAGACAAGTAAGCTCAGAGTTGGCTGCTGCTGCAGCAAAGGACGCTGATTTGGTAACATTCTGTAAAATTATCACCACTGTGAACGCATGCACAATTGGTAATGACGTGACATATCTGATGTTACTGAAGGTTGTTTTGGAAGGGATGGGGCGTTCGTTACACACAAACTTCAACGCAAAATTTAAATGCGATGCTCTGAAGGTCAGTACTCGATCGCACCGCAGATTCAATTTAATGTTCGTGCATAATCTTAATTTTTTTTTTCTTCTACGGTAATACGTTGATTTGATACGTGCCTGCGTTTGTGTAATTCCAAAAATGCACAACCTGGGTGAAGAATCAGCGGTTGGCGGCAAAGCTAATCGACCGCAATATATATGATTGTATCTGCAGATTCGAACCTGCTACTTAGTCATTGTGGTCATAGAATTACGAGTATAGTTGAAAACATTGTTGTACTTGAATATTCGATCCTGCTTCATCTCAAGAGAGGGATGGGAAAGCTTCTCGAAAGAACTTGCCTTTTTTCAAATAATCAAAAATAATTTAAAACATTGTTGTACGACAAATTGTATATGAGCTTTCATTACTAACACAACACGGAGGACTAATTATAATTATCCAACATCGGAAAGAATTAATTCTTTGTCATAAAAGTTCAACCAGAATATCATTACCAAGGTCATCTTGTTCCTCCTTTATCTGCTTCACCCAATCGACAACGGATTCATTACATCTTCGTACGCTTATCCTACGAAGGGTATCAATATCTCCGATGCCTGACGGAAATTCATTAAGCTCCTTCAGCTCCTCGAGGCGAAGCATCTCAAGAGCGGGAATGTTACTAACCTCTGCTCTCCAAACCACAATATCTAAACGATCAAGTTTCAGGTACTCCAAATTCTGAAATTGCCCTTCAACCATGCACCACTCTTCCCCGACAAAGGCTTTATCGCGTAGCGTAAGCACTTGGAGATTCGGCAGCGAACCGACCACCGTCATGTCTTCCCAACAATGCTGACAACCGCTCAAAGCCAATTTTGTCAGCGAGTTTGGGAAGGAGATGTTTTCCATGCGCAAACTTTTATGCTGATAAAAATGTAGTTTCAAGGATCGAAGCTCATGCAGAAGTGCAAGGTTGTTGAGGCAGTAGCCGCTTAGTTCCTCGTCACCTCCCAAACTGTAGTAAGCCTCCAACTCGACTAGATTTGGGATCCTTCTTACGACATCGTCCGTCCACCTCATGTTTTCAACCGTACGAAGTGTTTGTAGATGGCGCAATACGATGAAATTCTTCTCGTCCGGTGGATCGGGCAACGCGACAGCGTGTAAATGCACTTTCCTAAGTTGTGGCATCTCCCATATTCTCGATAATAGCACTGTCCCAGACACAAATTGTTCGCGCAAGACCATTAGATTCCAAAGTAGAGAGACGGGGGACGGAGATTCTGCGTATTCTAATAATCGCCGTTCCGACCTATATTTGTCAGTGCCCATTAAAAGCCACGTCAGCTTCGTCGTATGCGGGATTTCTACTGTCTTGCCTTCCACCTTGTTCATCAACCTAATGAATCTTGATTTATTACCGATCAGCCTTGGAAACTTTGTGGTGCAATCACCGCGCACCACGGGATTCACGACGGCCGTTGATGATGTCGAGCAGTTGAGGACGACTTCGCAGACGCCAATCGTCTTCGTCGACGTCCTCCTCGTTCCATCACGGCATACGAAGCATGAACTCATGGAGAAACTCCCGTCATTTGTTAACGTATCCATATTCGAAGTGGCAAAAATGTTCTCTTTAAGAGATTCCTTGATGCACAACTGCCTCAGGATATCGTGAACGCCGCAAGTTCTGATGTCCCCCATCCTCCCCAGCTTTCGAACGAATATCATATTTCTTTCGATTAGATCTTTTAAGTATTCCATGGCAACTTCTTCCAGTGTCTTATGATGATTTCTGGCCGACGGCCGCACAATTCCCTCGGCAACCCACCACTCAACAAGCTTAGACGCATCAATATCGTAGTCTTCGGGAAAATCCTTCAACCAGAGGAAGCATGCCTTGAGATGAATAGGCAGATGATTGTAGCTGAGGTACAATATCTTCAAGCAGCTTTCCTCAATCTCCAAATGATAGAATGAGTTCACATCGTCTGCAACGGATTCCCAATATTCGCGGTTCAGATTATTAGGGTTTGAAAGGAGTCCGCCGACCACGACGAGCGTGAGGGGAAGCCCTTTGCAGTTCCTTGCGATCTTCTTTCCAATCTCCTCCAATTCGCTCGTCGACCTTCCGCCGTTGTTGCCAAAGGCTTTTTCACTGAACAATTTCCAACTGTTCTCCTCATCTAGTAAACCCATCAAACAACTATTACTACGAGCGCTTAAACTGTCGGCTACGTTCAATAGCCTCGTCGTCACAATAATTCGACTCCTATTCTCATTATTCGGAAAGAAAGGCCTAAAGTCTTCCCAAGCATCTGTACCCCAAACATCGTCCATAACAATCAGATACCTTCGACCGAACAACTTTTGGTACAAACGAGTTCCTAACTCATCATTATCACTTTTGTCCTCATCACCATCAATAACTTTTTTGAGACCTAAAAGAATCTTCTGAACGTCGTATTCTTGCGATAGCGTGATCCAAATACGAACGCTGAAGTACTCAACGATGAGTTTATTGTCGAAGGTTTTGCGAGCGAGCGTCGTCTTTCCAATACCTCCCATTCCTACGATTGGGATGAGTTGTAGGCTACGCTCGTTCCCAGTGAGTCGATCCATTATCTTTAACACACGATCTTCGAGCCCCACTGCTTTCGTACCGCTCGAATCAGAGGTTGCAAGAGGGTTGCTAGTACGCGGTCGTCCTCGATCTGCCATAATTCCATGGTTTTCCACTCCAAATTTCGTCAGCTCTTGTTTTATCGAATCAATCTTCCCAATCAACAACTGCAGATCTTGACAGAATGAAGAGCTCAGTCTCTTACCGATCGCATCATTGTCAGAAATTAATCCTTCTGTGCGCAGTCGATCTACGACATAGTTGTCGATGACATCGTCTACATCGAGCACGACTTCAGTGACCTGCAGTTTAATCGTCAGCTCAAAGAGCACCTCGTTGCTCGTCGCTGTCTTGTTTGAGGAGTGAAGTTCGAGAAACCCTTGCAAGAAAGTGAGCTTATGCTGTAGTTCTTCGATCTGGGACATATCTGGGATCTTCAGGCGACGAGAAGGCAAGAAAACGTTGTCCAAAGAACTCAAAAGAGAGAGTACAGACGCATAAGCTGCTACTGCCATAACTATTTGGATATGTTACTGAAGCAAATCTACTTTCTTAATTTTGGAGAAACAACTGCAGGAATTATTTGTGAAGTGAAGTGAAATGGATGATAGTGGAGCTGTTGTAGTTTGCACAAGAAGAGTCTTAAGAACACAAGTTAGTCTAATCATTCACCTAACTCGGTAAACAATACTATTTAAGCCGAGAATTAGATTAAATAATTATAAGCTGACCCCTCGAAGACTGCGTAAACGCATCTCCATCGATCTGTTTGTCATATTTTACTCATTTATTAAATCAGAAAAAAAAAAGGGAGACGCTTTACAACCCTTGTTTCCACTGTTGTACTGCTATGGAGACTATTTTCCGAGGCCAGAAAATTACGAACTCAACTTCAAAAAGCAATGTGACCTTCTCCTAGGCTTGGCAACAGTTGCAATCCCATATCTGGTTAAATAAATGTGGAGAAATATATCCCATTTCGATTTAGTTTTTTTTTTTATTTTTCCTATAAATGTTGGAGCCGACGAAAAAATGCGAGGCAAATTTATCGTGCGACTCTCGGAAATTGATGGGAGAGTAGGAAAGTTATGAGATTTCGTTACGAAATATTTTGACGGTCTAAAAATTCAATGAAAGATGAAACAAAAAGGAAAAGAAATGTTAGTGTTTGAAGGATAACTTTATGATCTATATCACCATTGTGAACGCACGATTAGTTAGTGTAACCCATGGCTGGTATTGAAGGTTGTTTTGGGAGGGATGGGGCATTTCTTTACACCCAAAATTCAACGCAAAGATTTATGTGATGCTCTAAAGGTTAGTACTTGCTTGCCGAGTAGCTTCAAATTTAATGTTCTTGAAGAATATGAATTTTTCTTTTTCTTGGTTAGACGATTATATGATTCCGTCTGCAGATAGTGAACCTGCAAAGCACTTCTGAGGTTAGACAACATACCGACCACCGTCACAGCCCCAATTCCACTGACCGGCCAAAAGCAGGCCTT
Organism: Craterostigma plantagineum; assembly: GCA_027422505.1. Classification (NCBI taxonomy): domain Eukaryota; kingdom Viridiplantae; phylum Streptophyta; class Magnoliopsida; order Lamiales; family Linderniaceae; genus Craterostigma; species Craterostigma plantagineum. The sequence continues at coordinate 2,372,978 of JAPQWV010000035.1, forward strand.
ACTACTAATCATGTAGAATGTACCTGCGTAGAAAAAAAAAGGAGTATTTACATCTTAATTATGACTGTTGTTGACATTGCAGATATATTTGGTGCCTTCTCTTTTCGTCAGCCCACTAATTAAAAAAGATGACAAATTTTCAGGTAGTGCTGGTTGCCAATTCCCTTCCAGCTTTAAACGATGTTACGGCAGTGGAATTACCAGATATTGTCGCTGAAGCTGCTAAGGTGTGTTGCGCTACTTTTTATGCCTAAATGGACTTATTTGACATATCACTGACGAAACCCTAATCAGGAAACCCTGCTATTGAGACTCATTCTTGAAATTTATAAAAAATAGAAACAGAACTAAGACGCTTATACGATGAAATTGTGTGTTTGTGCAATTCCACATGCAGATTTGCAGTGGTGAAGAATCAGTGCTTGGCTGCAAAGCTAATTAATGGGAATATTATGACTGTCTCTGCAGTTTCGAACCTGCTACGTAGTCAATGTGGGAGACCATGTCATACAGAATTACAAGTAAATACTTTGTCCTTTCCAATAATCATACCAATTAAAAAAGGGGAAATTTTTATTCAGTCCCCTGTCAGGGTCTGAAATTTTTGTTCAGGCCCTGTCAGAAAAAAAGTTAGTTTTAAGGACCCGATTATTCAGTAACAATTTATTGGTCTGCAGTAACAATTCATTGTTCCGACAATAACAGTTCATTGTTCTGAAAATAACAGAAAACGATCATCCGATAACAATTCATACACACTTTATAACAGTTGGTCCTTATCTCTAAATTTTACGAAAAGTTGGTCCTTTAAACTAAATTTTTTTCTTAAAGGTCCTGGAAACTATTTTTAATCACTTTTGGGGGCGATAATTTACCCATTAAAAAACCTTGCTTGAATAATTTGTTTCTTGTCTAAATCAATCATTCATGGATAAGGTACGAGCTTTTAATAGTGAACTCATGGTCATCTTACGTCAGACGTACGAGCTTAACAAGAACGTAAGATAGTCTTCTTTCTTGTTCCTCCTTTTTACTGTGTCGTTGAGTCGACAATGGATTCATCACAATATGCCAAGCACACACACACACACACACACACACACACACATATATATATATATATATATACTGCGATGCCTAATTTCAGTTAGCCACCATAGCCGTCTGAGTAAGGGAGAAAAAGCATCTAGAGAGAGGGGAAAGCTTCTTGTAAGAACTAACTATTACTTGCCTTTTTCTGGTAGCTCAACAAGAATCTCATTCCCACAGCCATCTTGCTCCTCCTTTATCTGCATCACTGAGTCGATGACGGATTCATTTGAGTGTCGTACTCGTACGTGTATCGTATGAAGGGTATCTATATCTCCGATGCCTGATGGAAACTCCTTCAGCTGCTTCAGTTTCTCAAGGCAAAGAATCTCAAGAGCGGGAAGGTTACTATCATCCGCAATCCAACCCTCAACGTCTAAATCATAAAGTTTCAGGTACTTCAATTGCAAAAATTGCCCTTCGACCATGCGCCACTCTTCCCCGACAAAAGCATCGTTGTATAGCTTAAGCACTTGGAGGTTCGGCAGCGAACCGACCACCGTCATGTCTTCCCAGCCAAGTCTACAACCGGACAAAGCCAATTTCGTCAGCGAGTTTGGGAAGGCAATGTTTTCCATACGCAACAACTCGCGATGAAAATCTAGTCTCAAGGACCGAAGCTTATGCAGAAGTGCAAGGTTGTTGAGGCAGTAGCCACTGCTTAGTTCTTCGTCACCTTTTTTGTAGTGAGCCATCAACTTCACTAGATTTGGGATCCTTGTTACGACTTCCTCCGTCCACTTCAAGTTGACAATCCCATGAAGTGTTTGCAGACGGTCCAATATGATCAACTCTTTGTCTGTTGGATAGGGCAACACCACAAATCTTACACGCACTTTCCTAAGTTGTGGCATCTCCCATATTCTCGATAATAGCACTGGCCCATTATCTCCGAGCAGGAACATTAGATTCCAAAGTAGAGAGATGGGGGGTGGAGATACATACTCAAATAACCGCCACTCCGACCTATAAATTTCAATTCTGATTAAAAGCCTCGTCAGCTGCGTCGTGTGCGCGACAACGAGAGGGCTGGACCTATTTTTTATAAACCTAATGTATCTTGATTTGATAAGCCGTGGATACTTTGTGCTGCAATCATTGCACACCATGGGATTCATTACAGCCGTTGATGATGTCGAGCAATTGACCTCGCAGACGCCAATTCTCTTCATCGTCTCCGTCCTCGTTCCATAACGGCATACGAAGCATGAACCCTTGAGTAACCACCGGCCAATTGTTAACTGATCCATATTCCAAATGCTGAAAATGTCCTCTTTACGAGATTCCTTGATGCACAGTTGTCTCAGGATATCGTGAATGCCGCAAGTTTTGATGTCCCCCATCTCCCCCAGCTTTCGAACAAAGATCATATTTCTGCCGATTAGATCTTCCAAGTATTCCATGGCAACTTCTTCCAATGTATTATTATGATTTGTGTCCGACGAACGCACAATTCCCTTGGCAATCCAATACTCGACAAGCTCAGACGCACTGATATCGTAGTCTTCGGGAACTTCCTTGAACCAGAGGAAGCATGCCTTGAGATGAATGGGCAGGTGATTGTAGCTGAGGTACAATATTCTCAAGCAGCTTTCCTCAATCTCCAAATGATAGAGTGAGTTCACATCATCTGCAACGGATTCCCAATATTCTCGGGTCATGTTATTAGGGTTCGAAAGGAGTCCACCGACCACGACGAGCGTGAGGGGAAGTCCTCTGCAGTTCCTTGCGATCTTCTTTCCAATCTCCTCCAATTCGCTCGTCGACCTTCCCCCGTTTTTGCCAAAGGCTTTTTCGCTGAATAGTTTCCAACCGCTCTCATCGTCCAGCAAACCCATCGAGTAACTATTATTAGGACCGCTTGTTATACTGTCGGCTACGTTCATCAGCCTCGTCGTCACAAGAATTCGACTTCTATTCTCATTATTCGGAAAGTACCGCTTAAACTCGTCCCAAGCATCGGTACCCCACACATCGTCCATAACAATGAGATACCTTTGACCGAACAACTTTTGGTACAAACATGTTCCTAAATCATCATTATCGTTACCATCAATAACTCCATCTTCTTTGAGACCCAAAAGAATATTCGGCACGTCGTATTCTTGCGATAGTGTGATCCAAATACGAACGCTGAAGTGCTCAACGATGAGTTTATTATCGAAGGCATTGCGAGCGAGGGTCGTCTTGCCTATACCTCCCATTCCTACGATTGAGATGATTTGTAGGATACGCTCGTTCCCGACGAGCCGTTCCATTATCTCTACCACACGATCTTCGAGCCCAACCGCCTTCTCACTGCTCGATTCAGAGGTTGCGAGAGACTTGCTAAGAGTACGCAGTCGTCGATGATCTGCCGTAATTATTCCACGGTTTTCCTCACCAAATTTTTTCATCAGCTCTTGATTTATGAACTCGATCTTCCCAATCAATAGTTGCAGATCTTGATAGAACGACGAGCTCATCTTCTCACCAATCTGATCGTCAGGGAGTCCTTTGGTGCGCAGTCGATCTACGACATACCTGTCGAATAGATCTGCTAAATCGTGAACGACTTCACTGATCTGCAGTTTAATCGCCAGCTCAAAGAGCACTTCGTTGCTCGTCGTTGTCTTGTTTGAGGAGTGGAGTTCGAGAAATTCTTGCAAGAATGTGAGGTTCTCTTGTAGTGCTTCGATCTGAGACGTGTCTGGGATCATCCAGCGACGAGAAGGCAGAAGAACGTTGTCCAAAGAAGTCAAAAGAGAGAGCACAGAGGCATAAGTTGCTACTGCCATAACTATCTGGATATATTACTGAAGCAGATCTCTTTTCGCTTTGGAGAAATGAGTGCAGGAATTATATTGTATGAAAGTGAATGGAAAATACAAGTGACTTAACTCGGTAATATACTGACTTGCTCAACTACTATGGACAGACAAGAGGTCACGCCCACGGAAGATTTGTCTGAATATGCTTTATTTAATTAAATCTTGCAGTATCATGAGGAATATAATTAATTATTAGACGAATCGTCGATCGAGATTGGTAGGTATAACGCATCTCATCAAAATATTTATGTAAGAAGACCTGGTCAATATATTGGAAAGTAGTTAGAAAAGCAATACAATACGTAACAACCGCCCTACTTGGGGAAGAATGAATAATATTGTATTGCTGTATGTCCTTTGATTTCTACTTATCCAAGCGATTTCAGATTATGCTCTTAAAATATGTATATGTCTAATGTAGATATATATATATATAATAATAATAATAATAATAATAACAATAATAATAATAATGTACCTGTACGTAGCTGGCTGTCTTGGTGTTGGTTATGTGTGTGGTGTGGCAATCAAGGTTCACGATTTTGAACTGGACCAAAAATTTTGCGGGTGTTTGTTTTGGGGTGATATTCCAAAACATCATCGTGATTATCTCGTTTACCACTTATCACTGTGTTTGTTTAATCTAGGTGATGAGTCATCACCGTAATGTTGGATCACCTAGGTGATGAAAATCGGTTGATATTTCATATTTTAGATCACCCCAAAAAACCTAAGTGATCCAATATCACGGTGATGGGGTGATCTATCTAATTTTTTGATTGACGAAAATACCCCTCATATTTTAACATTATTACTTTATATGCCATTATAAATATTTTAATTACATGATTACATGATTAACATAATTAAATCTTAAAAATATTTCAGTTATTTAAAAATATTTAAACTTATATTTTAAAAAAAGTATAAATATAAATAATGCTTATAAGTATGTAAATTTTAATATTTTAATGATTATCACATAAAATATCACCTTAAAATAATTGAACACATTATTTAAATCGTATGTATAGGGTCAAATATGACATTTGTACAACGTCACCCTACACATCACAGTTATTAAACAAACAGGATACTTCCATATCACGTTGATCTGTAAAACGAAATATCACCTTAAAACAAACACACCGATGACATATCACCGTGATCCACATTCCGGTGATACTCACATCACCGTCATATGCATATCACCGTAATGTTGGATCACCCGAAACAAACACCCCCTTAGTGGTTTAAGGTTTAGTGGTTTAACAGTATTTAAATAGTTGTCTATTACGGCGGTGAAATCATACACGAATCAAATACCGTTCGATATAGTATTCAACCCATCGGTTATCGACGAATTCGTCGGGAAACCAATTTTGATCAATTTCTTAGTATGATGTACGACATAACTTTCGTCGACGACACTTCTTTTTTTTTTAATTGTTCGGGTGAAGAACGAATATTATCAACACTCTTGACTGTATCATAATCTCCTCTAATGTCTAGTGATGCCGACCACGCATACTTCTTGGATCCCGACGCCGAACTCGATTACAATGAGGTCTTTATCGAGGCAACTGAGATCGTTCGGTTCGATTGCAAGTAGATGCTCACGACGAGTACACGAATCCCGCACCGATGGATACGTTTCCTGACATTACATCAGCTACTGAAGGATTGACGAATATTTCGTTTGCCCCCCAACGAAGATATACCTTCGAGTAGCCGTTGCGTTTCTATTAGTAACCTGAGATCGTTCATGACGTCGTCCAAGATAGTGACGTCAGTGACTCTGAAGCTGATGACGAGGGTGGGCAACTAGATGATTTTCCAGATCTCGCAGATGACGATGATGATAATAATAATGAACCAGTGCCATGTGAACCAGAAGAGAACCGAGCATTATACCAGTCGCTGCCGTTTAATACCACTTACTAAATGGCTCCCCCGAAAGTTGACGAAACTGGTTGTGATTTTTACGATACGGACGACCTCGCATTTTTCTTAGGTATGACGTTTAATGGCAAAGAACAGTTGAAATGTGCTGTTAACTATTATCATCTGAGGGTTGTTAGACGTGAGTACCACGTGACCGAAAGTAATCGAACCGCATGGAGCGTGAGATGCAACCACAACGACGACTGTAATTGGAAACTGCGAGCAGTCTTCAACCGGAAAGTTTTTTTTGGAAGGTGACGAGATATGGAGGACCTCACACATGCTTCACGCACGAGTTGGCCAGCACGCATCGCAATGTTTCGCGTAATGAAATTTCGAGAATATTAGTCCAAACGGTGAAGAACGACCCTAAATATTTGCCTAAAAACGTGCAGCAGCTCCTAAATGATACTTTTGGGTACGACATCCCGTACATTGAAGCATGGCATGGACTCAAGAGAGCAAAAGAGATTGTTTATGGTACTTGGAAAACGTCCATCCAACAGCTCCCTGCATTCATGAAAGCTTTGCGACGTTACAATCCCGGAACGGTGGTGAAGTGGTGGCATCTTCAAGATATATCTGGAGTCAAACAATTCGGGTACGTATTTTGGGCGTTCAAACCTTGCATTGACGGCTTCAAGCATTGTCGTAGAGTGGTCTGTGTCGACGGTACGTATTTGTATTCGAAGTACAACCATAAAAAGTTGATTGCATGTACACTCTCGATGCAAATCAGAAAGTTTTCCGAGTTGCTTTTGCCATCGTTACAACCGAAAGCATACATTCTTGCAGATGGTTCTTGACCTTGCTTAATGTTCATGTATTGGAGGGACAAGCGGTATGCCTAATTTCAGATCGCCAAACAGGTATTTGTAATTCAAAATAGATCAAGTTGTTTTTTTTTCTTTTTACTAAAATTAGTTCATGTCACCTACGAACTGTAAATTTCGCTATTCCTTAAATATATGTCCCTTGGTTTATTTCCTGCTAACAGATTCCAAGACTTTGACAAGGAAATTTTTTTTTGAAGTTAAACTTACATTACTGGTGAAAGGAACACTGCTCTAACAGAAGAAACAGATGGGAAACAAAGGGAAAGAAAAGAAAAGGGGCAATAAATACTTGAGATTCAAAATCTACCCGTCGTCCTTCGATCTGCACGTTTTTTTACGAATTGTCGAGCTATGAATCGGACAACAGCAGAGAGATGATGAATGCGCGACGCCCTTCATCTACTTAATTGAACTCTCGTAGGAGTCAGCCATAGTATTTTTTAGTTCAAGATTTTGAGTTACTCTACACATCAAAGATACTCCGTCAGCTTCTGCTGATGATGCATGAAGATAAACAGCAAATCGACGCCCCCATCCCTGAAGAATAAACAGAAAAATCACAGACTCAGATTCAAATCGTTTAGCTCAAGTCAGATATAATAAGCTAATATCCACTAAATGCTCTCATGCAAGTCCATATCAAGGGACTATATGTTATGTACATGCATCATATAAATGAAGGCGATTATAAAACTCCCCCAGGCCCCGCTACTACAGAAAGCAGCAGCATTGTTCTCATGCAACAACGAAAAAAACGATCATCAAGATCGAAGATTACATATACTTCAATTAAACACATTTATGATCCTGAAAAAAACGAGCCAATGTGCAGCATGAATAAATTACTCACAAGATGTGGCGGGCACGAGAAACTCACTTCCTTCAACGCCAAGACGATTGCTTATAACTGAAGCTCTCGTTCTCCGATCCTACTTCAGGTTCCTTCCTCTTCCCTATTCTTGCCTGATCCTCCCTCAAAGGTCGAGAACTGCCAACAGATTGTTGAACAGACGCCATAATAGGAAACATCTCTTCCCTGTTCGGCTCTCTATCTGCGGCCCCAGGACCAGCGTTAAGGTCGAGACCTTGTCTGGCCCATTTTCTACTGCTGTCCAAGAACCCATTGTTGCTACTCTCTTGAAGGCTAACCACATATGGCCTGGGAAACTGAGAAGGAACCGCACCAACGGGCCCAAGCATCTGAGGATGGAGAGGCGGTGCAAACAACCTCTGACCAGTCGATGGCTCTCCATAAGAGCCTGCGTTAACCGAATTAGTCGCCGAGGGGATAGGAAAACTTGTTCCAAAAGGGAAGACGGGAAACTGAAATTGGCCAGATGGGAAATTCACTGCTGGCGAAGATGATAACACAGATCCTCGAAAAGCTTCAGGCATAAACGGTGAAGAAGCTCCATGAGGCGCAAACTGTCTCTGGGATGCATTCGGTGGATAAACAGAAAAAGGATGCTCCATCGATGGAATTGCCATGGTTGAGTATACGTTCCCAGAAGGAAACCAAGTCGAGAAATTTCCCAGAGGACCATTTAATCTAAGCCCCGGGGCGGACGGTGGCTGTGGTGGTGGCTTACCACCACCGTTCACTTGATTGACTGAGAACATTTCTGCATTAGAATCATCAGCCCCAGGCCCATCGTTCAGATCAAAATTTCTTCCCACAAGTTGCTTACCATGTGCAGTGGAGTCCTCTCCAGCCTCATCGGCCGAGTTCAAATCAAGATCGAGATGACCTGAGCTGCGACTTGAAACAGGCTTAACGCTTGGAGTCATGTTCATCGACGTAGCACTGTTGTGAAGGAAATTAGCTGTTGAATCTATGGAAAAAGAAGGATTTTGATAACTCATCTCCTTAACAAGACCTTCATCCGGCACGTTGAGGTCGAAGTCAAATGGTACACGAATGGGTTTACTCGTGGATGCTTCAGGACCAGGCATGAATGGTGGACCTACGGCTGTTTCGTGAGCTCTTCTAGGTTCAGCTGGCCGAAAGGCGCTTGTAGCAGCGGCACCTTTCCATCCAAGTTCCCCTTTATTTCTCAATAAGTCGTCTGGAGGAACGAATGGGCCTTTTGCGGCGGAAGCCACGGTAATGGAAGAAGAATGGCCGTGAGGTATAGAGTTCAAAGAAAATTTCAAAGAGTTGAAAAACTGAGCAGGTTTTGACATTAGATTGACAGGATGATCCACACACTTGCCCTCATCTGCACTAAATCCTTTCGTTCAAATCAAACTTCAGTTTACCGTCCCTGTCTGATGTTGCAGCAGTGTGAGAAGAAACTTCAGCAACAATGGCAGCAGAGCCCTTGGGCTCATCAGATTGTAAACGAGCAGAATTGGGTAGACTCAGATCATCCTTATGATCTACTTCATGACCCACACGACCCCAATGTGGTCTTTCAACAACATAGGTATGCTCTACATCTGTGCCCTTTGGTAAATCGAATTTCAACCTGGATTTGGTCATTCGGTTTTCCCCATCTTCTCGGACGGTTTCTTCATCATTAGTATCAGCGGCAGCTTCATACAATGGTTTATGTTCATTAGCAGCTTTGTGACATTTTTCACCATTAGTTTTCTCACTGTGTTCGGAAATATTAACGGAAGAAGCTGGTATTTCCTTCAAGTTAGTCTCCTCCAGTACTTCATCTGCGTCCATCTCATGATGCACCTTGCATGATTCGTTATCTTCTACTTTCAGATTAACCGCTTCCACAGTACGTTGATCAGCACTTGTTTCGCCTTCTATTTCCACATCAGATTGGAAATTTTCAGACTTTGAGTTACCATCAGGACCGGCATTACTGGAGACAGTGATTTGCCCAACAAGTTTCACATCAGGCTCGCTTCCTCTTGCCTTATCAGCAGTCGTAAGTGGCGATGAGTCTGATCCACCAGCTTCATTTGCTTCCCCACTAATCCCATACATAGGGTATCCATTGTTCCCCATATCTTTGGTGGAAATTTCTGAATGCCTACTGCTGTCAGGAATATCTTCAGAAGCATGGCATACATCAGATATTCGATCAGCAGAGCATTTTGCACGCTTGGATGAAGGTAAACCATCCTCAGACCGTAAACCACCATGTACAGCTTCTTGTTTCTTAGTATCACTGTCCGTATCATTATAAGTCTGCCTTTGATCTTCAAGAGACTTGGACTTTGCTTCATCACCAACAAAATCTTCCTCAGTTGCGGACGCTTTCCTTTCTGAGTGAGGGAGATGAAGCATCGTCTCAAGAGAGCGCGATCGGGGAGATTCTCGAAATGAGCTAATTATTACTTGCCTTTTTCAAACAATTAATATAATTCCATTAAACATACTCGTAACAATTTGTTTTCTTGGTAATCCATTCACTTAACAAATAATTATCCAACAAGAATCTCATTACCGAGCTCGTCTTGTTGCTCCTTTATCTGCTTCACTAAGACTGAACGGCAATATTTCACGCATATCCTACGAAGGGTATCTATATCTCCGATGCCTGACGGAAATTCCACCAACCGTACGAACGTTAGGGAAAGCATCTCAAGAGCGGGAAGGTTACTAGACTCTGCTCTCCAAGCCTTAACGTCTAAACCATAAAGTGTCAGGTACTTTAATTTCTGAAATTGCCCTTCCACCATGCACCACTCTTTCCCGACAAAGGCATCGTTCCATAGCTCAAGCACTTGGAGGTTTGGAAGTGAACCAATCACCGTCATGTCTTCCCAGCAGAGTCCACAACCCCCCAAAATCAATTCCTTCAGCGAATTTGGGAATGCGATGTTTCCCATACGCAAAGTGCAATCATGAAAATATAGTTTCAAGGATCGAAGCTTGTGCAGAAGTGCAAGATTGTTGAGGCAGTAGCTGCTTAGTTCCTCGTCACCTCTTAAACGATAGTCAGCCTTCAACTCGACTAGATTTGGGATCCTTCTTACGACTTCTTCCGTCCATTTCATGTTTGTAACTGTACAAAGTGTTTGTAGATTGTGCAATACGATGAACTCGTTCGTTGGATCGGGCAGCATGACATTGTAAGCATCTACTTTCCTAAGTTGTGGCATCTCCCATATTCTCGATAATAGCGCTCTCCCACACTTAAGTTGTCCGTGCAAGACCATTAGATTCCAAAGTAGAGAGATGGGGGACGGAGATACTGCATATTGTAAATCGTCTTTGTAAATGTGGATTGAAAGCCACGTCAGCTTCGTCGTGTGTGGGATTTCTACGATCTGGCCGTCCACCTTGTTTATCAACCTAACGAATCTTGATTTGATAAGTCGTGGATGCTTTGTGCTGCAATCATAGCACACCATGGGATTCATGACAGCCGTTGATGGTGTCGAGCAATTGACCTCGCAGACGCCAATCCTCTTTGTCGTCTTCATACTCGTTTGCCCACGGCATACGAAGCATGAACTCGTGGAGAAACTCCGATCAATTGTTATATCATCCATATTAAAAGTGGTAAAAATGTTCTCTTTAAGAGATTCCTTGAGGCACAGTTGCCTCAGCATATCGTGAATGCCGCAAGTTCTGATGTCACCCATCTTCCCCAGATTTCGAACGAATATCATATTTCTTCCGATTAGATCTTCCAAGTATTCCATGGCAACTTCTTCCAATGTGTTATAATGATTTTTGGCCGACAGCCGCACAATTCCCTCGGCAATCCAGTACTCGACAAGCATAGACGCATCAATGTCGCTGTCTTCAGGAAATTCTTTCAATCGAAGGAAGCATGCCTTGAGATTAATGGGCAGGTGATTGTAGCTGAGGTACAATATTCTCAAGCAGCTTTCCTCAATCTCCAAATGATAGAATGAGTTCACATCATCTGCGACGGATTCCCAATATTCGCGGCTCAGATTATTAGGGTTTGAAAGGAGTCCACCGACCACGACGAGCGTGAGGGGAAGCCCTTTGCAGTTTTTGGCGATCTTCTTTCCAATCTCCTCTAATTCGCTCGTTGACCTTCCCCCATTTTTGCCAAAGGCTTTCTCGCCGAACAGTTTCCAACTGCTCTCCTCTTCTAGTAAATCCATCTGGTAACTGTCACTACAAGCGCTGCTTATACTGTCGGCTAAGTTCATCAACCTCGTCGTCACAATAATTCGACTTCTATTCTTATTATTCGGAAAGAAAGGCCTAAATACTTCCCAAGCATCTGTACCCCAAACATCGTCCATAACAATAAGATACCTTTGACCGAACAACTTTTTGTGCAAACAAGTTCCTAAATCATCATCACCATCAATAACTCCATCTTCCTTGAGCCCTAAAAGAATCTTCTGCACATCGTACTCTTGCGATAGTGTGATCCAAATACGAACGTTGAAGTGCTCAACGATGAATCTATTATTGAAGGTATTGCGAGCGAGGGTCGTCTTGCCAATACCTCCCATTCCTACTATAGGGATGACTTGTAGGTTACGCTCGTTCCCAGTGAGTCGATCCATTATTTTTAACACACGATCTTCGATCCCAACCGCCTTCTCACCGCTCGAATCAGAGGTTGCAAGAGGAGAGTTACTTATACACGGTCGTCGATCTGCCCCAGTTCCACGGTTTTCCTCTCCGAATTCCGTCAGCTCTTGATTTATCGACTCAATCTTTTCAATGAAAAATCGCAGATCTTGACAGAACGACAAGCTCATCTTCTCACCGATTTGATGGTCGGGGAGTCCTTTGGTGCGCAGTCGATCTACGACATATTTGTCGAATAGATCTTCTAAATCGTGAACGACTTCAGTGATCTGCAGTTTAACCGCCAGCTCAAAGAGCATTTCGTTGCTCGTAGTTGTCTTGTTCGAGGAGTGAAGTTCGAGAAACCCTTGCAAGGAAGCGAGCTTCTGCTGTAGCTCTTCAATTTGGGACATGTCTGGGATCATCCAACGGCGAGAAGGCAGAAGAACAACGTTGTCCAAAGAAGTCAAATGGGAGAGCACAGACGCATAAGCTGCTACGGCCATAGCTATTTGGATATATTTCTGAAGGAAATCTTTCTTTCGCTTTGTAGCAGGAATTATTATTGCATGAAGTGAATGGTAGAAAAAGAAGAAATTTAGCTTACTCAGTAAAATACTAACTCGAAGCTCCGTACTTTTTTTGTTTAATCAAATCTTGCTTTATTCGAGGATGATAAAAATTAAGTATTGTATTGGCTCGAATAGCGACGATTGGTAGGTAAGCACGCATCTCATCAAAACTTTAAATGTAAGACTTGGTCAATGAATAATATTGTATTATCCCTACGTGCTAAGCGATTTCACAAAATGCTGTTAAAGTATGTATATGCATAATGGATATATACATATATATATATAATAATGTTTTATGTCGCTGACTATCTTGGGAACTGTTGGATCTGTGTGTTAGTTTACGCGCTTAGACCATCTCCAACCGAAAAACCTATTCTCAAACCCAAAATACAGTAAATGTCACATCAAACAGTAATTCTTCTCCAACCATTAAACCCATTTTCAAACTCAAAAGAATATTCTCAGTATATTCTAAATTTTACAACTTTTCAATATTACCCATGCATTTCACAACTTTACAAAGTAGACAACAACTACGCCAAAAAAATTAAACAAGGATATTATTTTAAATTCATAATTATTAGTACAATAATATTATATTTATTGTACAATAATATTTTTTTAAATTCAATAATGTTACAATGATATTATTTTAAATTCAATAATATTTTTTGAACAATGATATTTTTTTTAAACAATGATATTTTTTTAAACAAGGAGTTTGATTACTATTGAGTTAAACAAGGATATTGTGAGGAGTTTGTGAATTACTGTTGAACAAGGATATTGATTTCTTTTTTGAACAATTATTTTAAACAAGGATATTTGTTTTTTAAATCTAGTGTTGAATTACTATTGAGTTAAATAAATATATTATTAATAGTAAAATTTAATTTATAACGAGGAGTTTGTGAGCTTTGTTATTGTGAGGAGTTTGATTGCTTGGAATGAGTTTTTGCTAGAAAATGTGATCATTAAAATATAATAATACTCTGTAACATTAATTTTTCTTTTTGCTTATAAAATTATTTGAATATCCTGTTAGATGGTTTGCATCTTTGTATGGCTGCCACGCAACAAAATTCTCGAAGAGTCAATAAAAAGTTAGTGGATTTTGTCCCAATCAAACAACGTCGTATGCTTTAAAATTTAATTTATAACTCTATAGAGGTCACTTTGTAAGACTTTAAAACTTAATAGTAGATGAATAGTGCAGACTCAAATTTGAGTATAGAAGTGAGAGAAAATACGTTAAACTCATTTTTTGTAAGGTTTTAAGTATCCATTGGGGCAATATTCCTATTTTGGGCGGTAAAATAGGTATTGGGTGGAGATGCTCTTATAACTAACAGAACACCACTTGGTGAAGAATAATATCGTTTATCTATTTTGATATTCACTCGTAGTTGCTACGCAATTTCCTGAAAGGCTCTTACATATTTATTTATATGTAGTGCGTGTCTGTATGTGAGTTTGCCACAAAATGAGGTTGTATTTTTACAATATAATGCTTGTTTGATTAATAGATAAAAACACATACTCCCAGGGGTTGTTAGAAACACACTCAGAAAACGCACATTTTATTTTATACCATTATTAGGTTTATATAAATCATACTCATCTAAATCGTAAAATTCTTGCAAGAAAGTGAGCTTCTGATGTAGTGCTTCGATATGGGACATGTCGGTGAAGTGAATGGGTGATGTAGGTAGTTTGCACGAGTCAACAACACAACAAAGTTGGTCTAATCATTCACCAAACTCGGTAAAAAACTAGCTATTTAATTATAGATATATTATCCACGGCTCTCGGGTGTTTGTTTTGGGGTGATCGTCCAAACTATCAAGGTAAATCCCCTCATCGTTTTATCATCACCTAGTTGATAAGTCATCAAACGTAATGACGGATCACCTAGGTTATGAAAATGGGCTGATATTCTACCTTTCGAATCACGGCGAAAAAGCTAGGTTATTTTACATCACTATGAAGGGGTGATCTTTTAAATTATTTTTGGAACACATTACCCCTTAGTTTAGCATTTATACATATATATCCTTATTCATATTTTACACTATAATTAAATATTAAAATATGTATTTAATAATAAATAATTATATTGAGTAGATATACAAAAAAAACTTATTATTAATTCTTAAAAATATTGAGATATTTGCTTATGGTGCTCACGGTGGTTGCTCACTCATAAGATATATATATATATATATATATATATACATATATATTATTTTTGTTTTGAACTCAGCCAGCTATATTGATTCAATGTGTAGAGAAAATAACGAATGTGAAGTTTAACGCGGTTAATACAGAACATCATATTGAGATTAAGGATGCTTGTGTCCATATATATGCGAGCCAATATATACTTACTTTTATCTCTATTTAGTGGGAATATTTTCTCACCATTTCTGATGTGTTCTTAATCAGATAAATATCAAGCTCTCTTGAATCTTCTGCAATATTTTAGCTATTATTTACATATATAAGCTTTGCTATGAGCACTATCACTATGAGAGACCATCACATTTCCTCCCAAAGATTCTCAGCACACGCCGGTTTATCCCTTGGTTTATTTCCTGCTAACAGATTCCAAGACTTTGACAGGGAAATTTCTTTTTGAAGTTAAATTTACATTACTCGTAAAAAGAAACTGTTCTAACAGAAGAAACGGAAGAAAGCAAACAAAGGGAAAGAAAAGAGAAGGGGCAATAAATACTTCAGATTCAAAATCTACCCGTCGTCCTTTTCGATCTGCACGTCTTCTACGAATCCTCGAGCTATGAAAGATTGGACAACAGCAGAGAGAAGATGAATGCGCAACGATTCTTTTACTTAATCATCTCGATGTTCAGATTCGTAGGAGTCAACCATAGTGTTGTGTTTAGTTCAAGCTTTTTGAGTTACTCTACACATCAAAGATACTGTCAGCTTCTACTGATGGTGCATGAAAATAAACAGCAAACCTACGCTCCATCCCTGAAGAATCAACAGAGAAAACACGACTCAAGTCAGTTATAATAAAGCTAACATCCACTAAATGCTCTCATGCAAGTCCATATCGAGGACTATGTAAATGTATCATATAAAGGCAAAAGGATTATAAAACTCCCACGGCATAAAATTGGATCCAGGCACCTCTACTACAGAAAGCAGCAGCATTGTTCTCATGCAACAACGAAAAAAACGATCATCAAGATCGAAGGATACATATACTTCAATCAAACGCATTTATGATCCTGAAAAATAACGAGCCAATGTGCAGCATGAATAAATTACTCACAAGATGTGGCGGACACGAGAGACTCACTTCCTTCAACGCCAAGACGATTGCTTATAACTGAAGCTCTCGTTCTCCGACCCTTCTACAGGTTCCTTCCTCTTCCCTATTCTTGCCTGATCCTCCCTCAAAGCTCGAGAACTGCCAACAGATTGTTGAACAGACGCCATAATAGGAAACACCTCTTCCCTGTTCGGCTCTGTATCTGTTGCCCCAGGACCAGAGTTAAGGTCGAAACCTTGTCTGGCCCATTTTCTACTGCTGTCCAAGAACCCATTGTTGCTACTCTCTTGAAGGCTAACCACATATGGCCTGGGAAACTGAGAAGGAACCGTACCAACGGGCCCAAGCATCTGAGGATGGAGAGGCGGTGCAAACAACCTCTGACCAGTCGATGGCTCTCCATAAGAGGCTGCATTAACCGAATTAGTCGCCGTGGGGATAGGAAAACTTGTTCCAAAAGGAAAGACAGGAAACTGAAATGGGCCAGATGGGAAATTCACTGCTGGCGAAGATGATAACACAGATCCTCGAAAAGCTTCAGGCATAAACGGTGAAGAAGCTCCATGAGGCGCAAACTGTCTCTGGGATGCATTCGGTGGATAAACAGAAAAAGGATGCTCCATCGATGGAATTGCCATGGTTGAGTATACGTTCCCAGAAGGAAACCAAGTCGAGAAATTTCCCAGAGGACCATTTAATCTAAGCCCCGGGGCGGACGGTGGCTGTGGTGGTGGCTTACCACCACCGTTCACTTGATTGACTGAGAACATTTCTGCATTAGAATCATCAGCCCCAGGCCCATCGTTCAGATCAAAATTTCTTCCCACAAGTTGCTTACCATGTGCAGTGGAGTCCTCTCCAGCCTCATCGGCCGAGTTCAAATCAAGATCGAGATGACCTGAGCTGCGACTTGAAACAGGCTTAACGCTTGGAGTCATGTTCATCGACGTAGCACTGTTGTGAAGGAAATTAGCTGTTGAATCTATGGAAAAAGAAGGATTTTGATAACTCATCTCCTTAACAAGACCTTCATCCGGCACGTTGAGGTCGAAGTCAAATGGTACACGAATGGGTTTACTCGTGGATGCTTCAGGACCAGGCATGAATGGTGGACCTACGGCTGTTTCGTGAGCTCTTCTAGGTTCAGCTGGCCGAAAGGCGCTTGTAGCAGCGGCACCTTTCCATCCAAGTTCCCCTTTATTTCTCAATAAGTCGTCTGGAGGAACGAATGGGCCTTTTGCGGCGGAAGCCACGGTAATGGAAGAAGAATGGCCGTGAGGTATAGAGTTCAAAGAAAATTTCAAAGAGTTGAAAAACTGAGCAGGTTTTGACATTAGATTGACAGGATGATCCACACACTTGCCCTCATCTGCACTAAATCCTTCGTTCAAATCAAACTTCAGTTTACCGTCCCTGTCTGATGTTGCAGCAGTGTGAGAAGAAACTTCAGCAACAATGGCAGCAGAGGCCCTGGGCTCATCAGATTGTAAACGAGCAGAATTGGGTAGACTCAGATCATCCTTATGATCTACTTCATGACCCACACGACCCCAATGTGGTCTTTCAACAACATAGGTATGCTGTACATTTGTGCCCTTTGGTAAATCGAATTTCAATCTGGATTTGGTCATTCGGTTTTTCCCATCTTCTCGGACGGTTTCTTCATCATTAGTATCAGCAGCAGCTTCATACAATGGTTTATGTTCATTAGCAGCTTTGTGACATTTTTCACCATTAGTTTTCTCACTGTGTTCGGAAATATTAACGGAAGAAGCTGGTATTTCCTTCAAGTTAGTCTCCTCCAGTACTTCATCTGCGTCCATCTCATGATGCACCTTGCATGATTCGTTATCTTCTACTTTCAGATTAACCGCTTCCACAGTACGTTGATCAGCACTTGTTTCGCCTTCTATTTCCACATCAGATTGGAAATTTTCAGACTTTGAGTTACCATCAGGACCGGCATTACTGGAGACAGTGATTTGCCCAACAAGTTTCTCATCAGGCTCGCTTCCTCTTGCCTTATCAGCAGTCGTAAGTGGCGATGAGTCTGATCCACCAGCTTCATTTGCTTCCCCACTAATCCCATACATAGGGTATCCATTGTTCCCCATATCTTTGGTGGAAATTTCTGAATGCCTACTGCTGTCAGGAATATCTTCAGAAGCATGGCATACATCAGATATTCGATCAGCAGAGCATTTTGCACGCT
Source organism: Craterostigma plantagineum (assembly GCA_027422505.1). Classification (NCBI taxonomy): domain Eukaryota; kingdom Viridiplantae; phylum Streptophyta; class Magnoliopsida; order Lamiales; family Linderniaceae; genus Craterostigma; species Craterostigma plantagineum. The sequence continues at coordinate 2,391,209 of JAPQWV010000035.1, forward strand.
TGGATGAAGGTAAACCATCCTCAGACCGTAAACCACCATGTACAGCTTCTTGTTTCTTAGTATCACTGTCCGTATCATTATAAGTCTGCCTTTGATCTTCAAGAGATTTGGACTTTGCTTCATCACCAACACAATCTTCCTCAGTTGCGGACGCTTTCCTTTCTGTGGAAGCAGTAGGAGAAACCAAATAAGAACTCGACATTTCTCGAGTAGCCACACTGGCGAGTAAGTTCATTCCACCTTCATCCTCAAGTGATGGAGATGTGTCGATTTCAGAATATTTAGCACAGCTCTCTACTAAAGCATTCATGGGGCTGAAGGAAGACGAGCGTAAGTCGGCAAACTTATGTTGACCCGTGGGTAGGCTATCAACTAACATCCTTGAGTCTCCAGGGGCCTTACTCTGCCCTTCATCAGTAAAAGCTGTGCTTGGTCCAACAACACCATCAGCTGATCCCGAGGATACATCCCTGGATTCATTGTCTTGTTGTGACTCGACATTCGCATCAGAAGATGCATGGCAATTATTAACCTCAATTTTTTCCATGGAAGCACAGTCTAACTGCTCATGATTGTCTGAAAGTGCAGGAGAAGTAATTTGGCTACTCATGTAAGTGGCATCTTCCACAGAAACGATAGTGTTACCTTGAGCAGGACTACGCACCCAATTAGGTATCTTGACAATAAGCTTATGATTATTCCCCTCAGCATTACCATGGGCAGAGCCATTAATGACCCTGAAGCCACTTAAACCAGAATGAGGCTTCTTCTCTAAAGCAGCAGCTTTTTGCGATGAGGAAGCTCGGCCAGGGCTCATTTCTTTCTTATTCGAACTCCCCGAAATAGCGGGATAACCACTAACTTTTTTACTTCGAGTGTTGCTGCTCGACATCTTATTAGGAGTCACCAAACCTACCATGGCATTCTTCCCTTCTTCCTTCACCGGTAAAAACTGATTATAATTATGTGACTGATTAGACCTATTAACCCTTTCCTCCTTAATTTGAGGGATATCAAGAGTAACTCCAGCAGAATTTCTAGCATTGCTTTCCTGTCCAAGAGAAGTTGGTGTCTCTTGTTTCACTGTTCCTAAAGAGGAAGCTACAGATTTTCCATTACCATCCCCAAGTGAAGACCTTGTTGTAATGGTTTTTGAGGCAGAATTCGGCGTAGATGTATTTTTTGTGGCAACCTCGGACCCACTAGGAGTTCGAACACAGGCCTGAGATGAGTCGGGAAGGCGTGATTTGGAGGGCCACGATACACCTTGGGTCGAACCAGACTTTGCATCATTGCTAATCATTTCAGCTTCAACACGTTTCTTCCATGTGTCAACTAAAGCTCTTGCTTTTCTCTGGATTTCAGTGTTTTTATGCGATCGCAAAAGGTTTACAGATCTCCCAATGTTGCACATTTGGAGAGCCTGAAGATTGACTGGAAGTTTATCCAGGGCACGTAGTAAAACCAAAAGAAATTCCTCCACAGACTTATCAGTGTCCTTCATATTGTGTCCATCTCCGATTCGTCCTTTGTGAATATCCTGTAGCCATTCATCTAATACACCTAACCCTCTGAGATGCACGAAGCGATTAAGGCAATCAGCCCTATCTGTAGCAGCCATTACACCTGCAAGCATGGATCGACTGCTCATATCCATTTTTCCCTCTTTTCCCTCTGGCTGCATCAATCGGACAAGTCTATCAACACCTTCCAAACTCACAATCCCTCCTTTTTCTGTTATTTGGGCAATCTCTGATCTCAAATTGCTTTCAATCTTACATTGGAGGGAATCAGCATCATCGGCTTTTAAAGAACGTTCTCGTTTGATGGGTTCACTGCCATGATCACTTCTTTCCCTCTTCGTTCCCTTGCCTTGAGAATGCAAAGATGTTCCACTACTTTGGCCACTATCAGCGATGGGTTTTGACTGTGAAGTCGAAGTTGGACCATTTATTTGTTTTGGAGAACGACCATCAGGCTGCAACATCGCATGCAGTTCCGTTTTTGTTTTCTGCAAAAGTTTATCTACTTCTTCGCGCTCCTGTATGAAGATTGAACATGTCAGTACCAGAAATGCAAGTTTGTAAGAATTAATGGCAGACGACCACTGAATCCATAGACCATATAAACATATGGTGAAATATTTGGGGCTTGAATTACAAACAACTTTGAAAATTCCTCGGCTTACATCAATGTGATCTTTATCGGTTAGCCACCATAGGATCTTCTTTTCAATGTCATAGACACGTCGGCAAACAAAAGAAGATGCACCAGTAGGAAGTTCCACACCTCTAGGAAGAAATGCAACTTTACAAGGATGAAGTAGAGATGCAGCTGGAATCTCGTCTTTGCGAAAGGAATAGAAAACCTCGTTCGGGGCACCTTCTACAGAAACGCCTTTTCCAAGGTTCAATTGAGCAGTTCGATACAGCCAGCTGACACCTAGCTGCAAGGTATTCTCCTTTCCTACTTTCAACCAACGAATCAACCCAATGAATGGCGGAGATTCCTGAGGTGGTTTAAAAAGAGCACAATCACCCACACCAATCTTGCGACCGTCCTGCAAATATGATACTATAATCATAAGTGATGGCATCAAAAATAAACAACATAAAACCAGATAAGACAAAGCCAAAAATGATAAAAACAAATCTCAATAACCATGGAGTTTCTACTTGTTAGTATTGTCCAGCCACAAAAATCCACAAAGCAGTGGCAGCCACACTCCATCGGATACGGGGCTCCTGTTACCCATGAATTTGTATCTTATATATATGCACACTTTATCGGATATGGCCCTCTCATCACCCATGAATTTGTATCTTATCAATACAACAGTGAAGGTAATAGATTTCGCTTAAATCAATCATGCTATGAAATGGATGCATTTACAATGATGCTGTTTGCTACTCTCATCAGATTGTAAGGCAATTACACTGAGTTTTACAGCTTATAATCGAATCAACTGAAAAGTACTGCATGCAAAGGGTACAATACACGACCTCCATCCATCTAGGCAGGGGAAATATAGGAAAGCTTTCCCGGATCACTGTAGGTTTTATTGTATTCTCTTTAAAATTCCGACAGCATCTATTTTCTACGGGACTTAACCTTTCCAATCAAATGCATATCATTGAGGAGACTTTTGAGGTCATTGGGAAAGCTCTTGCTTAGAAAACTAAAGACGTCATATAGCAGCTATTCTAGCAAAGCCCACAAAACGACCAACGTCACTTTCTTCTATGAAATTACCAATACAGAACCCTAGCCAACTTTGCTCTCAACTTCCATGAAAGTCAATAGAAAAGCATAAAAAAATCCAACATAAACATCGCACCAAGTGAATACCTTGAAGAATGAATCACCAGCGGCAGAGATCCTAACAGCACCAACAGAAGAACAACGATCACCAGGAACAGGGGCTTCACTATCGTCCTTACTCACCAATGGAGGGACTGACCGCATGTGCAGACTATTTCTCCTCCGTAAAGTCCTAAATCCCTCACCTCTATGTTGAATCCTCCCATGCATAATAAAGTTTGCTCTTTTGCATTTTCCCCAACCCTCAACCAAGCCAATCTCCCAACTTCAAACATTCAAAACCTCAAATTCCACACAAAAGTTCCACTTTTCACCATCCTGAACAAAATAATCTCATCTTTCAGAGAAAATTGGCCAATACCAATTTAGAATCCCCTTCGAACCCAGAAACACCAGAAATTGCGAAGATCAGGTGTTTCTCCGATTCAATCTAAATAAAAGCTTTAGATCACTTAATCAACCGGAAACCCCAACTCCACTGGATAATTCAAACCTAGGGTTTCGATTCTTCCGATCCAACAACCTATCAAATTCCAAAAACAAAAAATTTTCAGATCCCACAAAATCAAACCACACAAATCGAACGACAAGCAAACCAAACAGCTCATCCGAATAAATCGCACAGAATAATTAACAAGAAAAGCACACGCGATGTACAAACACACAACCACACGCGCGCGTTAATACGCATACATACAGAGAAAAAAAATACCCGTCCTCAAAAACCCGTCGAAATGACCTGCGGATTTTTCTCGATTCAGAGAGAATATAGCGAAACTAATTTAGATATAGAAATGCTGGATATGGAGACAGAAAAGGCACGTATAGATAGCGAGAGAGAGAAATATAAAGACAATAAAAGAGGGCATTGTCTTTGCGTAAAAAAAAGAAAAATAAAAACAAAAAGGAAAATAAAGAAGAAAAAAAGAGTCATATCAAAATAAATAAACAAGAAACGGCGTCGTGCGGCCATTGCTTGCTAAACCTAGTCGAGAGTAACTGGACCGGGTCGAAGTATGATTTTGATTCGGTTTATTTTGGCATTGCTCTATTAAAAAAGGGAAAATTATAAAAATGCGTCATTAAGTATGCTAATTTTCGATTTTGGGTCACCATGTTTACCAGTTACAAAACTAGGTCACTAAGGATAGTAGCAAAATTGGGTCATTATGTTTTTCTTCGTATATACATAATTAGTAATCCAAATTTGTAATCCAATTTTGTTACTATAAACATACTTAGTGATCTAGTTTTGTAATTGGCAAACATATTGACCCAAAATAAAAAAAAAAATGGTATACTTAGTTACGACTTTACTCATAATAAAACTCATCTTATTTTAGTTACTACTTTACTCGTAATAAAATGCTTCAAAACATCTTGATTTTGAAACTAAATGTTTTCAAACAAACAAGATTGCATGTGAGAAATTAATCTGACATAATTTTGGTCTTACAACTCGAGCTATTACCGTGTTGCTGGTTTTTTTAAGCACATGAACGAATTAAAGTGATCAGTTACTATGATTGATAGCTGTACGATTCATCACATTCACATGATCTTCACCTTCATGTCTCTACGAAGACGATTCAATTCGTGTACTTCTCCGAGTGATATAGCAAAATGTTAGAAGAGAAGCATCATTTATACTGTCAATCAAGACACCGCAGACAACGAGTGGGAACCAGTCCAATAATGTTAATATTTGGGTCGGCCTTTCGATAATTTATCCGTCATCGAGGCCCACGCGCACACGCCACACATGAGGAGGGGTCCGATATAAGCTTGATGGGGTTCTTTCTTAAAACCAATTGGTGTTAGGAGGAGTAGACCCACCAAGCTATATGCCCATTTATTTCTTTGGTAGTATTCGGTGTGGGACTATTTTTGACACACACGTGATCATTTCCAACAAATAAGAATAACAATAAATTATTATGGATCAAGTAAATATAAACCAACTAATACTTGTGCAAGCCAATTTGGATCCCATCTAATCGCCATGCAGCAATCTTATACAATAGTAGAAATGTAGGTGGTTAAAAATGTTGTCATGCATTCAATAATAATTAATTGTTATAAATTTATAAAGAAACTAAAAAAATATTAAAAAACTACTCACACACACGATAATTCGTCAATAACTATCCAGTACCACTACCATGCATATAATTATTTTGTTAATATGCAATAAATACAGATAGTTAATACGCGTGTCTTGCAGGGGTAAAAAAAACTGTAATTTTTTATATTATATTAAAGATGGAAACTAATGAACCAAAACTCAATTCCACATGAGTGTAGATGATTAGACAAGTTAAAATCACCATTGAAATTACAAATCATAACACGTCATCCTTATTATTAGAGAATAACCTCTCCTTTGACAAATGCAGTGAGATGAGATTTGGCATTTGCGGTTTTGACACTCTTCTTTCTATAAACGTGGAAGAGTTTCTTGATTCAGTGAAGGACATTATTGCACGTGTAAGGTTTTTTTTAATAATTTATTGGACACTGTTGTCTTCTTTATTATGTCCAAAAAGCACTAATCATCACTTTCATAAGACACATTTCACCGAATCAATAGCTCAGAGGAATTCATAAGAAGAAGTTCAGACAACCTTAATACATTATCATAAAACTAAGAAAACAGCACAATCGATCTTTTTCTTGGCGAGAAGGCATATAAGATTTCATAAATGATTTGGAACTTTGAACAATAAGTCAGCGTCAAGATTGAAAAACAAAGTTATAAAGTTAACCATCTTACGTGGGAATTATCAACAAACTAAGCTCACTTTTTATTGATTCTTCACAGTAAAGGCAAAAGATGAAACAAGATGAAACACCATTGAAGACTAATAGAAGATTATATAAATTATAACATCACATAAAGATAATGCATTTATTTTACCATATTAGGCTTTAATTTAATCCTCATAGTTTCAAAAGTGGGTTTCGTCCCACATCTGACTAATTCAAGCTCTAAGAGCCGCTATATATGTAAGAGGCTTTCTCCTTCTATCACCAATTGATTTTAGGAAGGACCCCTCGATTTCTAATATGGTATAAGAGCGAGTTCGATTCTGCTCACCGTCACCCGATTCATATGTCCACGTGTTAGGCCAGTCATGCCACACTTGAGGGGGCGTGTTGGGATTATAAAAGTGGGTTTCGTCCCACATCGACTAATTCAAGCTCTAAGAGCCGCTATATATATAAGAAGCTTTCTTCTTCTATCACCAATTGATTTTAGGAAGGACCCCTCGATTCTTATAGATCAAACCTCAAAAATCTCCCCTCTAATGAGCTAAACGCTAAGAATCAATTGTCACATGCGATAAAAATCGACCAAGTTTCAGCATATTAGATCCCAAATCAAGCCCAAGCGTATGAAGTGGAAAAAAAAAAACAAGCAGTTTATTTCGTAATAATAATACAAAATACGGGTGATTTACTACTGCGTCCCTCTTCATACTGTAAATTACAAAATAGCCCCTCTAAGAATTTCAACCTTCTCAATCTCAACTAACACTAATTCAAATATTAACTGAAAACGATCAGCGGTTACTTTCTAACGGCGAATCACTCCATCCTTCTTCTTCTTCTTCTTAAAGATCACACTGTAGAAAAAATTCACAGAAAAGAAAAAACCCTCACAAGCATCGCAAATATTCTCCATTCTCTAATCCATGGCGACGCAGCCCAGCGATAGTCCTCCTCCTTCCTATCGCGATGTAATCAGCGACGCTCAAGCAAAGGGCTGGTTATCCGCCGAAAAGCTCATCGGAACAGCCTACGCCGGCGCCGTCAAAGCCTACCGAGGCACCTACTCCAACCCCAGACATGATCCGCCCATCTCCGTCTGCTTCAAGACCGCCGCCGTCGGCTCCGACGGCCACCGCGACCTTCTGCAGCGCATAGACGCAAACACCGCCGTGGTGAATCACGTCAACGTCCTGGGAATTCACAGATGGTTCACCACTCAGGGAACGCTCTACGTCACCTTCCCTTGCATGGCCGTGGGCTCCATAAGGTCTGTAATGGCGTCCCAATTTCCAGACAACGACGGCCTGCAAGAAACCCAAATCGCCGCCGTCTTGAGGGAAGCTCTCCTCGGCTTGGCTCAGATCCATAGGTACGGAAAAGTTCACAGAGAATTCAGCGCTGGGCAGATTTACTTGGGAGCACCGCCCGACGTTCGACTGGCGTTTTCTGCAAATGTCCACTCCTACAGCAACAAGGAAAGAAACCCTTCTCCACTTTCTTTATCTGCTTCTCCCAGGAAGAAATCTGCTCAATCTTCACCTTCTTCTTCTTCTGCTAATTCGAACTTGCCACTCGCTTCTATAGCAGAATGGGGCTGTGCGCCTGAAGTCTACGAATCTCCGAACTCATACGGTCCTAAATCTGATATATGGTTAGTTGGAGTTGCTGCCTTGGAATTGGCTTACTCGGGCTTCGATGTGAGCAGTAGGGAAGAGTTCATGAAGGTCATACGTAAGATCATTCACGAGGAGATGCTTCCCTTGAAAGAAGAAGGGAAGAAGAGGACAATCTTGAGGAGCTTCCTCAAGTACACTTGTGTGTCTCCTCAGTCTAGGGAGAGGAAGAGGCAGTTTTCGAAGGCGTTCGAGGACATGGTCATTAGCTGTCTTAATGAGGATCCTGAGAAACGGCCCAGCGCCGTGGAGCTCGTTGCAGGCGAGTTTTTTAGTAAGGACATCGCTTCGCTTCATGCAGCGCTCGTGCATCTTTGCAACTCGGTTGACGTAAGAGCTGTTAGGGTCGAAGAGGGTTACGACGATTAGCGGGTTTTCGTTCTAGAGATTTGATGGTTTGTTCTTTCTTTTTCGCTTTAGTTGATCGTGTTTCCTTAATTCATGTCTGAGAATCTTTGGCAAGAAATGCAATTGCTTTTACTGGGAAATTTGCTTTCAACAAGAAACCCTAAGTTCAAGATCTTCTGGTAGATCTGAATTTGCCATTTTACATCATTCTGTATGAAGAAATTAGATGTAGAATATACAAAAAGTTAAAACATTCTGAGACCAGCTAACTATGATTGATAACCAGCTTATTTCAAGAGGACTTGAGCCTGTCTTTGATGTTGATTTCTTCAATAAACTACAATATCGAACTGTATAATAATTTGCTATAACTCATCATACATACCTTTGAAAAATCGAAAAAATCAAACAGCTACCAGAAATCGTTACACGAACACTTCCCGCCCACGAAAGCATGAAAGCGCGAACGATCTCTAACGATAATCTCTCTTTCGTAAACTTCCGAAATCGCCTTCAAAAAGCTATGACAGTCCTCGCAAGTCCTCAGATTCTTGACGATTCTAATCGAATCTCCCATGGAAGTATTCATAAGCCCGAAAGCAACAGCGAGCTTCTCACTATGCAACGAAACAGCTTGCTCTCTATCTTCCTCGCTCAACTCAAACGAAACCCTCGAAGCATCTGGGAAATAACCACAAACACCTAAATTTCTGAATATTACACTCAGCTCCCCTCGAATCTCAGATATATCCTTATGAATCGAATCTGCAACCCTAAACTCGTGGACTGTACCATCGATCTCTATCCAGCTACAGCCTATATCTGATGATGGTTTCCTTCGCATGGCCATTGTTTTCCTCAGCTGAGAAACTTTCTCCCATTTTCCCAGGGAAGCATAAAGGTTGGAAAGTATCACATCTGTTCCGTTGCAGTTGTGAGGATTAAGCTTCTCTATGTAGCCTATAACGTATATCCCAAACTCAGCATTACGGTGAATTCTACAGGCGCTGAGCAAAGCCCTCCATATTACTACGTCGGGGCGAATTGGCATGGATTTGACTATTCCAAATGCCTTCGCCAAATACCCTGAACGGGCGAGCAAGTCGATGTAAGAACCATAGTGTTCGATCTTAGGTGGTATGCTCCATAGCCTTTCCATGTTGTAGAAAATTAGAGAGCCCTGCAGCACTAGGCCAGAATGGCTGCAACCGTTTAGGACGCCGAGGATAGTTATGTCGTTGGGCTTCAGTTTCTTGTCCAACAATCGATGAAACAGATGTAAGGCTTCCTCGCCAAGGCCGTGGATGGCTAAGCCCGAGATCATGCTTGTGAAGTTCTGTACGTCTGGGCTTGAGATTTTGTCAAAGACATGGCGGGCGCTGTCGATTTTTCCACACTTGGCGTACATGTTGATCAAGGCAGTTTTGACGTTGGAACTGTTTGAGAAAGAAGAATCTTTGATGTGATCGTGGATTTGAATCCCCCGATGCAAACCTCCAAGGTGAGCGCAGGCAGAAAGGGAGGAAACTAGGACGGCCTCGTTGGGCTTCGTTTCTCGCAACATTTCCTGGAAAAATCTCAGCGCCTCGGGATACATTTCGCAGCTTACGAATCCTGAAATCATTACAGCCCAAGATACGTCGTTTCTCTCGGGCATTTCCTGAAAAACATTGCTTGCTGTAGACAAATCTCCATTCTTGGAATAGGAAGAAGCTAAGCTCGTCCATGAGACTACGTCTCTCACAGGCATTGCGTCGAACACCTGTCGCGCATCGCTAGTTCTGCCGAGTGCACCGTACATCTGAATCAAAGAGTTGCCCACATGCAAGCTCAACGAAGATCCTAACTTCATCGCAAACCCATGAACAGCTCTACCGAAAAAATCCAACTTCTGTCGAGCGCACGAAGTGAGCACGAAGGTGAAAGTATAATCATCGGGCGCCACTGATCCGCAGCTAACCATTTGGCGGAAAAGATCGATGGGCTCCGAGCAATTCTGCAATTTTGAGTAAGCCCTCATCATAATATTCCATAACAGTGTCGACGGCGACGGTAGAGGGTAGTTCTGAAACAACGTCCTCGCAAGGCTGAGATTCCCCGTGTGAAGATGACAATGGATTAGGGAGTCTGTTAGCGAAATGTGCGATTTCGCGAGCGATTGCGTGATGATCTGAGCGTGAATTTGGTGGATTTGGGAAATTTGCGGACGATTGTTCAGTAGCTGAGAGAGTGTTTTCGCTGAAATTCGAGTCATTGTTGGCCTTTGAAAGGTTATCGTCCATGGTTTTTATTACACGATAAACAGCTCAGAAACATCAAGAAATCATCCATCACAGTTGAAAGCAGAGCATAAAACCCAAACACCATAAAAAACAGAGTACTCTTCCTCAAAGTGTAAAAACATAGGCTGTTCAAAAAGTACATAATCACCACACTTTTCAAGTTCTTTTTTTTTTTCGACTCATCGATGCTTAGGAAATCAAAGATGGATGCTTTTTAGTTACTCTGCAGCTTGTTCATGTTTATCAAGCTGACTGAAGTTGCCCTTCTGCTTGAAAAGCTGAGTGTGATGATGCCTGCAATAGAGCTGATGTTCGTGGGCAACGTAATTCGAAGGGCTTATCGTACAACCTCCATGGCTGCACTTGAAACAAGCTCTATGGTAAGAAGATCCATCCACAGCTATCTGCAATAAAAAATAAAGTTATCCCATTATTGCATATCCATTGAGCCTTAGCTCATTCGATTCGCCACTCACTAACAGTACCTTTTCGATCGGGTAAACCTTTTTCCCACAAGCTACACACTTATCTTGCGTTCCAGCGAACATTCCCGAGACTTTGCTGTTCGTGGGATCGACGGGTTTCTCGGTTCTAACCGTTCTTGGAGCAGCTGCGAATCAGAATATCAGAAGCGTTGTTATTCAGAGGATGAGAAACTCTTTTGTTCAAGTTTAAGGTTGTAACAATGATGACGATGATGAAAATGGAAGAAGTCTATAACGAACTTTCGAAGCTCTTGTCCAAGCTGCCTGTCATTTTGAACAGTTGGTCGAAATGAGGTCTGCAATAGAGTACTCCTTCATAGGAACAATAGTTGCTTAGCTGAAGAAGAAGAGCAAAAGAAATACCGATGTAAGAAACGAAGCAGAGAAGTATATGTAAGGGCAATCGTTTTCCCTAATGAAGAAACTCAAAGATTCTTAGGTCTCCTCATATGCATAGCTAGTCTCCGTTGACTTGATCAAATGTGCTCAAGGTCAACAAGCAAGTTACTTTAAGCATAGATCAAATCTAGAAATCGTTTAACCAACATAGTATTTGTTACAGATCAAACGATGATATATATGTTAGGTAAGGCCTAACCAAGAAACCCCATCTAGACAAGAATCAGACAAGAACATCTCTATCACGTATGAGTTAAAACCACACATCAGATTCCCAGAAAAGGGATCAATCTCAATTGGAAAATAAAACAAAAAGCACACTTCTTGAATATGATATATGACCTACAACAAATACACAGAGAAAAGGGAGAGAAGCACATGCCTTTAGAGTTCCTTTGCAGTGATGGCATCTAAAGCAAGCCTTGTGATAGACTTTGTTATCAGCGGTGAGCTGATCCACCAAGTAAACAGTCTTTTCGCATGCCTTGCATTTCTGTGTTGTCCCTGCAAAAGTTGCCATGTTTTCTTTCCTTTCTTTCTTCGAATTCTTCTTACGCTTCTACTTCAGATCTTGATTTCTGTACCCCTTTAGATTCTTTAAGGTAAGAACCAAAGAACGCACTCAATTTAATGCTAGAGAAATTGTAGGCTGGCTCTTTTCTGTTTTCCTGTAATGGGATCTTTTTTTGCTTTGCTTTCACATTTATTGTATTATATTATTTTCGAACATGTTATTGCATAGTGTTCACAGGTCAGCGAGTCAGAGAAGTAATGCCAGGCGTTACCATATACCTTTGACAAAAGTTGAGCATATATTTTAGTAGCACTCGTGTTTATCTGTCCACACGAAAGGGCAAAGTTAAGAAAACATATTAAATTCAAATTTATCTATATATTTTTAATTTGAATAACATCTATGATATGCATGCATGAGCGTTGCAATGGGCTTTATACAACTGAGCCCAATCAGTGAAAGCCCAATAAGGGCCCATCGACCAACCGAGGATTATTGATGAAGGTGAAGTTGCCACGTTTCACTGAAAACCGCGGGACAAGGAGAAAACTTTGTCTGGCCATTAAAGAGAATGCAAAGCAAAGCAAAGCAAATGCCTTAGAATCGAGATTACACACACACTATTGTCGAATCGTATTGAGCGATGGCTTTGAGAAGAGCAGCTGTTTTAGCTTCGAAGCAAACGAACAATCGCGCGCTGTTTGTTCCCTGTTGTAATCTGCGTACTGCGTGGATTGCTGCATCTGGCGCACAACTTTTCCTCAGATCGAATCAGGCCCCTCTGCGTCGAAACGGTATGCTTTGGCATGATCGTAGAGATATTCTTTTTCGTTTTCCTGTGGCGTTCTTTCGATTGCGTTATTCATACTGTTCGATTGCTGTTGTGGGTATTTTCCCCTGTTTTGCTCATCGAAGGTTATGGGGATGCAAAACTAAGCTTCCATTATAGATTGAGTTGGTAGAACGATGTTCTTCGCATTAGCTTGAATTGCCGAGACTTCATCTTTTGTTCGTTTTGACTATTGTTCTTATAAGCAAGTCCCTTGTGTTATTCCATTGGAACAGGGTATTCGATTCGAGCCGTTGGTGGAACAGCAATTGATCCCTTGAAGAAAGAAAAAGAGGATTCATCTTCTGAAAATTGGAAGATTAAGATGCTCTACGATGGAGATTGCCCGTTATGCATGCGTGAGGTAGATATACAAATAATTGAGGCAGAAACTCATTTGAAGAATTTCTCTTTTCATTGAATTACTAATTAGCTTATCGGAAACGGGTGGTTTCAAATACCGATTCATGATTTCTTTCAAACTAATGTTGAGTTGATAGGTCAACATGCTTAGGGAAAGAAATGAACGATATGGGACGATCAAATTTGTGGACATTGGTTCAGACGAATATAGTCCCGAGGATAACCAAGACATTGATTATGAAACCGTATGTTCGCACTTGTAGTGTCTACAATCTGAATTCTGTATAAAAGTGCAATCTTTTCTTCAATGCTACGTCCGTTAAATTTGTTTCCCACCTAATTTAGGCGATGGGAAAGATTCACGCTATTCTATCGGATGGAACTGTAGTGACAAATGTTGAGGTATTCCTCTAACTGTCATATGTTTATTTCACATGTCTCTTGATTTCTTTGTCGATCTAAGTTAGCTTCGATTACAAATTCTTATTCATCTTCCATCATATCATATGAAAAGACTTTTGTCCACTTTCTCAAGAAATTTCCCATACATTGAGGTTGTCTAAACGATGCTCCTAGGTACAAAATTGTTGTAAGTTTCTTACATGCAGGCTTTCAGAAAACTCTACGAAGCAGTCGATCTTGGATGGGTATATGCCATTACCAACTACGAACCTGTAAGCCTCTTAAGAACGGTTATTGTTGTCAGCTTTTCCTTGAATCTGACCCATTTTAGTCGTCAAGTCATTACAATGGAAGACAATGTTGTCTGTATTTAACAGGTTGCAAGCATTGCTGAAGCTGTTTATGGCGTTTGGGCTAAATACCGTCTTCAGATCACAGGTTCCTATTACCAGCAGTGTTTCGAGATATGCAATTGACGATCACGTTTAAAAAAACCTCGGTTACGATACAAATCTTTCCTTTTTACAGGCCGACCGTCTATAGAACAAGTTCTAGAAGCTAGGAAGAAAAGGGTATTTCCTCGTGTAATTTACATCCCTTTTCGATTGATCTCCCTTTGTACTCAAAGCTTCACTTACGTATTGTTTAAATCCGTTTTCTGCAGAAAGAACTGTGCGACGATAGCAGTGCCTGTAAAATGTAAGGTCGTCTATAGATAAATAAGATGGATTTCATAAAGCAAGCAACACAAAACTTATAATACACAGACCAAACTAGTGTGATAGAAATGCAGAGTTTGTAATGCCCCTGTACTTCACTTTGGCATGTATTTTTATCACACTACTGATTACAACCTTCTAGCATGTTCGAAAGTTTTACACCAAAACCAGGCTGTTCACATGAGGCAAAGCCCTGGGCGAACTGCCATTGAGAGCCACTTCAAACGACTGAATACCCTTCGTCTTAACATTATAAGCAACATAAACATAACCTCCTTCATAGCCACTTCCAGCCTGAAGGGCCAACACTTCCCCGGCTACCAACCAACCCAAGGGCCACAAAAGTTTCCAATCTTTGCGTGAACCGTCGTAAAAGATGCTTCGATGAGGCTTCAAGTCGATGCAGTGCAGCAACGTCCACTCTCCACTTTCTGAATCCATCTCCCAAACGTAAGTCGACAACTTCCTCGATCGATCCACAGCAGATAGCTTGCCGCCCATTGGTAGAAAACCGGTCCATCTCCTTCTCTGCGATTTGGGCAGAGGAAACTGGCGAAACTCTTCGGTTTCTACGTTCAGCATCAGGACAAAATAACCGCCGACCCAATGCATGTAACCTCCGGCGACATGGGGCGTGTGCAAGAGAGTTGTCTTTTTCGCCGGAGTCAAATGGTCAACGCAGATATTCCGCCATTCTCCGTCGACCCCTATTGTCAGCACGCTGATATCTGCGGTCATCGTACCATAATCATTAATTTCATGGGAGCACACCACTTTATACTCCACGGAAGCTTCTGCGAATGCTATGGCGAAATAAGCCCATCTTTCTCCACTACGGTAATATCGAGGAAGAGTCTTCCTCTGGTTCGTCACCGGATTTATCACAAAGGGAAGATCAAAATCTTTCTCAGGGTAATGGGACAATATCAAACCATTACAGCTGTTTCGAATTCGACCGCAATCCAACGCCATACTGCTTATATTGATATGATTTCCTCTCATTTCTCCGTAAACAGTGATGTGAGGCGTGCTAGCATCCTGAAAGAGAAGCCCGCCGATTGAGTTGCGAAGATGACTGTAGATGAAATCTTGGGAACGTATGAAAATGCTCCATTCTCTACAAACGTGCCTCATTACACCGTGTAAAGCCTGGGCAGGGACGTGTAAGAGGATAATGGAAATCAGCTCCTGAGGAATAAGGTAAGTCACGAGATCATTCCGCTTCTTCTTCGACTTCTTCCTCGCGCGCGCCTTTTGACAGTCAAATCAAATTCAACGCAGTTAAGTTTCCATTACTGATTCGAAATCGGCGATTTGAGACAGTGCAGGAAAAAAAATAAGGCAATTAATTACCTCTGTGTTGAATCTTCCGATCAATTAGAACATAAACGTGATTGTATAAACACAAGAACACGATATTTACGTGGTTCGTATCGATTTTTCAGATCAATCGATACTACATCCACGGAGAACTATACGATCTTTATTGATATCAAGTCTTTTACAAGCTCTCTACTCTCTTCTCTTTTCGCTCACAAGAAACAAGAGATCACTCAGAGAACTTCTACTTAATCAACGCAAGATCTAAAAATGAAAATCTGAAGAATGAATTTGTGAATCGTCGAACTTGGAAGTCTGTTGCAGAGCTGAATCTGTTTTATGTAGCTAGGCTTTTTCCGTTAGAGAGATGTGCTGTAGAGACTTGTACTTCATGCTTAGCTGATAATACACAACTAATAGAAACGTTTCTCATGTCAGCGACTTCCAAACAATTAAGCTTTCTTCTTCAAAACAGTTTCCTCACAGCTCAGCTTCATTTCTACTTCAAGTCATCATCTTCACCTTCTGATTCACCCAAATACATGACTAACCTTCACACTCTGCCTCTGAATCAGAGGCATCATCTGCATCCCCCATCGCTCGGGGATACTTCTTCAGCAGCGGAAGAATGAAAGCCAAAATTTAGGGAAGGGTTTGTTCGAGGAGAGTGAAAAGGGCCGAGTGGAGTGGAGAATTGGGCGGCAACTAAAAATATTTGCCCCCGAAATTCACTCTTCGTCCTTCAATTTTTCCTATATTTACTAGTCATGTATATAACTTTCACCATATTCGTTTTTAGTCCCACCCCCAGCCAGCAAACCAATCTTCTATGGTTTGATCTTATGACATATCATTCATCTCTACTGTACTGTAATTATTTGAGGCCCACTGCCGGCAAGGAAGAATAGAATAAGGTTAGCAAAAAGTATAGTAACGAAATGGTTCTTGTTCTTCTTTTTCATATTCAGAAAGAGAAGCTGTGAAGTCTGTAAAAAAATGCAAGAGAAAGAACAAAAGTATATGCATGCTCGAGGAGCGCCGTGGAAGAAGCACAAGACAAAGAGCTTCTTCCGCCATCTATAAAGCTTCAGCCTATATTACTATTTACTAGCCATGTTTCAAGATAAGCAATTGGCGATCACGTTTAAAACCTCGGTTGTGAATGATGCGCTCTTTCAATTTTACAGGGCGGCCGCCTATAGAAAAAGTTCTAGAAGCTAGGAAGATAAGGGTATTTCCTCCTACACTTTACATCCCTTTTAGGTTGATCTCCTTTTATTTAAAGCTTCACTAACTTGCTGTTTTAACTCGATTTTCTGAAGAACTGTGTGATGATAGAAGCGCCTGTAAAATGTGAAAAAGATCGTCATGTCGAAGCACAGAGATAGATAAAGAAGATAGATGCATTCATAAAGCAAGCAACACAAGACTAGTAATACTACACAGACACACACCAAACTAGTGTGATAGCAACGAAGAGTTTGTAATGCAACTGCACTTCACTTTGGCACGTAAAGGCACCCTTTTTATCCTAACAAGCTTCTGACTTGTTCAAGGTTGAAAGCCTTTTATACCAAGCTGTTCACATGTGGAACAGCACTCAAAAAAAAGCCAGCCACCTCAAAAAATTGAAAACCCTTCGTCTTAACGTTATAAGCAACATAAACATAACCTCCTCCACAGACCTTTGAAGCCTTAAGGGCCAACACTTCCCCATCCACCAACCAACCCAAGGGCAACAAAGATTTCCAAGATATGCGTTGACCGTCGTAAAAAATGCTTTGCAGAGGCTTCAAGTCGATGCAGTGCAGCAACGTCCACTCTCCACGTTCTGAATCCATTTCCCAAACGTACATCGACAACTTCCTTGATCGATCCACAGCAGTTAGCTTGCCGCCCATTGGTAGAAAATTAGTGCGTCCTCTCAGCGATTTGGGCAGAGGAAAATGGCGAAACTCTTCGGTTTCTACGTTCAGCGTCAGGATAATATAACTGCCGACCCAATGCATGTAACCTCCGGCGACATCGGGTTGCGTGCGCAAGAGAGTTGTCCACTCCGCCGGAGTCAAATGGTCAATGCAGATATCCCTCCAATCTCCGTCGATCCCTATTGTCAGCACACTGATATCTGCTCTCCCCGTACCATAATCATCAATTTCAATTTCATGGGAGCACACCACTTTATACTCCATGGAAGCTTCTGCGAATGCTATGGCGAAATAAGCGTATATTTCTCCACTACGGTAATACGGAGGAAGAGTCGTTCTCTGGTTTGACAGGGGATTGAAGATAAAGGGAACATCGTCATCTTTCCCGGCGAAAGTCAGTATCAAACCATTACAGCTGTTTAGAATTTGACCGCAATACAAAGGCTTGCTTATCTCGATACGATTTCCCCTCATTTCTGCATAAACAGTGCCGCCACGCGTGCAATATTGGTGAAAGAGAAGCCCGCCTGCTGATTTACGGAGATGGCCGTAGACGAAATCTTTGGAACTGATGAGAAAGTTCCACTCTCTGCAAACGTGCCTTACTGAACCGTGCAAAGCCTGGGCAGGGACGAGTAAGAGGATAGTGGAAATCAGCTCTTGAGGAAGGTAACTCACGCGATTATTCTGCTTCTTCTTCCTCGCACTCGCCTTTGACGGTCAAATCAAATCCAACAACAGTTAAGGTTCCATTACTGATTCGAAATCGGCGATTTGAGACAAAAGTGCAGAAAAAAAATGAAATTACCTCTGCCTCTAAGTCAGATGCATCATCTGCATCTCCCATCGGTCGGGATACTTCTTCAGCGGTCGAAGAACGAAAGACAAAATTTAGGGTTTTGTTTTTCACAAGAATAGCAAATATTCAATCAATCGAAGTTGGGGACACTGGGAAGTAGGGTTTGTTCGAAGGAGGTGAAAAGGGCCGAGAATTGGGCGGCAACTAAATATATTTGCCCTCAAAATTCACTCTTAGTCCTTCAATTTTCTCTATATCTAAAAACTAGGATCTTGCCACATCTCATTAAACCTCTATAAATTAATACTCTATAAATTAATAAACTCTCTAAAATAATAAAATATTTCGGTCCCGAATTGGGCATTTGTAAAAAATCATCAAATTCGATAAGATAATAATATTATAATTTATCGGACTTTATAAATATTAGATCGCATTAAAGCTCTAAATTAATAATTCATAAAACTTATGCTAAAACAAGACTAGGTTTTGCTAAATTTTAATGAAATTGGATTTCATCCCTAACTTTTTTAATTGCAGTCAACAGTTCGAGGTCGATTCTCTAGGTGCAACAAAAAATTGTGAATGGTTGTTGTCGGCATTTTGTGTCGTTAATATCCTCAAACCCTTCTGAAAGTTGGCTGAACGATACTCCAATATTATCCTGAGAGCATTTGCTATTGTACATTTACTAATTTTCAAATGATGTTTTTCATTAATTCACACTGTCGTTTTGAGTACATGAATATAATTAGTGAAACATATTTGAATTCATTTATCGTCAATACAATCTAACTTTGTTGAATTTAAAGAGTCTCTCTTTTAATTAATAAAATATTAATTAATCGATATATTAATTTTTCTCTAAATTAATAAAAGGGAACTTATGTCTGGTACCCTCGAGGTTTCGACTTTTCCAATTGGTACCTAAAGTATTTTTCGATTCCGGCCGGTACACCTGAGGTTTTATGAAATGTAATTTGGTATCCCTGAATTATCAAAATTGGAATTAAAATACTTAAAATAATCAGAAATTCAAAAATAAAATATTCGATCTCTCATGGGTGTTATTGGGTTTTATTTGATTCTGGCCGGTAGCCCTAACTAAGGATTGAAACATTGTGGATCGACGATTTTATTTTTAAGTAGTTAAATCCAGTTTTAGTAATTCAGGGATACCAAGTTACATTTCATAAAACCTTAGAGTATCGGCCGACGTCGAAAAAAACTTCGGGTATCAACTGGAAAAGGCGAAACCTCGAGAGTATCAAACGGAATCGAAACAAGCTTTGGGTACCAGCTAGAGTCGAAATCCCGAGGGTACCAGGCGGAATTCCCTTAATAAAATTGCATGCTCCCAAAGTTATTAATTTATAGAGGTTTTATTGTGGTTCTTCTTTTTGCATGTTTTCGGAAACAGCAGCTGTCAAGTCTGTTAAAAAAATGTAAGAGAAACAACAAAGTATATGACTTGCTAGAGGAGAGCCTTGGAAGAAGCACAAGTCAACGAGCTTCTTCTTCTTCCATCGATAAAGCTTCAGCCTTTACACCAAATAGGCTGTTCACATTAGGACGAGGGTTCCACCGCGAGCAACCGATGACCACCTCAAACGACTGAAAACTTCTTCGTCCCAACGCTATAAGCCACGGAAACGTAACCTCCTTCCCCAGACACAAGCCAACCCAATGCCAACATAGCTATTTGAAATCTGACCCCAGTTTGAGTATCTGCTTTATCTCGACCCTCGAAGATAAGCTCGCCGACTGAGTTGTTACGAAAATGGCTGTGGATGAAATCTTGGGAAGATATGAGGAGGTTCCATTCTCTGCAAACGTGCCTCATTGAATCGTGCAAAGCCTGGGCAGGGACGTGTAAGAGAAAACTGAAAAAACCAGCTCTTGAGGAATGTAGCCTACGGGATTCTTCGCCCTCTTCTTCTTCGCCTTTTGGCACTCGAATCGAATTGGGCGTCAATTATTAAGGTTGCAGTGATCACAGCTTAGTGATTTGAAACGAAAGATTCATGCTTAGCAATTTGAGACACAAGTGCGGAAATAATATAGGCAGCACAGCAACGACATCGGAAACAGCGAATACATCGACGGATACCTCCGTCGCTGTTTCGATGGAAAAATAGCGTAAGGTTAGCATAAAGTTTATACATTCTTTTTTCATATTCAGAAAGAGAAGCTGTGAAGTCTGTAAAAAATGTAAGAGAAAGAGCAAAGTACATTAGGAGCGCCATGGAATGGAAGCACAAGTCAAATAGCTTCTTCTTCCATAAATAAAGCTTCAGCATATTACGCAACAGAGAGATTATCGTTAGAAGATAGTATAGTATGTATTCTTTAACCGAGCAACACAATACTTATAATAATACGCAACAGAATACTTACAATAAACAAGACAGTACGTATTCTTTAACCGAGCAACACAGGACTTGTAATAAACACAGACCAAAGGCGCGTAAGAGAATGAAGAGTTTGTAATGCTCCTCTGCTTCAATTTGGCATGTAAAGGCACCCTTTTTTAACACACTACTGATTAAAGCTTCTTAATTCGTCCCAAGTTGTAAGACTTTTACACCGAAACCAGACCGTTCACGTGAGGAAAAGCAATCGACCAAATGCCACTGACAGCCAACGACTGAAAGCCCTTCGTCTTAACATTATAAGCAGCGTAACTTTCAGCGCCATTTTGAGCCTTAAGAAGGACCAACACTTCCAAGGGCCACAAAGGTTTCCAAGCTTTGCGAAAACTGTCGTAAAAAATGCTTCCCAGAGGCTTCAAGTCAATGCAGTGCAGCAACGTCCACTCCCCACTTTCTGAATCCAATTCCCAAACGTACACCGAAAACTTCTTACGACGCACGGCAGATAGCTTGCTGCCCATTGGTAGAAAATTGGTGTTTCTTCTACTAAGTGGTTTGAGCAGAGGAAGCTGGCGCAACTCTTCGGTTTCTACGTTCAGCGTCAGAAGAAAATCAATGCCGACCCAGTGAACATAACCTCCAGCGACATACGGCGGCTCGTGCAAGACAGCTGTCTTTTCCTCCAGAGTCAAATGGTCTACGCAGATATCCCTCCAAGCACTATCAAACCCTATTGTCGGCCCGATGATCTTTGCGGTCTGCCAAATTTGATGAGAGCCCACCACTTTATACTTCTTGGAAGCTTTTGCGAATGCTATGGTGTGATAAGCCCGTCCACTACGTTTATGTGGAGGAAGAGTCGCCCTCTGCTTTGTGATGGGATTGATGATGACCAAGGGAGGATTGAAAGCTTCCCCGGGGAAATGGGACACTATCAAACCATTACAGCTGTTTAGAATTCGACACCAGTCCAACGCCATACTGCTTATCTCGATATGATTTCCTCTCATTTCTGCATAAACAGTTCTTCCATGAGGCGTGCTATCGCTCTGAAAGAGAAGCCCGCCTGCTGATTTACAGAGATGGCCGTAGATGAAATCTTTGGTACTGATGAGAACGTTCCACTTTCTGCAAATGTGCCTCATTGCATCGTGCAAAGCCTGAGCAGGGACGCGTAAGAGGATAATGGAATCAGATCTTGAGGAAGGTGCTTCACACTGGTCTTCTTCCTCGCGCTCAATTTCTGACCCTCGAGGAGTAAAATTCAACGAACTATTAAGGTTTGCAGTGGTCACAGCTCATTGATGTGAAAACTAAAAGAGATACGAAATTTGGGATTTTGAGACGAAGTGCAGGAAAAAAAATTAAGGCAATTACCTCTTCCTTTAGTTCGTAGGAGAGCCATGGAAGAGAAAGAACAAAACTACATGCATTGCTAGAGGAGAGCCATGGAAGAAGCACAAGTCAAACAGCTCCTTCTTCTTCCATCAACAAAGCTTCAGCCTTTTCCTCGGATCTGACCGATTTTACAATGGGAGGTCAAAGTTGTCTGTAATGTAACAGATTGCCAGCATTGCTGATGCTGTTTATGGTGTTTGGGCAAAATACCGTCCTCAAATCACAGGTTCCTATCATTAGCAATGTTTCCACGTCCAATTAATAATAAGGTTGATACAATCTTTCTTGAGGAAGATAAGGGTATTTACTTGCACATAAAGTTTACAGCTCTTTTAGGTTATCTCCATTTTCATCTAGACCTTCACTAGTCTTTTTATCCCGTTCTTCTCTGCAGAAAGAACTGTGTGACGATAAAAATGCCTGTAAAACGTGAAAAAGATCTTCACATCAAAGGACAACAGTCAGATAGATGTATTCTTTACAGACAAATAAAACACAGACCAAACTCGTGTATTAAGAGTTTGTATGTCCATGTCTTGACTTTGGCATGTAAAGAGGCAGCCTTTGATCACACTACCGATTACAAGCTTCTGGTTAAATAAGTCAAAACAAGCCTTCATTCCATCGATAAAGCCTCCAACGTCTTCAAAGTTTGTAAGACTTTCACACCAAAACCAGGCTGTTCACATGAGGAAAAGCAGTCGGCGAAACGCCAGCCACCTCAAACGATTGAAAACCCTTCGTCTTAACATTATAAGCAACATAAACATAACCTCCTTCACAGACACTTCCAGCCTTAAGGGCCAACACTTCCCCAGCCACCAACCAATCCAAGGGCCACAAAGGCTTCCAAACTTTGCGAAAACCCCCGTACAAAATGCTTCCCATAGGCTTCAAGTCAATGTGGTGCAGCAACGTCCATTCTCCACTTTCTGAATCCATTTCCCAAATATACATCGAAAACTTCCTCGATCGATCCACGGCAGTTAGCTTGCCGCCCACTGGTAGAAAATCGGTGCGCCTTCTCAGCGATTTGGGAAGAGGGGAATGGCGAAACTCTTCGGTTTCTATGTCCAGCGTCAGGACAAAATAACCGCCGACCCAGTGCATGTAGCCTCCGGCGACATGGTGCATGCGCAAGAGGGTTGTCCTTTTCGCCGGAGTCAAATGGTCAACGCAGATATCCCTCCAATCCCCATCGACGCCTATTGTCAGCACACTGATATATGCGGTCATCGTACCATAATCATCAATTTCATGGGAGCACACCACTTTATACTTCATGGAAGCTTCTGCGAATGCTATGGCGAAATAAGCCCAACTTTCATCACTACGGTCATACGGAGGAAGAGTCGTTCTCTGGTTTGTCAGGGGATTGATGATAAAGGGAAGATCGTATGCTTATCTCGATACGATTTCCTCTCATTTCTGCATAAACAGTGTTGTGAGGCGTGCGAAAGGCGTGAAAGATAAGCCCGCCTGCTGAGTTACGGAGATGACTGTAGATGAAATCTTTGGAGCGTATAAGAAAGTTCCACTCTATGCAAACGTGCCTCATTACATCGCGCAAAGCCTGGGCAGGGACGAGTAATAGGATATTGGAAATCAGATCTTGAGGAAGGTAACTGACGCGATTATTCTGCTTCTTCTTCTTCTTTCCAGCGCTCGCCTTTTGACAGTCAAATCATGAAATCAAATTCAACAACAGTTAAGTTTCCATTACTGATTCTAGTCGGCAATTTGAGACAAAAAGCAGAAACGAAAAATTACCTCAGCCTCTAATTCAGATGCATCATCTGCATCTCCCATCGGTTGGGATACTTCTTCAGCGGTAGAAAACGAAAGCCAAAATTAGGGTTTTTTTTCACAAGGAAAGCAAATATTCAATCAATCGAAGATGGGGACAGTGGGAAGTAGGGTTTGTTCGAGGAGAAAGGGCTGAATGGAGTGGAGAATTGGGCGGCAACTCAAAATATTTGCCCTCAAAATTCACTCTTCGTCCTTCAATTTTTTCTATATTTAAAACTAATCATATGTATATTTAAATCTTCGAGCATTCCAACAACTAAGGGTGTGTTTGGTTCAAGGAATTTAGTGGGGACAAGACAGAAATAAAAAAGGATCATTTTGTGTTTAGTTGACTATAGAAATAGGTGAGGGAAAGAAAAGAAAACTTAAGTTAGTTTTGAAGCAAAAATCAAGTAAGAAATCACTTTCTTCACCAAATGGTGAGGGAAATTAGGGAAAAGCTAACAGAAATCATAGTATTCTTTTCCTCGCCACTTTCCACAATCCAAACATAGCGTAAGAGTTTGAAGGAAGGGAAGAACTCCCACGGAATTCTAAAAGCCGGGCGCTATATTTATAGAGGGCAATGTTCACCCTCACTCAGTATGTATGTTTTTTGTTTGTTAATTTCTTTATGTGCTTTTAATAAATTTTAGAATTGAGAATAATGAATGTGTTAATTTCTTTATGTGCTTTTAATGAATGTGTAAAACAAAAACTTGACGATGAACAGCACACTTTACAAACACGAGTGACTTTCTTATGTAATAATAGATTAATTATTTAAAAAAAATGTATCTGTAAAATTATTAATAATGAACAATTTGCTTCTGAAAAAATTAATTCCATCTTGTTCAGTCACAAATTAAAATGGCCATAGTAAAATGAAATAATTCTTAATGATTTAAATTTAAAATATCGGACATCTACACATAAATACCTAATTGAATAAAATTTGTACACATATGTACCAATGTCAGAAATTTTTACAGATAGGTACCCAATTTAATTTTTACCATTTTCTTCAGTCATGTCGTACCTTGTGTGTGTATGGCGTACCATAACATGTTGATACAGGGTACCTAAATGTGTTCGTACGGCGTACCTAAATGTGCTAATATGGCGTACCATTTTCTATTATATAGGGTACCCATATGTGTTGCTATATGGTACCTGAATGTGTTGTATGGCGTACCTGCGGTGGATCGGGTATCTATCTGGAAAAAATTTATTATGCTAGATACCTACATATAAAAAATCCTGACAGGATACTAATTACAAACTTTTTTTACATGGGGTATTTATGTGTAAAGACCCCTTAAAATATTTGATATTATTAGACATTTTAATTATTGTAAACTCTACTTTTAATAAAAAAATCTAACAAATTCGTATAAAGTAAGATATGGAGGAATTGGTTGGAGTTTAATGTAACTGTTTAAACTCTATAGCCGGAGATTGTACTGTGTGATTGCACATGGTCTTATGATATCAATTATCATCTCTAATATGGTTCTTTTTCTTGCATGTTTTCGGAAAGGGTAGCCGTGAAGTCTGAAAGAAAAAATGTAAGAGAAAGAGCAAAAATATATGCATTGCTAGAGGAGAGCATGGAAGAAGCACTAGTCAAGGAGCGTCTTCTTCTTCTTCAATCAATAAAGCTTCAGCCTTTACACCAAAATAGACTGTTCACATGAGGACGAGGGTTCCACCGCGAGCCACCGATGACCACCTCAAACGACTGAAAGCTCTTCGTCCTAACGCTGTAAGCCACGAAAACGTAACCACCTTCACCACCATTTCCAGCCTCGAGGACCAACACTTCCCCAGCCACAAGCCAACCCAAGGCCGCCATAGCTCTTCGTTCTTTGCAGAACTCTTCCTTAAAAACGCAGCGCAGAGGCTTCAAATCGATGCAGTGGAACACAGTCCACTCGCCACTTTCAGAATCCATTTCCCAGACGTACCTCGAAAGTTTCCTCGACTGATCGACAGCAGATAGCTTTCTCCCCATTGGAAGATAGCGGGCCCATTTCCTCAGAGATGCGGGCAGAGCGAACTTGCGAACCTCTTCAGTCTCTACGTTCAGCGTCAAGACGTAGTTAATGTCCACCCAATGCATATAGCCAACCGTGACGTGCGGTTTTGTCATGAGAGTTGCCCTTTTCGGCATACTCAAGTGGCCCACAAAGATATCCCTCCAAGCGCTATCGACTCCTATTGTAAGCACCGTAATCTCTGAGATCCTCCGACGCATATTATCCGCTTTATGCGAGCACACCACTTTGTACTCCTTTGAAGATTCCGCGAATGCTATGGACAAATACTCACCTCTCTTTCCCCTAGGCTGATATGGAGGAAGGGTCGTTCGCTGCTTTGTGATGGGATTAATAACGAGGGGAGTATCATCAGTTTCTCCCAAGGGGCTACGGTTGGTCAAAATCAAACCATTGCAGCTATTTGAAATCTGACCCCAGTTTGAGTAACTAGTTATCTCGATGCTCTCTCCTCTCATTTCCACGTAGACAACGCTGGGATAACGATCCTCGAAGATGAGCCCGCCGACTGAGTTGTTACGAAAATGGCTGTGGATGAAATCTTGGGAAGATATGAGGAGGTTCCATTCTCTGCAAACGCGCCTCATTGAGTCGTGCAAAGCCTGGGCAGGGACGTGTAAGAGAAAACTGAAAACCAGCTCTTGAGGAATGTAGCCCACGGGTTCCTTCGCCTTCTTCTTCTTCTTCGTCTTCCTTGCACCCGCCTTTTGACACACAAATCGAATGCGACAAAAATTATAAGGTTGTAGTAATCACAGCTTATTGATTCGAAACGAAAGATTCATGCTTAGCAATTTGAGACAAAGTGCGGAAATAATATTGGCAGCACAGCAACAACATCATCGGAAACAGAGAAGGCATCGACGGATACCTCAGTGGCTGGTTCGATGGAAAGATGTGCACCGCCCATCGGTCCGAGATACTTTTTCGGGAAGAAGAAAGCGCCGGTGGAAGAATGAAAGCCAAGATTTAGGGGTTTTCACCAGAAAAGCAAGTGACGAGTCGTTTGAAGATCGACCGAAATTGGAGACAAAAATTTCTGCGGATGATGGGGTTTCTATCTAGGATGGAGAAGAAAGGTTTAGACGGCGGAGAATATCGTCACCGAGGGCGACGGGGCGGTGAAGGATTTCGTCGGAGAAAGGAGTAATTTTTCTACTCTTCAATCTATTTCAAATCCAACCCATTTTAAAGCAAGAGACGATGATGGGTAACGGCCCAAACCTTTAAAATTATGTATAGTAAAAAATAGAAAAAGAAAATCAATATATCGATATTTAGATTTCGAGGGATCCTTTAAGCATCTCAAGAAAATCATGTAAAGAGTTTGCTACCATAACCAGTCGAGATATACATTCTTCGATTTCTTCGCGTCCTCTCAAATTAACTTTATTTGTCGATACCCGATATTATTAATCGAGTCGGGTATCGGGTAGTAATTTACTTCTCGGTCAGGTTATTCGGGTATCCGATATATTTTTTTAAAAATAATATTTTAGCTTTAGTATATAAACATTAACAAGTTATAATACATATTTAGATATCAAAATCTAACTTAGTGATGTTAAAGTTTTAAACAGTATTTCAATTAATTTCTTATTTTAATTGTATAATTAACAAGTGATATTTTATCTCAATGCATAAATTCTTATCAAAATATAAATATATTTTCTCAAAACTTTATTAATATACATATAAAAATATGAATATATTATATTTAATTAAAATAAAATATCCAATATTATATATCTATTCAACATAATATTTTGACATTTATATCGCATATAATATTTTTCATCCTTCAATTCAAATCGGGTACCCGATGTCGGGTACCCGAACCCGATAAATACCCAATAAGCGGGTACCCGCCGTAGATCGGGTCGGGTTCGGGTAGTGAAAATCTTACCCCGAACCCGAACTACCCGACCCGATGCCCATCCCTACCCGATACTCAGGGAATGTTTTTACTCACCAGAAAAGATTAAGAGAAGCTGTTCAGAACTTCAAAACAGCAAAAAATAAGCTATGCATGAGGATAAAGCTTTATTTACGCGCACCAAACGAGGCTGTTGACATGAGGATAAACCCTATGCGTACCGCCATAGTCGAGCTTGAACGTCTGATATCCCTTCATCTTAATGTTATAAGCTATGCAAACGGTGATCGAATCACACTCACCAACTAGAGTCTCAAAGACCAACACTTCCCCAGCCACCAACCAACCAAAGGGCCGAAACCATATCCATTTATAAAAATTGTCGCAAATAACGCTGAGCAAAGGCTTCAGGTCTATCGGTGAAGCAACGTCCACTCTCCAGTTTCCGAGTCCATTTTCCAAACGCGCCTCAAAAGTTCCTCAATTCCATCCACAGCAGATAGCGTTTCTCCCATAGGCAGAAGAAAAAGGCATTTCCCCCTCAGCAATCTTGGCAGAGCAAAACGTCGAAGCTCTTCGGTTTCCACGTTCATCGTCAGGACGTAATTATCGCCTTGCCAGTGAATGTAGCCGCCAGCGGCGCACGGTGGTTGCTCGAGAGCCCTCGTCCTTTCGACCGAAGAAAATTGGTCTAAGCAGATATCCCTCCAAACACTATCGACCCCTATTGTCAGAACGCTGATCCCCGTGGTCGATTGGGCGTATTTAACTTTTCCATGTGGGCACACCACTTTATACTGCATGGAAGCTTCTGCGAATGCTAAAGCAAAATACCCCCAAGTTCGCCCTTTGTAAGTACAGAGATCGTGTGGAGGAAGATTCCCCGACTGCCTCGTCAAGGGATTACAGAGGGAACACTGCTGATGTACCCTGCTGCACGCCGGACAACACCAAGCCATTACAGGTGCTAGTTAGATATCGAATGCAGTTCGAGAAACTGCTTATCTCGATGTGCTCCCCAATCATTTCCGCATAAACGCCGTTCCCAAGAGAGCCGGTAGCCTCGAAGAGAAGACCGCCGATCGAATTGTTATGGAGATGGCCGTAGATGAAAGCTCGGGAGCGGATGAGAAGGTTCCATTCTCTGCAAACGTGCCTCGTCACGTTGTGCAGAGCTTTCGCAGGGACGTAGATCTTGAGGAAGGTGGCTCACGCGATTCTCCTCCATCTCGTTCATCGCAGTCCCCTTCTGTGGCTCGATTCAGTCAAATTGAACGAATAATTAGGGTTTTCAGTGGTCGCAGCATATTGATTTTTGAAACTGAAGAGATTCGAAATCGGCGATTTGAGACGGAAATAAAAAAGGCATTAACCTGTTCCTCTTGTTCGAAGGCATCATCTTGCGTCGCCCATCGCTAGCGTCGGCGGCGGTGGAAGAACTGGAGCTGCAATTTAGGGTTTTTCTTCACAACGCAAGCAAGTGATAGATTTAGGCTTGCATGGTAGAGGAGAATGAATGTGCTGTGGAGTGGAGAATTTGGTCGGCGATGATTTTGGGGGTGGGGTTAATTTAAGGTAGTATTGTATTGGTTGCAATTCAAATCAAAACGAATCCCTATTTATATTCAATGCCGAATCAATCCCTTACGCCTTGTTTGGATAGTTTGCGCTCGTTTGATATCATTGTTTAAGGATTACATGGGTATAAGTTATTTGTGTATAGCTATACAAGGATTTTGTTGATGTTGTGTTTTAACATGTTTGATAAGTGTGTATTAATTATTTGTGTAATGATATAAATTGTGTTTGATAGATGTGTTTGAGATGTGTATAGGTGTGTATGGATTAGTTATACACATCCCATAACCACCTTAGAGGTGAGTATGGATATACAAGCCCTATAACCAAAAACCTTGTAATAGACGTGTATAGCCATACAAGGCATGTATGGTTATACACAGATATCAAACACGATATAACTTATTCATACACATCACATACATACCAATACACACCCATACCCACTTATCAAACGAGCCCTTTATGTCCACCTGACGGAGTATAGATTGTAAAATCGATTCTATTTGAACGTATTCGCATTTTTTAATTTTAATCCATTTCATTTTTTCTTTCCCTTTTTTAGAAAAATTTCGATTGTATGTTTTAATATATTATGCAAAAATATATATTGAATGATTCAAATCGAATATTCAATATATTTAAGTCGAATATATATATTTGTTGATCTTCAAAGATTTTTTTGAATAAAACTAATTTTTAATTTTGAAAAAAATTAGAATTTCGAATTGAATATAGAATACCAAGACAGAAAACTCAATTTGCAACTCAATTTTAATTTTCTGCTAGATGGTTTAACAATAGCTTTTCCCTCAACAATAGTTGCAGTGGGATCACATTACGTTCGTTCCCACTGGACGAGAAAACATGTATAAACATGAATGCATGCTGGACATAAATTATATAAAATTAAAATGTAATGCATCCCTTCAGGATTAATCTTTTAGTAAAAATGGTCAGTTAACATGCTATCAGAACTTAAGGATCCGCAGGTCCTGTGTACGAATCTTCACGACCACCATTTGTGAGAGTCACACGTCTAAGACTAGATAATAGAGAAATCAGCCTAGACATGAGGGGCGTGTTGGAAATAAATTATATAAAATTAAAAAGTGATGCGCTCCCTTCGGGGATTAACCTTTTAAAAAAAGTGATCACTTTTTAACACATACACATCAATATAATACAGATGTGATAATAAAGAAAACACGACATAGTGAACGATTTTTCACCCACTTAGCTTGACATAAGTCGCTTTCCGTGGGCCTCAATCAAATGACGAGGAGAACATCGATGAAAAAAGCGAGACCATACTAAGTTACGAGAGACAGAGAGAGGGAGGAGAGTATTGCTGCATATTGCAAGCTTGTTAAATACAAGGCAAGTAGCTAATAGCTTACCATATTTTTCTAGGATCATCAAAGATAAAAATACCATCAAACAGCAGCTTCCACCAATAAAGATTGCAGCACCTATTTTTTCTAACACCAAACAAGGCTGTTCACATGAGGACGAGCGCAAGTCCACCGATCGCGGGCCATCTCAAACGACCGAATTACACTCGTCTTAACATTATAAGCAGCCATTCGAGCCAAATCTCCATCGCTATATTTCCCAGTCTCGACGACCAAGACTTCCCCGGGCACCAACCAACCGAAGGAGCCCAAACCTCTCCAATCCCCTCTAAACACGTCGTGGAAATGGCGGGGCGGAGGCCTCAGGTCGATGCAGTGAAGCACTTTCCACTCTCCATTCTCCGAATTCATTTCCCAGACGTAACTCCACATTTTCCTCAACTTATCGACCGCGGATAGCTTGTTGCCCATTGGCAGAAAATGGCTCCTTGCCCTCACGTATCGGGGCAAAACAAACTCGCAAAGCTCCTCAGTTTCGACGTTGAGCGTGAAAATACAAGTACTGCCAACCCAGTGCACATATTCCCCGGCGACATGTGGTTGAGAGCAAAGCTTTGCCCTTTTCGACGGAGTCAAATGGTCTATGCAGATATCCCTCCAAACCCTATCGACTCCTCCCATCGTCAGCACGCTGATCTCCGTGGCCCTCTCGCTCGAATGTTCCATTCTATGAGAGCCCACCACTTTATACTCCATGGAAGATTCTGCGAATGCTATGGCAAAATCCTTCCATATTTCTCCCCTGCGATGATACGGAGGAAGATTCATCCCCTTGTTCGTCAGGGGATTGATAACAGAAGGAACACGACCGACATTTCTACCGTGTGGCCCGTGCGTCAAGAGCAAACCATTACAGCTATTCAAAACCCGACCCCAGTCCAAAGATCTAGCTATCTCGATACTGTCTCCCCTCATTTCCACGAAAACGTGGCCGTTAGGCCTAGTAGCATCGTCGAAGAGGAGCCCGCCGATCGAATTGCTGCGGAGATGGTTGTAGATGAAATCTTGAGAGTTGATGAGAAGGTTCCATTCTCTGCAAACGTGCCTCATTACATTTTGCAGAGCCTGGGCAGGGACGTGTAAGAGAATGATGGAAGCGAGCTCTTGAGGAAGGTAACTCACGTGATTATTCTGCTTCTTCTTCTTCTTCTTCCTCGCGCTAGCCTTCTAAAATTCAACGAAAAATTAGGGTTCGTTCCACATGTAAGCGTTTATAGGTAGATTTGCAACTAAAGATATAAATGTGTGTGGGGGCATCGATCTATACCTCTCGCGCTGGTTCTAAGGCATCATCTGCGTGACCCATAGCTCGGGGATACTTGTTCCGGGCAGAAGAAGGCGCGCGGCGGAGAAGGCGGTGGAAGAAAGAAGCGCGAATTTAGGCTTTTTTACCCAAAAAAAAAAAGCAAATAAGGAATCATCAGCAAATCAATCGAACTTGGGGGGGAACGTTTCCTCCACAGATGGGTGATAGAGTTTGTAGGAGGCAAGTTAGGTTCCACGGCGGAGAATGGCTTTGCCGCCGAGGAGAGTGATTACTGATGAAGTGAAAATGAAATCAAGGAGCTCACTAACTACTAATGGAGTGGATCGATCGGAGATGATGATCTGAGGTGGGTTTAATGGAATCTTACCAACGAAATGGTTTGGGCTGAAAATGTAGTGGGCCATCATCCTCTGTAAATATTGTTTAGCATTACCAAATTGAATAAAAAGTCATTGAAAATTATTTCGACTATAAACAAAATATTAGCTGAAAATTGTTTAGCATTATAGCGTTATGTAAAGAATCTGGATTGGATCTATATAACAAAATATTAGCTGATCATGATGTGTAGTGTAATAATTATCGAGATTAGTAACCATTCGATGATGATATGTAATAATTCTTGAATGTCAAATAGCAAAAATTAGGGTTCTTGGACTCAGTAAATCATTTGCATACTTTTATCTAACAATGGGATTGTCCAGACCTTTAAAATTATGTTCAGTAAAAGAAATCAATATAGTAGTCTACTTCCTTCGCAACTGTAAAACTCAGTCGATTATGCTTGTGGAAAAAATCAATATAGTCTACTTACTCAATACATAAATAATAATTCGAATTAAAATATGTCCTATCAAGTTAAATCATCCTTATGTTTCGACTTCTAGGCTTTATCTCAAACTAACTATCTTGGAGTGCATGTCCCTCAGCGCTGAAACGACCATAACAAGTTCCAAGGTCTACAAGACGTAAAGAGAAAGAACAAATATATGCTCCAAGAGGGGAGGAGTATGTTTGACCATTGTGTGCAATCTACTCACTTCAGTAATATTTTATCCATCAAGAAAAGATTCAGACAAGCTGTTCAAAACCTAAAAGCAGCAATAAATAAGCTTTTTACTTACACGCACCAAACGAGGCTGTTGACATGAGGATAAACACTATGCGGACCGACGCCATCGAGCTTGAACGTCTGATATCCCCTCGTCTTAATGTTATAAGCTATGCAAACGGTGATCGAATCCCATTTACGAAATGGAAGTCTCAAAGACCAACACTTCCCCGGCAGACAGCTTTTCTCCCAGTTCTTGAATCCATTTCCCAAACGCACCTCGAGAGTTCCTTGGATTCATCCACGGCAGACAGCTTTTCTCCCATCTGCAGAAGAATAAGGCATTTCCTCCTCAGCAATCTTGGCAGAGCAAAACGTCGAAGCTCTTCAGTTTCCACGTTCATCGTCAGGACGTCATTAACGCATAGCCAGTGAATGTAACCGCCGGCGATGCACGGTGGTCGCCTGAGAGCTTCCGCCCTTTCGACCGGAGATAATTGGTCTAAGCAGATATCCCTCCAAACACTATCGACCCCTATTGTCAGAACGCTGATCTCTGGTATCGAATGGCCAACCATACCACGTGCGCACACCACTTTATACTCCATGGAAGCTTCTGCGAATGCTGACGCAAAATACGCCCAAGCTTTTCCTTCATAAGCACGAAAATTGAGTGGAGGAAGGGTCCCCAACTGCCTCGTCAAGGGATTAATAACAGAGGGAAGACGATGGCTAATCGGGCTCATTGGTAGTTGGGCTTAGACTAAGTGTAATTGAAGTCCATTATGGCATTTGGCCCATTTTAAGCCTTTGATGCATTTTCGTTTATATACTATCACCTGTAATGAATTAGTAAATTAAAGCAAAAAGAATTATTCTAACTCTCTTCTAATTTCTTCTTGTACTTCGTCTATGATCTTCCATCTTCGCCTCATATCTTCTTCGATCTTCTCCTTCAATCTTCTCTACCTCTCTCAGCTCTTCCTCTATCTCGATCTCTCTCCCCCTTCGATCGTCCTTCGATCATTCTATATCTACTTCTCTCGAATATAAAAGCACGCATGCAACCTACTCGATCAAATTCTAAGTAAGAAACTGGCCATAATTCGGACTGGATCTTACACTTTGTAGAGGAGAGTGAATGTTCCATGGAGCGGAAGATTTGGTCAGCCAGCGATGATTTGGGGGTGGGTTTAATAATGTATTGGTTGCAGCAATTCAAATAAAAACGAATGCCTATTTATATTCGATGCCCAATCAAACATCGATTTTTAGAATATATCAAATTATTTTATATTATTTCTCTGAAAAAAATTATTTTACAGTTAATTTACTTACAAGAATTAACTTTTAATTTAAAGTTAACTTAATTAGCGTATAAATCAATTAGAGGTCTTTACACATTATGAAATATGACGAATTTGATCAACACGGATTTTACGTGGTTCAGATTGATTTCAATCCTACATCCACGGGAAAGTGAGTTTCCATTGATGAACTCGATACAGATTACAGAGATCACGAAAGAGAAGATTGAAAACTTAATCTAATTAACGCGGGCTACTCTATATATACAGTAAAACGCGCGAAAACAACTTTAAACGCTCTTTCCTTTGTAGTGGTTGGAATCGTCATTCCCAATAACGGCTCTATAAGTGGGAAACCCGTTTTCTGTAAAACACGTTTTCTTTACTCCACTCGAGTTCTTTAAACCATCAGCATATTTCTCCTCATTTGCCTGCATGGTTTTCCCTCCATTGCCATGTGGTTGCTTCAATACCCCCCCGCAAGGTGGAAGGTAGTGATTAACTACTGACATCTTGGCCAATAACCTCTGCAATGTGGGGCCTGTAAGGGGCTTGGTTAGGAGATCGGCCAGCTGGTCCTCAGAGTTGATTGGTAGCAACTTGATCGAGCCTTGCGCAAGATGATGCCGTATGAAATGACAATCTATCTCGATGTGCTTGTCTTCTCATGGAATTTAGGGTTGGAAGCCAGTTTCAATGCGGACTGATTATCGCAGTATATAACTGGTGTCTGCTTCAAATCAATCTGCAGTTCCAGTAGCAGCTGTTTTAACCATAGCATCTCTGCCACAGCTGATCCTAAAGCTCGGTATTCAGCTTCTGTTGAGGATCGAGACACTGTGGCCTGCTTCTTGGCCTTCCAGGTTATCATGGAACTTCCTAGGAACGTGCAATAGCCACTTACTGACCTCCTCGTATCCTGACAGCTCCCCCAATCGGCATCAGAAAATCCACTTAGATGCAGGTCTGAGGTGGCTCCCATGAAAATTCCCTGACCTGGTGTTGCTTTAATATACCTGAGCAGATGATGCACTGCCTTGAGGTGTTATGTTCTCGGGGCTAACATGTACTGGCTGAGCTTTTGCACAGCAAAAGAAATGTCAGGTCTTGTAAAAGTTAGGTAGATAAACCTCCCAATCATTCTTCTATAACTGAAAGGGTCAATGAGCAGTTCTCCACTTTCCTTGAATATCTTATCGCTGGGATTCATGGGCGTAGTTAGTGGCTTAGCTTCAAGGTAACCAGAGTCTGTGAGGAGCTGCAGGGCATATTGCCTTTGAGTGATCAGAATTCCTTGTTGGCTTCTCTCCACCTCGATGCCCAGAAAGTACCTCAAATTTCCTAGGTCTTTGATCTTGAAACAGCTCCTTAGAAAGTCTTTTACCTCTTCTATTGCTTTGCCCGAGGGTCCTGCTACAATTACGTCATCAACATAAACTAACAGAATGACCAGATTGTCTCCTTTGCCCTTCACAAATAGTGTGTGGTCTGACTGAGTTTGGACGAAACCAAAGTCTCTTACAGCCTCGGTGAATTTGATGTTCCACTGCCGGGATGCCTGTTTCAGGCCATATAGGGACTTGTGAAGCTGACAGACCATTCTCCCAGACCCTACTCTGTTACAGTCTTTATAAAATCCCTCGGGCAATTCCATGAACACCTCTTCTGTGAGATCCCCATTGAGGAATGCGTTACTCACATCTAACTGCTGCAAATTCCAGTGCTGCTTAGCTGCCAAGGCAAGGATGACTTTTATAGTACTAGGCTTGGCCACCGGGGCAAATGTGCTAATGTAATCGACCCCCTCTCTCTGATTATATCCTTTTACCGCTAAACGTGCCTTGTATTTTTCTATTCCACCATCGGAGTTGAACTTGATCTTGTAGACCCAACGGCACCCTATTGCCTTGCTGCCTTTTGGTAAGGGAACCACAGTCCAGGTCTTATTAGCTTCCAGTGCCTGGAATTCTTCTTTCATGGCATCAATCCATTTCTGAGATGAGGAGGCTTGGGCATAAGTTTTGGGTTCATCAGCCAGAGCAATGCTCGAGATGAAAGCATGATACTTGGGTGGGAACCTCTGATATGATAATGTTTCAGAAATGGGATGAACAACTCTGTGATCAGAAACTTTGTTGCAGTGATAGTCCCTGAGGTACGCTGGTCTTTTGGACTCCCTCTCTGACCTTCTTTGTTGGTTTTGATTCTGTGAGTGACTTTCCATGGCAGTAGACCCATGTTCCAAATCAACTGGTGCTTCTGCTGCTGGTGTTTCTGTTGTCAGATCATTAGGTGGCATGGAGTCATCTGCCTCTGTTGCATGATCATCAGATGCTTCATGACCATCAGGTGCATGCATCCCTTCCTCCTCTCTACTTGCAGATTCATCCGTGTGAATTCTGGGTAAAACCAGCCTTGTGAAGGGATCCTCAGCAGCTGATGGATGACTCTGTTTCTTGAGACAAATATTTCCTTTGTTGCTATATCCATCACCTTGTAGCCCTTCATTCCATTTGGGTAACCAATGAACACACAAGCTCTTGATCTTGCATCAAACTTCCTCCTGGCAGCTGCGAGGGTAGAGCAGTAACACAACGAGCCAAACACCCTCAACTGGTCATACCTGACTGGCCTCTGAAACAGCAGCTCAAATGGGCTTTTACTTCCCAGCTTTGTTGATGGTGTCCTGTTTATAAGAAAAGTAGCTGTCAACACACACTCGGACCAATACCTTATCGGCAGACCTGATTGAATGAGCAAAGATCTGGCCACATTTAGGAGGTGCTGATGCTTCCTCTCGACCACAGAGTTCTGCTGTGGTGTCTGCACACACGACAGCTGATGAAGTATCCCTTTGCTTCTAAAAAGGTCCACAAGGTTAAACTCTTTTTCGTGTCAGTTCTTATGGTCTTTATTTTGTCCCCAAACTGTGTTTCTACCAGTGTTAGGAAATATGACAGAATTGCACTAACTTCATACTTATGTTTTACCATGAATACCCAGGTGAATCTCGAAAAATCATCCACTATTGTGATGAAATATTGATGACCTAGGTGGGATGGTATGTGAAAGGGGCCCCAGACATCACTATGGATTAAATCAAAGGCA
Organism: Craterostigma plantagineum; assembly: GCA_027422505.1. Taxonomy (NCBI): domain Eukaryota; kingdom Viridiplantae; phylum Streptophyta; class Magnoliopsida; order Lamiales; family Linderniaceae; genus Craterostigma; species Craterostigma plantagineum. Next base: position 2,428,580 of record JAPQWV010000035.1, read on the forward strand.
GCACAGACAGTTTTTATATCACTTGGAAATGATTTTCTTTTCTGCTTTGCCAAAGGGCAGATTTTACAAAATGACTTGTCTGAACTGAAAATGTGTCTCGTAGAACTACCAAGCATTTTTAACACCTTATCTGATGGATGACCCATTCTATTGTGCCACAAAGTAGCAGACAACTTGTTCAAGAAACAGAAATTACTCTCAGTTGATAGTTTGCTCACACAGTCACTCTTAAACATGTATAAACCTCCCACTTGTTCACCCTTGCCAATCATTCGCTGCAAATGGTCCTGCACCGTAAAGTCATCAGGTCCAAAGGAAAACTGAAATCCTTCCTCATTAGCCAGACAACTTACTGATATTAGATTGAAGTGGAATTGAGGTACCAAGAGTACTTCTGTCAATGTTATGAAACTATTTATGATCACTGTCCCTGCTCTACTTACTCTTGCCATTGATCCATCTGGTAGAATGACGTTTGAGGTCTCTATGTCATGCAAATTTAACAAGAGACTTTCATTTCCACAGACATGGCGAGTAGCACCTGAATCTACTAGCCATGTTCTACTGTTATTGCACCTAGGCAGATTATAGGATAAACATATACCTGAGTTCTTCTCAGTTTGCTGCCATGTCTCAGGTTGATCTGATGGAAGATAGCTCACTGACTGATTGATTAATGCTTTCAAGCTTTGCAGTTGGGAAGGTGTCATCTGCACCCGTAGCATGGGCTCTCTGGTTGACGCCTCACTGGTCTGATGACTGTGGGGCTGTCCAGTTTTGATGCTTGAATCCAGCATTGCCTGATTGACTCTAGTCCCTCTGAATTTTAAACCTTGTCTGTAACCAGGGGAAATCCATGCAGCTGGTAACAATTATCCACTGTATGGCCCCGCTTGTTGCAGTGGGTGCATTGTGACTTTGCACCATCTTTCCTCTGATAAGCAGGCCCTTTCTTGGTCAGTTCTTGATCAGTCTTGGTTGCCATCATGGACCGTTGCTTTTCCTCAGTTGCCATAGAGTTGAGCTGATCCTCAGTTCCCTTGGTTTGTCCAGAGGCCATGGACCGTTGCTTTTCCTCTTGCACCAGTAAAGAGAATACCTTATTTATAGTTGGCAGAGGATCCATCAGTAAAATTTGCCCTCTGACTTGTGAGTAGGAATCATCTAATCCCATGAGGAACGCCAAAACATATTCTTCATTAAGGTACTCCTTCATTTTATTGATCCCCCCACAGCTACATTCATGGGAGGTCTGTAATTGCCCAACTCATCCCAAAGACTTTTCAGCTTGGTGTAATACACTGAGATGCTGTTGCCATTCTGTGCCAGATTAATTAACTCTCGCTTAAGCTGGAAAATCCTTGGCCTGTTTGTCTGGCCGAATCGCTCTTGAAGGTCTAGCCAGATCTCCCTCGCCGAGGCAGTGTATAGGATACTTGCTGAGATATCTTTCGTGACTGAATTGATCAACCAGGATATGACAACATTGTTGTTCCTCTTCCAGCTTGCCATCTGATTCTTGGTTGCATCTTCATCATTTGGGTTAACCACAGGTGGGTGAAGATCCCCATTCACAAAACCTTCCTTATTTCTCCCGATCAATGCAATCATCATCGCACGGCTCCAGGTTGCGTAATTATCTCCGTTGAGAGGATCGTGGACGAGAATCTGCATAAACAACGCTGTGAGGCGTGCTCGCATCGTGAAAGAGAAGCCCACCTGATGAGTTACGGAGATGGCCGTAGATGAAATATTGGGAACGTATGAGAACGTTCCACTCTCTGCAAACGTGCCTCATTAGACCGTGCAAAGCCTGGGCAGGGACGAGTAAGAGGATAGTGGAAATCAGCTCTTGAGGAAGGTAGCTCGCACAATGGAACAAGTTATAGAAGCTAGGAAGAAAAGGGTATTTCCTCCTACAATTTACATCCCTTGTTTGAACTTTTATCTCCCTTTGTACTTATAGTTTCACTAACCTATTGTTTAAACCCGTTTTCTGCAGAAAAAACTGCGTGACGATAGCAGTGCCTGTAAAATGTGAAAAGATCGTCTATAGATAAAGAAGATAGATGCATTCATAAAGCAAGCAACCCAAAACTTATACTACCTCCGTCCCAGTAACTTTAGTACATATTACTAAATCGGGCGTCCCACTATCTTTTGTACATTTCCATATAAAACAATCACACACAATCAATATAATAATATTAAATATTCTTAAAAGGCGTGCCATACCACACACCTTTGTACCTCTATATTATTAAAATATTCAGTTTCTTAAAACCCACGCCGGAATCCAAATGTACATATCTTACCGGGACGAAGGGAGTAATACACAGACCAAACTAGTGTGATATAAATGAAGAGTTTTTGTAATGCCCCCGTGCTTCACTTTGGCATGTAAAGGCATCCATTTTTATCACACTACTGATTACAACCTTCTAACTTGTTCAAAAAGTGATAGCCATTTGCACCAAAACCAGGCTGTTCGCATGAGGAAAAGCCCTCGACCAAATGCCATGGCCAGCAACCTCAAACGACTGAAAACCCTTCGTCTTAACATTCTAAGAAGCGTAACTTCTTTCACCGCCATTTTGAGCCTTACTGAGGACCAACACTTCCCAGCCACCAACCAACCAAAGGGCCACCAAAGTCTTGTGTTATTAAATTTTGAGGGCACCCCAAGAAAATCTTGTAAAGAGATTGTTACGTTTGATAACATTATATGCCAATGTAATTGTGCGTTTAGGGTATGTTGTTTGGTTTATCTAAACCACGAATTTATATATTACCACTTTGATTTTACGTCAGCGTGTTTAAATAAACACACTAACCAAAGTCGACGCACATTTTACTTATACTTATTAATTTGTTACCATAGTATCGCCCAATCGAGATATATACATTCTGTTTCGAATTCGAATTCTCCGCGTCCTCTCAAATTAACTTTCTTGACATATATCCCTCAGCACTGAAGCGACCATAACTAGTCCGAAAGTCTAATTGTAAGAGGAAAACCAAATATATGCTCGGCAATAACTTAAATTATCTACTCGGGGAATATTTTTATCCATCGAGAAAAGATTCAGAGAAGCTGTTCAGAACTTCAAAGCATCAATAAATAAGCTTTTTACTTACACGCACCAAACGAGGCTGTTGACATGAGGATAAACACTATGCGGACCGCCGCCGTCGAGCTTGAACGTCTGATATCCCTTCGTCTTAATGTTATACGCTACGCAAACAGTGATCGAATCCGGTTTACCAAATGGAGTGTCAAAGACCAACATTTCCCCAGCCACCAACCAACCAAAGGGCCGAAACAATATGAACCTGTTCACGTCTATCGAGTGAAGCAACACCCACTCTCCAGTTTTCGAATCCATTTCCCAAACGTCCCTCGAAAATGCCTTGGATTCATCCACAGCAGATAGCTTTTCTCCCATCGGCAGAAGAGAAAGGCATTCCCCCCTCAGCAATCTTGGCAGAGCAAAATGTCGAAGCTCTTCAGTTTCCACGTTCATCGTCAGGACGTCATTAACGCATAGCCAGTGAATGTAACCGCCGGCGACGCACGGTGGTTGCTCGAGAGCCCTCGTCCTTTCGACCGGAGAAAATTGGTCTAAGCAGATATCCCTCCAAACACTATCGATCCCTATTGTCAGAACGCTGATCTTTGGTGTCGTTTGGCTGATTTTAAAATTTCCACGTGGGCACACCACTTTATACTCCATAGAAGCTTCTGCGAATGCTAAAGAAAAATACGCCCAATTTTTTCTTTCATAAGCACGAAAATCGATTGGAGGAAGGGTCCCCGACTGCCTCGTCAAGGGATTAATAACAGAGGGAACATCGTTGACGTATCTCTGCTGGACGCCGGACAATACCAAGCCATTACAAGAGCTACTTAGATATCGACTGCAGTTCCGGAAACTGCTTATCTCGATGTGCTCCCCAATCATCTCGGCATAAACGACTTTTGTAGGCCGGGTGGTATCTTCAAAGAGAAGACCGCCGATCGAATTGTTACGGAGATGGCCGTAGATGAAAGCTCGGGAACGGATGAGAAGGTTCCATTCTCTGCAAACGTGCCTCGTCACGTTGTGCAGAGCTTTCGCGGGGACGTGCAAGAGGATGGTGGAAATTACATCTTGAGGAAGGTGGCTCACGCGATTCTCCTCCATCTCGTTCATCGCAGTCCCCTTCTGTGGCTCGGTTCAGTCAAATTCAACGAATAATTAGGGTTTGCAGTGGTCGCAGCTTATTGAATTTTTGGAAACTAGAGAGATTCGAAATTGGCGATTTGAGAAGAAGAAAAAAAAGGCATTAACCTGTTCCTCTTGTTCGAAGGCATCATCTGCATCGCCCATCGCTAGCGTCGGCGGCGGTGGAAGAATTGGAGCTCAATTTAGGATTGCTTGGTAGAGAAGAGCGAATGTGCTGTGGATCGGAGGATTTGGTCGGCGCTGGTTTGGGGGGTGGGTTTAAGGCATTGGTTGTAGTAATTCAAATCAAAACGAATACCTATTTATATTTGATACCGAATCAAACATCGCTTACGCTACGCTTTATGTATGAATTGTAAAATCGATTGGATTTGAATATATTCGCATTTTCGAATTTTTATGTTTTATTTTATTCAATAAAAATATGAATATTTGGCATCTAAAATATATGTTGTACTATGTTATTCTTCAATATAAATTGAATGATTCAAATCAAATATTTAATATATTGAAATTGAATATTATAATATTTGTATTGAACTTCAAAGATTATTTGAACTAATACTTTTATGCACACCCGATGTGTGTGCTTAAAATATAATTATATTGAAATTATTTAAATGTTGAAGTTAAAATTTCTAGTGTTTAAGATGATATATAATTTTTAAATTTAAATATATAAAAAAAATTAGTTGTAGAGGCATAAATAGGAGTTTATATGAAATACTTAATTAATTAAATGAAAATTGAGGTACTAAATTCTCATATTACATGAACGAATGTTACTTGACTCAATTGTCATTTGTTTTTGTTAATATATTTATTAATATTACTTAAATGTACATTAACACCATATGGATTATGATAAATTTGGGAGATTGGAGGTTTGATCATTAATTTGACGTTAGTTAAGGACATAGGGTATTGAAGGTTATTTGATGTTTGAGAAGTGTTAAATGTAATATACACTATAAATTAATGAAGTATTAATTTATGAATAAATTAATAATTATTAATTTACCGATTAATTAATAACTCTTTTAGTTAATAAAATTGGCCGGTCCCAACTGTATTAATTTATTGAATTTCTACTGTATATAATAGCATAGATAAAAAACTATAAATATTAGAATTTCGAATTGACAGCCAAAATTTTGGAGTTTTTTTCTTCACTAGAAGGGGTCTTTACACATAAATACCCTCGTGAAAAAAATTAAATAATAAAATTAAAGAATTTCATTTTGCCCTGACAATTTTACAAAAAAAATTAAATAATAAAATTAAGGAAAACCACCGGACTAATTCTATGTACTTATATTTAGTTAATTACTACTTTTAGTTAAAAATTATTATACTTAAAATTCAAATTTATATATATATAGATATACACACATATACATAATAAATTTAGGGAGTTACTATTTACCGCCCCCTTTTTACTTGTTACTGCCCCCTTAAGGGCTAGAAAAAGACGATTTTGCCCTTATGATATTTAAATTAATTTAAAAAGAGAAAATTATATTAAACAAGAAAAAATATCTATTTAAAGCTCTGTCCGGACAACACTTTTCAAATCGCATATCCAAATCAGACAAAAAAAAAAAAAAACTGAAATCGCAATGGATCGCCGACGGGGATTAGGAAAGGGAAAGGGCTTTTTTTCACGACCGGTAAGCCAAATTAACGTAAAACATCGTTCGTATTTCCGTTCGGCGCGAAAAAAAAAAAAACGACCGAAATGGATTTTCGGTCGGTTACAGTACCGACCGAAACATAATTTCGGTCAGTACTGTAACCGACCGAAAATTGATTTCGGTCGGTAATTGTACCGACCGAAATCATGCTTCGGTCGGTACAGTACCGACCGAAATCATGCTTCGGTCGGTACAGCACCGACCGAAATCTGATTTCGGTCAATTTTTTTTTATTTATATTATTTATTTAGATTATTTATTTGTATTATTTATTTGTATATTTTATTTATATTATTTATTTGGGTTATTTATGTGTATTATTTATTTGTATATTTTATTTATATTATTTATTTGGATTATGTATTTATATTATTTATTTAGATTATTTATTTGTATTATTTATTTGTATATTTTATTTATATTATTTATTTGGGTTATTTATGTGTATTATTTATTTGTATATTAGTTATATTATTTATTTGGATTATGTATTTGTATTATGTATTTGTATTATTTATTTGTATTATTATTTTTTTGAAAAAAATCTTTTTAATTACAGACCATGGGTGGAAAGACCCTACCCGGAGGAAGAAGTAGACCCCCTCCGTTTGAGTCATCCGGCGACGATCTGCCACCGGCCTCCTCAGGTAATTCCATTCTCCTCTATAAACTGACGTGCGATGTCGTGTCTTAAAATACGTAAAAGAAATTAAATTTATTTTTGCGATATTCGTGGAAAATGAAATAGGGAGCAAGCGTTCCAGGGTTACAGATGACGATTCGTGGAGGGTGCAGGGGCCACAACCCGGTGGTCCATATGATGACGAGGTGATCGGTAGTTATCTGGGGCACATCGCGCCCCGCATCTGGACGGGTGAGGAGGAGAGACCCCTGCTGAAGTGCGAGCAGCGGGCGTTAGTGCTTGGGAAGCTGAAGAATTGGTACTCCCAATTCCCGCCGGAGACACAGAGCCAGATCGATGGCACGGGGCTTGGGCACCTCGTGGATGCTATGTTGGGTCAATTGGACCAGCCTCTACTCAGCGCTTTTGTCGAGCGCTGGCATCCAGACACGAACACCTTCCACATGCCGTGGGGGGAGATGACGATCATGCTCCACGACGTCGAGCAGATCCTGCGTATCCCGATCGACGGGATGACGGTATCGGGGACACCAGATGCCGGCGACCAGCAGATTGCGGCGAGGGAGATTATGGGTATCAGCGCGGACGCGCTCAGCATGGGTTGGAGATGCGGTGGGCTTCTGATGAATGACGTGATGCAGCATATGCAGGAGAGGCGGCCGGCGGGGTTGCAGGCCATCGCTTGGTTGTGGATTCTGTTGGGGTCTGCGCTGTTCGTCGACACGACCGGGAGCCGGGTAAAGCCGGACATCATGCACGAGTTCTACCGGTCGTTGCCCTCTGCCAGTGGTTACTCGTGGGGTTCGGCACGATCACGCATGTGGTCTGTAGTTCAGCCTGAGCGGACGGTCCACCGCTTGATTGCTATCCGCCGTCAGATAGATGTCATGTCTGCAAGCGAGGTATGTTAACAATTTAAGTCTCTATTTTCGCGGGATGATATACAATATTTAAATGTTTTCAGGTTGCTTGGCTGCCGTACGGTCCCGATCCAATGTCGCAGCAGCTGAGGACGATTTTCACGGGATGGGTTATGTAACGCGACATCGTTGAGCCCTACTCGCCCTCGAGAGTGTTGCGCCAGCTGGGGTACGTGCAGGTCATCCCGCCGTCGATGAAACCGCCACGGAAGGCGGTCATGCCAGCAGACCCGGCGAGGTATAAGGTGCATCATTCTGTGGATGCAGCAGAATATGCTTGGAGTCAGTTCCCGTACGCCTACATCCTCAACCTCTCGGCCCTCAATCGTGCTACCGTGGAGCACCTTGGTGAAACCGTTGGAGGGTACATGGACTGGTATGAGATGCATTCTCATCCTCGCCAGCTTTCGACGGAGCAGGGATCCTCATCGGCATGCATACCCCCGCGCAGCCACGCCGGTTACGTACGTAATAAAATCTTATGTCAATTTTTTTATATTTATATGTGTATCGTACGTATTATTGCTATGTGCAGTGGTACAGCACGATGTACAGCGTGAGTATGGACATGCTAGCCAGTCTGCATCGTGGTGACACGACGCGTACGGACGAGTTCCGAGCCAGGCTGAATGAGATCAACGACCGGTGGCGCCAGGCCCCTTGACGCTGTTGCTATTGTTTTTTTTATCTTTTATTGTATCGGACGGATTTTCTATATGTTTTCAATATTTGTTTGCATATTTATTCCGTTTCGAAAATAAATATACAAATAAATAAACCAAATAACTAATAAAAATAAATAATCCAAATAAATAATATAAATAAAATATACAAATAAATAATACGAATAAATAAACCAAATAAATAATATAAATACATAATCCAAATAAATAATATAAATAAAATATACAAATAAATAATCTAAATAAATAATATAAATAAATAATATAAAGAAATAATATAAATAAAATATACTGTAATTAAAAAAAAAAATTGTTGACCGAAATCAGATTTCGGTCAACACGGTACCGACCAAAAATTGATTTCGGTCGGTACAGTACCGACCGAAATCGGATTTCGGTAGATGCTGTACCGACCGAAACATAATTTCGGTCGGTACTGTAACCGACCGAAGCATGATTTCGGTCGGTACAATTACCGACCGAAATCAATTTTCGGTCGGTTACAGTACTGATCGAAATTATGTTTCGGCCAGTACTGTAACCGACCATTTCGGTCGTTTTTTTTTTTTTTAAATCATGTTCGGTCGAGCCGAAATTCGTACGATATTTATTATAGATATTTTTTTTGTATCCCTGTCGACGATCCATTGCGATTTCAGTATTTTTTTTGTTTTTGTCTGATTTTCGATCTGTGATTTGAAAAGTGTTTCTGGACAGAGCTTTAAATAGATATTTTTATTGTTTATTATAATTTTCTCTTTTTTAATTAATTTAAATATCATAAGGGCATAAAGGTCATTTTCAAGTCCTTTAAGGGGCGGTGACTAGGAAAAAGGGGGCGGTGAATAGCAATCCAGTAAATTTAAGTTATAATTACCATTTAAAAAGCACACGCCGCGTGCAAGGAGTACTAGTTCTATTTATATCAGATATGGAATCAGATGTCCATTGTTATTTGTGTTTTAAAATCGATTAGATTTGAGTATATTCGAATTTCTTTGAATCTATTTTATTTCTATATTTCTATTTGATAAGAAAATATGAATAATACCGCATCTATATGTTATACTACTAAATGATTCGAATGGAATATTCAATCTATTGAAATGGAATGTGATATTTGTAGTTCAAAGATTATTTGAATAAACAAACTAATTTAATTTCGAAAATATTAGAATTTCGAATCGAATATAGAATAACAATTACCAACAGTGATTCATTTCAAAAACAGTTCAAGCGAATTCCTTCTAACAACAGTTTAAATACAATACAACGCAAGTAGCTTACCATATTTTCCTAGGAACATCATCAAAAGACAAAAAAAGAACACATCGAACAGCAGCTTCCATCAATAAACATTGAAGCTTTTTTTTCTTCTAACACCAAACAAGGCTGTTCACATGAGGACGAGCGCGAGCCCATTGATCGTGGGCCATCTCAAACGACCGAACTGCGCTCGTCTTAAAATTATAAGCATCCAAATCTCCACCGCCATTCTTCCCAGTCTCAACCACCAACACTTCCCCGGGCACCAACCAACCAAACACTTCGTAAAAATGAAGGGGCAGATGCTTCAGGCAGTGAAGCACTTTCCACTCTCCGTTCGCCGAATTCATTTCCCAGATGTAAGTCCACCTTTTCCTCGACATATCGACTGCAGATAGCTTGCTGCCCATTGGAAGAAAATGGCTGCGGCTCCTCACGTATCGAGGCAAAGAAAACTCGCAAAGCTCCTCAGTTTCGACGTTGAGCGTAAGAATATAAGTACCGCCAACCCAGTGCATATAGCCCCCTGCAACGTGTGGTTCCTTCAACCAAAGGTTTGCCCTTTTCGACAGAGTCAAATGGTCAACGCAAATATCCCTCCAAACCCTATCGACTCCTACCGTCAGCACGCTGATCTCCGTGGCCCTCTGACTCGTCAAATGTTCCATCTTATGTGAGCCCACCACTTTATACTCCATGGAAGATTCAGCGAATGCTATAGCAAAATCCCACCAAGTTTCTCCCCTGCGATGATATGGAGGAAGGTTCATCCCCTTGTTCGTCATGGGATTGACAACAAAGGGAACACCATCGACATTTCTACCGTGTGGCCCGTGCGTCAATATCAAACCATTACAGCTGTTCAGAACTAGACCGCAGTCCAAAGATCTAGTTATCTCGATGCTGTCTCCCCTCATTTCCACGAAAACGTTGCCATTAGGCCGAGTAATATCTCTGAAGAGAAGCCCACCGATTGAATTGTTACGGAGATGGTTGTAGATGAAATCTTGGGCGTTGATGAGAAGGCTCCATTCTCTGCAGACGTGCCGCATTACATTTTGCAGAGCCTGGGCAGGGACGTGTAAGTGAATGATGGAAGCGAGCTCTTGAGGAAGGTATTTCACGCGATTATTCTGCTTCTTCTTCTTCCTCGCGCTCTCCTTCTAACATTCAACGAAAAAAATTAGGGCTCGTTCCGCCGGTCAGCAGCTTATATAGGTAGATTTGCAACTAAAGTTCGAATTTGGAAATTAATTTGAGACCAAGTGCAGAAACAGACAAAAAAAAAGAAGGGTAATCGATCTATACCTCCGGCGCTGGTTCGAAGGCATCATCTGCGTGGGCCATAGCTCGGGGATACTTGTTCCTGGCAGAAGAAGGCGGCGGCGGTGTAAAAACGAAGTGAAAATTTAGGGTTTTTCACAAAAAAAAAAAAAAAAAAAACGCAAATAAGAAGTCGTCTGCAAATCAAACGAACTTGGGGGAATGTTTCCTCCACAGATGGATGATGATGCACATAAGTAAGGCTCGACGGCGGAGAAGGGCTTGGCCGAGCCCAGCCGAGGTGAGTGAAGGTGCTAACTGCTATGGAGTGGATCGATTTCGTCGAACTCGAAGATGATTATCTGATCTGAGTTGGGTTTAATGGACTCTTTCCAACAAAATGGTTTGGGCTGAAAATGTAGTGGCCCTTCATCTCCAACAAATCTCCTGTAAAATAATGTTTAGCATTACCAAATTGAATAAACCCAGATAAGCCCTATTTTGTCCCATATGATCCTGGCCCGGTACTATAATCCATCATGTTCAAGATAATTTATCCAACGAGGTTGGACCTGATATGAAAATTTATCAAACCCATGCTACTAAATATGAAATTACCAAATCACCCCTATCTTTAACAAGGTCATTCATTCTTCAGCAAAACGCATCTCCACCGATTGCCTCCTCCTGCTCCTCCGGCCACTTCTCCACCACCACCGCCCACAACCGCCAATGGTTTCTAACTTCCAATTCTTTCTTTTCTCTACAACCTATAATTTTCAATCCCCGCCGCCGAGTATTTCTTGCCCGCCGCCATTTCCCCAACCCTATCCACCATCAGCCATAGTGCAGACCTGAAAATTTGCCCGTGCCGCCTCGAACACCCACAGAATCGTCGCCTCCGCCCTGCCACCAAACAAATCGCCAGCGGATATTTGTTGGTGCTGCCTCGAGTCCTCGACCGTCCATTAATTTGCCTTCGTGTTGCCGCCAACCACAGCCTGAAACTTAACTCGTGTTGCCTCGACCACCCTGAAATTACCTCCATCTCCGCCACAACCAACCACAATGCCGCCGGGAAATTTTCCAAGTGCTGCCTCAACCACGGTGGAGTTGATATTTTCTCCAATGTTTATTTTGCATATGTTAAGAAATTTCAAAATGGTTTATGATTAAAAGGTTACCTTTTTAGCAATGGAGCTAATGTGAGTTTGGTGGGTTGCTTATTAACCATGTTTTTTATCGTCTGTGTATGTAGCTGTGATGAGATGAAGTGAAACCGAGTGAATTGTGATGAAATGAACAGAAAAGAGACGAGTCTCAGTTGTAATTCTTTTTATAAAACCGGGGTTAGAATTGTAAATTTAGAAAGGTGACATAATATAACATTTTTGTTAATCTTGCTAAGTGAACAAGATAGTAATCCGTGTCACGGTAGAAAATCCAAGATTGTTATCCCAGGACGAAAGTTATGCAATCCTTTTCCTATCGCACAAACTAAACGCACATAAAAAAGAAAAAGAAGAAGAATAGCGTTACGTAAAGAATTCGATGATCATGATGTGAAACAGTTCTCGAGAAAGTACGGTAGTATCAGTTGATGATGGTGTAATAATTCTCGAATATTAAATAGCAAAAACTAGGATTCCTTGAACTCAGTAAATCATTTGCATATTTTTTTATCTAACACGAAGCACGAACCAAAGACCTTCCATTCCATCAACGATGGATTGTCCAAAACGGTAAACCATTAATTACACCATCGCCGCCTCACCCCACCACATTATATTGACGCGGTTTTCATAAGAAAAATCTTTAATATAATATACATATTTGAAGAAGAATTGTAGTATAGTCCAATCCAATGTATCCACTGGCTAGCAAATGTTATTATTACATGATATGGATGGTTTTGATGAGTTGAATACATGATTATTTCATTACCCCAGCATAATGCAAAAACGACTTCAAACGCTGTTATGGGTCCTCAATCTCATTAATGTTCCCTGGCCGTTGGGCAATTTATCAATTTTCTAATCCTCAACTTTTCTATTTAAGAATGAATGACGCAGATGAAGTTTTGAGACCTTCCATTGCCTATAAATTGATGATAGTTTCAGCATTCGTATAACTAAAACTCCCCAAATCAAGAGCAAGAGAGAGCGAGAAAATGAGCTGATTTTAGTTTCATTAGGGTTAGGTAGGAATACATTCATTACCATGGTGGATAAGGGGTCTTGAGTTTGGTATAGGTAATGTTCTCAAACTAGTAAAATTATTGTGGAGGCCAAAGGCATGTACTATTTGTCGAACCCCGCAAAAATTCTGTATTTTCTCTATGTTGTCACTTATGTTAGGCTTCATATTTATCTTGAAATTGTCGTGGTGTTCAGAAACGGCTAACTTTTAGGCGTTTTTTGAACATATACGTCATTTGGCTATTATATTCTTTCCGCTAAGCACGGACATAAGCAATGGCATCCCAGTTTTGTATAATCCGGGATGTCGATTGTCGATGGCGGGAAATATAAATTGGTTGGGAAAAATCGAATTATTCGAGACTATATGAGTCGGGTGCCATGTGCTATGTTTCACCTCTTTGACTAGAAAACCTAAAATTATTACTCCCTTTTAACTTTTAGTCTTCTTCGATCTGATTTTTCTTTTCCAAATTAGGGTTCCTCCTAAACCTCTCTCCGCCACCGAAGAAGAACATGGACTATATAACATATTCCTGTTGCAGTCGCCTAGATTTCTTTACACCCCTCGTAGTTCTTTAGAAATACAAATTAGCGTATTAGCCCGAAAGTTTTAATAACTTGGCCCTACAGTTAGTTGCAGGTTCAGTAGTTGCAACGAAACTTCGTGGAAATCACGGGCCACATGATTTCGAGGAAATTACTACATGGTCTCTTGATAGTGATATAGAAGACACAATTGGGTGAGTTGCATTTCTTTCTTTCCACACTGTGTTAAGAGAACGTGTGTGTGTATGAGAGAGAGAGAGGGGGAGAGAGAGAGAGAGGGAGAGGGCTCTCGAGACAAACTGTTAATGATTTTCTTATATTCTGGTAATTTTTTGTTATTGCTCCACTTTTCGGAAATCACTCGAGTTAGTTAGAAGTCGTATCATGAAAATAGCCCTAACCGAAAAGAATATTCTCATCATCAGCTAAGATTATGATCAAACGATCATCATAGTGAGGGCACGCTTAACGAAAAACAAAAAGCATCTCAACATATATGTCAGAGAAAGCAAAGAACTAGGGTTTTTCCTCGAAGTAGGTTTTTTATAATCCATCCGTTTTTCAACTAGACTTTACGAAGAAAAAAAAAGTACATGTAGGGACTTACAAAAAAGTGAAGTAGTTAGAATTCTAAACTAAAAATAGGAATATTAACAGGCTTGAAGAATAATGACTTTCTTGGGTCTCATGATATAATAACATTAACAGACATTGGCTGATGTTTGGGTCCAAAAGTAGACAGATACACAAGCTGTTGGTCCAAAGTAGACACAGAACAACACAAGCTGTTGACGTATAGATACATGCCTTTACCTAGCCACACCCTTTCTCTCTCTCAAAGTATAAACCCATGTCTTTCTTTTACTATTCCCCATCTTTTACAGATACAAAAATGTGTAGGTATAAGTAACTGATGTGTTTATCCAACTTGAGAACAAATATTGAGGTTGCATGCAGCTGATGATGTTATAAGCTCCTCCAAAATTTCTTCTCAGGAATCTTGTGGATAGAACCAGCCGAAGATTGAACCCTCATCGCAAGACAACAAAGTGTCCTGAAACCCTATGTTGTTGAGACCAATATTTTGGGGAGATAATTTTAGCAGCGGCGACGGGATAATATTATTGTCCTCCGATAACAAATCAGCAAAGACTTCATCATCGTGTGAATGATGATCAGAGGCCATCAGTTCGCCCATAGATGCCTATAAAGTAACAATAAGTAATGACATAAGCCCAGAGAGAAAAAAAAAAAAAGAAAAGGATAAGCTAGACATCTATCTATTAAGGACTTAGACGCGCCAATAAATCGAATTCTTTGTACGTTTTGCCCTATAATTTGTTCGTCGACTGTTGTTTTTCTTGGTTCAGAATTGGGAGAATTGATCTGATGAGTGCCCAACGCGCAAGTCATTGCGTGCTCTACAGTGGAATCCCAATTTTTGCTCGATTCTGCATAACCTGCGATCCCCGAAATTAAAAAAAAAAAAGAAGAAAAATAGTGATCGAACCTTAGATTGAGATTCAAATAAATAGTGCTGTAAAGAATTAGGGTTTCTGTTTGGTTCACGGATTTCACCGTAGAAAAGGAAAAGGAAAATGCACCAGCATATATCGTTTTCCTTCGTCCTTCTTTCCACGCAAAAGTTTCGCGTTCCAAACCGAGTCTACCTATCACCGCGTCGCTGCTCATTACCTGACGGCAAAGATTAGCGCGATTCTTGTAGTATTCAGAGAGGAAATCCCCCACCGTGTTGATGTTCTTTGCAAGTAGTCGCTTGTGGTAAACCCCGCCTTTGCTGATGTTTTTCAGTCTCCATACCTCGGCGTCCAACGAAGGCCGATCGATCTTTTCGCTCACTTGAATAAAATAGATACCACAAAAAGTCTTGTTTTGATAATAAGCATCAGAAATAAGTTTAACAAAAAACCCAGATTCAAGAACAATAAGGAAGAAAAGAAGCAGTTTTTTATGACTCACTATTCCTTTTATCAACTAGGACGAATGGATTCGTCTTCGCCTCCTTAATTCTTACACGACTTAGGTTATCATTTACGATTCTCGCGCCGAGCCTGTATTCGCATTTCTTCGTGTGCCGATTTTTATGCCTAAACAACACCTTATGAGCAGCAGCAGCAACTCCATCTGTAAGAGAGAGACGAAGGGGCACATTGCGCAATAAAGGTAATTCGATTATGTAGCTGTTAAACTCTTCGCTAGTCCAACTTTCTTGGCAAAAGTTCTCGTCGAGGACGAAGATTTCCACTTCTAACTTATGCCTATTTCTGACCAAATTGCCAGTGGCTCCATCGATTAGGGTTACTTTTAGAGGGATTCCCAGTTCTTGGAACGTTTTCCCAGTGTAAACTTTCTTGTTGCTGCTGATGTCATCTAACGTTAGCTTCAAGTGTTGAAAGCTTTCCCTTTTGTTAGAATCCCTGTAATAAAACATTTTAGCGAGATTGAAAAGACAAAGATTCGAGATCCAAGAAAAGCGAGCATAAGATAGAGAAGCTCAAAGCTGCCACACCCTAACACATTTTATAGAACAATGCCCACAAAAGTAACTAATAAGGGCTAGCTAGAATATATTAATGGCCATTGAAGCAGAGAGCTTTGTTTATTACTACTCACCATATTAACAAAGAGTTGTTCGATTCGCCATTATAGCTATCAAGTTGGTATGCTTTCCCTGACGAAGACAACATATCTCTCCTCTTCCTCTTTTTGGCAGTCAAGTAATGCTTGACTTGCCCTTAGAATGGGGGAACTATATATAGAGAAATGTTCGCACAATGAAGAAAAAAAATATATGAGAAAGAAATATGGTGTGGGTGTAAGTGTGTGTATGGATCCAATAAAGTTATAAATATAATAGGTGCTTGCATATTTAATATTTGTTAATATTTAGAAGTACGAATGCTTTGTCATCTTTGTTTTATTACCTTGCAATATTATTTTAAATTAAATGTAAATATGTCCCGACCTTGGTAGGGTTTAATGTAAATATGGACCACAAAAACTCATATTTGTATGTAAAAATGCGAAGGAAATTTATGATGATTATTATCATTATTGTCATTATGAGAACGTGCAGTGCGAGGTTCTTATTGGAGGTAAAAGAACGATCACAATCTTACAATTTAATGAACTGGAATTGTAGTCAACATATTGATCATCACAATCTGAAAACCTTGTCACATATGTAATTCATATGTATCTGTAAACAAACTATAATCTAGTTTAACGGCTCGCTTATGCATATCAATATATAATAAACTCACATTAAGAGTTCTTCAAAATCACATATCAAAAAGCACTCGAAATTGGTCCATAATCGAATAGCACACACATATATGTTTCGTAGACATGGATATATATATTTATATATATATATATATATATATATATATATATATTATACTCAAAATCGAAATATCTTTGAATTGCGTATATTAATAATGATAGACATATTTCTCTCATATTGAAAGCTTGTTATAGATGTAGGATCCATATATTTTGTCTCCAATAGCTAAATGCAATTGTAATATACTATCTCAATTCTCATGCATGGTAAATACATTTGTAGTATGCTTTTTCCATACAAGTGATGTGACATAGATTTTTAACTATTTCAATTCAAATGTCGAATTTCTTCTGGGGCCAGCCAACCCATTAGTCCCCAACCTTTTTTCTTAAATTATGATTTTTATTTCGAATTTTTCCGCCATCTACGTGTCGTGAAACCACACAAAAAACTATTGGACGAAACATCATTCTTTTATTGGAAACAAATATAGGACCTCAACTAATGCCGTAATTTAATATGCGCCTAATCGGGAAGAGAAAGTCCGAAGCCAAACCAACTTCTAAATAATGTCCCTTTCTTAATAAATTTGCAGTTTGCACGTGACTAGTTTAATATTTCCTTTTCACTTAAGTAACGACATACTAGTTCATTTTCTTAGTTTGCAGATTGCATATGATATAATTTATTCTGTCGAAACCATCTAAGAAGTAGATCCAAGACGTTTTGCCAATATATGGAATCATAAAAAGAAAAACGGAAAAAAGATGTTATCTAACTCTAACTGCAAAACAAAACAAAAAATATAAAAGAAAAAAACAAAACAAAAAAGAAAAACATTACCATCTTGCTGCTTGCCTATGATTTATAAAATTTCCATTGCAGTTAATTTTTTAGTTGAGAGTGAAATGAATCGTCAAATCCAAGTGTCTTTTGTGAAAGTGTTTTCGTTGTTGAGTTGAGAGAAATGTACTTTACTAGTACTTATGGGCATACAGCCTATTTCCTAAAAATAAAATACAAGTAAATATGGACCACACCCCAACATTAATGGAACGTATTACTAGTTAGTTCGAAATGTTGGCATCTATTCGAAGACGATTCGTCTTCAATTTCCATACAATATATATTGTGTTTTTTTGTCGTTGTCGTTGATATGCTTCAACTTAAATGCAATAACATGAGAAATCAAATTCTAGGATACGGAAGTAAATATTTATATCAGTGATAAAAGAAAAATCTGAATTCAAATCTAAAGGGGGCCATATATATAACACGTGTTGACTGTTGACCTTGACCACGTGACATGCTTATGAAAGTTTCACTGAAAGTTCATATTCGTCTGTTTCCATTTCTATACTTATAGAGTGATTCACATTAGTTTTAATGAATAGCTGTCATATAAATTTATTATGTAGATTTTATGTGATAGATGGGAAGAAGATAGGGTTTGATCAATTTATACTTGTATTCCACACTGTTCGTGGCAGCGCATAAGTAAATGGGCTTCGTCATATTTTTTCATTTTGGCCCAATACGGCCCAATAGTTCATACTTTTTTTTTTTTATATTAATTCGAAAACACACGCACAAACACACACTAGCAAATCATCACTCATCAGATATGGCTTACACTTTGGAGTCTCTTAAGCAGATACTTGAACAGATTCTCTCCTCCGATCACAACCATCTATGGATCATCGACAACTTACCGCCGATTGAATCTCTGCTGAAAAGTACCAGTCTTCTCAAAGATCTACTAGAAAAGTCATCGACTGCGAGGATCGAAGCCGCCGTCGAGCGACGGTTGAGAGACGCAGTTTACAAGCTAGAAGACATCATCGAATCTCTCATTTCGAAGCAGATTCTTCCGAACTCTGAAGTTCATCCCGGTCAGCGCGCGATTGACAGATTCGCATTCTCGAAGGAAGATTTGGATGAAGCTATTGACGAATTTGACTGCGTAAAGGAAGAGATTGTGGAGATTGTTTCGGGATTTGAATCTAATCGAGCCGTAGATTCGAAGCAGATCAGGTCGCTGTTCACCGATTCGCCGAGGCTTGAGCCGATTTCAAGGAAAGTCGTGGTAGGACTCGGCGAAGACATTCTGCAGCTGAAGGAGCTGCTCGTTGGTCAAGCCCGTAAACTCACCGTCATTCCAATCGTGGGAATGGGAGGGATCGGCAAGACGACGCTAGCTGAAGCCCTTTACTTTGATTCTTATGCAGCTTACTACTTTGACACCCGTGCCTGGGCCACGATTTCTCAAGATTACGACAAGAAATCGGTGTTGTTGAGTCTTTTGGGCTGCAAGAAGAAGCTGAGTGACGATATAAGAGCAAAGACTGATTACAGTTTAGCAGAAGAGTTGTACAGATCCTTAAAGGGTAGGAGGTATTTGATTGTTATGGATGATGTGTGGGAGACCAACGTTTGGGATGATTTGAGAAGGTTTTTACCCAACGACAACAATGGAAGCCGAATCATTCTGACGACGAGAGAACTCAATGTGGCTAAATATACGGATTCTTCGAGCCAACATCATCAGATGAGGTTACTGAACGACGGCCAGAGTTGGAATCTCTTACGCGAGAAGGTATTTGCACAAGAACATTGCCCGAGGGAATTGGAGATCGTCGGGAGAAAGATCGCCAAGAATTGCGCTGGACTTCCCCTATCGGTATCCGTAATCGGAGGGCTGTTATCCTCGGCCAACCGATCGCAGGCGTATTGGGAGTTAGTCGCACGGAATACGGTGACTTTTCTGGAGAACAGCGACGAGCAGGTTTCGAAGATTTTGTCCCTCAGCTACAATCACTTGCCTCACTACCTCAAACCTTGCTTTCTCTACTTTGGTGCTTTCCCGGAAGATGACGAGATCAGCGCTTCGAAGCTGGTGAAGCTGTTCGTTGCTGAAGGATTCATCAAACCTGTCGCTGGTAAGAGTATGGAAGAGGCAGCAGAACTGCATTTGAATGCTCTCGCCTCAAGAAATCTGATATTCCTCCGCGAACAAGAGGTGGAATTCAAGGTAAAAGCTTACGGCGTCCATGATCTATTGAGGGACCTCTGTTTAAAGAAAGCTCTCGAGGAGAAGTTTCTTTACACCAGGAATCTGAACATGCATACAAAACCCGAAGATACGATTACCGTGCGTCGATTAAGTCCCCATCCTTCGTCTAGAGACGAGGACAACATCTATGACTCGATCGAATCATTTCTTTTCTCTCGTTCTATTATACGTACATATATGAGTTCACCGTTTCATCAATCTTTCTGGAATATGAGGCTGCTGAGGGTGTTGGACACGTACTATTCCATGTTCAAGAACTTCCCCTTAGAAGTCCTGGAGCTAGTCAACCTAAGATACCTAGCGTTGTCTTGCTTCTCGAACTTACCTCCGTCCATATCCAGGCTTTGGAATCTGCAGACCCTGATCTTTTACAAGATATTCAACAACACGACGTTCATATTACCATCTGAGATACTGGAGATGAAGTACTTGAGACACGTCAAGCTTGAGAGCTTCTGTCTCGTCTGTTCAGACAAGTTCTTGGAGGCTTTCCCACTTCACAAGAATATACAATCACTCTCCACAGTTACGCTTTTCTCGAAAGCTGTAAGAATCCTCGAAAAGTTTCCCGACTTGAAGAAACTTCGAATCTTTTGTCACTCCACTGATCTCTCTGTGAAGGATCTTTCCCATGTGGAGAAACTCGAGACCTTAAGGTGCACTTCTGATACGCCAGTGGCCGAAGGCTCGTTCTTGTCTTCCCTCACTTTCCCAGACTCTCTCAGAAAGTTAACCCTGAGATCATGTGCAATTCCCTTGGAAGTTATGGGAACTATAGGCTCCCTACCAAACCTAGAAGTGCTCAAACTGCAAGACTGTAACTTTGCAAGAATTGCAGAGGAAAGAGGATGTGAATGGGAACCAATTGAATCGGGGTTTTGTAAGCTGCAGCTTTTGCTGCTCGAAAATACGAATCTTGTCCGTTTGCTTGCCGATGAGACCAGTTTCCCCAGCCTTCGACACTTTATCGTTCGAAGGTGTACTTCGTTTGAGAAGATTCCTAATGGTATAGGAGACATCAATAGCATTGAAATGATTGAGGTGAGTGAATGCAGCCCTTCATTGGTGGATTCGGCTGAGCAGATTCGCGAGGAACAAGCTGATAATGGGAACACTCTTCTTCAGTTACGCATTGTCGAATCCATGAAATTAAAGGTAATGATCGTAACTGATTCAGTTGAGATCTCAGCTACCACTGTTCATCTATTTTTTTTTTTTCTCCTTTTAAGTCTCCTTATAATCTAATTCTTGTGTTTTTAGGTGCAAAAGCATTTCTTCCGAGCTGTGGAACTCAGCTTCCCTCCGAATTAGATTACGGGTGAGTATCCGAAAGAATCTCACAACTCACAAGTATGACAGAGTCACTTAGAAGAAAAAGATGCTAAAAAAAAGCATTTTTTTTTCTTTTTGGTCAGAGGTTTTCCCACGCAACGATATCGTATTCCAGACACTTCGATAAGTTCAGTCTGAATCGAATTTGAGTCTTATCGTCGGTCGTGGGATAAACTTCAGCCTTCAACTTTAGTTTACGAATTACAATTTTTGTAAAGCTTTTGCCCTTTCAAGTTTTCTTACTTCCTCATCAAAAGGTCTAAAAAACTGTAGACTGTCATGTCAATGTATACTATTTCTATACGATTAGCGTAAACGCATCGAATCAAACCTCCACACTTATTTGCTGTGCATGAATTGCTTTCTAATAGTGCTGACTCTCTTTGGAATCAGGATGAAGATATCCCCGATATTATCACATGAAAGAAAAATACAAATTTACACGATATCAAGAGCAAAAAGAGATTCACAAATGACTTCAGAGAGGTAGCTTCGACGGAGTACCTGGGCTGCGAGGATATTTTCTTGGGGTGGGACGATCTTTTTGACATATAATAGCTGTCCGTTGCCCATACTTGCTATGTGATTCCACTGCATTGACATCGAATGAAATGCGATATAGTTTAGAGTTCTGATGTCTTTACTATTGCTTATATATATGCACCAAGTTCTCAAAAAAAGAAAAAAGCATACAACAATGGTTTAGTGAAGTTGTGGTATAGATGTGATCAAGTTTAATGGAGAACTCTTTTAATATCAATCGTTACGACATGGGCAAAGGTATAAAGCCGACATAATAAGAGATCAGAACATACCGAAACATGTTTGCAAGAGAGAAGCGCCCATCAATTGGATGGCTCTTTCAGCTTTAGTGACTTCCTCCTATAATGTGAGCATATATATTTATGGTGAAAGTATACGATGAATGTAAAGCTCATTAGTAATTAGTTCCAATATGTATAATAATCAAGATTAATGACAGAAACACACAGATGACGGAAGTCAACTAGTACTGAAGTCTGAAACTGTGATTGCAAAGTATTGGAAGTTGAATGTGTGTCTCCTAATTTTTGTACAGGCTTAATAAGCTCGTTGGTAAGAAGAGAAACCTGAGGATCATGGCCCTTTGCTGCAACGAATAAGCCACCAATGTTGACAAGAGGAAGACAATACTCAACTGCATAAAAGCAGAATCTAATAAAAAATCAAGGATTAATATACCATTTGATTCCAAATAAAAGAGATAGGGCGTGGAAAATTTTACCTAGAACTCTCATTTCTGCGACTGCTCTGGCAACTGCAATGTCAAATCCCTCCCTGAACTCGAGATTTTGCCCCAAATTCTGCTCGAGAAAGAAGAAAGCTTCACGTAATATTTTACGTCGGGATTACCAGAGGTAGGGCTTAAACTAAGAATACTTATGCAGATTTTCCCCTAAAAATCACAAAGTCTGAAATGTGTCCACAACATCTTTCGAGAGCAAACAGCAACAAAGTGTTGCAGTTTCACAAAGCAAGCCAAAACAATCCATCTTCTCGTACTTCTTTCAGATCACAATCATACATTAAAGTTACATATCATTATTAAAACTCAACTTCGTCTAATCGTTGGATGTCAAAGCACCCCTTCTTTTCATGATTTCAATAAAGCATTTGTATGCAACAGCATACTTAGCTAAAAAAGTACACAATTATATCGAGGTCCCTAAAACAGCAACGAAATCATACCTCAGCTCGGTCACATACAACACGTACATTCTCCAAACCAAGGAGCCCAACAACATGCTCCAAGAAGACACAACGCTTATTCATGGATTCCAACAATGTCACTTTCCAACCTACCCAAGCAAAAATCCATGCCCATAATAATCAGAACTCAGCCACAATCATTGAAAACAGAAAGCACAATACCTTTTAAGAAAACAGAAAAAACCAATACCAGGGCAAGCAATTGCAAGAATCACGCCAGGGAGCCCACCACCAGTCCCAACATCGACGACCCTCAAATCCTCAAAAGAACCCTCGCAATGCATCGCGTATGCGTCGTACATAGGCCGTAGCATTGCCAACGAATCCTCCACGTGCCTCTCCATCACCTCGCCTTCGTCTTTCACTGCTGTGAGGTTCATCTTCTGCAGATACAAAGTTAAAAAGATAAATCGAAAGAATAAACAACAATAAGCGACTGTGCTAGAAACAAAACCTGGTTCCATTCGAGGAGAGAGTTTATGTAGAGCTGAATTTGGTGTCGCTGGTCTGGTTTTAGGCTACGGAAATGTGGGTTGGCGTCTGTGGCGATCGAACAGAGAGCGGCGATGGACTTCGTCGAGTGAAGGGGATTGAATTTGAGCGTCGGTTTGGTTATAGGATGTAAGTGTTTGATGAAATTCCTGAGAGAGATGCGTTGTAATGACGAGAAAGAACAAGTGAAAACGCGGGAATTAACGGAAACAAACATCTTGGCTTAGGATAACGGTTGAACAAACGGCAACACAAAAGAACATATGTAAATAATAAAATATCATTAAATAGGTAGATCAAAGGTAAAACTACATCATATATTTCACAATTTTTTTCGCAGCATCATTATTTATAACATAGGGATACGATATATCATATATGCATATTTGCCTTCTGTTATTAATCTATGGTTAAAATATATATCATATAGATATATGTATGTCACATATCGATATTCGCTTTTTGTTTGACCACAGCTGCGACGCTCAATTTGAATTTATAACGCGTGAAAACGTCTATTTTTTATTGTTTTTCTCGTGGTAAAATAGAAATTCTTTGAAAAAATTTAAAGAACTTAACCTGCTTTGTAAATAGATTTCCCGTAATATGTTTCTTTTTATTTTATTTGGAGGTAATTTGCTATGTCGGTTTTAGTAATACTCCCTCCGTCCCACTAATTTTATCACATTTTGCCATTTCGGGCGTCCCACTAATTTTATCACCTTTCGTTATTTAGCAAAAACTATCACAAACAATCAATATAATAATATTAAATATTCTTAAAAGACGTGTCAAAATATACAGTTCATTACATTTTCATTGTACTATATTATTATAATAATACCACCTTAATTTACGTGTCCGACAACTTATGTGATAAAGTTACCGGACGAAGGGAGTATTCTCTCCCCCTTCTCTCTACAAAAAACCCTACCTTCTTCAAGCCGCCGCCTCCTCTTCCTCCCTCCCCTCCTTTCCCCTTCTCTTCCTTCTACTCTCCTTTCCTTCTCTATCTGCGACTTTCTTCCTATGGGGAGCTCGATTTTTATCTATTTTTTTCTTTTTTCTTTGTTTTGTTTTTTTTTACAGCAATCGCATGCCCTACACCGGTCGCCTCTCGCCCCGCATCCGCCCTGCCAGCTTCCGCCCCGCCCCGCCCCGGTCATCCGCCTGCCACCAACCCTGCCGCCAACCCCGCCCACTACTGTCTGGGAACCTCGTCTCTCCTGACCGCCGGTCAGGAGTCCTTTTCTCCCTTGTGGAGCCTTCAGTCCGATGAAGACAAAACCAAAAAGTCGACGGCCGAAGAAAGTGAGGAGTATCGTAGATTTAGCTTAATAGCTTTGTCTGTTATAGGTTCTTTAGATCTTGGGTTTTTAGATAATTGGTTTTGTTTTCTGTCGGTGTTTGTGTCCCTTGTGGACTTTTTTCTCCCCGTTTGGGAGTGTTGTTCCCCCCTTGTGGGGTTTGTGTGGTGCTCCTTTGTGAGCCTTTGTTCTCCCGATTGACGATGTATCGGTGAGACCCCTTGGGCTATTTAGCTCTGTATCTTTGTTATTAATGCAAGCTATCGTTTCGAAAAAAAAACTAATATTCCTCCTACAGTTTAGAAAATATATATTTTAATTATATTTTCCTTCCACTTGCAATATCAATCAAGTATTGAAGAGAAAGTGAAGGTGAAAGCTGTTTAAAGCAAAAGATTGATTGCTTTATGCAGAGTCAACACACACAACACATCAACTATATAAGAATTTTAACATAATATTCTCATGAACAAAATATTCACGATTCACAGGTAAAAAGTTCTTATTTATCTTTCTTAAAGTGTGGTAATATAAAACTGTCATTTTATAATATTTCGTAATATACTATTGAGTGACTCAAGGAGCATCTTCTTGCTCTCACGAATTGCATAGTTTTGCGCTATCTATTGATTTAAATATTGATTCGAGGACGATAAAGAAGAAATATTAATAGAAGTCTGAAAAATATATTATCCTTGAAAGTCCATAAACATAGTTATACGCAGAATCAATTATTCCTTCCCATAGTACTTCTTTTCAGAACTCTTGCGTGTGATTCCTTCTGTCAATGATTTTCTTTCATGTATGAGCCTATTCATCTTATTATATTTGTCTACGATGTCCTTGTAATGTTTATTCTACTATAATCTTTACCTAAACCCAATAAAGCAATGAGCATATTCATTCAGTATTTTCGTTTTTTATTCCCACGTAAAGACACAAACAGCCTTTACTGTTGCCCTAAAGAAAAACAAGCTTGTCGAGATTCTTCCTTCTTGTATTTCTTTCTTCACGAAATCTTATGTTATATGCTGCAATATTATATGTATATAATACTTTGCGTGCATTCATATAAGATCAAGGGTTCAAATAAAGTTATTAAATTACCAGATAATGATATTCAACTTTTGTGAGTTTAAATAATTTATCGACTGAAACCATCGGCTAGCTAGGGTTAATAAAAGGACAGCATAGAAACATCACAAATTACACACACACACACACACATATAAATATATATATTATGTTATGTTCTTCAATATTATTCTCTCTTCGTCATTACCTATCATAAATACTTTTGAACAGAAGCACGAGAAAACATCAATTCGTCATCATCATCATCATGTCTTCGACTTTCCTCAACCATCATTACACCAACATTAATAAGAACCCTTCACCAAAACCAATAGGTGAAAGCATATTTATATTCTTTAAAGTTCCATCAAAGTCTCGTGAGTTCCATCAGGTAATAATCTTCAAGAAGATCCCAGATAAAGAAAGGGGTATTTATATGTACAAATAATCATATTCTTACTTGAAGAAGAAGTGTTGAAGAGAATCACCTTCTTTTGGGGAATCAAGCGACATGGTCCGAATGTTTGCGAGTTTATAGTTTTCCTTTAGTATTATGCTAGCTGTCCACTAAATAATAATTTAGAGCAAGATTTTTTCTTGATTATATCTTGTTGTGACTTCATATGTCTGAGCTTCTTTTTCTTGTTCTTATTGTGTTTTCTTGCACTTTTTATGCCTATTTTTGTGTCGTTATAAATTACTCGAATCATCATGGCATGGATATCTTATAGCTTCCACGAGCTTTCATAAATTGCTGATGTTTTCTTATGTAATTTAACTATTTATGCCTTTTTTGAACTGCTATTATTCTAAGATCAGATCTTATTAAGTTTCCATGAACTCTTCGTCTAACTTTTCCATGTACTCATTCTTAAATATATTCATGAATATATTGATATCTCTCATGGTTTAGCCTGGGTTTAGGCAGGGAACTACATAGATTATTAGGGTTTCCTTGCGTTGGTCCATAGATTTCATATGCATAATCATTATAATTGTGAACTTCGAATCAATCCTTAAGATGCTTTGTAAGATCGAAATATATATGTTCGAGGGTTTTACCCAATTAATCTGTGTTTGGATTGGAGCAAAATGGTGCTGAAAAGGGAAAATTATTGAGAAAAAATGGCTTTCCCTAACTTTTCCTTTTCTCTTCCTCACTACTGATAAAAAGGTTGATGATTTCAACTTTGTACTTTGTTTAAATTTTCTTTTCTTCTTTCTTTTCTTCTTCATTTATTTCTCAAATCAATCAAACATAATCGATGTATAAAGACGTCGTTTGCAACAAAATCAGAAAGAATGAGTTGAACATCTTTCAAATTAGATTAACTAACTACCGAAAAAACTTTAGTTCTCTCAAAGATTCATCTGATCAATTTTCTTCAGTAGTAATGGGCATTATTACGCCCGAAGACGAAACGAGGGCATCGATGAATACGTCGTTCGGAGTTATCGGTATGACGTCATCTCCCAATATTTGCGGCGAATAAGAAAGCGCAACTGCCCAAAATAAGACAAATAAGCAAATTCTTGATAATATACCTCCGTCCCACTTATTTCTTCTCATCTTTCTATTTCGGGCGTCACACATAATTCTTTCCATTTCCATTTTGGTAAAAAATTATTCCAATAATTAAACTAATTACACCATTTATATTATAATTTGCGTGCCCACTAATAAGTTTTCTCTCTCCATACCTTAAAAGTGTACTATAATATTAAAATATTGTAGTTTCTTAATCTCCGTGCTCACTAATCTTTCGGGAAGAATTAAATGGGACAGAGGAAGTACAATCTTTAAGAAAAAAAAAATGAATAATTTCGAGCTGCGAAAGAATGAGCGAATAAGCAATGTACCGAGTAAAGGTTTCTTCCAGTTGCGAGTTTTAGCAAGTTCTTGATAGTTCGTAACGAAGGCGTCGTAGTACCTTCAATTGATTTGACAAAAAAGGTTCAAAATAAATCACAGTTTTTTTGAAGTATTGCTTTGAACAATAAGGGATGAGATTATTATAATTGTGTGCAATAATACCCTCCTCCCCGGCCCAAGCGCCTACCACACTTGTCGAAAGCAAGCCCTGTAATAATACATTCGATTAAATGCGAAAAAAAAGACCAACTCTTTTAGTTCAAAATTGGATCTTTAGGACTTGAAATGCTGTTAAAGATGTTTAACTTGTTACCAGGTAAAAGGAACAAATCAATAGGCTCATCTGCTTGCATAACTGTCTTATATATGTAGAACAGAGACATTAGACTAAATCTGATTTCGATAAGAAATGAAATGGAAATGGAAATTATTACCATCTTCGCGTTCGTTTCCTTCGTTGTCTTGAGGATTTGGTTCTAATATGTCCATTGAATTAGCGACCAAATCGTTCATCGTAGAGATGCGAAGCATCCTCATATGGCTGTTCTTGTCTTCTATCCGAGGAACATAGAGCCTCTTTCTCACCTGTGGCTGCTCATCTTATCGAAGAAGATGAAGAAGAAGCGTAAGAACATACAGTGACAAAATTAGAAACAAAAGGACTTGGCAATCATTACATTAGAAAGAAAGTGTTCTTTGCAAGTGTGTATTCCAAAGATTATCGCATTAGTAAATCCGTTAATTTCATCCCAGTAGTATTCACAGCTTATGAGATTCGAGTATGAACATCGAATGCAGATTAGGAAACTGAAAAACAACGGAACAACTTCCTTTCAAAACTGATCCCATCTATACTCACATCACATCGTGACTAAGGTACTATAGCATTTAGCTAAAGATTAAGAATGTGAAACATAAAACAAAACGATTATTACCTTGATCTGTATTCTTTAACATGTGAGACAAAATCTTAGAAGTATCAACTTCTCTGAGAGCAGAGCAGCTAATATAAGCACATAATCTTCTACAGGACTTAAACCATGGAGCTTCCAACACTATCCTTTGAATTGCCTCATCTGAAAATGGAAAAAAGAACTCAAGGAAAAATCACAAGCACCCATATCTCAAAATCCAAAATTTTATCCGAGAAAAGGACAAAATTGGAGTTATCAAACTTAACAAAAGCCAAAGATCGGAACTTTAATTTTCAACAAGAGTTGATTAAGCGTCACCTTCTTGAAATCTGATCGCCGGCTCCATTGATTTGAGTTCCTTTCTGACTTTCGATCGAAGCGCCTTTTTCTGCTCGAAAATGGCGTCGAGCGTGGCGGCGCTGTCCGCGTTGCTGGAACTCATCGTCGACGTACGACGGCGCAGGTTAATGCGAAAGGCTGCGCACGTTAGCAGCAATTCGGGTGTGGCTGCGCTGAAAGGTGGTGACGTGGAAGCGGTGGTTGCTGACGTGAACTGGGCTATCATGCGCCGGGACGATCTTCCTAAGATGCCTCTTATCGTCATTGCACATATGGACAAATATACGATGTTTATTAAGCCAACCCACCACTCATAATGCAATTTTACATTTTCTTGATTTTTTTCTTAGGTGCGGATATAGAAAAATACGCAATTAAATAAAAAATTTACAAATCGGTACATATGTCGAACTTTTTACAGATAGATACCCATTTTACTGTTTGTATCAATTTTCTCAGCTTGTCATACCTTTTTATGTGTGTAGGCGTACTACATCACACTTTTATACGGTACCTAATACAGTTTCTATATGGTACCTTATTGTGTTACATATGACGTACTATTTTTTCAACGTATTGCTTACCAAAATTCGTTGATATAGGGTATCTAAATGTGTTATATGGCGTACCTGCGTTTCGGATCGGGTATCTATATGCAAAATTTTTTTTCTAATCGGTACCTACATATAAAAAGACAAGGTACTGAATTTACAAGTTTTTATGTAAATGGGTATTTATTTGCAAAGATCCCTTCTCTCATTTCCTATATTAACTAGATGAAATCCGAAAAAGAACCCTATAAAACCAATCGGTTTCGAAGCGGGCCGTGCCCGAAAACCCGAATTACGTACAACTTCTCATCATTTCATTACAACATCGTAAGAACTGCTACACATTTGTGTCCTCTGACGAGGATTTGTTCGTCAACCTAAGGTTACGAAGATGCTGAGCTATCTCGATCAATAGCTTCGTCCCCTTTTCGCCTCTTTGCAAAGTCATAGCAGCGTGCTTTAAGAACCCGCTCTCAGCTTCGATCGCCCGTAATCTTTGCCTGATGAACGACACTTCCCTCGTAAGCATCGCCTTGCTTTCATTCCCTGTCAAATTCAAGAACCCACCATTTATCTCGTAAGGAAAAAAAAAAACGATCTTTATAACACAATGGTGAAAGAAGCTAATCACCTGTACTTCTTCCCTCATCCTCGTACTCAGCTGAGTTCACATCGAAGGATTCGAACTTTCCGTTCGAAGGCGAGTTCATCCTCTCTTCTAGGCCCTTCAACAGATTATGGAGATAAGCCCTCTCATTCTCAAAATCCAACGATGAAACATCTTCTAAACTCTCTACGAAGCTGTTGCTGATGTCAGCGCCGTTCGAGCTTCCACAGTCAGACAAGGCCTGAGATTTCATGTCTTGATAATCTTCGTCAGCGTCGATCTCACAAATCTCACTGCCTATTTTCTTCAACAAACCGTACTTTTCCCTGTAAGCTTCGAGCTCGGACTCCATAGCCTTGAGATCTTCGTCTTTCTTGTAAAGAACGTCCTTCGTCAACTGAAGTGCTTCTTGGTCGTACTCAGCTTGCTCCTCCATCATTCTCTGATACTGAAGAGCTTCCATTTGAACAGCTGCTTTTTCGGCCTGCAAACGAGTGATCATCGCCATGGCGTTGTTCGCTGCTACGGCTGAGGCGCTTCTTTCTTCGTCGAGTTCCATGTACAGAGCCATGAGGGCCTTTCTGTCAAGACGAACTTGTCG
This sequence comes from Craterostigma plantagineum, assembly GCA_027422505.1. Classification (NCBI taxonomy): domain Eukaryota; kingdom Viridiplantae; phylum Streptophyta; class Magnoliopsida; order Lamiales; family Linderniaceae; genus Craterostigma; species Craterostigma plantagineum. The sequence goes on from JAPQWV010000035.1 coordinate 2,459,241, forward strand.
GGTGAGGCGAGTTACGACATCTCCTTCTGAATCGTCGAGGATGTTCGAATCTTCTGCGAAGAACTCAGATTTCTCGAGGGGTTGTTTCTTAGTACCCTTGTTCGAAAATCTTGGACTCGATAGGGCTGAATCTGTTAAAGGGATACCGAAAAACTTGTTTATCCTCCCGAAATTTGGGGTCCTCGGAGCAAACTCGCTCGTTAGTTCTGGGTCGGGAAGTAATGGCATCGAAGCAGCTTTTACACCTGATGGAAAGATTGCATAAAGAAACTTAACTCAAAATCGAGTAAATAAGCGTGTTATAAAACTCAAACTGCTGCTCACCATGATTGTCGCCATCGTCGAGATCTGTTTCAGTTTCAGACATGAACTTAAGCTGCGCATATCGAATGTGAGGCAACTCTGAGTTCGAATCCTCGTTTTTACCAGAAGAAAAAAGCGCCCTCGGCGAAGGAGTTGGGGCTATTACTGACAGGCTTCGTCTGAATTTCGACGAAGAAGGCTTGTTGGCGTTCAATAACTCGCCGCAGCACGAACACCGAGGGTACAAACTGTTCTCAACAAAGTCGTCTCTCCTAAGCGTTTTCACAAGCAGTTTGTGGTCGTCCCTCTGCAGATTTCCGACGAGCAATCTGTGCTGCTCGAAATCGGAATCTTTCTGGGCGGCGAAGGAAAGGAGGCAGCCCTGACATAAGCTGCGTATGTCCGTTAGCTTCTTGTGGGCGTGGCAGTAGGCGAGGGAGGAGATGTCCCTTTTGTGCGCTTCGCAAATCGCTTCGTTGTAATAGAAATCCGAGCTTCTTCGTACGAGGACGTGATCGATCCTCGCGCAGAGGCAGCAAGGGATTCTTAAATCGAAGAATTTTGCGAATTCGTGGGAGATTAGGGCTAGAATTCCGTCGGCGAAGAGGAGGACGATCATCACCCATTCGAGGAAAGCGTATACGACGAAATGTGCGATCTTTCCAAAGTTTTCGTCGACGAAGGCGACGAATGATCCACCAATTGGCATATTTATATCATAGAATTAGAAGAAAAGAAAAAACGACGCAATCCCAGAAAAGAAGTGAGAAGAAATCTTGATTTTAAGACGAAAGATTCAAAGAGGTTTCTTTCACACACAGATCATGATTGTCTCATCACTATCTCTGTGTTTCTCATCGATCGGCCATTTTGTTGTAAGAAAAGGGCAAAGAAATTGCCAGATTGAAATTGAATCATTTTGCCAAAAGCTTTTGATTATGGCGCACAAATTGAGGCTATATAAGGGCTAAATGTGGAATTTCAGGTGGAGCATATTAACTGAATTATCGGTCCATAACGTATAGGCCCACTAAATGAGACATTTGGGCCGAAATCCCAATTATATGGGCCTGGTAGTTTTAAGAAAGAAAACTAAACGGTGATCCAATATGCCTCCCAATGCTAGCGTCCTACGTGGAAGGTGCCCGCGTGGCATATGTTCCATAGTACTGAAACGTAATGGGGCCCACTCAATTTGCCGCTCACAGGCGATATTTGGCATTAGCGTAGTTAAAAGCCCTCGTAAGGGTAGATAGGTCATTTGCTAAGAAGTTATGTTTGAAGCCTTTATATATGGGCAGCAGCCAGCTTTGGCGAGGAACAGAAACCTTGGAAAGTTAAAAACACTAAAATCCTTAAAAGTGAAGTGCTCGAAACCCCTTTTTTTCCCTCTAAATCTCAGGAAGAAATGGACGCCGAGGTAGATTTTTGCTCGACTTGATTTCCGGTTGTAGATCGTTTGTTTGCCTTCTCATTGCTCGTTCTTTTGTTTTTTTTTTCTTTGTTTTTCTTAAGACTTGATATCTACATAACGAGTTCATCACGCGTTTCTTTTTTGCTGTAGAATTTGTTTGTTTTTGTTAAGTGACCATTTTTCCTAAAAGGTTAACCCTTAAGGAAGTGCATCACTTTTTAATTTTATATAATTTATTTCCAACACGCCCCTCACGTCTAGGCTGATTTCTCTATTATCTAGCCTTAGACGTGTAATTCTCATAAATGGGTGGTCGTGAGGATTCGTACCCAGGACCTGCAGGTCCCTAAGCTCTGATACCATGTTAAGTGACCACTTTTCCTAAAAGGTTAACCTGAAGGAAGTGCATCACTTTTTAATTTTATATAATTTATTTCCAACACGCCCCTCACGTCTAGGCTGATTTCTCTATTATCTAGCCTTAGACGTGTAATTCTCATAAATGGGTGGTCGTGAGGATTCGTACCCAGGACCTGCAGGTCCCTAAGCTCTGATACCATGTTAAGTGACCACTTTTCCTAAAAGGTTAACCTGAAGGAAGTGCATCACTTTTTAATTTTATATAATTTATTTCCAACACGCCCCCTCACGTCTAGGCTGATTTCTCTATTAGTTTTCTTCCGTTGAATTTTGTTTTGATGTTAGCTATGGTGCCTCGTTTTTGCTTTTTCTTTATCTGGTTTTATCAATGGTGATTTTCTTTTGCTGTGTTATGTTGGTGTTTCTCTGCCAGGCCTTTATTTTTCACAACTCGAGCTTTCTTTTGTTCTGAAAATTTTAGTTTTTTTGGTTGAATTGTTTCCTGGTTCTGATGCGTATAGGTTTTTGATTTGCTGTTTTTATGGTGTGAGTTTGTGAATATCCATTTCATGATCGGGCGTAATGGTTTTTTTTGTTACCATTGGATCTTAGAATTTGTTGGCACAGAAGAAGGCATACGAGGATGTAATACCAAACATATCGAAAGAGGCAGAATCAAGAGTTCTAGCAGCAGAGAAGAGGGCATTACAGTTAGAGTCTGAGCTGAAGAAGGTGAAAGACGAATCTCTGAGACTGATGATGCGAATGAAGCAGATGATTGACTCTAAGGTGGAACGAATTTAAACTCTTAATTTTCGGTGTTACAGTTCTTGTTTCTTGGTTGGATCGTGCGATAAAAACATGCTAATGTAGTTATGTGTTCTTGTCTTTAAGGAGGAAAACGACATCACTAATCGATCATTTTGGTTGTCGCGTTCCTAAGATTTTCTTTCCAATTTCACCGTTCGTGAACCGTTACGTATGTATGCTAACTGTTTAATTTCTCCAAAAACTTGATTTTGCCTCTTATTTTCAATGTGGATACTTGCGGAGATTATTGCTGATACTTTAATATTGTTACCGTTGTGGTAGATAATGCATCTGCGATAAAAACGATGTTCATATCTTAGCTATCGAATGGTGTCTAATTCAAGCTGTGATTGGCAGCCCTTCCGTTCTGCTTCTTTATTGAATATTTTTTCCTTCTTTATAGACTCGTTTTCTATCAAGGGGGAAAAGTGGTAATAAGATCATCATGTGACCATTTATTAGTTCGGTGTTTGTCTACTGCGCGCGTACATCAAATCTTTGTTCTTCTTACAAATCCTCGAGGCTGATATCGTACAAATGGCGCAGATCAACGAAGCAGCATCTGCATCATTATTGCAACAGCAGAAGATCGACGAACTAGAAGCTCAACTACAAGAGGCTGAAGATATCGTCAGAGATCTCAGGGAAGAATTACGCAGACTCGAGGAAGACGACTCGAAATGCGCATCTCCCGAGTCTAAATCTCGGCCCACCTCGGATTCTGCCGACGCAGTAGTCCCTTGTCTGAATCTCAGACGCGAACGGCGCATGTGCTATGACAACAGCGGGGATTGCACGTGTGTTCTCCCTTCTATCATATTGAGGGGCAAGAAGCACAGCACGTTCAGAAGCGGGCCCACCGTGAGAATCAGCGCTTCGGCGGCAGAGGGTTTACAGAACGGCGCAGAAGAATCTTCAGATGCGAACGAACTGCTTCGTGCGTTACGATCGAAGGCTGTCGAGCGTGTCTACGAGAGGAGGAAGCGCGAGAGGCGAGTCAATGATGCGCCTCAGCTTCGAGTTTATCAGAGGAGGCGCAAAGAGACTTGATTGATGATGGACTCGAGCTCAACCTTCTCTTTCTAGAGACAGAAAGAACTAAAACGGGAGTTGGCCTTAGATTGACGATGTTAGAAAGTCACCATGAGACGGTTATTGAAGGAACGGCACAAGTCAGGTTGGTTGGTTAAAAGAAAATCTTTGCAACCTTAAATTCAAACACAGCTCATACTTTCTTGGTTGAAGTTTGCTACTTTGGGCAGCTTATGCTTCTGTGTTCTGGTTTATGCTGTGTTGCAGGAGAGGGAAATGCGTCGAAGCTTCGAAAAATCCTGAAGATGGGGGAAGAACTTTCACTTACGTGAGAAAACCTGTTGATTTATTACAACGTTATTTCTGCATCGTTTTTTCGTCGTATTTTATTACAGGGGTTTCTCCATGAACTGTGTAGTATAGGATTATTCCTTGAAGTTGTGATTGTGAATGCCAGCGATTGAAATGGCAACGGTATCTATACCATTATATAATTGGGGAGAGGGGAATACATTGATTTGGGCTGTAGTTTTTTATTAATAAAATAATAATATATTCTATTTAAAATAAATAATAAATAATAAAATTATTATACATAAATAATCACCCACTATCCTCAGTTATTTACTATGTTATCCCTCTATTTTTAGTTAAAATTGACTTATTTTTATATTATTGCAACGCATTTGAGTGTGCAGAACATACTAGTCTATATATATAACGAAATTGGTCAATGGTTTTAAGTTTTTTTATTTGAAATTAATAGCATTGAACGGTGGGCCGGCCCAATCGTTGATAATAGTATGATTTATCATTTTCCCTCCAAAATCCATTCAACAAGGACCGTGACACGTAGCGACTAGTGGGACCCATTAACCACGAAATGAAACGCCATTAGTTCTTAACTGACATGCCATTCTTGGAGTTTAAGTACCGTTGCAAGGGCATATTGGTCAATTAGTAAGTTTCATAACAGCCAAGAAGACCTTTGCCGAGGCAAACACAAAAGTAGACCAAAGCAACTAACCAACGCATAAACTAAAAAAACCTTACAAAGCTCTTAGCAAAACTCCTTTTCGGTTTCTCTTCGAACAAGGAAATGGATGCCGATGAGGTTATTCTTTTCTCTCTTTTTTCGTTATCTTTGTAGATATCCGACCATCGCATCTCACCGGTACTGAGCATATCGTCGCGTCGTTTACGTTTTTTTTTTATTATTTGTTTATTTTTATATTTTTTCAAGACTTGCCAACTACCCAACTGAACCGTTTGTTGTTTGTTCATACCCATTTTTTTCTTTCTGCTGCGTTTCAATCTTCAATCGTTTTTCCGTTCTTTTGTTTCTGCGTTGTGTGCACAACCCATTAGTCTTCTGTTTGGTTTGAATCATGGCGAAGGTGTGTAATGTGATTTAGGAGTTATTTCGCGTTATGTGATTGTTCTTGGACCTTATTCTTCGATGTAAAAGTTTTGATTTGTTTGTGAAATTCGATCTCTGTCTCTCCTTTTATCTCTAAGTTTCTGAGAAGGTTTTATTCTGATTCTGAACTGTTTCTTGCAGTTGAAGTCCTTCCACTTATGTATCTGAGTTAGTAGTTACACCTTAAAATGATTTGACATAGTTCTTCGGCTTTCACATAACTGTATCCGCGTTTGCGTTAATGATTATCTCAGTCGTTGTGTTTCTCTTTGTTGTTAGAAAATTTCGGCACTGAAGACAGCATACGCTGGTATAATACTGAACATAACAAAAGAAACAGCAAATAGAGTTATGGCATCGGAGAAGAGAGCATTGCATTGCCAGCACGAGATGAAGATGGCGAAAGAAGAATCTCTGAGGATGCTTATGAGAATGAAGCATATGATGGATTCTAAGGTAATTTATCTGTTCTCTTTTATGGATTTGCTGTCTGAATTCATCACATTTCTTGTTTTCTTGAGAAGGTATTGGTGATTGAAACGTGATCAAGGCTATGAATGTTAGAGCATGATCTCTCTTATTACACAGTTCTGTCTTCGTGTATCGAATTCTTAAACTCTTTGCAGTAATCTTACATATGATCGGTGGGCTGTGATTCAATTGAGACATATATCTGTTACAGATTAGTGAAGGGGAAGCTTCGTCATCGAATCAGCAGAAAAAGATCTTAGAACTCGAAGCTCAGCTAGGAGAGGCTGAAGATATCGTAAGAGATCTCAGAGAAGAGTTAGCTCAAGTGCAAGGCGAACTGCAAAGCGTAAAGAATTGCAGTTTGCATCGCGAAAATGAAGTTCCTTTGGACATTACAGAATACTCACATCATCCTTCATTACACGGTCGATCTGCTGCGAAAATCCCATATGTTCATCAACAAGTATGTTGTCAAAACTGCTATACTGAGAATCGAGAATTGCCTTCCGTCGTACTGAGAGGTGAAGATTCAAGCTTGTACAGAAACGGGCGTACGCAGAGAATTCGAGCATGTGAGAGGAATGATTTGGACAGTGAAGCGAGGAAACAGAAAGAAGGTGAAGATACTCCCGAGGAACCGCTTTCTTGCACTAAAACGACGAATGGAACTGACTTGGAAAATGATGTCAAATTTGGAAGCTCCAAATCTTTTCCTTGCAAGAGAAAAAGAGCTGCTAGACAAAGAAAATCTGTAACAGATTTAAGCGGTAAAGAGCTGCTAGACAAATCATCCTTGGAAACTCAGACATTGTCCTCGGATACAGTTACTATAGAAGCTTCAGAAACAGAAAAGAATGGAGTTGATCGGAGTTTGTTCTTGTCTGAACATGGTAGATTTGTTGCTGACGAAAGCTACGAGCAGTTTCAAAGCGTTGAAGATCCATCGGAGCTAGACGAGGCTTCTCCATGTCGATCGCCGAGGGGGAAAGAAATCAAATACACATTCCAAAGAAAGCGTAAAAGACCAGCTAAAGAAGGGCCCGAGTCTAAAATCTCTATCGAGACAGAAACTAAACAAGGCGTCGAAAAAGGCAGTAATGGTAAGAAGTCGGAATCGAGGGAGTGTAGAAGAATGGCACAAGTCGCTCGTCAGCTATTGTCTTTGTCCGAGAGGAAATGGTGGGATTAAAGACTGTTTTGGCCTTACCGTAAATTCAAATAACGAACGCATAAATGGCTATAATCTTCAGCCATTTAGCTTTGCATAGTTAAATCTACTGAACTTAGTTTGATCTCTTCTGTTATGGTTCTTAGTAGAGTAGATTCTTTTTTCTCTTTCAAGCTGTATGCATTGCTCTGTTAATGCAATGTTAGAAGATTAAGCAATAGAACAGTGAGGCTGAGCAGTTGCTAATTTGCTATCGCAAAAAGTTCAGAGCTGTGATCGTCATAGATGTGTTGATCATACAATGTTATATATGCAAGAAAAAACATGGGTTTTTTTTTTTGTTTGTTGGGAAAGAGATTAAACATTGCATTATCAAATTGAAGAAGCTTGTGATTCCCTTTTCATGACTCAAAATGAAGATCAAGAAGCTTGCTTGCCTACTCCTAACGAACAAAAAACGGAACCAAGAATTTAGCTTTCTTTGCTTTTCTTTCCCTACTAACATTTATCACTAGGAAAAAATATACACATCCTTAAACGAATCTATATGCTTCTGAGGAATCCAATTCAATCGATCAATCTTGCCCTTTTTGCGGGAGAATTCTTGCGAACGAAATTCGGGTCGAAATCGAGCGTCGAAGATGGAGAATCAGAGCAAGAACCATCATCGTCTTCATCATCGAACTGCTGTGACTTTCTCTTGCAGAAAGCTTTCTTTTCTTCATTTGTGTTCTTCGCCTTTCCATTTAGAACGAAATCTCTCAGTCTCTTCACATCTGATAGCTTCACTGGCTTTACCAGAAACTCTTCAGCTCCTTCCTCAAGACACCTAAAGATTGATGATTACAGTTCAACGATTTATTACAACTGAACATACGACGTAGAATTGCAGAAAAAAGTTCAGGAATTTAGGACAATTATTTTTACCTATCGATTCGAGTAAGAACATTCTCTGATGACATCACCACAACAGGGATTTCACGCAGTGCCTTTGATCCCTGCAATTAAAGAGGGAGATTTGTTTCATCTATCATCACCACGAATCAAAGATCCGTTACACAGAGAAGGAAGAAGAAGAAGAACAACAACAAACCTTAATCCTCTGTAATAGCTCAAACCCAGTCATCCCAGGCATGGAATAGTCAGTTACTATCAGATTAAGCTTCATTCCCTAACAACAAATCAAATCCCATCAGAAAAACAATAATAATCATATAACCCTGTTTCTTTTCTTGGATCGATTTAATGCTCTGTTCTTACATCGTACGATCCGACGGAGTCTTCACCGCTGCTTCGATCGCCGACGTCCAACCCAAGATACTGAAGAGCTCTGCTACCACTTTCAACGGCAGTCACTGCAATAAAACGCCGCCGTTTAGCGCTTACCACACTTTCTTTCCGACGAAGACGAAATGAATAAGACAAACAAACACACATACCTTTGCAAGAGGAGATTTTGAACAGCTTCTCTATAACTTTCCGATCGACGAGGCTATCATCGACGGCGAGGACGTGAAACTCCTTACTCGACGAACAATCTTCACCGCCCATATTTTCTTCGACTCAAAATCTGTGCAAGAAATCGAAAGCTGTGATCTTTTTTGCTTTCATTCTTTGTCTATATATATAATAAGATGGGATTTGTAGTGGGGCTTAGAGAGGGTAATGCGAAAGATCACAGAGAGAGAAACTGAATCTACTTTTAAGGGAAGAGAAAAGGCTATAAAGAAGCGACAGGTGAAATCTTTGCATATCTACTTGGGCAACATTGTTCGACTTGTCGCTTTATAGTGACAGACTTTTAATTTATTTATTGTTTTTATTATTTTAGTTTTAAGTGAATTTAAGGTGGCAGACAATTGTCGTACTGTTTTTTTTTTTATTGTTATTTCGAGTTAATAACGTGTGTGATCTTATTGGATTAGATTCGTCTGAAGTTTCTTTTTTGGGGGGTTGAAAAATGGGGTGAAAAACAGTGTGCGGTCATTCATTGATTTCGTTGACTGCTGATATTAAATGATGGGGAAATTTTTATTTCGTTTACATTATATTTATATTGACCATTTCACTATGAATAGGGTCACTATTCTGCACATCCTATATAAACGAGTTTAAGTAAAAAAATCAATATACCCTCTAATTTAATGTACATCGTAATTTTTTTCTTTAAAATGTATACCATATTAAACAGCCCTTGTTAATTTGACTTTTAAGCCAATTAAGTTGCAATTAGTTGACCTTTATACATGGCAGAAGGCAGATTGGAACTAATCTTTTTATTTGACTTTACTTTGACATTTCTCGAGTTCAACTATTTATTATTAATTGTTAAATACCGACTTCTTAAGGATACTGAATAGCACATGATTTATGTAAAAAGATGAGTAACTTGGCGATGCCTATCATAGAAATTCGCGCAAGACTTGTTTGTCTGTGGAAAATAGAATCCTACTAATTAAAAAAAAAGAGATTTTATATGCAAAAAAGTAGAGGACAGACAAAGAATAATCAAATCACTGATTGTGACTGACAATTAACTAAATCTGGTTAAATCCTCGATCTTATTATTTTATGAGTAATTTCGTTTTAGGTCCATTTAAAGTTTTAAAATAGTTTCAGCCCCCTCAGAAACAATTGTTTAAAGGATCCAAATTTTTATAAAATCTAGGGATATGAACCTAGACCAAGTGTTTTAAAAGTGTATATGAATGGTATCGGATGAACGGTTTGTGTTATTTCGTACCAATGAAGTGGTACTGGAGCACAATGTGGAACTGCAGAACGTGAAGTGGTACTTCAAAAGAAGTGGTACTGTAGAAATTGGATCTATATAAATATAACGTTTCCTGACAGGGCCTGAAAACTGAAATAAAATACCGACAAGGTATGAAAAGAAATTTGCCATTTTATTTAAATTCCTTTTGCCTAAAGTTAAATCTCAACTCAAACCCATTAAAAAACAACAAAATCTTGCGATCTTTGCCTACCCAACACGTCGTATCTTGAAAACTAAAGAGAACTTATTTCCATCCACTTGAATGAAAGATCGAATCTGATCACATCACATCACACATGATTTGATTATTGAATATTTCTCTAGATTTTACGTGATCTCCAATCAATTATTAATTTATATCTCACGGACTTGCATACTAGTATATTTTGTCATGGAACATGAGGAGGAGGACATCTATTATCATTAGATTTTTAATTATTGTTATATTATAGGTATTGTACTTTATATTATCCTATTCTATTCTAGTTCCTCTCTATGCTAGCCATTTTATATCATCTATTTTGAATGATTTTAATTTAACTACTCTACTCAAGCCCAAACCGTTCTGGGCCGAGATTATTTATAAATCAGTCAATATGGGCTGTTATATATAATTGCTATCTATATATTTATAGATATGATGTTACTTTACTTTGTGCTTATAATTAGACGGATATATATCTACGTTTGTTAGGTCGTTTGTGTACTTAATTGCATAAGAATTAAGATTTATCTCGGAAAAAGATAATGGCATTTATTTTTTGTCAAATGAATCCTTAGTATTATAACACGATGATAATGAAACATAGCGAGAAGAAACCAGACACACAAAAACAAGCACACACACTAATGACTAAACAATATTGGCATGAAATATAGTAATTAGTAACGACCCATAGACGCCAAACAATACTCCATTATTATCACAAAAGCAAAGCCCTAACTCGAATGAAAACCCTAATAATGTTTCGAATTATCTTTCAGACCGATTATATCTCCATCTTGCTCGAACAAAAGCATGTCTTCTTTAGGCAGATGAACCCAAACTTCAATACCATTACCTTCTTCGTTGCCCAAGAGCACAACTAGTTTGTTCAAGGACATGGCGGCGGTGCTTGTCCAAATAGGCTTTCCCCATCCAAAGTCAACTTCGTAAAAGTCAAACTTGCTCCAATCCGAGAAAATCAATACATTAGTATCCTCTTCGCGGTCCATCTTCCCGATCAAATCAATGAAGGGATCGTAAAGCAGTTTTTTCCCATCCTCATTACTAAACACGCTTTTGCAGCCCTCGAGGTACTATCGACGGCCCCACGCAACAACAAAGAAATCAAATCTTCTAATCCCAAGTTTTCGACTTTTGAATGGCACAATATTAGTGTAGCGGTAGCCAGCAATTCCCGCAAGAATCCTTCGGAAATGGCGGGACGGTTCTTTCCCTAATGTTCCCTGCTTGGGCGATGAAGTGGTTCCTAAACCTCCCATGCTTTAGCCTATCCACGCGGATCATGGCCATTGAAATTAGAGCACAAACTAACCCTACCTTCGATATACGTCTCGAGCTATCTCTTACGTTGGATTTTAGGGTTTCGATCGTATCCTCTGTGAACGTAAACCTCCTAGCAATAATGTTTGGATCTAGGGTTCTTTGAAGCGGAACATCTTCTGAGCCAGGAAACAAGTTCTGGAAGCAGTTTGGGAGAGTCAAAATTGGGGTTCACAAATTCTCTCTCTTTAAGAGAAGGGTTAGGATTAACAAAATTCCATCTCTTTAAGAAAAGGCTTGTTACTATTAGCTTCTTGGGCCCAAGCACGTATAAATGAAAGGACCGAATTGGCATCTACGATGCGATGAGAAACGCTTACCCCAATAGCTATACCACTGCAGCCAAACACAGTGGCTTGGATGGACACTAAGGGATCGGTGGATTCATCAGCCTCGCAAGAGAGCCTAGGGAGAAGCATGTCGTTAAACCTCTCGTGGGGCCCACTTAGGACATACTCGGAGATTTTCTCGAATATGCCGTCGTCGGGACAAGCACGAGCAACGACGAACTCGACCCCCTCGTCGTTGCAGTGGACCGTGTGGTCTTTTCTTGTGTAGTTTCCCGACAATGGGTAGAATTTCGGTAAGATTTTGGCCAAAGATTGCTGCAAGTGGTCGATGTGTCTAGGGAATTGGGAGGCGATGAGTAGAAGAGGACGATGGGAATATTCGCCGACGGAGTTAGTTGATCGGTTAGTGATATGGAATAGTTCTTGAGCTTGCTTGGAGTAGGTCTGCATGGCTTTATCATCTTCTTGCTCACTATCTCCATCGTTGTTTTTTTTTGTAGGACGATGATGTTCTTTTCTTGCTATCTGGCAAAGGTTTTGATGTTTTTTTCTCTCCTCTTCTTTGCCTGAATTTGAACGTTTTTAGAAAGGTGAGGATTTCGCTAGGTTTTAAAGGGGGTGGAGTGGGCAGTGTATAGGGACTTTGGGAAATAGTAAATAAATTGAGCCGAGCATAAATAGGTAATATGGTTAATGACAGATTAATTAGACGATCATGGAGGGGGGTTGTCGATCTGCTATATCCTTTGTATTTAATTGTCACTTTCACTTCGGTTCATGTATACGACCTCTGTCATACTAATTACTATACTATACTATAATGTTTCAACAGTTGACTTGTTCATGTTCTAGTATTAGTTTAGTATCGCGTGAATGGTGTCCCTAAGAACGTGTGGTCATGTAATTATTAACATGTTTAATTTTTTCCCTTATATCGTCATAGTCATATGATTATTATGACGACTAAGATAGTGATGACGCGACTTAGATGTATATTTTCTAAACTCATCAATAGTGTCTGGTCTAGTAAGTTATTTCATTATCAATAATACACTCTGATAGTGATCTTAGTGGTGCATTGATAACTACGACTAGGCCGATCTGTGTTCGAATAGTTTCAAAACTGATATGAGGTGTGTGTGTAAATATTATAAATAATATTTTCTGTCTAGTTTACTTTTCATTCTTAACCTATGCATTGAGAAAATATAAATAAAGTCGACTGAAGGTCTAGCAAATGAGCCTTTATAGCAAAACATGATGTTTGGATCGAACAAACCTTAAAATTAAAAAACGTAAAGTAACTTCAAGTGAGGCGTATAGATAAGCTTCAAATAAAAAGTAAAGGAAAAACAAGAAAAACCCTAATGTTCATTCCAAGTACAAGTACAATGCAGTCCAATTATATCCTCATCTTGCTCGAACAAAACCATTGCTATTTCCATTATTTATAATCTATTTTCATGTTCTAATGATTTTAATTTGAAAAGACCAAACTAGGCAGGGCCGAGATTTATAAATCAGTCAATATGGGCTGTGTTTTATATATAATTCTTTTTGTAACATATTACATAGTGTGATTATCTGACGCATATTTGATATTTCCTTATATGTACAGTACATATGCTTTCTATGCTGCACGTAGATGTCTAGTATTTAGAATTTTTGATTTCTTTAAGATTGGTGGTTATTCTTATTTATTTGATATAATATTATTTTATTTTGTGGTTACAATTAGACAGACCTGTATTCTACATACGTTAGGTGACTAGGTCGTTTGTGTTGGTATGATAAGAATGAAGATTTTATTTCGGTTAAATCTCTTGGAATTAACATATTGTGATTACTATATCTATATTTATTAAATGGGCCCGTTTGCTGTAACAGGTTAGGTTACATAATATTAATAATAGTATGTATTATAGTGTTTGGTTTGTTTGTTTCAGTCTGTTGTAATAGACAAGACCAGCATTATATCTCAAAGTCCGATATAAATAAATAAAAAAGAATGGATCAAATTAATTATATTGAGCCTTATATACTTAATATTATCATGGGCTTTTTACTTATTTTTATAGCCAAGTGCCCATAGCATTTTTCAAAGGTGTTAGCCTCATACTGTTTATATCATCAATAAAGTCAATCGATATTTAGCAATGAACGTAGAACACCTTGAAATCGCTGTGGCGTAACTAACGATTATGTTTGTTTTTCAGTCGATAGAAACACAAACAACGCCACCACAATCCTACGTTTACATTAAAGCAAATGAATTCTTCGTATTATTGAAACAATAATGATAATGATAAGAAACCACACACAAACACACATACATATGAAGAATACATTGGGCAAATGAATTCTTCGTATTATTAAAACAATAACGGTAATGATAAGAAACCACACACAAACACAAATACATATGAAGAATACATCGGGCACGAAATATAACGACGACCCTTAGACGCCAAACAATTAATATTTCATTACTTTCTCAAAAGCAAAACCCTAACTCGAAAGTGAAAGCCTAATAGTATTTCGAAGTACCTTTTAGCCCAATAATATCTCCATCTTGCTCGAACAAAACCATGTCTTCTTTAGGCAGATGAACCCAAACTTCAATACCATTATTACCTTCTTCGTTGGCCAAGAGCAGAACTAGTTTGTTCAAGGGCATGGCGGCGGTGCTTGTCCAGATAGGCTTTCCCCATCCGAAGTCAACTCCATAAAAGTCAAACTTGCTCCAATCCGAGAAAATCAATACATTAGTATCCTCCTCGCCGTCCATCTTCCCAATCAAATCAATGAAGGGATCGTAAAGCACGTTTTTCCCATCCTCATTGCTAAACACTCTTTTGCAGCCCTCGATGGTACTATCGACGGCCCCACGCAACAAAGGAATCAAATCTTCGAATCCCAAGTTTTCGACTTTTGAACGGCACAATTCTAGCGTAGCGGTAGCCAGTAAGTTCCCGCATGAATCCTTCGGAAATGGTGGGACGGTTCTTTCCCTTATGTTCACTGCTTGGGCGATGAAGTGGTTCCTAGACCTCCCATGCTTTAGCCTATCCACGCGAATCATGGCCATGGTAATTAGGGCACAAACCACCCCCACCTTCGATACCCGCCTCGAGCTATCTCTTATGTTGGATTTTAGGGTTTCGATCGTATCCTTTGAGAACGAAAACCTCCTAACAACCATGTCGGGATCTAGGGTTCTTTGAAGTGGAACGTCCTCCGAGCCAGGAAATAAGTTCTTGAATGGAAGAAGTTTGGGAGAGTCGAAATTAGGGTTTATCACAAATTCCTTCTCTTTAAGACAATGGTTAGGGTTTATCACAAATTCCCCCTCTTTAGGACAAGGGTTGTTATTATTGTTTGTTTCTTGGGCCCAAGCACGTATGAATGAAAGGACCGAATTGGTATCTACGATGCGATGACAAACGCTTACCCCAATAGCTATACCACTGCAGCCAAACACAGTGGCTTGGATGGACACTAAGGGATCGGTGGCTTCATCAGCCTCGCAAGAGAGCCTAGGGAGAAGCATGTCGTTTAACCTCTCGTGGGCCCCACTTAGGACATACTCGGAGATTTTCTCGAATACGCTGTCAGGACAAGCACGTGCAACGACGAACTCGACCCCCTCGTTGTTGCAATGGACCGTGTGGTCTTTTCTTGCGTATTTTCCCGACAATGGGTAGAATTTCGGTAAGATTTTGGCCAAAGATTGTTGCAAGT
Organism: Craterostigma plantagineum; assembly: GCA_027422505.1. Classification (NCBI taxonomy): domain Eukaryota; kingdom Viridiplantae; phylum Streptophyta; class Magnoliopsida; order Lamiales; family Linderniaceae; genus Craterostigma; species Craterostigma plantagineum. The sequence continues at coordinate 2,474,572 of JAPQWV010000035.1, forward strand.
GGTCGATGTCTAGGGAAGGAGGTGATGAGTAGAAGAGAACGATTGGAATATTCATCGGCGGAGTTAGTTGATCGGTTAGTGATATGGAATAGTTTTTGAGCTTGCTTGGAGTAGGTTTGCATGGCGTTATCATATTCTTGCTCACTATCTCCATCGTTGGTTTTTTTGTACGACGATGATGTTCTTTTCTTGCTATATCTAGCAAAGGTTTTGATGTTTTTCGCTCTCTATCAATCTGATTTGGGGTGCTCAAATGAACAAAAGAAGTAAGCCTTTTATAGGCATTCTTGAGCCTTGAAATCGCCACTCTTGCATCACTAGAAGAAAAGATCAAAATGAATTCCTTAACCTCTCGCATGTGTGTGTATTTTTAGGTTGAAAATTGTTAGAAAATTTGCGGCCGACAAAAAGTCAACAGTAGGACGATGATGTTCTTTTCTTGCTATATCTAGCATAGGTTTTGATGTTTTTTTTTTCTCTCCTCTTTTTTGCCTGAGTTTGAACGTTTTTAGAAAGGTGTGGATTTGGCTAAGTTTTTAAAGGGGTGGAGTGGGCAGTGCATAGTGCAGGCCTTTGGGAAATAGTAAATAATTTAACCGAGCATAAATAGGTAACAATGTTAATGACATTAAACTAGGTGATCATGGAGGGGGTTGTCGATCTGCCATTTTCTTTGTATTTAATTGTCATTTTCACTTAGGTTCATGTATATGTCCTCGGTCATACTATAATGTTCAAAAGTTGACGTTCATGTTCATACTATACTATAATGTTCAAAAGTTGACTCGTTTGTTCTTGTATTAGTTTAGTATCACGTGAATGGTGTGTATTTATATTATTTCCATAAAAAAACGTGTATGGTGTTTTTTTTTTCGTCATAGTTATATGATTAGTATGACGATAAAGATAATATTTTCAAAACTGATATGAGGTGTGTGTGTGTAAATATTATAAATAATATTTTCTGTCTACTTCTTTTCATATTTTTTCTCGTCTTCTTAACCTATGCATTGAGCATATATAAATAAGGTCGACTGCAGTCTAGCAATGAGCCTTTATTATAGCAAAACATAATGTTTGGATCGAACCCTTAAAACTCAAAGACGTAAAGTAACTTCAAGTGAGGCGCATAGATAGATAAGCTTCTAAACAAAAAGTAAGGAAAAGAAAAACCCTAACGTTCATTCCAAGTACAAGTACAATGCAGGCCAATTATATCCTCATCTTGCTCGAACAAAACCATGTCTTCTTGAGCATATGAACCCAAGCTTCAAGTGAGGCGCATAGATAGATAAGCTTCTAAACAAAAAGTAAGGAAAAGAAGAACCCTAACGTTCATTCCAAGTACAAGTACAATGCAGGCCAATTATATCCTCATCTTGCTCGAACAAAACCATGTCTTCTTTGAGCATATGAACCCAAGCTTCAATCCCATCACCTCCTCCGCTTCCCAAGAGCACAACGAAATTCTTCGAGGAAATTGCCGCAGTGCTTGCCCTAATGGGCTTTCCCCATCCAAAGTCAACTCCGTAAAAGTCAAACTTGCTCCAATCCGAGAAAAAGACGACGTTAGTACCCTCCTCCCCACCTTTGATCTCCCTCGTCAAGTCGATTAAGGGATTGCAGAGCACTTTATGCCCTAATTCTTCGTCGTCGAATAAGCTTCGAGAGCCCTCAACGGTTTCGTCGACTGCCTTGCGCAGCAAAGAAAGCAAATCTTGGAACCCTACTTTTTCGACCTTCGAACCGCACAACTTCAGCGTCGCTGAGGCCAATAAATTCCCGCAAGAATCCTTGGAAAAAGGAGGGACGGTTCTATCCCTTATGTCCACGGATTGGCCTATGAAGTGGTTTCGAAACCTCCCATGCTTTAGCCTATCCACGCGGATCCTAGCCATGGAAATTAGGGCACAACCGCGCCCACCTTCGTCGCCCGCCTTTAGGGTTTCGATCGTATCCTTGCTGAAGAAGAACCTCCTTGCAGTGATTTCGGGGTTTAGGGTTCTTCGAAGTGGAACCTCTTCTGAGCCGGGAAATAAGTTCTTGAACGGAAGCAGTTTGGGAGAGTCGAAATTAGGGTTTATCACAGTTATTTCCCCCTTTTTAAGACAAGGGTTACTAAAATCAGTTGCTGCTTCTTTGGCCCAAGCTCTTACGAAGGCAAGAATCGAATGGGTGTCTACGATTCTATGAGAAATGCTCAAGGCGATGGCTAAACCACCGCAGCCGAACCTAGCGGCTTGGATCGAGGCTATGGGGTCGGTGGCTTCATCTGCTTCGCAGGAGAGCCTTGGGAGGAGATTTCCGTTCAATCGCTCGTGGGCCCCACTTCGGACGCACTACAAAAAAAGTCGTCTTATGCGACGATTTTTTTCCTCACAAAAGAGTAAATTTTCGTCACATGTGAGGAAAAATTTTCGTCACCGGCTCGTCACCGAAGGCCCGTGGCATAAGATCAAATCGCGCCTAATGTGACGATATTTTATTTCCTCACATTTGGCATATGTGAGGAGTGCAATTTCCTCGCATAAAATTCTTATTGTGACGAAATATTTATCACAGTTGATAATGCTATTTTGTCACATATTTTGAACTTCCTCACATTTAAACGTATAAATGCAACAAAAAATTCGTCACTTTAAATATATTTTTCCTCATAATTACCATTTTATATACTACGAAAATATTCCTCACATTAAAAATATTTTTCTCACAATTACCATGATATATTAATGGATGGCAACGGGCCGGGTATGGGTCAGGTTTATCCGGACCCGGGACCCGCCGGGCCCCGGGCTGGACCCGAGCGAACCGGGTCTGACCCGCCAGACCCGAATATATTGATTTTTCTTTTTTCTTTAATTTACTAGATAAATACATTGGTTGAGGCTCGAACCCACGACCTTACCTTTGTAATATCCAACCTCTACCATTAGACCCTCATTTCTTTTTATTTATAATATTAGCAATAACACTATATAACATTAATTACAAATTGAATTATAATACGAAAATATTCCTCACATTAAAAACTATTTATTATTAGGAAATTTATTAACTATATGTGAGGATTTTATCTATCACAGTAATATTTAGCTTTTGTGAGGAAATAAATTACTATTATGTGATGAAAAAACAATTTCCTCATATATTATATATTCACTTGTGAGGAAAAAATTTCATCACATTATATAATAGTTATTGTGAGAAAATATTATTTCCTCATATAATCTAATTTTATGTGATGATTTTTAATGTTATCACAAAAACATGGTCACATAAAATAACATTTTTTGTAGTGACGTAATCGGAGATGTTCTGGAAGCTGCCACCGGCGCCGGGACAATCAGTTGTTGCCTCGACGAACTCGACGCCCTCGTCGCTGCAGTGGACGAGGAGGCGATTTCTCAGGTACTTTCCGGCCAGTGGGTAGAACTGGGGTAAGATTCTGGCGAGGGACTGGTGGAGGCGGTCGGAGACGGCGGTGCCGGAGGAAGGAGGCGGCGGTGGGTAGAAGAGGATGATGGGAATGTTTGTCGGCGGGCTTAATTGGTCCGTTAGTGATATGCTGCAGTTTTTGAGGTTGTGTGGAGTTGGGGTACTTGGCTTTATCATCTTCTTCCTCAGTATCTTCGCCGTTGTATTAAAAGCTCACAGGGACGGTGCGTATTTTGTTTTTCCTTTTTTCTTTCTAGCGGTTTCTTCGTGATGTTTTTTCTTTTGGGAAGTATATATACTTGAATACCTAAAAAATATATAAGAAAAGGGGTAAATTAAAATTCAGGCCCCAAAAGTGATTAAAAATAGTTTCCAGGGCCTTTAAGAAAATATTTTAGTTTAACGGACCAATTTTTTGTAAAATTAAAAGATAAGGACCTAAAATTAATATTACTAAAGAAACGTAGGTGTACTCATATACTGCCGATGTCCCATAATAATTAATCAAAATAGATTAAAAATATAATAAAAATATGAAAAATTAGCCACTATCACACTATCCACTATAAATAGTTATTTATTTATATGAAATAAGTATTATAAAATAAGTATAGATAGTTAACCGTGCAATGCACGGGTAGTAAACTAGTATACAACTGTTATAAAGTGTATATGAATTGTTATCGGATGATCGTTTTCTGTTATTTTCAGAACAATGAACTGTTATTGTGAGAATAATGAATTGTTACTAGGGGTAGTCCATTACGGTATACCGTACCAAAAGTGTGATACCGTATACCGTACCGAAATTTCGGTATTGAAAAAAATCATACCAATATCATACCAAAATTTCGTTATACCTTAAATTTCGATACGGTATCATATCAAAATTTCGGTATGGTATCGGTATCATACCTTCTATACCATTCACACGGAGGGTTTACCATGCGTTCTCGTAACTTGTTAATTCGTTGTTTTCGAATTTTTAGTAAATTCAAACTCCTTAGGCTCAATAAGATGGTATTAATACCAAATTTTCCAAAATAAAAAGATTTTTTAATTCATAAAATAACCTTAAAATAAGACAAAGAACTTTATATAACCACAAAATAGAATTTTATATAATTAAAATGAAACGTCTATTTTAAAAAATTAGTGAAGATTAACAAAAAGTAATTGCATCAAGATCAACAAAAAATTAGTGAAGTTTAATAAAATATGGTGGGCGTCAAGGGTATAGTTAATAATTTATGGGCTAAATAAATTTATGAAGATCCTTATAATATTTTTTTTATCCATTTTATATTTTTTTGAAACAATATAGTATATGTAGGTGTGTATATATATAATACTAAAAATTTTAGTATTTCGGTATTTCAGTATAATCGGCATACCTAATTTTTAAATTTTTCATACCATTACCGTTCCGAATATTTTCGGTACGGTATCATACCTTACCAAAAACTTCGGTATACCAAAATTTTCGATATTTTCGGTACGTTACGATACGATAAGGACGGTATATCGGTATTTCGGTATATTTCCCCGGCCCTAATTGTTACTGCAGACCAATAAATTGTTACTGAATAATCGGGTCCTTAAAACTAATTTTTTTTCTGACAGGGCCTGAACAAAAATTTCAGACCCTGACAGGGGACTGAACGAAAAATTTCCCTAAAACAAATTAGGAAAATTTGAATCTAATAATCCCAACTATCCGCGATCAGCTATTATTATCCCACCTATGAATTATTTCTCAAATCCCAATTATAAACTTATCTTCTCTTACTGATCCCATGGCCTGATGACTTGCTATCACATTTTAATGTAATATAAATAAATACAATAAAATAAATCAAATTAAATTATTTAGAAAAAGGTACAAAAAATCGAAATAAAAACATTGTTTACAAAATACAATATTTAGAGAAATATTCATTTGTAAATTCGAAACGAAAATCAAATTTGAGACCAGTGAAAATAAAAAATAAGGAATTAACAAACTATTTAACAAAAAATAGCGAAAATGAAAAAAAAATCATAACGATAAATACATAAAGTGCTCTCCTTTCATCATATATTTTCATTTACTGTTTTCTTTTTGTCGTGTATATCGTATTAAATAAAATAAATCCATAAAGCACTCCTCCTTCATTGATTTATATTTTTGTATTAATTTTTTTTATAGGCTCGAGCGCGACAAGCAATCATACTCGCGAGCCAAGCTGGAGCTTAGCTGTTAATATAGGGTTCGATCTCAAAATTATGAATCTGGTCGAGCTCGATACAAATGAGTCGAGCCCAGCTCGAGCCCAGCAAATGACTTGCGAAGGTGCAGAAGGAAGGGAAACTAACTAAATGTATGGTGGGTGAGTTGCGGTGTACTTTATATTAATATTTTATTAAATTTCATTTTTTATTTAATTATTTTTTATTTTATATTACTATTTTTAATTTAAAGAAAATTAATGTATTATGTTTAATAATACTTTCAATTATCTTTATTTTAAACTTTTAAGATTTGATGTCAATTTATTTATCTTATCCTACGTATATTGTATTATTTTATGTTATATTATATATATGTACATAGTTATTAAAATATTATATTTTTTAATATTTTACCTGAATAACTGGTTGCCGGTCATCACGGTCCAATTTGGGAAGACTTGTAAATGGTTGGGATTTTTTAAGGGAAGATGTCCCAATAGTAGGGATTTTTAAGGAATAATTCATAGATGAGATTAATAGTAGTGGAATGTGGATAGTTGGGATTATTAAGTTCAATTTTTCCAAAAAACTAAGATTACACCTTTGCAGCATATTTTATACATATACAAGTAAATTATTACACATAGGTATTTACTTAGCTGAGCTGAATGTACAACGTACTAATAAATTTAGGTTTTATAGATAAAAGTATTGTGCTACGTAATACATTAAAAAAATTATGTAATGCTTATAGAGATAGCGCATAACATATTTAGCACAAAAATGCGTAATATATTTTACATACTATACATATTAAAAGATAAGTAAATGACGATAAATAATACTTTTATCCAAACGGATACATACCTGTAAAAACTTTATTCTATAGTTGAATGGTACAAGCGTCTGGAGATACATATTTTCTTCTCCTTTTTTTGTTATTTCCCTCGAATTGGACATTTAGAATAGTGCAGATTTGGTAGGTTTTAAGCGAATGGGGTAATAACAAGTCAACCATCTTGGATTGATGATAGTGTTTATATGCTTTGTTCTTAATCACTTACTTGAGTGGATTTAAAATTTGACAATGGGCATCTTAATTAAATTCAAAACCCATATGCCTCGTCCTGTCTCGAGAGCAAAAGAAATAATTTAATTTATTTACATCTGTATCCACTTGAATGAAAAATATCGAATCTAATCACATTACACATGAATTGATTATTGAATATTTCTCGAGGCTTTGTACGATTTCCAATTAAATTATTAGTTTATTCGTCACGGACTGATATACTATCACATGCATCTCGTCACGGAGTGTAATGTAAATACTTACCAAAACCGGATATCAAAAAATGATATCCATATCCGATCCAGTTTCAATCGGATATTCGACCGCTTTATTCGGATATTTAAACCGGATATCCGCATTCAGTTTTTAAATTTATTTTTCTTATATATTTTATTATTTTCTTGTCAAAATCATTTTCTATTTCTTACTCAGTTATAAAAAAATTCATATAAGAATTTCTACACAAGTAATTCACACAATATGTGAATTTGTAATTCAAAATTACATAATAAATAATAAACACATACAAATTCATATTAGTTTTTTAAATTATATCTCGATGTTTTTATGTTTTTTATTTCGGTTCTCTAACAAAGTTTTTTGCAATAATAAATAATATAAATTTAAATATTCTACTTTGAGAATTTGTTTTTTCTTTTTTGGACCTGTATTTTTCTTTTGGACTATTTTACTATTTTCTAAATATAAAACCGGATACAGAATATCCGGATTTTAGACAACTAATATCGTCACGGAGTGTAATGTAAATACTGAGCAAAACAAAGGATATCATAAAATGATATCCGTATCCGGTCCAGTTTCAATTGGATATTCAAAAATCCGATATTTGCTTTATTCGGATATCTAAACCGGATACCCGCATCCGGTTTTTAAATTTATTTTTCTTATATATTTTATTATTTTCTTGTCAAAATCATTTTTTTATTTCTTACTCAAAATAAAAAAAAAAATCATGTATGAATTTCCACACATAGTAATTCACACAATATGTGAATTTATGATTCAAAATTACATAATAAATAATAAACACAGTACCACAAATTCACATTATTTTTTGAAATTACATCTCGATGTTTTTATGTTTTTCTATTTCAATTCTCTAACAAAGTTTTTTGCAATAATAAATAATATAAATTTAAATATTCTACTTTGAGAATTTGTTTTCTTTTCTGGACCTGCATTTTTCTTTTTGGACTATTTTATTATTCTATAAAATGTAAAACCGGATACCGAATATTCGGGTTTTAGACAAACCATTATCCATGTCCGATCCGGTTTTGAAAATCGGATATTCGCTCTTTTGGGTTTTGAAAATCGGATATCGGATCGGAATCCTGTTTCCGGATATTTTTGCTCAGCCCTAGTAATACCACCTACGCTGCTAATCATGTGATGTCAAGAACTTGGCAAGCCAAAATTAAATTTGAATTAGCAAATAATGATTATACATAGGTGCTTAAGTCATTAGAATGATACTTGTATAAAAATAGATAGTTAGGTTGAGAGTAGAGGTTGAGGAAGTTTTGGATTGTACATCAATGATAAATGTGATCATCTTAAAGTTGAAAATTTTTCATTATGACTATTATTCTTTGATTATACAGAAATTATTGAATCAGGATAGGTTTCCATTAATATTAACATATGATCGTTCTTAATAGAATACTTAACAGTTATAACAATTCTATAAAATAAATTGATTAATATTTATCTATAACTAGTATTTTTTTGCACACCCTGTAAGTGGATGTTTGTTTCTAGTGATCAAACATCACAGTGATACTTACATCACCGTAAAGTGAATATAACCGTGATGTGTATCAAGTGATATATCATAACAATGTTGGTTTTAGGGTGATATTTTATTTTGCATATCAAGGTGACATTAGAATATTGTGTTTGTCTAATCACGGTGATGTGCAGTGTATTGCATAAATGTCATATACAACCTTACGAATACTATATAGATAATGTGGATTATATATATATATATATATTGAGATGATACTTACGTGTAATGATTATTTTTCTAATATTGAGTTTAAAATTTTTTAAAAATTATTGTATAGTTAGACAATATACTTATTTACTATTAAATATATTATTTTAAGATTTAATAGTTATATAATTTAACATATGATACTATTTTAAGATTTAATAGTTATATAATTTAAAATATGAATAAACATATATTAGATATAAATGCTAAACTAAAGTGTAATGTTGTTCAAATAAAAATATGCACGAGCACCCAATTAACGTGATGTAAGCTCGCTTAGCTTTTTTCGGTCATTCAAAAAGTATAATATCACACAATTTTCTTCACTGGGTGATTTGTCATGATGACTCGGCACCTTAGTTAAACAAGCGTGGTGGTGATAAGGCGGTTTGAGGATTATGATAATGTTTTGAATATCATCCAAAAACAAACGCCCAATTAAATGTTTAATTGCGATGGATGGAGATGCGTGTTACGCAGTCTTCGAGGGGTCAGCTTATAGTTATTTAATTTAATTCTCGGCTAACGCGAGATTTGATTAGTAAAACATATTCACGGTTATGGCTCATACATAACTATAATTAAATAGCGCTATTGTTTACGGAGTTAGGTGAATTAGGCTATATCTTGTGTTGTTGACTCGTACAAACTACAACAGCTCCACTATCATCACCCGTTCACTTCGTACACAGTTCTTATGGCCGTAGCAGCTTATGCGTCTGTGCTCTCTCTTTTGACTTCTTTGGACAACGTTCTTCTGCCTTCTCGCCACTGGATGATCCCAGACATGTCTCTGATCGAAGCACTACAGCAGAAGCTCACTTTCCTCCAAGAGTTTCTCGAAATTCACTCGAAAACATCAACTACCAGCGAACTACTCCGCGAGCTGGCGGTTAAACTGCAGATCAGTGAAGTCGTTCACGATTTAGACGATCTATTCGACAAGTATGTCGTAGGTCGACTGCGCACCAAAGGACTCCCCGACGATAAGATCGGTGAGAAGATGAGCTCGCCGTCGTTCTATCAAGATCTGCAATTGTTCATTGAAAAACTCGAGTCGATAAATCAAGAGCTGACGTCGAAATTTGGTGAGGAAGACCGTGGAATTGGGGCAGATCGACGACAACCGCGTATTAGCAACTCTCCTCTTGCAACCTCTGATTCGAGCGGTGAGAAAGCTTCTGCGGTGGGGCTGGAAGATCATGTGTTAAAGATAATGGATCGACTCACTGGGAACGAGCGTAGCCTACAAGTCATCCGTATCGTAGGAATGGGAGGTATTGGTAAGACGACCCTCGCTCGCAATACCTTCGATAAGAAACTCATCGTTGAGCACTTCACCGTTCGTATTTGGATCACGCTATCACAAGAGTACGACGTGCAGAATATTCTTTTGGGTCTCAAAAAAGATGGAGTTATTCATGGTGCTGATGATGATTTAGGAACTTGTTTGTACCAAAAGTTGTGCGGTCAAAGGTATCTGATTGTTATGGACGATGTGTGGGGTATTGATGCTTGGGACGAGTTTAAGCGGTACTTTCCGAATAATGAGAATAGAAGTCGAATTATTGTGACGACGAGGCTGATGAAGGTGGCCGACAGGATAAGCAGCGCTCCTAATAACAGTTATCCGATGGGTTTACTAGATGAGGAGAGCAGTTGGAAACTGTTCAGCGAAAAAGCCTTTGGCAAAAACGGCGGAAGGTCGACCAGCGAATTGGAGGAGATTGGAAGGAAGATCGCAAAAAACTGCAAAGGGCTTCCCCTCACGCTCGTCGTGGTCGGTGGACTCCTTTCAAACCATAATAATATGACCCGCAAATATTGGGAATCGGTTGCGGATGATGTGAACTCATTCTATCATTTGGAGATTGAGGAAAGCTGCTTGGGAATATTGTACCTCAGTTACAATCACTTGCCCATTCATTTAAAGGCATGCTTCCTCTGGTTGAAGCATTTTCCCGAAGACAGCGCCATCGTTGTGCCTAATCTTGTCGAGTATTGGATTGCCGAGGGAATTGTGCGGCCGTCGGCCAGAAATGATAATAAGACATTGGAAGAAGTTGCCATGGAATACTTGGAAGATCTAATCGGCAGAAATATGATCTTCGTTCGAAAGATAGGGAGGATGGGTGACATCATAACTTGCGGCGTTCACGATATCCTGAGGCAGTTGTGCGTCAAGGAATCTCTTAAAGAGAACATCTTTAGCATTTGGGATATGGAAAAGTTAAAATTTGCTGTTGGAATATGGAGTTTCTCTACGAGTTCATGCTTCGTATGCCATGATGAAACGAGGACGACGAAGAGGATTGGCGTCTGCGAAGTCAATTTCTCGACATCATCAACGGCTGTCATGAATCCCATGGTGTGCGATGATTGCAGCACAAAGTATCAACGGTATATCAAAACAAGATTCATTAGGTTGATAAACGAGGTGGCCGGCCAAATCGTAGAAATCCCACACACGACGAAGCTGAGGTGGCTTTCAGTCTATCTTAGAAATATAGTAGAATACGCATCTCTATCCCCCATCTCTCTACTTTGGAATCTAATGGTCTTGCGTGAGGGTACTGAGGATGGAACGGAGCTATTATCAAGAATATGGGAGATGCCACAACTTAGGAAAGTGGAGGCAGACGATCTCGTGTTGCCCGATCCAACGGACAAGAAGCTCGTCGTATTGGACCAATTACAAAAACTTTGTAGGGTTGAAAACATGAAGTGGACGGAGGACGTCGTAAGAAGGATCCCAAATCTAGTCGAGTTGGAGGCTGAATATCATTTAAGAGGTGACGAGGAACTAAGCAAATACTGCCTCAACAACCTTGCACGTTTGCGTAAGCTTCGATCCTTGAAACTAGATTTTCTTTTGTCCACTTTGCGCATGGAAAATATCGCCTTCCCAAACTCGCTGAAGGAATTGGTTTTGGTCCGTTGTGGACTCTGCTGGGAAGACATGAACGTGGTCGGTTCGCTGCCGAACCTCCAAGTGCTTGAGCTATTGTACGATGCCTTTGTCGGGGAAGAGTGGTGCATGGTTGAAGGGCAATTTCAGAAATTAAAGTACCTCAAACTTTGTGATTTAGATGTTGAGGCTTGGAGAGCAGAGGCTAGTCACCTTCCCGCTCTTGAGATACTTTCCCTTACGTCCATCCGAAGGCTGCAGGAATTTCCGTCAGGCATCGGAGATATTGATACCCTTCGTACGATAAACGTGGTAGTTTGCAATGAATGCGTCGTCGACTGGGTGAAGCAGTTAAAGGAGGAACAAGACGACCTTGGTAATGAGATTCTTGTTGAGCTATGATGACAAAAAAGATTAATTCTTTTCCGAGGGCAGACTATTTACTACTTGTTGGTAATGCAAGAACTTCATGGCGTGGTACGATTTTAAACTCGGGCACAGTATTTACCACTTTAATGATAGCGTAAATAAATTTCAAGACTGGGCACGACTCTTACTGTTAAAAAACACGAGTAATGAGATTGCGATGAATTCGTCGTCGACTGGGTGAAGCAGTTAAAGTAGGAACAAGACGACCTTGGTAATGAGATTCTTGTTGACCTTGGTTTTGACCGGATGTTGACTTCGGTGGGAAGATTTGACGACCAAGAATAAGCTCTTTGACGAATCTCTTAAGTTCTTGCATTACACGGTGATGCCTTTGTAGGAAAAAGAGCGCGCGCATGTTGGAAGGGAAATTTCAGCAGCTAAAATACCCTGCGGCTTGGGGAATTGGATCTTTCGGCTTGAAGCGCAGAGGCTGTACTACCTTTGGAGATGCTTCCCCTTTAGGCACTTTGGTGGCTCAAGTAACTTCCGTTGGGATCCGCGATTTCTTAGTTTATGGAAGTTTTAAAGAAGATTATGGTTCAAAAAAGAAAATTATTAATAATTATGTCGCGAATTTGAGATAATGACGGTGAAAAAAGCACTATTAAAAAGATTTATGGCGAAAACTTTAAATAATTAAAATCCGTTGTCGACTTAGTGAAGCAGGTAAAGGAGGAACAAGACGACCTTGGTAATGAGATTCTTGTTGAGCTATTATATTACGAAGATTAATTCTATCCGAGGCTGTATATATATATATATTATATGTATATGTCTATAAATTAATGTGGCATACATATTGTGATGGATCCATTGTCGATTCAACGAAACAGATAAAGGAAGAACAAGATAGAAAACTATGGAAATGAGGTTACGTTCTTGTTAAGCTATGGCCAACATTCATTCCCTCCAAGAAAAAAAACTAAGATTCTGCATGAACATTAAATTGAATCTACTTGGCCATCGAGTGCTGACCTTTAGAGCATCGGATTTAAATTCTGCGTTGAAGTTTGTGTGCAAAGAACGTCCCACCCCTTCCAAACAACCTTCATACATCACATGTGTCACGTTATGCTTAATCGTTCATGCTTTCGCACGATAATTTTACAGTGTTAGATAATAGTTAGTGATATGATGAATAAGCAGTAAACACGAAAGGATGTAACGTTTCAGCAAAGAGAAGGTATCAGTTGAAATACGAAAGAAAGCAATATTTCATCCAAAAGATGGCATCCATTGCTAACCAAGAGGTATGTTTATGAACCTTTTGAGAATGGTTCCCAACCCCTAGAAGAGGCTTTTCGTGGCCTATAAATAGCCTAAACATTGGCTATTGTCATATAGAAGTTTATCACAAGTTATCATTATATTAAGTAATTCTCTCGAGTTCTTGTGGGGAGTCTTTGTTTTTGCTTACAAAACTCTCATATTATTGTTGATTATCCTGGAGGAATCGCCGTTAAACCAGCAAGCAATATAGTGGGGGCGAAATTCCTTAAGGAAAGCTTTTTGCGATCAACAAACACGTTTTCGATAAATCTGTTGTGTGGCGTTCGTTCTTCGACGTTGCTGCGCTCAACCACCATCAATCTTAAGGAATTTTCCGTACTATTGAAGAATGGAGGCTGCACTCAACAAGATGCTTAATTCCGACGTCAGACTTGATCGATTCGACGGGACAAACTTTACCCGTTGGAAAGACAAGTTGAAATTCATTCTATCAGAACTAGGTGTGTCGTACCTATTGGAGCCCGATCTACCAGAAATACCACCAGCGACAGATGAGGACACAGCCGAAGTTCGTGAACAACGCAAGAAAAGGCAGGACGACCAGATTCGTTGCCGTGGTTACATGCTGAACGCATTATCAGACCGCCTCTACGATCTATTCCGTTCGATCGAGACACCACAAGCGATTTGGATGGCGTTAGAGGCAAAATACACTGCTGAACAACAAGATACTGAGCGTTTTTTAAGTATGAAGCTTTGAGTTTAAGATGCTTGACAACAAACCCATCATGGACCAAGTGGATGAATTGCTGGTCCTCATATCTCGACTCCGAGGTCTCGAGGTCGAAGTTTCGGACCCTTTACAAGTGGCCGCAGTCATTGCGAAGTTACCGCCCACTTGGAACAGTTATCGTAAGAAACTGTTGCACTCTACGGAGACCTTGACCATTCAACAGCTAGTTAAACATCTTCGTATCGAAGAGGAAACTCGCACTCGTGAGAAGCGCTTTGCGATAGAAAATGGTCCAAAGGTGAATTACATGGAATCGGGAAAACCTAACCCGGGAAAGAAGAGAAAGTTCATAGAAACTTCTCAGTATGATTCGGCCACAAGTCAGAAAAACAAAGTATGTTTCTTCTGCGGTAAAAAAGGGCATTTCAAGAAAGATTGCCGGTTCTACAAAAAGATTCGGAGGGAAGGCAACAATCCCGGACCGAGTCGGCCAAACCAGAAAACAGCCAACATGATCGAAACGCCGAGTAGTTCCAACGAGATTGTTGCTATGGTCGCTGACCTCAAGATAAGCATGATCTCGGAATGCAACATGACCTCGTCCGACAAATCCTCGGACTGGTGGTACGACTCAGGAGCGACCGTACACGTGTGCAACGACAAGGCTCTTTTCAAGACCTACGATGTCGCAACGGACGACCAGAAGGTGTTGATGGGCAACCACAATACCGCAAAAGTCGATGGAAAAGGGGTCGTGGAGTTACAGTTTACGTCCGGGAAAAAGCTCGTGCTGATGAACGTGTTCCATGTCCCGGAGGTGCGGAAGAATCTGATCTCGGCAAGCCTACTATGCAAGAAGGGCGTTAAGGCTGTTTTAGAGGCAGAAAAATTAATTTTATCAAAAAATGGTGTATTCGTTGGAAAGAGTTATTCTTGTGATGGTATGTTTAAGTTAAGCATCAATAAAGAAAAGTTTATTTATGTAGTGTCTTCATTTAATTTATGGCATTCAAGACTTTCACATGTTAATTACAAAACAATAAAATTCATGTCTAAACATGAACTGATTCCGAGTGTTGAAAAACACGACGATAAGTGTGAAGTCTGCATTCAAGCGAAAATGACAAAGAAGCCGTTTCCGAAAAGCGATAGGCATACGGAACTGCTTGAATTAGTTCACTCGGATATTTGTGAAGTAAATGGAAATTTAACTAGGGGAGGTAATAGATATTTCATTACCTTCATAGATGATCATTCGAGATACACGTACGTGTATTTATTGAAAACAAAAGACCAAGCCTTTGAAATGTTTAAACATTATAAGGCATTAGTTGAAAATCAGTTGGAAAGGAAAATCAAAACCTTCCGTAGTGACCGGGGAGGTGAGTACTTTCCATTAGAATTTTCTGCGTTTTGTGAAGAAAATGGTGTGGTGCATCAAACAAGCGCACCATATACCCCACAACAGAACGGCTTAGCAGAAAGAAAAAATCGTACTTTAGTTGATATGGTGAACGCTATGCTTATGCAAGCTAAATTGCCTACGAATTTATGGGGTGAAGCTTTGCTCACTGCCTGTCATGTTCACAATAGAATACCCTCGAAGAAACTTAAAACTTCTCCATATGAGTTATGGAAAGGGAGAAAACCTAACTTAGGTTACTTGAGGGTATGGGGTTGTTTAGCCTATTATAGAGTTCCAGACCCGAAAAGAACAAAATTGGGACCAAGGGCTCTTAAAAGTATCTTCGTGGGATATGCTGAAAATTCAAAAGCATATCGGTTGTTGGATTTAGACTCAAACATTATCGTTGAATCAAGGGACGTTGAGTTCTTGGAAACTAGTTTTCTGAAAGATCCTGAAAATCCACAACCAGAAGCTATTCCAAACAATGAGAAAGAATCAAGTACGGGTACAAAAAGGACAGCCGTTGAAACTCCTAACGAACCTAGAAGGAGTAAACGTGTCAGAATCGAGAAAGATTTAGGTTCTGATTTTATATCTTCACAATCGCTTGTATCTCTTGTAGAAGGGGACCGAAATAATATCTTGAGGAAAATACCTATAACATTTCATACAGAGGAGGATCCAAAAACGTATAGCGAGGCTGTGACCTCAAGAGACTCCAGTTTTTGGAGGGAAGCTATTAACGACGAATATGGACTCCTTGATGTCTAACGGAACGTGGGTTTTGGTCGACTTACCAGTCGGGTCCAAACCTATCGGGTGCAAATGGGTATTCAAACGGAAATATCATACGAACGGGTCTTTGCAAACATTCAAGGCAAGACTCGTAGCTAAAGGATTTAAACAGAAAGAAGGGGTCGACTATTTCGACACCTATGCTCCGGTGGCTAGAATGATATCAATAAGAACATTGTTTGCTCTAGCCTCGATTCACGGTCTGTATATACATCAAATGGACGTGAAAACAGCGTTTATTAACGGGTACCTCGATGAAGAGATATATATGGAGCAACCCGAAGGTTTCGTACTCCCCGGTAATGAAGGGAAGGTATGTAAACTGGTAAAATCATTATATGGTTTAACACAGGCCCCGAAACAGTGGCATAAAAAGTTTGATAGTGTGATTTTATCACACGGGTTTATCCATAATATGGCGGACAAGTGCATTTACGCAAAGTCTACAAAGGAGTACACGGTTATTGTATGTCTTTATGTAGATGATTTGCTAATTATCGGGACAAACATGTCAGGAGTAAATGAGACTAAGTCATATCTATCGTCCTCATTTAAAATGAAAGATATGGACGAGGTTGATACCATATTAGGCATCAAAGTTAAAAAACATAGTGGGGGTTTTGCCTTAAGTCAAGTTCATTATATTGAGAAGTTGCTAAACAAGTTCAAACACTTGGGTTTGCAAACACCCCGATGGACTCTGCGTTGAAACTAACAGAAAATCCGGGGAGATCAATCAGTCAATTAGACTACGCAAGTGTCATAGGCGGATTAATGTACGCTATGCACTGTACTAGACCAGACATAGCCTTTGCGGTATGCAAATTGGCTAGATATACTCATAACCCCAGTTCGGAACATTGGAAGGCTGTTGGAAGAATTCTCGGTTATCTAAAGAAAACGAAGGATTTAGCCTTGCAGTATAACAAGTTTCCGGGGGTGTTAGAAGGATTTACTGATGCTAGTTGGATAACTAGCGTAAATGATAATAAGTCTACGTCTGGCTGGATATTTACATTAGCCGGAGGAGCCATTTCGTGGGCTTCTAAAAAGCAGACGTGTATTTCACATTCCACAATGGAATCGGAATTTATTGCTTTAGCTGCAGCAGGAAAAGAGGCGGAGTGGTTGAGAAATCTGTTGTTAGATATTAAGTTTTGGCCTCAACCAATGCCGGCTGTATTATTAAATTGTGACAGTCAAGCAACGATGTCTAGGGCTTTTAATAAGATTTACAATGGAAAATCTAGACATATTGCTTTACGACATGAATTTGTCAGGCAGCTGATAAACGACGGAATAATTACCGTTGTTTACGTCAGATCAGAAAAGAATCTGGCGGACCCATTAACAAAAGGACTCTCGAGAGATTTAATAGCTAGCACTACGAGTGCGATGGGTCTGAAATATATTTGATTTAACAGTGGTAACCTCACTACTTAGATTGCAACACAGTTTCAGTGGTTCAAGAGGTAATAACAAGCTGTTAATGACAGATAGCGAGTGTTAGGATAAAACACTTATGATCAAAGAGGATGAATACATAGTATTCTTAATGGAGTGTGTTCGGATTAGAACAAGGGAGGCATGTAATGTCTCATTCGAATCTTCACCTATATGAATACTAAAGTGGTGCCGCTTAAAGTAAAGTTGGAAAGTACAAGACTTTATAAAGTATTCGTGAAAATCCAGGACAGCAGCACATGGCCGTTAAATGGTGCTGAAGCTAACGGTGAACTCATAAAGAGAAGAAGGAAAGTTTTGGCGTGTATCCGATTACCGGCTGAGTCATATAGGAATCCTGGTTTAAGTGACATCAACCACCAGGCATTTCGACCTAGCTTTGTAGTAAAAATACTAACATAAGGTTCAAGTCGAAAGACACCTTGTGAAAGCGCCTAGCTTTAAGAAATAGCCATATCACCAACTAAGTGGGGGATTGTTAGATAATAGTTAGTGATATGATGAATAAGCAGTAAACACGAAAGGATGTAACGTTCCAGCAAAGAGAAGGTATCAGTTGAAATACGAAAGAAAGCAATATTTCATCCAAAAGATGGCATCCATTGCTAACCAAGAGGTATGTTTATGAACCTTTTGAGAATGGTTCCCAACCCCTAGAAGAGGCTTTTCGTGGCCTATAAATAGCCTAAACATTGGCTATTGTCATATAGAAGTTTATCACAAGTTATCATTATATTAAGTAATTCTCTCGAGTTCTTGTGGGGAGTCTTTGTTTTTGCTTACAAAACTCTCATATTATTATTGATTATCCTGGAGGAATCGCCGTTAAACCAGCAAGCAATATAGTGGGGGCGAAATTCCTTAAGGAAAGCTTTTTGCGATCAACAAACACGTTTTCGATAAATCTGTTGTGTGGCGTTCGTTCTTCGACGTTGCTGCGCTCAACCACCATCATACAGAACATTATAAGCAGTGTCCATGTCCATGAGAGAGACAGAGTACCAAATCAGCATCCTTTGCAGCAGCAGCCAACTCGGAGCTCACTTGACAGTCCAATTTACAGGTTTTCTCTAAGCTGCGGTTTTTATAAAAATAGCATATATACACTTTCCTTATCTATACTCTTTTATTAAACCACAAGACTTAGTATGACTGTTGTTTAGTCGGTCAAGTGTCAATTTAGGTAATTACAAAAACAACGTTAAAATAGTAAGAAAGAAACCGGTTCGGATTCCCTGTTCCACATAATAAAATTGCAAAAAAAATTGATTCTTATAAAGATAAAAAATATAAGATATGAATATCAATTGATCTTCATGAAATAGAAAATAAATCAGGTATATTTTATTGTTTTTATTATATAAATCGCATGAAATAATTATGTTTTTATGATTTGGTGGAATATGCATTTAGAAGTTAGAGAAAGAATTAGATAAATAAAAGAAATTTATATACGGCATGATTTGACACATTTGACCTTATTGTGAATGGAAAAGTGATTGGAACATTAAAATAGTATAGATTATCCCAAGCGGAACCACCCATTACATGATATATTTATTTACATTCCCAATTTTACCCTTCTATATTTAGTTAATTACTATACAATTAGTATAATACGTTTATATATTTTGTAAAGTTTGAGTGTCCAAAAATACTAGTAGTGTACTAAGGTCATCTCCAAACGAAAAACTCATTCTCAACCTCAAAATGCAGTAATATTCTTCTCCAACCATTAAACTCACTCACAAACTCAAAAGATATTTTTGCAATATTGTTTTTCACATCAACTTTATACTTTCCAAACACGTATGTTACAACTTTTCAATATTACCCATATAATAAATAAATATATGATATTTTCTCATACTATTTTTTTTAATAAATAGTTTAAGTATTACAATTTTGAACCTTATTCATGTGTTATATTAATAGAAACAATTAATATATAATAAAAAAGCTATTTATAATAATTTACGTAAGAAAATTCATTTGCTAAATTTAGCATGAGTTGCTTTGTGGGAGATGAAAAGTTATGCGTTAGTGTCAAGTAAAACGCATGAATTCGTTGACATGAGAGAGAAAATTACATAAAACTCGTTTTAAGTATGGGCTTGAGTGTTGGTTCGAGTATTTTTTATGTTTGCGTATGATTGTTGGTATTGATTGGAGATGGTCTAAGTAGCACTAATGGCCATTAAACTCATTTTAAGTATGAGCTCGAGTGTTGGTTGGAGTATTTTTTTTATGTTTGCGTATGATTATTGGTATTGATTGGGGATAGTCTATGTTGATCAAAGATCGCCGTTGAGAACGTGATTCAATATTTCAGTGTTTGCTAATTGTTAAGATGGATTCAATCTATATCGAGCTCAATGGGATCGAAACAGCAATGGAAACACACACATAGAAAACAAGATTTAACGTGGTTCGGCTGTTTTCAAGCCTAATCCACGGACCAACCGAGCAACCTTTTTATTTTCAACCAACACGAAAGTTACAGCCCTATATGTCTACTACAACTTTCATGTTTGCACCTTGGCCTGATTCTCACTCACATGGAAGATACACGCTCGAGAAGGTGCCTACTTGAAACTTAAAATCTGGTATTTATAAGCTGAAGTCACACTCAACGTGTGACTTTCGATCATCCTCAGCCGTCCATCGCAGTTAATCCGACGATCCTCATCTCCCACTTGATGAAGCATAAAACGTGTGACACTTCTTTAAGTTATTTTCCGCCTTTATGTGAGCCATCTGAACTTGATCCGACGTTCCCCGTTTAACCATCGTTATAATGAATAAGTAATCATCCCGGCCCTTGATTTAATTACACACGCAATCCATCGGCTCTAATATAAACTTCACCTTTCAAAAGCTGGCCCTTAGATTTCGCATCATCAAGATCGGACTGCCCTCGTTAAATCTGGCGACTTAACAATGTTCTTTCAGCTTCTTTTCGATCTGCTTCAACTGAGCTCTTTCCGGCCACCGTCGGCGATGCTCCGGTGAGTTGAAGGCTCGTACTTCTTAACAGTATAAGTAGCACTAATGTCCGTCAAATGATTTCGCTAATAGGTAACTATTACAATAACAGTTTTAGTATTTTTACATTAAGTAGGTACTTTTAATGTAGAAAATGAGAAATGTCAAGAATGCAATGGTCAATAACTGTTACAACGGTCAGATTCTTGATTTCGCACTATCGAATTTATATTCTTCAGTTAAGTTCGTCATTAATTCTCCTCAAATAATAAACTTCAAAGACCACAAGTTGGGAGAGACAAACACAATTTAAAAAAACAAAAACAAAAACAAAAAAGACAGGAAACAAAAGTAAAAAAGAAAACATTATGATAAGTTTTTTTATTCTGCTCTTTCTACATTAGTCTTGAATAGAAGAACGTATAGCCTGTGATCCATTGAGAAATACATGAATCCACCTACTGAGTGTGTCACAAATGACCCAAACCCCGTCCCAACTATACAGTGCCAAGCTGGTCCGTACACCCCATCAAATTCCTGTAACGAAAAAAACATAAAACCTAATAGTAAAGAATATAGGCGACAATACATCGAAAAATTCATCTAATCATAGTAAGATTTGCACTTCACCTTTTTGAGAGTCAAAGCAAGAGTCTTGGACGTGAACTTCTCCATACCATCGTGAGCTTTCCTCGCACAACTCACGGCGTGAATCTGCATAAACGGCGGCATATCGACGGCGACCACCTTCACGCCGTTAGATGACAAGAAATCGGCCAACTCAACCTGCGAGTTGTGAAATGACCTTCTTCTCCCTCCATGGGTAAGAACTGCCATCGACGAAGCTGAGCTTCTCCTCGCTTCTAACCCTTGTGGCTGAACTTGAACATAAACGTGAACCCTCTTCTTAACCTCTTCATTCCCACTATCAAAGCTCTTGGGCATCAATTTTTCTGCCTTGTCAGCGTCGATTTCCTCCTCGAAAGCTGAAATCTTGGGAGCATTCTTGGACAAAGAGAGGCTTTTGGACTTCGTCAGAGCGGCGCAAGAAGCGTCTGAATGCGGCGAATATGTAATAATGGGATTCGATTGAAAGTATGTTTCGGTTTTTGGGTGTAGATTATTGCCGGAAGAAGAATGGGGCTTGAATGACATTGAGACGAGCTTCTTATGATTGGCGTAGAGCTTTGAGAATCTTTGGGATATGTTTCGTATGGTCGTGGAAGGCTGGGCGGCGGCGATTGTGGAATCTGGGCTGGGGTGGATTGGCAGCGGCGGCGGCGGAGGGTGGTGGCCGGCGAGGAGGCGGCGGAGGCGGCGGTCCTTGGTGATGGGTTTTAGGGGATTTTTGGGTGTAGCTTCCATAGGTGTTTTGATTTGATAGTTCTGAGATTGCTAAAATGCGCCTAAGTTGGTGGAATATGGGAGATGATGAAATGTGTTAAATAGAGAGGTTTATTTGTGAAGTGGGGTATGCTAAAATGCGCCATGCGTAGAGTCAAACTGATGACTGAACTGACTAAAACAACCATGTGATTGTTTTACTAAATATATCGAAGTTATTGAACACTTCGATGTCATTAATTGTTCTACCTAAGGAATCTATTGAGGGTGAAATATAAACTATTTTCAAATTGATGTTGTCTTTATAGTGCATGTTTGCTCCAAATGTAAGGATTTAACATCTTTAATTAAATTTAATGATTGATGCTTGATTGGATTTTGATTGCTCTTACTATTATTTTTGTATGTGTTGTGCCGCTGCTTCATTACTATGGTGCACGTTGTGGGCCCATTGAAGCTAATCAAGCATATGCAACGATATTACTTTATTCGTTTCGAATTAATATTCTTGCACATGGTAATTTGACTAATTTTAGTTTGAATCAAACTCGATTTTGTAATCAGATGGCAATCTCAATAAGCTGAACTAGAATCACAGTTATATGTCCGACCACATTGTTGATCTATGACCGCCGATCGACTCGGAATTGACCTGTGTTTATGCGTGTGCGAATTGATCTAGCCTAATCGAGCAATCGCAGCTCAATTCGATCTGAAAACGCAGCTCAAAACACAGAAAAATGAAAACAGCATTTTACGTGGTTCGACGATCTTCGCCTACGTCCACGGACCAACAGAGCTTTCCTTTGTATTGATCACCAACTAGAGATTTACAGACGTCCGTGTCTACTACAAATCTCTAGTTAACAACTATCTCTAATTCATACCCTAGAGAAAGTTACAAGCTCATGAAGATGCCTCGCTGAAGCATCGAATCTGGTTTTTATAATCAGTAGTTCAGGTGTTTATTTAGGACGATCATCTTCAGCCGTTTGATCGGATTCTCTCGCATCCAACGGTCCACAACTCTTCCCTGTGTTTAATCTCAGCCTTCGATCTTCACTCGCGCCAAATCCGACGTCCCTGGTTTAATCTTCCTCATTTGAATACCCACCATCAGATCGCGCGCCCAGGCAGATCGACGGCCCATATTAATCACAGCTTAACACTTCAGGACTTAGAATTCCTTCAGCATTTCTTCAGCTCTCTTCAGCAGTGATCGTCCGACCCCTTTTCCAGCGATTTCCCGGCCAAGTCCGGCGAGTTTAGGCTCGCATTTCCTAACAAACTCCACCTCGAGCCTATAACTCCCAATCCCAACACCAAGTTCCCTCATAACAGCTTCAACACGTGAGCAAGACGCGCCACATAGATCAACGGTCCTGATTTCTTCGCAACTTAAACATATCAGACTGAACATTTTCAGCAACAGACCTCGCTGTTCTTCATCTGTGATGATCCGGCCACTTTTCCGGCGACTTCCAGACCATCTCCTGTGGCCTGATAGTACTCGCAATACCAGGTGAAATCTCCTCCACCTCGAGCTCAGAATCATCGCAGTTCGAGCTCACTTTCGCCACATTCACCACAGCAGTTTCTGCGAAAACTGCTCCAACCAAGGGTTTTGCACGGCCTCGCTTTACCCCATGACGAGGTTTCTGTGGTCTCCTTTGCACCACATTCAAAGCTCTGCACTTCCTAGTTTCCATAGGTGTGCTTTTCATCACTGAGCACCCTTCCAAGACATAAATTCCATGCCTCCGAAAACCGGAAATAATCAGCCTCCCCTGTTTTCTGACAGTGATTTTTCCGGCAGCCGTACTTGTGTTGTAACCCTTCGAATCCATTGCTCCGATGGATATCAAGTTCCTCCTTAACTCAGGGACATACCTAACCTCCCTAAGAATGCATACAACACCTGACTTGAGCTGCAAATACACGGAACCACTGCCCCGAACATGACAACGTTTGCCATCACCGAGCTTCACACGTTCTCCTTTCGACTCTTGAAAATTTTGCAACCATTCTCTGTTGCAAGTCGCGTGAAAACTACATCCCGAGTCAAGGATCCATTCCTTGCTCGCCTTGTGCTCAGACACATTCAACGCCTCAGCGAAATCGCAGCCAACAACAGCTGAATCTGCAGCATAAACACCATCAGAATTCGCTTCTAAAATTTCAGCAACTTTCGTACCTTCCGTTGCTACGTTCTCCACCTCAAGATGAAGGTTTCTCGCAGCTTTCCGATCTGCAACCAAACCACCACATATCCTTGAGGTTCCAGCTCCACCATTGGACCTATCCACAGCCGCAGCCACCTCAACATCATCGCAAACCGCAGCCGTTAGAACATCGCCTCCGAACTTCGTCGTTTGCCTTCGATGCGGACATAGCCTCCGAATGTGGGCTTCCTCGTGGCAATGGTAACACCTTAGAGGCTTCCTGAGCTTCCTTTCTACAGCCTTCTTCGAATCATTACAGTTCCTACACAACCAATTCTTCCTCACACACTTCGACTCATCCGACGAACTCAAAATCGACTCGGTTCTATCATCGAGCAGCTGTGAGATGATCTTCGAAGGAACATTCCTTGATTCCTTAGGCTTCTCCATGTACAGCTCATCCAATCGCCTCCATATTTCGTCCGTGGTGGACTGCTCCAAGACGTTTTTCAGAACATCATCACCTAGACTCAACATCAACATGCTTCGAGCCTTCGTTCGGATGACTTCCTTCTTCGTTGCACTTGAATTCGCAGGTAGCAACTCCTCCTCAAGGCCGTACTCAACCAGACGAGCCTTCATCTTCAATTTCCAGGCATCGAAATCCTTCGATCCATTGAAGATATCCAATTCCAGTCGCATCGCTGCCATACCTCTGAAGATCGCCTCGATCCGCAGCTACACCGCGAGTTAACGTGGTTCGGCGATCTTCGCCTACGTCCACGGACCAACAGAGCTTTCCTTTGTATTGATCACCAACTAGAGATTTACTGACCTCCGTGTCTACTACAAATCTCTAGTTAACAACTCTCTCTAATTCATACCCTAGAGAAAGTTACAAGCTCATGAAGATGCCTCGCTGAAGCATCGAATCTGGTATTTATAATCAGTTGTTCAGGTGTTTATTTAGGACGATCATCTTCAGCCGTTTGATCGGATTCTCTCGCATCCAACGGTCCACATCTGCCCGCAGCTTACCCATAAAGTGCTTTTTCACTTATAGAGTTGCTACACAACTCTTCCCTGTGTTTAATCTCAGCCTTCGATCTTCACTCGCGCCATATCCGACGTCCCTGGTTTAATCTTTCTCATTTGAATACCCACCATCAGATCGCGCGCCCAGGCAGATTGACGGCCCATATTAATCACAGCTTAACACTTCAGGACTTAGAAATTCCTTCAGCATTTCTTCAGCTCTCTTCAGCAGTGATCGTCCGACCCCTTTTCCAGCGATTTCCCGGCCAAGTCCGGCGAGTTTAGGCTCGCATTTCCTAACACACATAATACCATTCATCTACTAAGTTGGGAGTATTTAATATGATGATATATTGTTGTATTGTGTTGTAGCTAATTTAAACAATAGTACCTTGTCATTGTAATTTTTTGAAGTTCCGGCTGCATCCAACGATCATGGAGGGGGTTGTCGATCTGCTATTTCCTTTGTATTTAATTGTCATTTTCACTTCGGTTCATGTATACGACCTCTGTCATACTAATTACTATACTATAATGTTTCAACAGTTGACTTGTTCATGTTCTAGTATTAGTTTAGTATCGCGTGAATGGTGTGTATTTTTATATTTTTTTATATTATTTCCCTAAGAACGTGTGGTCATGTAATTATTAACATGTTTAATTTTTTCCCCTATATCGTCATAGTCATATGATTATTATGACGACTAAGATAGTGATGACGCGACTTAGATGTATATTTTTTAAACTCATTAATAGTGTCTGGTCTAGTAAGTTATTTCATTATCAATAATACACTCTGATAGTGATCTTAGTGGTGCATTGATAACTACGACTAGGCCGATCTGTGTTCGTATAGTTTCAAAACTGATATGAGGTGTGTGTGTAAATATTATAAATAATATTTTCTGTCTAGTTTACTTTTCATTCTTAACCTATGCATTGAGAAAATATAAATAAAGTCGACTGAAGGTCTAGCAAATGAGCCTTTATAGCAAAACATAATGTTTGGATCGAACAAACCTTAAAATTAAAAAACGTAAAGTAACTTCAAGTGAGGCGTATAGATAAGCTTCAAATTAAAAAGTAAAGGAAAAACAAGAAAAACCCTAATGTTCATTCCAAGTACAAGTACAATGCAGTCCAATTATATCCTCATCTTGCTCGAACAAAACCATTGCTATTTCCATTATTTATAATCTATTTTCATGTTCTAATGATTTTAATTTGAAAAGACCAAACTAGGCTGGGCCGAGATTTATAAATCAGTCAATATGGGCTGTGTTTTATATATAATTCTTTTTGTAACATATTACATAGTGTGATTATCTGACGCATATTTGACATTTCCTTATATGTACAGTACGTATGCTTTCTATGCTGCACGTAGATGTCTAGTATTTAGAATTTTTGATTTCTTTAAGATTGGTGGTTATTCTTATTTATTTGATATAATATTATTTTATTTTGTGGTTACATTTAGACAGACCTGTATTCTACATACGTTAGGTGACTAGGTCGTTTGTGTTGGTATGATAAGAATGAAGATTTTATTTCGGTTAAATCTCTTGGAATTAACATATTGTGATTACTATATCTATATTTATTAAATGGGCCCGTTTGCTGTAACAGGTTAGGTTACATAATATTAATAATAATATGTATTATAGTGTTTGGTTTGTTTGTTTCAGTCTGTTGTAATAGACAAGACCAGCATTATATCTCAAAGCCGATATAAATAAATAAAAAAGAATGGATCAAATTAATTATATTGAGCCTTATATACTTAATATTATCATGGGCTTTTTTACTTATTTTTATAGCCAAGTGCCCATAGCATTCTTCAAAGGTGTTAGCCTCATACTGTTTATATCATCAATAAAGTCAATCGATATTTAGCAATGAACGTAGAACACCTTGAAATCGCTGTGGCGTAACTAACGATTATGTTTGTTTTTCAGTCGATAGAAACACAAACAACGCCACCACAATCCTACGTTTACATTAAAGCAAATGAATTCTTCGTATTATTAAAACAATAATGATAATGATAAGAAACCACACACAAACACACATACATATGAAGAATACATTGGGCAAATGAATTCTTCGTATTATTAAAACAATAACGGTAATGATAAGAAACCACACACAAACACACATACATATGAAGAATACATCGGGCACGAAATATAACGACGACCCATAGACGCCAAACAATTAATATTTCATTACTTTCTCAAAAGCAAAACCCTAACTCGAACTTGAAAGCCTAATAGGATTTCGAAGTACCTTTTAGCCCAATAATATCTCCATCTTGCTCGAACAAAACCATGTCTTCTTTAGGCAGATGAACCCAAGCTTCAATACCATTATTACCTTCTTCGTTGGCCAAGAGCAGAACTAGTTTGTTCAAGGGCATGGCGGCGGTGCTTGTCCAGATAGGCTTTCCCCATCCGAAGTCAACTCCATAAAAGTCAAACTTGCTCCAATCAGAGAAAATCAATACATTAGTATCCTCCTCGCCGTCCATCTTCCCAATCAAATCAATGAAGGGATCGTAAAGCACGTTTTTCCCATCCTCATTACTAAACACGCTTTTGCAGCCCTCGATGGTACTATCGACGGCCCCACGCAACAAAGGAATCAAATCTTCGAATCCCAAGTTTTCGACTTTTGAACGGCACAATTCTAGCGTAGCGGTAGCCAGTAAGTTCCCGCATGAATCCTTCGGAAATGGTGGGACGGTTCTTTCCCTTATGTTCACTGCTTGGGCGATGAAGTGGTTCCTAGACCTCCCATGCTTTAGCCTATCCACGCGAATCATGGCCATGGTAATTAGGGCACAAACCACCCCCACCTTCGATACCCGCCTCGAGCTATCTCTTATGTTGGATTTTAGGGTTTCGATCGTATCCTTTGAGAACGAAAACCTCCTAACAACCATGTCGGGATCTAGGGTTCTTTGAAGTGGAACGTCCTCCGAGCCAGGAAATAAGTTCTTGAATGGAAGAAGTTTGGGAGAGTCGAAATTAGGGTTTATCACAAATTCCTTCTCTTTAAGACAATGGTTAGGGTTTATCACAAATTCCCCCTCTTTAGGACAAAGGTTGTTATTATTGTTTGTTTCTTGGGCCCAAGCACGTATGAATGAAAGGACCGAATTGGTATCTACGATGCGATGACAAACGCTTACCCCAATAGCTATACCACTGCAGCCAAACACAGTGGCTTGGATGGACACTAAGGGATCGGTGGCTTCATCAGCCTCGCAAGAGAGCCTAGGGAGAAGCATGTCGTTTAACCTCTCGTGGGCCCCACTTAGGACATACTCGGAGATTTTCTCGAATACGCTGTCAGGACAAGCACGTGCAACGACGAACTCGACCCCCTCGTTGTTGCAATGGACCGTGTGGTCTTTTCTTGCGTATTTTCCCGACAATGGGTAGAATTTCGGTAAGATTTTGGCCAAAGATTGTTGCAAGTGGTCGATGTCTAGGGAAGGAGGTGATGAGTAGAAGAGAACGATTGGAATATTCATCGGCGGAGTTAGTTGATCGGTTAGTGATATGGAATAGTTTTTGAGCTTGCTTGGAGTAGGTTTGCATGGCGTTATCATATTCTTGCTCACTATCTCCATCGTTGGTTTTTTTGTACGACGATGATGTTCTTTTCTTGCTATATCTAGCAAAGGTTTTGATGTTTTTCGCTCTCTATCAATCTGATTTGGGGTGCTCAAATGAACAAAAGAAGTAAGCCTTTTATAGGCATTCTTGAGCCTTGAAATCGCCACTCTTGCATCACTAGAAGAAAAGATCAAAATGAATTCCTTAACCTCTCGCATGTGTGTGTATTTTTAGGTTGAAAATTGTTAGAAAATTTGCGGCCGACAAAAAGTCAACAGTAGGACGATGATGTTCTTTTCTTGCTATATCTAGCATAGGTTTTGATGTTTTTTTTTTCTCTCCTCTTTTTTGCCTGAGTTTGAACGTTTTTAGAAAGGTGTGGATTTGGCTAAGTTTTTAAAGGGGTGGAGTGGGCAGTGCATAGTGCAGGCCTTTGGGAAATAGTACATAATTTAACCGAGCATAAATAGCTAACATGGTTAATGACATTAAACTAGGTGATCATGGAGGGGGTTGTCGATCTGCCATTTTCTTTGTATTTAATTGTCATTTTCACTTAGGTTCATGTATATGTCCTCGGTCATACTATACTATAATGTTCAAAAGTTGATGTTCATGTTCATACTATACTATAATGTTCAAAAGTTGACTTGTTCATGTTCTTGTATTAGTTTAGTATCACGTGAATGGTGTGTATTTATATTATTTCCATAAAAAACGCGTATGGTGTTTTTTTTTCGTCATAGTCATATGATTTGATGACGATAAAGATAATATTTTCAAAACTGATATGAGGTGTGTGTGTAAATATTATAAATAATATTTTCTGTCTACTTCTTTTCATATTTTTTCTTGGTGATGGGCTTTAGGGGATTTTTGGGTGTAGCTTCCATAGGTATTTTGATTTGATGGTTCTGAGATTGCTAAAATGCGCCTAAGTTGGTGGAATATGGGAGATGATGAAATGGGGTATGCTAAAATGCGCCAGGCGTAGAGTCAAACTGATGACTGAACTGACTAAAACAACCATGTGATTGTTTTACTAAATATATCGAAGTTATTGAACACTTTGATGTCATTAATTGTTCTACCTAAGGAATCTATTGAGGGTGAAATATAAACTATTTTCAAATTGATGTTGTCTTTATAGTGCATGTTTGCTCCAAATGTAAGGATTTAACATCTTTAATTAAATTTAATGATTGATGCTTGATTGGATTTTGATTGCTCTTACTATTATTTTTGTATGTGTTGTGCCGCTGCTTCATTACTATGGTGCACGTTGTGGGGCCCATTGAAGCTAATCAAGCATATGCAACGATATTACTTTATTTGTTTCGACTGAATATTCTTGCACATGGTAATTTGACTAATTTTAGTTTGAATCAAACTCGATTTTGTAATCAGATGGCAATCTCAATAAGCTGAACTAGAATCACAGTTATATGTCCGACCACATAATACCATTCATCTACTAAGTTGGGAGTATTTAATGTGATGATATATTGTTGTATTGTGTTGTAGCTAATTTAAACAATAGTACCTTGTCATTGTAATTTTTGAAGTTCCGGCTGCATCCAACGGTAATAATTTTAAGTCGCCTTAAAATGAGACATTACTTCCAACCTTAGCCTTAGAATAATTAAAATGACATGCTTAGCCTTGTAAGGGAACAGTTACCGAAATAGGAGAGCAATATCAAGAACTTCGGTAGGACAATTACATCATAATTACATTGACTCTATAAGACCAATCTTCGGATTTAATATACACTAGTAACCAGAGCACACTCGACGCGTGTGCAATAAATATAAATGATATATTTCGAAGTTATACCTATCTTGAATTTCTGATTTTCCCCTCGTTGAAAGGTTTAGTTGGCTGAAAAATCAATGATCAATTAGCTCAATGGTTGCTATTCGAGTTTTAATGGCATTTGAATCAAAAAACCATTTTGCAGTGTGATCTTTGTGTTATTTGTGCTGTTTAAGCAATTCGACAGTAGACTTGTAATTAGAATTTACCTCGAGCGCCGGTTTCTTTTATGGCAGTTGGTCTCTCTATTGAAACGTGGGTGTGTGTCGAAATAAATAGTTATAATAATAATTTTTATTTTTATTTTCAAACAAAAAATCAAAATTGACAGACCAAAAATTAAGCTAATTGGGCAGTTTAAATAAAGCCCTGACCATTAATAGAATAGAATAGATATCAACATTTACTGTATTTAAAATGACGAAAATTGATGATGAGATACCATGACCAAAAGTCCAAACTTTCTTGAACAAAAAAAATACCATAACCAAAAAAGTAAGACTATAGTGTTGATTTATTTTTGTTTAATCTTGCACACGCATCGAGTGTGCATAAATTACTAGTATATATAACCGTGAGTAAAAAATCGAGAGAGCCACGATCATGATCGTGATCAGATTTAACTGATTGAATTTGATGTTTTGGTAGTATTGTTCTCTGATGATACGATTGATGATGATATGAGTATGTGTTACTAAGTATAAAATGTAATTATTCCTTGATTCTTGGTTTATTAATTCCTTGTACCCAGACCAGAAAATAAAAAACCAAAATATCAGAATTAGACCTTTCAGCCCAAACGATGTCGACATATGAATGGGCTGAAATTCGGTTTTATGTTAGCCCATATATCTTGACATATGGCCCATAATTTAAGAAATTGGGATCCATTAAATAACGCCACCTATAGTATATAATATAACACAAATATTATGAGATTTGATGAAATCGGCAATTTTATATAAAGTAAAAGTTAAACAAATGCGCGTGGCCTAAAGCAGAGATTTGGTGATGGAATCATACGTAATCACGAATCGTCTGATTTGGTGATGATGGAAGATAGAAATAACACACATCAACGAAAAAGAGCATGATGATTGCTGGAAATTAATGATATTCAAACACGTTACATTACATGCATTATAGGTTTCATTTGCATCTACAGCGTCAACGTCAATAGAAAAATGATTTTTATGACTAGTATTTATATGGCAAATTGGCTTATTTAAAAATTCTCTTGAGTGATTATAATATTAACTAAACCTTTATTTAATTGGTCAATTGGCTTAAAATATAGAAGGGGCCCAAAGTCAAACCCCCACAAAGCCTGCGTGCGAGGATGTGGAAGGCGCGTGTCATGCTGTGCCCGACACGCGCCTAGCTGACGTCCCCCCACAAATGATACACTGTTTGCGTGATTTATGCTAATCTGTCTTGTACCGCTCGTTGCAATTATTGTACGTTTGGCTCCTATTGATCCAGTCGCCGCAAGGATGCGTGATGCCTACTCGCCAGGGATAGACAATTATTCAATGTAAGTGCGTTGACTCCACGCTCGTTAGCTCTGACGGAACACAAAGGTATTCACGAGTTTCATAAGGTCCACTCTATGATCATATGAGGTCGCCACGTGGCAGTACACTATTGGCCCAGGCGACACGCTGTAGTTTTGAATAATGGCGCCATTGTAACGTACACTATTGGCCCAGGCGACGCGCTGTAGTTTTGGCAGATGTCACGCCAAAACTATTTTACTTAAAAAGAAAAATCAGATTTTGAGATTTAATTTAGTTTAGAGAAAATAAAATATTAACGGTTAAGTCAGGACAAGAGAGCTCGGCGATAGAGTTAAATTGCGACTGGAATTCCAATGACCGAGCTTCTTCCCCTTCCTCCGCGGTCTCTCTCCTTGTTGATGAAGAGTGGTGGCGCGTGCGCTGATGGACGGCGGAGAATCCGACAAGGAGGACGATTGTCCGTCGTTGACCGGCTGGATAGACGGAGCCAGGATCGTTGACTCGCCGATTCTCTTCTTCGTGGTTTTTCACAAGGCGTTTCTGAAGGAGCTTGATTCGATTCGTAGGTTTGTGTCGGAAAGCGGATTCAACAGGAGTAGTGAAGTAGCCGTTGACATCGGGTGGAGGCTGGAGTTCTTGAGAGTTGTGTATAGTTATCACTCTGCTGCTGAAGACGAGGTTCTGTTTTTCTAGCTCTTTTTTTAAGTGACTGTTTTAGTATGTTCTGATGGAATTGCATTGCTGTTGGGGCTTTGATTTTAGGATCGTTGACCTCTTTGAAATTGCCAAATCAGTAGTCCTTAAGGTTGCTGACGGAAGTTTGATTGTGGATGTTTTAAGAGTTTCGTGTTTTTCTATTTAGATGATACCGTATTTTGAATATGTTAATTTCCTTAGCAGACATACTTGTTTCTGAAACATTTTGTAAGAGGTATGGGATTTGGGGTATTGCCCAAACTTATTTGAGGCGGTAATAATTTGGAGCCTCGGCAATGATTTCTTCCTCAGATATTACAATTTTGTCAGCTTGCTTGTTCTTTTGAAACAGCGAAGAACGAATAGGTACTTTCGCAAAAGGAATTTGTGTGATGATTTGTGAGTGTGTTCAACTGTCCATGCCTTTTCGACTGAGTGCCTTTTGATTTCTACAGGTAATCTTTCCGGCATTAGACGTACGCGAGAAAAACGTGGTCCCATCATATTCACTTGAACACGTATCTATTGAAGATAACTTCAGTTCCATCTTCAATGATTTGAGTAGTATCTTATCAAAGAAGGATGGAGATGCTTCTCAAAGTTTCCAAAAGCTTACTTTTTCAATTGGTACTCTTAAGGCGATGATCTGTCAGCATATGAAGAAAGAAGAAGAGCAGGTAGCGACTATGTTTCTATTTGTGAACTTCATCGCACTACATAGGAGCTCAATGCTCACGCAAGCATGCATGTGATAATATACCATCCCCGCCATGTTACCCCGATAAATTTATGTACATGCAGGTATTTTCATTGCTGATCCAGAAATTCAGGGGTGAAGAACAAGCTCAGCTTGTCTGGCAATGCATATGCATTATTCCAGTGGTATTGCTGGAAGATCTTTTACCTTGGATGACTTTTCGGCTAACATCAAATGAAAAAGTAGATTTTGTGAAATGTATAAAACTTATCATACCTGAAGAAAGACTATTGCAAGAGGTAGATAGTCATGTTCGTAATGCCTGAGATATGCAGTTGTTCTATGGAATTTGATGAAATGACCTACGCAGGTGTTCGTTTCCTGCCTTGAGCATGGAGAAAATTTTTCATTAGAAGTCCACAAAATGCAGGGCAAAGATTATCTATATCTGAATGGGCTATCCAGTTTCGCTGATGTGAGCATTCAGTATCAACCTCAGAGTTGCAGAGCTGGGAAGCACAATGTTGAGGATATGAGTCCTCTTCACAGCAGTGGAAATGATGTTCTCGTCAAGGGTGCTACTATTTGGCATGCTTCTCTGAGAAGAGATCTTGATCAGGTTATAGAGGAATTATATCAATTATGCAGCTCAACATATATTTCGCACTTATCACCCATCATACTTCAGCTGTACTTCGTTACGGACATCCTGGTTATATATGGGTAAGGACTTATAAGATATTTAAACACGCTTACATGGTACTTCTCTTATTGTGATGTGATCTATTAATCAGGCACTTGAAATCAGGGGGCTGACATACTTAAAAGAAATTTCACCATTGGAACCTTAAGTTTTACCGCTAGGCATCTGGACATCTGAAGTTGTGTGGCCATTCAATCTATAAAAAACATTTGACTGAAAATGCATTTACTTTCCCCATTATTTTGGCGCTTAAAGATGTTGCTTCCTCGTTCTGTTGCAGAAAGTCCATGGAGAAGATATTTTACCCAATGCTGAGAGAGGCCACCAAGAATTCCTCGAGTCCTACTAGTTTGCTCATTGATGAAAAGCAGATTAGAAGTCTTCAGAAAGTGTTGACCCTTGAAGACCAAAGGTCAACAGAAATGAGAAGCTTCCTGGAGACAATTCTTCGGGAGCTAAACACCTTTGCTAGAAAGATGAATGAATATATGAGTTTTCTAGAAAATGAGGTATGTTTTCCTATTTTGTTCTTGCAATACAATAATTTGTTGTTAATATGATGCTAGGCAGGGAATTTGGCATGCATTATCATCAGGTGCCACAGCAAACAAATAATCAGCTGCTCCTTGTTTAAATTAGTAATGTTAATGATGTACATTATTTTTCCCTTCTTCTCCTGATTGGTTTAAACTTTTATCAAAATTTTATATCATCGTGTAGACTTATGCCGATTGATCAATATCGCCAGTATTCTGGGGAAATAAGTGAAAATTTAGGACATTGTGCAGATCGTCAATCTCAACCTTTTCATTTTCTATGGTTTCCGAAGACATGTTTGTTTGAAAAGTCTACTCTATACCTTAATTTTATTCATGGCTAGTTTATTTCCTAGTAATAATATCTTCAGTTCTCTCCAGGTTTTCCCGTATATTTGCCAGATTCGCACCAGTGAAGAACAGCTGCTGTTAATATACAAGAGCCTTTACATAATGCCCCTGGGGCTTCTGAGGTTCACAGTTACGTGGTTCTGTGCTCACTTATCTGAGGACCAATCAAATTCTGTCCTAAAGAACCTGAATGTTGGATGCCCTGGAATTAGTAAGCCTTTCACATCTCTGTTATATGAATGGGTTCGCATTGGCTCTTCAGGGAAAACCTCCACTGCGACATTCAGGAAAAACCTGGAAGAACTTTTTAAGAATAAAAGATGGTACACTCAGATTTTGCAGAGCACTATGTTCGCGGGCGACCCGGATCAACCAAATTTGGCAACAAAAGTGATGAAATCTGTGGCTACGCGTTTATCTTCCGATTATGTTGCGGTAAAGGGAAGAGATATATCTTACTCGAATGGGGAAATTTTGAATCTTACGTTCTCTAGGATGTTTAGAAGTATGCCGCGCCTTCAAAACAATGAACCATCAAACATCTGTGACAGCTCCAAGACTCTCGAGTCAAGACCGATGGACCATATCTTCTACATACATAAAGCCCTCATAAATAACCTTGAATATCTTGTCTCCCTGTCACCTAAGCTGGCTGTATGTTCTGGTCATTTGGTCGAATTCAAGGGGAACTTCATGTTTTTGCGGAAGATATTCAAGATCCATAGTGCTTTGGAAGATGAGATCGTCTTTCCGTCTCTAGAATTGAAGGGGTCCCTCAGAAACATAAGCGGCTCCTATATTATTGACCACAAGCTGGAAGTCGATCACTTCAGGAAAATGTCGAAATTGCTATCAAAGATATCTGAGTTGAGTCATGGAGGAAGCAATATGACTCAGCTTAAGCACTATCAGTTGTGCCTGAAACTCCAAGATAGTTGTTTGGCCATGTGTAAAGTGCTGTCCAACCATATACACAATGAAGAAGCTGAAATCTTTAACTTGTTTAGAACATGCTTTTCCATCGAGGAAGAAGAAAAAGTCGTGGGACACATGCTTGGGAAAACAACAGCAGAATCTCTCCAAGAGATAATATTGTGGTTAGCCTCATATCTAACCGCTGACGAACACCATGCCTTAATGTCTTCGTGGCTCAAGGTTTCCAGAAATACAAAGTTTGGAGAATGGTTAGGTGAATGGTGGGAAGGAATTACAAGATACAACATATCATCCACTCTGGCAGAGAAAGTCACGTCATCTTCTTCGTTGTCTGGTGATCCTCTAGAAATCGTTTCGAAGTATCTGTTGAAAGATGGTACTCAAACTCAAAAGAGCGACGAAGATTCGAAATCTTTCAATCTTGATAATTTTCATGTTTCATATGGTGGACAAGAAGGATCAGAGCATTTAAGCAGAAATCAGTGTGGGGAAAACAAGGAGAAAACCAATCATGGTAGTGATCGAGAAGACAGATATCGCGTTGAAGAAAATGGGAATTTAAGCGAAGAGAAGCATCCTCTCGGACTGAATCAAGAGGAATTGGAAGCCGTGATCAGAAGAATATCTCGTGACGACAGTTTAGACAGTCAACAGAAAACGTATATCATCCAAAATTTACTCACGAGGTAAACAAATTAAACAGTCTAACAGAAATCATATATGCGTTTCATCTGTTGTGTCTGTACATACTCTAGGATCCAACTAATTTTCAACTTCGATTCCTTACAGTCATTGGACGCTGAAGCAAAAGATGTCTAGCAAAGAGGCTGATGATGTGGAGAATGATAGGGGAGAATTTCCGGGCCAGAGTCCGTCTTTTCGAGATCCTCTTAAATCAAGTTTTGGCTGTCAGCATTACTCGAGGAACTGCAAGCTTTTGGCTCCGTGCTGCAACAAGTTGTACACATGCATTCGCTGCCATGACAACGTAGCTGATCACACTGTGGACAGGTTAAACCAGCACATAGTTTATTTAATGTTGTGTAGTATTGGGTACGTCACGCCCTTGACATGCACACTGATTGCTATTCCATGATGCAGAAAAGCTATAACAAAAATGATGTGCATGAAATGTCTTGTAGTCCAACCAATCGGACCACAATGTACCACCCATTATTGCCAGGGGTTTTCCATGGGGAGATACTTCTGCAAAATCTGCAAATTGTTTGATGATGAAAGGTGAGTATGAATACCGCAGTTAGTACAGTTTCACTTTCCTGGCTTTATCATGAAATCACCTGTGATGATCTTGTCGTTATCAAATGACAGTTAAAGGGTTTGTAACTTATGACAAATTTGATTCAGCAGAATTTATTATGAACTTGCTCAACAACTGAACAACTGCTTAGGAAGTACTGAATGATTTCTGACATTTCGAGATTTAATCAGACAAATATACCATTGCCCTTACTGCAACTTGTGCCGAGTGGGGAAAGGATTGGGCGTGGACTACTTCCACTGCATGACATGCAACGCTTGCATGTCGAAATCTCTCTTGATACATGCCTGCCGAGAAAAGTGCTTCGAGGATAACTGTCCAATTTGCCACGATTTTATCTTCACATCGAATTCTCCCGTAAAGGCCCTTCCCTGTGGGCATCTAATGCATTCAGCATGTTTCCAGGTATCAAACTCCTCATCATAACTTTATCTTTTTCAGATATCTTAAATAACTAGCATATGTATATCGCTACACTGATCTTATAGGACTACACTTGCACTCACTATATATGCCCAATCTGCAGCAAGTCACTGGGTGATATGCAGGTAAGTTCTTAAACTTATCCTGGTAGAATTATATCGGTTTTTCGTTTTGTATTGCGATTCTCACCAATATTCATCGCGGCGTTTTCCAGGTGTACTTCAGCATGCTAGATGCTTTGCTTGCTGAAGAGAAGATGCCAGAGGATTACTCTGGCCAGATTCAGGTGAACTTAAAAGCATTAATGTATTGGTTCTTGAATGTGGGAAAATCTCCAAAATTGAATTTTGGTGATTCTTTTTCAGGTTATACTGTGCAATGATTGTGAAAAGCGAGGATCAGCCCCATTTCACTGGCTTTACCACAAGTGCCCTTCTTGTGGTTCGTACAATACGAGGCTTCTGTAAGTGCTCAGGTCACATTATCTTTTTACATTTGTATTATTTTACTTTGAAAGATCCATCAACGTGCATAAGTTTTCATATAATTCACTCTGATAGATTATATCTTTTTTTGTGGACCCTATTAATAAACCTTTGGTTAGCGTTAGCTGGAAATATATGTAAAAATAATATGCATCATGTTTTGAGTGGTTGAGCTCTAAGAAGATGATGGCTGTGTGATTAAACCTACATAGCTCAGCAGATAGTTTAAGACATAATGACTTGGGCTGTAATGATCGCGGTTCGAGGTGCTTTAAATTTAAATTAAGTTTAAAATATGTAGAAAGAGCCCACAATCCGATTTGTGAGGCTTGTGAATTTTGAATTATGACGACGAAAATTTGAGTGAGTACGTTCGAGCTGAGATTCTATCGAGTCAGCTCATCGAGTTCATAAACTGTACGTCATACATAATCAAGAATGCTCATTTTCTTCTCAATTTCTTAAGTACAAGAAAATATTATTAATGATATTATTTCCCTAGCTGAATAAATTTAATATACATTTACTTTTCTATATTAGCATATAAAAAAAATAATAGAAAACGAATATACCGGCTACTTTCCGCATAGGCCCCCACCTAGACCGCTAGGCCCTTCTCGAGCACCGACTAGTGCCCGGCAAATTTTACAACAAAACTGCTTCATTCGATCATATCCATTTTCCCGATCTATGCCTATAGTTCATGTGAACATATTACTTATTGGTGGTGCCTTTGGTATCAATTTCAAAATGAAAGAATTTCTTCTAAGCAGAACGTATGAGTTATCTAGATCAGGAAAAAAAATGATCTCTCCTTAGGAAACAAGGAACACATTCTACGCAGTGGTAGATACAAAACCAAAGACTGACTCCGCTGCTG
Organism: Craterostigma plantagineum; assembly: GCA_027422505.1. NCBI lineage: Eukaryota > Viridiplantae > Streptophyta > Magnoliopsida > Lamiales > Linderniaceae > Craterostigma > Craterostigma plantagineum. Next base: position 2,513,747 of record JAPQWV010000035.1, read on the forward strand.
CAACATTTCAACGTTTCCTCCTCCGCCGGCTTGGATGAGATCTTTTATGATTCAAATCTTATTACGAATAAAAAAAAATAACAGAAACATTATTATTTCGAACGTTTTTTCGTACACAGAAGCAAAACAACCAACTCTATAAAATTTGTTCCAAAGAGTGTCTTGACTTGCCCAATACAACCAAGAACAGACCTTAACCAAGAACAGACCTTATTCACACGGTTCATTCGAACTCAAAAAATGTTGACCATCATCTTCTGCGGGATCAAGGAACACGTCGTTCACTTCGCCGTACTCAAAACCATCATTACTCTCTTTATTCTCCACAGCTTCGAATACGCCAGGATTACCATCTTCGTTCAAAAAATCCTCCTCGTGGGGAGGAACTGCAGCTCCGTGAAGAGCCATATTGTTATTTTCTTGCTGAACTAAAGGCAAATCCACGTTACGCCCCGAAGGATGATTGCTACTCGTCCCGAACCGCAAGGGAAATACGCTCCCGCTACTCCCCTGAAAATCCGATCGATCTTGCAGTTGGTGTTGATTCTGCTGCTTGCATAGCTCGAGCTGCTGCGCGACGAGCAAAAGTTCTTCTCGGGTCCTCTCGATTAAGTAACATAGACGTCGAATATCGTGCATGCATCCCTCGACGGGATACTTCTCCCTCATGTCCGCGTGGTACTTGATGGAGTTCATCGCTACCTCCCTCAAGTGCGGCGGCGTCTCCTTGATGACGTTCTGCACGTGCTTGACTCCGAAGAGCCTGTGTACGTTGAGGAATGCCTCGGGGCGATCGGCGGGGAAGTACGGGGACAAAAGGCACTCGGCGGTGCACCTTCGCCTTTGGTATTTGCACGCAGCGCAGGCTTGACCAGTGCCGCTCTTCAGAGTCATAAAATTCTCCTGAAGCCACCGTGAGAATTTTTGGATCGAAAGCAGAAATCGAGATCAATTTATAGGGATTTGTGTGATGGGTTCAAAATGAGAAAAAATAAAATCTTGAATCTTGACTTACGCTTATAGCTGGGGTTGATTTTTCAGGTGGTGGTCTGATATTGAGTCTGGGTAGAAGAGAGGGTTTAACAGACGGAGTAAAACGACAGTTGCCGATAATATGGGAATGACCGTTTAGAAGTCGTGGAAGAAATTAACTGCTCTGATTTGATCTCTTATCTCGGTTGTACACAATAATCGATAAAATGTATGTATGATGATGGTTTGGTTAGACAATATATTTAACTTCATCAACAAAACACATACTAATTCACAACTTTTACTTTTATTTACTGTTAGTATTGTTACTTGAGTCTAAGGTTGAATATATATTGGATAAAATGTATTCTATTATATTATATAAAGGCTTTGTCCTCTTAAAAACCGTCATACCTCTAATTGATTTGGTCTGTCAATTTATATTGGTTTTTTTTTTTACAAAATAATAATTATTGAAATATAAAAATTAACCGACTTATTTAAACTGTTGATTTGGTCTCTAACTTTATCTCAGCTTTATTTAAAAAAAACTAACAAAAATTAAAATTAAAATCACTCACTATCTTTAATCACTATTTTAAGTAATTCTATCTTTAATTAATAATAAATTAATTTTTATACAAATGTATACTACTAAATTTAAATTATAACTTCCTCTAAATATTTTAAATTTCAATAAATTAATATGATATTTATTGTAGCACACGCATAGAATTGGCAAACAGTACTAATGGTTTAGACAACTTCATCAACAAAACTAGTACTAATTCGTAACTTTTACTTTAATTGTTAGTATTGTTAGTTTGAGTCTTAAGGTTGAATATATCAATTTATACCGGTAAAGTAAGAATGATATCTAAAAAAAATAATTATTGGGATATAGTTTTAGTACTTTTTCTTTACACCGGAAGTATCCAATTCAACCAGCTATGGGCTTATGCCCTACATTCCAGGGATTAAATTAGATCCCCAGAGACTAGTTAAACACGTCTTAAATTTACCTAACGCGATAGTCATGGAATAACATCCCATTGAGAAATACTCAAGAATATGCATGATTTGATCTCGCAACCCCAACCACAAACTCTTAAGGCCTCGTTGGCGATATATTTTTGGGATATTATCATTTCGAAGTTCTTATCATTTCGAAGTTCTAATTCCCCATATTTTAACACTGCCCCCTTTTTTTCATTTTTAATATAATACGCTGATACTAATATCATTTATCCTAATTTTAATTGTTTCCGTATAAGCGCATATCTAATGAGTACTTCATTTTTGTGTAAAACAGAAAAACATATTACGTTTTACCAACAATGGGACTTTATTTAACACAAACATTGTGTTGATGAGCAGATATACTCTAGATCTAGAGTACACACAATTTCAACACAAAACTAGAGTTGCATTTTCTGTTTATTTATATTTTGACTGCTAAAAAATATTTTAATAACATTTAAAATATTTGATATTTTTATAATAATAGAAGTAAAAATAATATTAATTTTCCTTTATCTAATGATATTAATTAATAAAGTTAAATGCCGATTTTATAATTTATTTAATATTGACATTTTAATCATTATAAGATAAAGTTTAATAAGTCGATTATGATAGTAATAAATATGAATTTTATTTTATTGTGTAAAAATAGAGTTAATGGGAATTAGTGTAGAAAATAAAGTTTTTGGCTTGGAGTAACAACATATTACAATTGTATTATTCCGTAAAATTGACTGTGTTTTTATGTCATGTTTTTATGTCATGGATTGTAGATGCTCTAATGACATGAAAATTATATAATCTTGAATTCGATTTTAATTCAACATTCCCCTTAGAAATTCAACCCCGAGTCGCAGAAAATAAATTTCAAATAGGAGATAGAAAGTCAAAACTCGTTTTGAATTCCATTACCAATGTCATCATTTTATCCCATCTTCTAATTCAAGCACCTCTTTTTAATTCACAAAGCAAAAAGCCCACAAAAAATCTACTCACATCTCTTTCTACTCGAAGCAAGACACAGACGCATGCTGCTCTGATATAATGATAAACTTAACCGTGAAATTAAGGAAAAATAACAGCATTTTCTTCTCAAAAACACTACCAAATATCCATCCATTCGATTGAAAATCCATAACAAAAAAAAAAAAAAGAAAAACTAACCCAACCCCCTAAAGCAAATGCATCCTCTCCACACAAGGCTGACTCAGCCACCGCCCGAGCGGCTCGCCGCAACCCACAAAGCACCCGCCGTTAACATTCTCCGCATAAAAAGGAAACCCGAAAACGCCGAGCAATTCCCCAACCGCCCTCCTAACCATCGATTCACCCGTCACACGGCTCCTCCTTCCCCAACCCGTGATAATATCGATCCTCCTCGGGCAAACCATCCCAGACTCGACCACCTCCCTTCTGAGCCACGCAAGGCTCCTCGACAGAGCCGTGACAGCCGTCCCATCAGACATAACGTGTAAGTTTATGAGCCAATGGCTCGAGCCGCTCCTCCTAAGCGCGTCTGGGTATATATTCTTCTGAGCCGCAACCTCCCACACCGAGCCAGCCTCCTCTTTGAATCCCGCCTTGCGAAAAAAGTCGACCACAGCGTCGACGAGCCCGCGCTTGCTTTCTCTATCCTCGCTGTGCATTAGGTCCAGGAAGTGGCTCACGTGGGCCCTGACGTTCTGACCGTCGGGCTCGGGGGAAGGCATGGTGACTAGGAAGGCGTGGGCAGGGTGGCTCGTTAGGGTCATGAGCTCGCCGCAGAAGGTCAGGTCGAAGGCGGTCTGGGCTTCCGTGCAGCAGCTGAGGAGTAATGTGTAGGTCTGCAGAGACGGGTTTAGGCCTAGGCTGAGCATTTCCTCGAGCAGGTCGTGTGCATCGGGGAGGCGATGAGCTCTTAGGAACGTGCTGAGTAAGGAATTGCACGTGGGCACGTTTGGGCGAAGGCCAGCGCCGAGCATGGTTCGGTACCATTCCCGTGCCTTGTCTATGTTTCCGCTTTTTCCCCATAGGTCTACGAGGAGCCCATAGACTGGCTCGTCGGGTACCCAGTTTTTCCTCGTCATCTCAGAGAAGACAGCCTCGGCTTCTTCTAGGCGACCAGAATGTCCGCAAACCTCCATGACTATGCTGTAGGTGACCTTATCGGGTTGAAATCCTTTGCTCTGCATGTCGCGGTACAGCTGAAGGGCATTTTGGTAATTTCTGGCCTTCGCGTGCAGGGCGATCATGATGTTGTAGGTTACTAGGTTGGGCACGCATCCTCGGTCGACCATTTCGCAGAACAGCTTGTGGGCCGAGTCTAACTGGCCTGCTTTGCCTAAGCAGTTGATGATTACGCTGTAAGTGAAAGTGTCCGGGGAAAGCCCAGCTTCGAGCATTTTGTGGTACATTTCCATGGCGATTTCGAGGTAGCCCGACTTGGCGTGGATGTCGATGAGCGTGCAGTAGGTCACACGGTCGGGTAAACATCCCATCCTCTGCATCTGATGAAGAACGTTCAATGCTTCGTTTAGGTAATTGGCTTTTCCGTAGCTGTGTATTAGGCGGTTGTAGGTGACTATGTTCGGCCTGCAACCGTCGTTCACCATCTCTTCGAGGAGGTTTTTGACTATCCCAAACTGCTTTGCACGGCCAAGAATCCCAACCATGGTTGTGTAAGTGTAGTCGTCGTGGTTGAAGCCTGGCAGCTGCTTTAACCAGTAGAAGAAATTAAGGGCCACGGAGTAATCTTTGAGCTGCTTGAGGATTTGGTTTGCTATGTAGGGGTCGAGCGAGAATTTGAAGTTTCTGAGAGCCTCTTCCGTAGATGGGCCCCACTTCGACTGCTGCAAAATCCCAGATATAGAATCAACGATGTGGTTAGAATGTATAGCTTGTCTCGTATATCCTTTAGATTCCCTCAGTGGCCTATTAAGCCCTGCAACAAAGCTTTTCGCTGAGTGTTGCTGAGCCTTGGGGACAAAATGGTTAGGGTAAGTGCTTGTTTTTTGAGGAACAGCAGTCTTATTTCCATGAAGCTCGGGATTCGAACCCTTGGGTGTTCCCCTGGTTGAAACTGGTAAACTATCTCTAACTCTAGAAGCGCGGTCGTTAGGTACAGCTGTTGAACTTGAACTTGGGACTTTTTCTGGCTTTACATAAGATTTACTTTTCCTGGAAGATCTATTATTACTTGATGTCCTGGCGTTGGAGACCGACTTTGAGTGTTCAACTACGCTGTTTTCGGACGTGGAGCGCAGTGCGCTGCCTTCAGTCATCGGTATTCTATAATTGACAAAGTCAGACAAAAGGCCTACAGCTGCCATACCTGTCTTAACTAAATGTTCAGAGATAGGCGACGAATCTGTAATTTCTTGCCCGTCAATTTCGCTTCCATAAATGACAGAGTGAGAAGTTCTTACGACTTGTGAATATACAGAGCTGCTCTCTGGCTTGATGGCCTTGGCATCCTTCCCCAAATTGTTTGAAGTCGGTGAGTGTATTCTTACCGGAGATTTAGATACTAAGGATGGAGAAGATGATGCTTGGAAAGGGCTTGCGTTTGCTCTGAGAGGTCTCTTGGAGACGCAATTATCGTCATCGCAGGAAGTACATGAACTTCCATCAGATGCGCTACATCGGGGCCCGCTAAGAAAGAAGGACCTCGCCGACTGGGAGAGTGTCCCCAGATTCTTTGCTCGTAACATTTTCTGCGCATTGCATTCAGAAGTAGAGTTAAAAACAAAAATTTGAGTGCAGTCCCTTAACTGCTACAACTAGTTGACTAAACAAGAAACAATAGCTCTTTGTGATGGTTTGATTACTGATGTAAAAGCAAATTTAGTCCCATAAGACATGGTTTTTGCTAGCAAGCATCGAAAATTTTGAAAAGGGAACGTTCAGATCTGAGGGAAACTAACACGTGCACGATAAGGATCGAACGAAAAAAAATTCATAGATTCAGCAAAAGGAGCAACATATAGGAAAACCCGAGAAACACAGACAACAGAAAGCTAAAAGCAACTAAGATGGAAATTAGAAACACATGAACAGAATAATTTTCAAAAAATTTTTCAAAGTCAACCTCCATGGCGTCATAATATACTCACATTGAGGTGTATCCAGCTCAGATTTTTCAATCTCTCGTTCAATGCTACACAAATTCCTGGAAGAACAAAGACTAAGCCGATCGAGACTGTTCGAAAGTCGCAACAATTCAATCTCCCAAGGTGAAACACAAAAATCACAATCATCGCAGAAACACCACAAAACAGCAAAAAAATATGCCATAAGTCACCATCACCCAAAAAAAACTCAGAGATGAGCTGCTTCACGCATTACAGGCGAAATTTAAACCTCGAACGATCAAAATCATCCCTGAAGAAAATAGTCAGAGATCGGGTGAAGTACCTTAATATTGCTTGTGGTCTTTCAACAAAGCTGAAGAACGTAGAATCAGAATAAAAAATCACATTATAAGTTAAAATCAAAAGATGAACGAGAGAAGGAATGAGGATCAAAAGAGACGGCTGCTGATGTTCAGTGTTTTTCTACATCAGCTTAAACCTATTCTATTCCTCCCAAGTTTCCTTCTCTGACACATAAAATCTTTTTTTTTTTCTTTCTTTTTTTTTTATGAATTATTACCTTATTACTTCGTATTATTAACTCTCTTTTATATTAACTCCTCAATTAGAACTAATTAAATTATTCGTTAATTCGTAATCGCATACGTACTTCTGTGCCTGTTTGGACTTTGGAGGACATGGAAAATTGTGAAAGTCAACATTGACTGCCAATATATTTCTTGATCGATCCCCAAGCAAGAAAACTAATAAGGAAATAAATATTTGAGTTGGCCCATAAGTCTTTTGACCCATTAACAAATGGGCTATTTTGAAAAAGCTCAATCAATCGAAGAGGTAGAAGTTACAACTGATTTGTCTCTTTGTCTTGCCCGTCGTGCTGTTTATATGTTTTAATACTATTATGTTTAGCACACCATATATATCCATTATTTTGTATTTTGAACCTTATATTATTAATTAAGTTATTTGAATCATAATTTTTTAATTTAAGATTTAACGTGTAATAAATTACTGTATTAAAATTGTAATTAAACAATTAAGCAAAATTATAATTAAACATTTAAGGGTAAAATTATAAATCATTTATTAAATTGACAGTCCAATCGGAATCGATACTTAAGGCTATTAAGAATATTGCATAGATAATTGATTATAATAAGAGTCTTAACTGATAATTTTTCTTTTTCATTTTGTCAGAGCTTTAGGCTCCGTTTGGTTTGCGGAATCCAACGCAGAAAAGAAAAGGAAAATATATTGATACGCATCGGATCATTGAACGTTACCGCCTCGCGTGTCGTACAATAACACATTTTCTTTTCTTTTCCACACCTAATTCCGCATACCAAACACAGGAACTGTTATATAATGTCCCCTAGTCCTCACACTTCGCAATTTGAATCAAAAGTTGAACATTATTTACTAATATTGGAAAATAATCAAAATATTTAACTCTGTATAGTTTCGAAATTATTCGATACCTCTTCCAAACATTTGGGAGAATGTGTTTATTTATACATTATTACTTGGTTTAAATGATTAGATGCGGGTTAGATCCACAATTAGCTAACCCACACGCTTCTTGACATTTATTTAATATTAAAAACAGTAAACCTATACTATAATTAATTACCAGTATATAAAATATTGATTAATATACGTTAACAGGTGTATGCTTGGTCATTAATGTCATTATTAAATGGTAATTAGGTGCCGAAAGAAATACGTGAGTTGTCTACGGCCATAGTACGGATGAGAAAAATTGGAACATATCATTTATTCCTAGGCATGTGTGTCTATGTTCATTGACTTCCTTACGAAAATAGTACACATACATGTAAACATACACTATTGCCCATGTGAACTAAACATGGACACCACACTACAACTAATTATATTATATGTATATATTTTATTTCTTCGTGACTTTGTGTTTAGCATGAAAAAGGGTTATAATTATACGCAATTAAGGCGTTTGAAATATTCAAACAAATTAAATGTCAACTGCCTTTTCGATCGAATATTTGCATATCTTCTAACGACGTATGAAGTTGATGTTATTTGTGTGGCGAGCAAGTAGATCTGAAAATATGTGTATTATTGGTGTTATAGGTATATATTTTAGTTACAACGACTACGCATCATAATAAATGCATTTTAATCCTCCCTATGTCCCCGTAACTTATGGACATTTGGGATTGGGTTGGGTTTTTAAGAAATATAATATTTTAATAATATAGAGGTAGAAAAGTGTATGGGTGTGACACGTCTTTTAAGAATATTTAATATTATTATATTGATTGTGTGTGATAGTTTTTTGCTAAATATGGAAATGTACAAAAGATGGTGGGACATCCGATTTAGTAATATGTACAAAAATTACTGGGACGGAGGGAGTATTTCTTTTCTTCCATTATTCTTGGCCTTGGAATTTGGAAAGGTTGGTGAAGATTAGGGTGTCCACAACAATAATACACCCATAATACTGTCACATCAGCTTTTCACTATATTTTTCTATATTTTATTCTATAACACTTTTATTCTACGTTTTTCACAATAATAACACTACTATAACACGGACCCACAACTATAAATAAATAATTTCTCTTTCTTTCTCTCACCTTCTCTCTCCTTTTAATTCCTATAACACTGTGTCATAAATGTGACACAATGTCATACTCATGACACATCAACAATGGTGGTGTGTCATATAAAGTGCCAAATAAGCACATACGGCATACCTATAAACTACCATTGTGATTACCCTTATATCTATAGAGCTATCAAAACAAGCCAGCGAACCGACCCGGCCCGTAGCCCGCAAAGCCGCCTTTTGGCACGGTGGAGGGATGGGCCCCGCGGGCCGATGGCTCATTGTCAGTATTAACTATATCACCTATACAGGTATGACCTATGTTCTTCATGTAGCATCCAGACCGAATGACTATATGAAATTACGTCGATATTTCCACGAATTATGGGTAATGTTATGATATAACTATGCTATGTGTATGGTGTCTACGGTATAAATTCAAGAAGTGGAAATACAACATTTTTGCATTGAATCAATTGCACAACGATATATTGTGGATGTGATAATTAGACAACGTCTTCGTGAAGGCATGTTGTACCTCATTTTAGACTAATTAAAAGCCAAAAAAAGGACAGCGTCGTCGAATTATTGATGAAGTGTTACAATGATTAAGTCTTCTAAGTCGTAACATACAAAGTACACTTCAAGCAAATAATATTATTGGATGGAGGATGGGAAATAATTGTTGGTCCAAGATTGCGATGAATATGCACAATAATATTTTGTAATAATCAATTCGATTAAACATGTAATGAAATACTTTCACTAAATCAACGAATTAGGGAAAAAGGGAAGAAAAAGCTGTCATCTTTTTCTTTCACCGCAAATACTCCAAAACGTGTGACTAGATCATTTATCATCATCCAATTTTCTTTGAATTTTGAGGCAAAAAGAAAGTTGTAATGCTCGAATTTCATGTATAAAAAAAGTATAATATTATCTTATCTAGCGAGCGAAGGATATTAAAGAAGAGTGGACTGATGAACCCATGTGCAGTTTATGGTTCTCGGCCTCTCAGCTAGTTCTTGTCCGAAAAATATCAGAGCCCTATAATACAATTATCAGCAAGACATTCACGAACACGAAAAGGGCATCTTTGTAAGTTTAAAAGCTGTAAACTTTGATGTTTTCTTGTTCTTTTTTTCATACCAAAGCAAAGTACTTTTTGAGTACTGAGGAGTACGATTGGGTGGGTACGTGATGGTTCAAGTACCTAAAAGCTATCGAAAAAATTGCTGGGCTCGCTTTTAATTCTTTTTCTGATCCTTGTAATAACCTTTTAATGCTTGGGCTGTGGGCATGTTAAACCGTATAAATACTAGTGCAATAAATTTCGGGGAAATGCTTGAAGTCATTCGATGCGCTCTGCTGTAACTGTTACAAATTCTCATGAGCTGTTCATTTTCTGTGTAGACTCGTAGTAGTTGGTGGATGGGTCTTCATTTTTCTTTCCTTTTTTGAGCTCAGAGATTTCCCCTTGAAATTTCTTTTGAAACGCAGCTTTGATTGGAGAAGAAACTAAGGGAGAAAATCTTGAAAGCTTGTGAAAGATGGGCGAGAGTGAGAAGCCTGAGGTTTTGGATGCCGTGTTGAAGGAAACTGTGGATTTGGTAATGGATCTGCTCATTCAGTGTGATTTTTTGTATTTTTCTTTCAAACTTATGTGTGTTGTTGTTGATGATTTTGCTCTTTTTTATGTATGTAATCCCCTTTGATAACAGGAGAACATTCCCATTGAGGAAGTGTTTGAGAATTTGAGATGCACCAAAGCAGGTCTCTCAAGTGAAGCTGCTCAAGAGAGGCTGATCATTTTCGGACACAACAAGCTTGAGGAGAAGCAGGTATTGTTTCGAAATTCTTGAACTGATACTGATTCGATGTTCTTGATTCGTTCTTTCTTTCCATTTTCAAGGATTCTTACGTTCTTCATTCACCTTGTGGGCTCACTTGCTGTTTTCTTTACCTTTAACTTGATTGATGCACTGTGTGTGAAGTCCTAACTGAGTATTATTAAGTCTTTACCGATTCGAATATCTAGGAGAGATGCTTTTGGTTGCTTCCTTTCTTATCCCTGTTATTTGATGTGGTGTAGTGTAATAACAATGGATCTTTACGTATATGTCTTAAAATGTTTACTTCTTACACTGTTTCAGGAGAGCAAGTTTCTCAAGTTTCTGGGATTTATGTGGAACCCTCTTTCATGGGTTATGGAAGCTGCTGCTATTATGGCCATAGCTCTTGCTAATGGAGGAGTAAGTATTTAGTTGAAAATCAATCAATACGTGTGAAGGTTCATTTCACTCCACATTCGATAACTGATTTTTTCGGTAATAATATTGCAGGGAAAGCCCCCAGATTGGCAGGACTTTGTCGGGATCATTACACTTCTTGTAATAAACTCGACGATCAGTTTCATCGAGGAGAACAACGCTGGAAACGCAGCAGCTGCACTCATGGCCCGACTAGCTCCAAAAGCTAAGGTTGTTTCCCTTCTTACCTTCTAATTTTCTGATCGAAAAAAAAAATCTTTACGTACTTTCAAAATCTTTCATCTTACCAATGTACGATCTGCTGTGAAAAAAGGTCTTGAGAGATGGAAGATGGAACGAGGAGGAAGCTTCGATCTTAGTCCCGGGCGACATAGTCAGTATAAAGCTCGGAGACATTATCCCCGCCGACGCTCGTTTGCTCGACGGCGATCCCTTAAAGATCGACCAGGCAAGAAAAATCACTTCTTAGTTCTTACATACCATGTAATTCGAAGCCTTTACCTTAATTCGTCTAACATTATGTAATAAATAATATGTACAGTCTGCTTTAACAGGCGAGTCACTCCCAGTGACTAAGGGTCCGGGCGACGGGGTATACTCAGGCTCGACGTGCAAACAAGGCGAGATTGAGGCCATCGTTATTGCCACTGGCGTCCACACATTCTTCGGAAAGGCGGCCCACCTCGTCGACTCTACGAACCAAGTGGGACACTTTCAGAAGGCACGTTTTCTTGAGAATTCTCAGTCTTCTTTCTCTGGGTTAATTATTTTTTCAGTCCTGTAATTTAGGGGGATGGCATTATATGGATATCGAATTTAGGAGGTGGCACTACATGACCAATAACTCTAAAAAAATGAAGTAATTTAGAGACATTATATGCCAAAAAATTGCTTGATTTTGAAAGTTACTGTCCGTATAATGTCGCCATTGAATTAGTCGGAACCCCAGATTGTGTTCTGAGACTCTGAAGTTTGGGATAAAATATATAGGGTCCAAGCGTCCGATGTATCTATAATGCCACCGCCTAAATTATAGGACTAAAAAGTTAACTAAGCTTTTTTCCCCTATCTGTGGCTTGTGAGTTTGTCTGAATTTTTCCAACTTCGTACTTGTGGTTTTAAGGTTCTAACTGCAATCGGGAACTTCTGCATCTGCTCGATAGCCGTGGGGATGGTAATAGAAATCATAGTGATGTACCCAATACAACACCGTAAGTACCGCCCGGGTATTGACAACCTTTTGGTGCTTCTCATCGGTGGGATTCCAATAGCTATGCCCACCGTTCTTTCAGTCACTATGGCCATTGGCTCTCATCGCCTTGCTCAGCAGGTTTTTTTTTCGCTTACAATGTTGTTTATCATGGGCATTCAGTTAGTTCGCTGTGTAATGATTTTGTTCTTTGATGTAAGGGAGCTATTACAAAGCGAATGACTGCTATCGAAGAGATGGCTGGCATGGATGTGCTTTGCAGTGATAAGACTGGGACATTGACTCTTAACAAGCTAACCGTGGATAAGAATCTCATTGAGGTCTCTCACTTTGTGCTACTTTCTTGTCTCTGTTGTTTTATTACGCAGTCGAAAAACGTACTAAAATCCTATGTTATTGTGAGCAGATATTTGCGAAGGGCATCGATGTGGATACTGTTGTCCTAATGGCAGCTCGAGCATCAAGAACTGAAAATCAAGATGCTATCGATGCAGCTATTGTTGGGATGCTAGCCGATCCTAAGGAGGTTCGCATATTTTCTTTTTCGTTTGTTTTTTTTTTTTCCGAATTTCGTTGCGATTTAAAATCCATCCATTGCTTGAAAAGGCGCGCGCTGGAATTCGGGAAGTCCACTTCCTTCCTTTCAATCCCACCGACAAAAGGACAGCGTTGACTTACATAGACGGCGAAGGAAAATGGCACCGTGTGAGCAAAGGTGCGCCAGAGCAGGTATGTCCTATGTACTTCGACCTTTTTGCCTAATTTTTTTTTTACTTTGACTTGTGTTTGGATTTAATGATTTCTCATCGAATGAATTAGATTCTAAACATGGCCCACAATAAATCGGACATAGAGAGGAGGGTCCACGCTGTGATCGACAAGTTTGCAGAAAGAGGTTTAAGGTCACTTGCAGTTGCATACCAGGTAATATTCCTCGACATTCGAAAAGCTCATATTATAACAAAATGGGCGTAGAAATGCTTCAATCGAAGAACGTTTTGCTGAAATTTTCTTACAGGAAGTCCCAGAAGGTAATAAAGAAAGTCTCGGCGGTCCATGGCAGTTCATAGGCCTATTGCCCCTCTTCGATCCACCGAGGCACGACAGTGCAGATACCATTAGAAGGGCATTGAATCTTGGAGTTAACGTCAAGATGATAACAGGTAAGTGAACTTCTACGTGTTTTTTCTGACAGTCTTTCGTTTAGTTTAGATCATTACACAAATGTCTATTTCTACAGGGGATCAACTTGCGATAGGAAAGGAGACGGGGCGAAGATTGGGCATGGGCACTAATATGTACCCTTCTTCGGCTCTTTTAGGTCAGAACAAAGACGAATCGATAGCTGCTTTGCCAGTCGACGAGCTTATAGAAAAAGCTGATGGCTTCGCTGGGGTTTTCCCTGGTATAATATATTCATTCGTTCCTCTTTTTAGAACCCTAAACTGCGCTTTTTTTTCCTTCAATCGTAGCTTATGTTTTTCGTTATCTTTGTTGCTCAGAGCATAAGTACGAAATCGTGAAGCGCCTACAAGCTAGGAAGCACATATGTGGAATGACGGGCGACGGAGTGAACGATGCGCCCGCCCTGAAAAAGGCCGATATTGGGATAGCTGTCGCTGATGCTACTGATGCCGCTCGAAGCGCTTCTGATATCGTCCTTACAGAGCCCGGGCTTAGTGTAATAATCAGCGCTGTCTTGACGAGTCGGGCCATCTTCCAAAGGATGAAAAACTATACGGTATTTTGCCCCCTTTTTTTCTTATTTAGTCATGACGATGGATGATACGATGGTTTTCATCAGCGTTTCTTGATTTTCTTGATGCAGATCTACGCTGTTTCTATTACGATCCGTATTGTGGTAAGAATCTCAGTCTCTATTTCGCTAGTCTCCGTTCTGTGGATAATAATAGTATGACGAACGAAACACTTTGTTGTCTTAATCCTATGTATCAGCTCGGCTTCATGCTTTTAGCCCTCATATGGGAATTCGACTTCCCGCCGTTTATGGTGCTTATCATCGCCATACTCAACGATGGTCATCTCTCTCTCTCTCTCTCTCTCTCTCTATTATATATATATATATATATATATATATCTTTCTCTCTCTCTCAAGCTATTTTCAAGAAAAAAAAATCGATTTGTTTCGTTAAGGTACCATAATGACCATATCGAAAGACAGAGTAAAGCCATCTCCACTGCCTGATAGCTGGAAATTAGCCGAGATATTTGCGACTGGGATCATCCTCGGCGGTTACTTAGCTATGATGACCGTAATTTTCTTCTGGGCAGCTTACAAAACAAATTTCTTTCCCGTAAGTCGAAGCAGTTCTTCTTTCCCTCCTAATTCGACTGCTAATAAATCGATCCCAAACCTAAAGATTCTTGAAAATTTCCATTACAGCGTACGTTCGGCGTATCGACCCTAGAAAAAACAGCGCACGACGATTTCAGAAAGCTCGCCTCGGCCATATATCTCCAAGTAAGCACAATCAGTCAGGCCTTGATCTTTGTTACGAGGTCAAGAAGCTGGTCTTACTTCGAACGCCCAGGCCTATTGCTCGTAGCAGCGTTCATCATCGCCCAACTTGTCAGTAAATCGATCGATCTTCTTCACTCCATCGAATCAAAATCAAGATTTTTGGCAATCGAAAGGCGAAATCTTTTTTTCGCAGGTTGCTACTTTGATCGCTGTTTATGCTAGCTGGAGTTTCGCGGCGATCGAAGGCATAGGGTGGGGCTGGGCGGGCGTGATTTGGCTTTACAACCTCGTGTGTTATATACCACTCGATATTATCAAGTTTCTGACAAGATATGCCCTCAGTGGCAAGGCTTGGGACCTCGTGTTAGAACAGAGGGTACTAAATAAAATCACAGAAATACGATAAAAACTCTACTTTTTTTTTGCTAATTTCTGTTCTTCAGATTGCTTTCACGAGGAAGAAAGATTTCGGGCGAGAGCAGCGTGAGCTTCAGTGGGCCCACGCTCAGAGAACTCTTCACGGGCTTCAAGTGCCTGACACGAAGCTGTTCAATGAAACGAACAACTTCTCCGAACTTAATCAGTTGGCCGAGGAGGCGAAAAGGAGAGCTGAGATTGCAAGGTGAGTTTCTTACGTCGATCGTATTTGTTACATTTGAGCAGTGAATTTTCAAACTTCGGCTTCTTATGTCTTAGGTTGAGAGAGCTTCATACTCTTAAGGGCCATGTGGAATCAGTGGTGAAGCTCAAGGGCCTCGACATCGATACGATTCAACAATCGTACACTGTTTGATATGCTATGGTCTGTCGATCTTCTTCCGTTTTTATTGTCGTGACATTGCGTTAGATCTGCTGAATTTGGCACTAGCTGCGAACCTTTTAAACTCTGCGTAAGAAATGAACATAATATTTCGAATCTACGCTTTTTTTTATGAAATGAAAGAGAGTTTCTTGAAGATGAGTGTCCTTGAAACACAGTAAAATGCAAGCAGCAAACAGAACAAGTGCTCTGTTTCCCTTCAGATTTTGCTTATATAAATCTCGACATCGTCTGCTGGTTTTCTATGCGGAAGGTACGACATCTCCACGTTTGGATTCACAAGTTTCCATCTGAGGACGGAAAAAAGAAAAGAAAAAAACAAATCATGCGAAGCAAGAAAATCTCCAGACATTGTGTTAAAGAAGAGCAATAAATGTAATGAAATCTTCTCTTACTTATATCCTAAGGCCAGATGATGAATGAAAACAGAGACTTGGAGCTTCGCAAGCATATTGCCGGCACATATTCGGGGCCCGCCTCCGAAGACTAAGTTCGTCCCAGGTTTTATTGGATTCTGATCAAACGCATGAAAAAAAAAAGAAGAGATGAGTTCATATATGTTATTATTGCAATATATACATCTCTATATTATGCTGAAGTCGTAATTTTAGCTCGTACATTCCATCTATCGGGATTGAAGGACATTGGGTCTACGAAATTCTCGGGATTCGTGTGAATGTACCGAAGCCAGCTTATCACCTTCCACCCCTTGGGAATTATATAACCTATTTTTGTTATTTTTTATCGATAGGTTCGAAGATACGCAGATGTTAGTAAAACGCTTTATGCGATTCAACAAGCGGAAAACGGTCGACGATTCGAGCCTCACCTTTGTACTCAACGTCTTCCGTGGCATTTCTGAAGACAAAAGCCGCGATATTGGCCATTCTAATTATTTCGTCCACGACCTTCATCAAAGACCAAAATCTGATAAATCTCCGACAGAAAAACTCAAACTTTTACGTTCCTAAAACAAATGGAGACGATCATCGAATGCTTACGTTGCTCGTATACTTGCAAGAACATATTTGGTCGTATGTAATGAATCCTCCATCCATGTTCTTGGCAACCAACGCATGCCTCCTGAAATTTTATTAGATGTGATGATCAGCAATAAACTAAGGTTTAACTGAAAAAAATCGAATCTTGATAATAAATCGATACCCTAAGCTTTTCGAGGGCGTCTGGGTAAGAAGATAGGTAATAAATAGCCCACATTATAGTCATTGAAGTCGACGCATAGCCAGCAACGACGAGGCTCGTAATGTTATCGAGAACCTCAGTATCGGTTAGTTTGTTGCCATCTTCGTCTCTCAGCTGCATGAGCCCTTCCATTAGGTCGTATTTCGGGGCGTTTTTGTCCTCGTTTTCCTTCCTTTTCTCCATCTCTTCTTTGAATATAGCGTACGCTTTCTTGCGACACTGAAGGGTAGAATTTTTTCGCATCTTAGTTGATGTTAGAGAATTAGTGGGGGTTATAAGTTTATCTATGGTTTATAACCTGAAGTGCATGGTGATAAGCTGTTCCTGGGAAATTCAGAGGGTAGGCCCGAAACCCGTGAATTAGGCCATCGTAGAGCTTGTCGAGCGTATCGATGACACGGCCCGGTTCGAGGCTCGCGAAATACTTGCCTATGTTTGTAAATGTTACCTAAGATAGAAATGAAGAAAACTGAGAGTAAGTAAACTTTTAGTCAAAAAAGTTCGTTTTTCGCCATCGTCGACGTCCTCCGAAACTTAGTGCATAGTCTAGTATGTTTAGGAGTAACTAAGGTTTTGGCCCTATAACTTCCACAAAAATTCGTTTTTCGTACTTTAAGTTTTCCCGATCCAAAAATTAGTAGCCAAATATGTTTACAGAGTTAATAAAACGTTAGGTTTATAGCTTTCACAAATTCATTTTTTGTCCTTTAACATGTCCATGTCCCTAATTAATATGTTTACGAGTAATTAAAAATTTTAATCATATAAATTCCACAAAATTCGTTTTTTCGTCCCTTTAACATGCCCATGTCCATGTCCAAAACTAATCCAATATACACTAGTTATCATATATCTATATAGAGATTTTCTACAGTGCTCACCATGGTTGCTCACCGTAGGTGGACATCATAGCAAAATCTCTATCTATATACATATCTTTCAACAATTTATCAAAAATAGTAATTTTCACGCTATTACAAATTTAGTTTAATTGTCGAATCAATCATGTTTTCCTCGTCGGAAGCGATAAAAACGGCCGGCAAAATAGAAGAAAGACTATTTATCATGAAGTGTAATCATACTGAACTAGTTTTGGACGAGGAACGATGACGAAAATCTAGTTTCGTGAAAACTACATGGCGAAATGTAAGTTCAGTCCAAATCCAGACGATAATATAACGGAGCGTGAGAAATGTACTTCTCTCCGAAAGTTAAAGGAGTTTGCGAAGCGTACCTTCTTGGTTTCGTCGTACGCAACGATTCGTCCCTTTTGGGCCCACGATTCGAGGGCGATTGCCATATTAGGTTGAACCATAAGCGTGATCTTGCGAAGGACGTCGGGCTTATTAATGGCTCTCACGACGAGTCCTCGCACCCTCGTATGCTCTGCGCCTTCCACCGCAATAAGAGACATTGTCCCGACGAGTTCCATCGAGGGCCAACCTTGCGCAAACGATCCATTTTGGAGAACGAATTTGTTGGCCGACGGCGTCCACGCTATGATCGTCGGCGACCTAAAGAGGTGAGTTCTATAGAGCCCAACTCCATCACCATACCTTTTGCGAAGAAAGACAATATGTTATAGGGTTAAGAGCAAGGGTCCAATCTCGGGCGCTCAACTTGTGTAATTTAGGAACACTAACTTTCAATATTGAATCATTTAAGGACAAAGCGCATAAAAATCAATTGTCCTTTTAGTTGCTTCAAATTTTAAAGTTGATGTACCTAAATTTCAAGCCTGTGATCTGTGCGTTCTGAAACTGCCACGTGGAATTTAAACCAAATAGTTTGGCGCTGAAATCATCGGTCTCACAATCTATGTCGCATTATTTTATGTCTCACTTAAAATAGCCGTTGAATTTTAGATTTTGCGGTTCATAAATTCTTTTTTTTTCCTTTTAATTCTCCACCAAAAAAATCGTATAATCATCGTTATTTCATTTGGTTTCTATGATAAAAACGAATAACACATCTAAGAGGAAAACGGTGGGGAAAAAACTAGAAAGAAAATGATTTTCCTTAGTATTCTTTACCTTTTTTCTCACCATTTGGGGATGAAATTGAATTTCCATGGTTTAGCTTTAAACTAAGTTTAAGTTTTCTTTTCTTCATCTATTTTTCTTATCAACGAAACACAAAATTAACTCTCTTTTCCATTTCCTTTTCACACTAAATTCTTTAAACCAAACACACCCTTAAGTTTTGTCGTCCTGAAAGTGTCAGCAACCCGATTACTGGACGAAAAAAAAATGCTTTATAATATCGAAAGACGAAGATGAATAATTACCGTACCTTTGGCGTTTGGAATTAATGTAGTCGTCGGGTCGTCGGAGTATCTTGAAGTACCAAAGGAACGCGAGCGTCTCTCCGAGGAACGGTAATCCCATGTAGCCCGGCAGAAGCTTCTTCCCACGGCACGACAAACCATGGCGTATATCGTTCCACCTTAAGAAGAGATAAACTGCTAAAGGTAAAACAAATCCCACCAAAAATAAATTCATAATTTGAAACTTATATGCGTGGCTAATCAGCAACTGACAATGTTGTAATAGTAGTGAGTAGCAGGCAAAAAAGGTCCTGTCTTTATAGATGATGGGATGGTAAGAGATTCTTGGAGAGAAGATGCTCCTATTGCTTCGTAGCATAAAGTCGTTAAAGAGCATGAGATGCAATATTTTACTACTTGTGAAACCAACAAAACTTGTGACCTCATTGTAGTTAATTTACATCTGACGATAGATGTAATAACACTTGTGTCCCAGTGATTGATTCTGAGTGGTCTTTGACGCGATATCTTCGTAAGAGATCATGAGTTCGATTTCACTTTTTGTTGCCTTGACTTTCAAGGACTCAAGGTTTGATGTGAATTTGAACATCAGACTATGATTAGTTTTCTGAAAGTCGGGGTTGCCTCGTCCACATAACTGACAGTGAAGTTCAGAATCGATTAAGCCTGAACTTAGTCGAATCTTAGGTTTAATGTTTACGGATACAATGATTGGTGCCTTAAGTCGGGTCTGTCCCATGGCCAACAGCGTGTTTGTTCGGATTTGAATTATGCTGAACTTAGTCGGAGTGTGGGGACTACTGTGATGTGTGGAAATATATCGCTCCAACTAAATAATATATAATATTAGGTGATTAAATACACAAGTCATATTGAATATAGGAACCGAGGGGAAGGAGATAACTAGGAAGGTTTGTACTGTAATCATTGGAATCTCCGATAAATTGATCCTTGGATTCGGAAGTTCTTCTCGGAAAATGCTAGTCCAGAAATTACATTTTATTTTTGTGCAAAAATATATTATTTTTAGGCTGGTTAACTGTATGATAATTCATGTTTTTTACAAAGTCTGGAACCTAGATATTTATTTCAAATTAATTAATTTATTTATTAATGCAATTTAGTACTGCAAACAGATGATATATCAAACCAAACAAACTTATCATCACTTCATCTTCAAATCCTCCTCATATCAATTTCGACATCATCGACTGGTTTTCGAAAAGGTACGAGATTTTTGCATTCGGATTCACCAAATTCCATCTGCAAACAAAAAATTGACAAAGAAGAATCGTTTTAGCAAATATTTGCTTAACTGCTTTTTTCGTCCTATATGTTAGGGAGTGACATTTCAGGACACCAAACTTATGCGGTTGAACTTTGGGCAATAACTTCGAAAATTGAACCTATTTAAGGTTACATTTTAAGTTTCCAATGAATTGCGTCATTACATTGATATTCAATTTCGAACGTCAGTCCCTTAAATTGCAACCACATAAGTTGAGTGTCCTCAAAGTATCATCGAGCCCAAATATTCCGAACACTTTCACATTACCAGCATAACTATAACTCTTATGGCTTGTTTGGGGTCATAGGTTTAGTATTTTAAGTGTGTGTTTAACCGTTCAAGTGTTTGGTTTATAGGTATAAATAAACTACGGGTTTATATAATCATAGTTTAAACCCATGGCAGCGGGTTTAAATAAACACACCCCCTCACATGTGTTTATTCAAACCCACTAATTAAACACAAATTTTATTTTATACCAATTAATTCGTTTTATATAAACCTTACTAATTTAAACCCTCCTAAATATAAACCTACGAACTAAACAAGCACTTACTTGTATCTCAGAGACAAGTGGTGTATGATAACTGCAACTAGTAGCTTCACAAGCATGTTTCCCGGACAAAGTCTGTGTCCTCCTCCAAACGCTAAGTTCGTCCCGTGCTTCACCGATTCCTAATCGAGAATATTTCGATGGTTGAATCTAAGGCGATTATGTTTTATATGCACACACATATATGTAACTTTTTATTGTAAAAGCACACTATACATACATTCTATCTGTCGGGATTGAACGACATTGGGTCGTCGAAAAGCTCGGGATTCGTGTGAACGTATCGAAGCCAGCATATATCCTTCCACCCCTTCGGAATCCTATAACCTGATTCATCGAACAGAGCTATTAAGGTTGTCTTAAGCCTGGAAATATCTTTGATGTCCTTTATATCGTACCTTTGTACTCAACATCTTGCGAAGCAGTTCGAAAAACGAAAGCTGATATATTGGCCAATCTTATAATTTCATCCACCACCTTAATTCAAGAGAAAGAAAGAAATGCAGATTAACTTTGAAGCTTATATGTGCAGCTAAATGGATGTGTTCTTAAACTCTCATGTTATCCGTATACTTGCAAGCCAAGATTTGGTCATATGTAATGAGGCCTCCATTCGATTCCTCGATATCTCTGTGTGCTCTTCCTATATATAGTATAACCTTCGATCAGCGAACAAAATCTCAGTATATAAAACGGCACAATTGTTTGGGTTAAATTTCTTACCCGAAGCTTGGCGAGGACATTTGGGTAAGCAGCAAGGTAGTACACGGCCCACATGGTAGCCATGGAAGTCGAAGCATAGCCACCTATAACGAGGCTCGTAATGTTTCAAGCACCTCAACTTCGGTTAAAGCATAACCACTATCATCTCTTAGAGCATCTCCAATCGTTCCCTCTATGTATAACGTTGCTACAGTTAAATTCCTCTATACATACAGTTTAAACAGTAGTGACAACTCCAACTATCTCCTCTATATTTTCCTCCAAACCTAATAATACCATTATTTGTTTATTTTATATTATATTTAATATTAGTTAATGATTTAAACTTATCTATGATACTTGGTCGTCTTAATTATCAGAATATTAATCATTAAAGTTAACAGAAATTTATAATATTAACTTATTATTTAATTAATTAAATTCTTGAAATTGAAATCTCAATATTAAAGAAAATTATTGGAAGTAATTTATAGTAATAACCCCCACATGCCAATTTTAAAAGTACAACTTTACCATAAAATAAAACCTATAATAAATAAAATGGGGACATGTCAACGACATTATTTGAATAAAATCAACAACATTATTTGAATAAAATCATTATTAGTCCATGGCAGTTCTGCAATTTCTATATAGTTTATGGGTGTTTTGGTAATGCCAATCATTTCCCCAATCCCCAGTCGTTTCTTCGGCGATCGTTCCTATTTTCTTTCCTCGAGAAGAAATCAAAATTGAAAAACAAAACAAAAAGATAAATAAAGGTTGGATAGCGGATGAACAGTACCCCGCAATAGGTACTCCATCTCTTCTCCATCTCGTCTCTGAATATGGCAAAATGCTTTCCTTCGACACTACATATTTATTACAACTATGTTACAGAGTCAAGAAATGCAATAAAGCTTATGAGAAACAAATAAATTACTTGCAGGGCACGGTTGTAAGCTGTTCCTCGAAAATTCAGAGGATAAGATCGATCTAAAATCCATGGAGCAGACCCTCATATAACTAGTCACAGTGCACCCCGTGCAACATGGAATGTGAAGTTTTTGGGTAGTTTTTGTGTTTTTTTATTTGATAACGTAGTGGTAGTTTATTTTCTATTTACCATACAATTTTTTAATTCATTAAATTAAAGATATATGATAGTCACAATCCAATTAACAAATTGATTAGGAATTTTGGAGTAATTAATACACCAAATTAGAATAAAAAAAGCATTTTTGAAGTACTCGTCGTTAACAAATAGAATAGATTATAGATATGTATATATGTGATTTGGGTGCTAGGCCTGAGTCCCAACCCAATTCGAGACCAAGCCCAAAGTACAGCGGATCCACATAGCCGAACAAACCCTCAACAATTTCCTCCCCAATTCTTACCCTAATCTGTATCGTTTCTGCCAGCCACCGTTGATGCGCCACCGTACGAATGCATCGCCCTAGACGAGGTATATCTCTATTAAGTTTCTGGAAGTTCGATCGGGAATTTTCTATCGTAATCGATGCTTGTGGTGCTGTGTTTTGGTGACTGTGTGAGATGAATCGCATTTATCCTGAGACTTATTTTGGCTTGCTAGTGTCTTCTGCAGGAAATCGAATGGCGGAAACCCACGAAGAAGGATCAGTTTCGTGGCCAGAAGACGTGTTGATTGGAATCCTGTCACGCCTTTCTGTTAAATCCCTACTTCGATTGAGGTGCGTTTCCAAATCTTGGCGTGCTTTGATAGGGAGTCCTTATTTTGCGAGTCGTCACCTAATGAGCGAGCGCCAAGAAACCGTGTGCATGACGCGATACGAAGATGGACTTTTTGTGTCTGTTCACGACCCAAACTCCGCAGACCTGTCAATGTTGTCTCACGATATGTCTGTCACGACATTGTTACCGGATCAAGATATATATCCCAATCCCGACATTTCTAGTTGTCTACTTCTCGGTGCTTGCAATGGAATAGTCTTCCTTCTACTTTGTGATACATTTATACTCTGCAATCCAGCCCTTAGAGAATTCAAGCGGATTCCACCCCGTCCCTGGGCCGTACCTCGTCCTGCAGTGGACTATGGAGAGAATGATATTGGTTTTGGATATGGCTATGATCCTGTAGGTTCCTCGTACAAGATAGTGTACGTCTACTATCTTTCTCCCGTGGACGAGGAGTATGATTATATTCCCCACACTCATCCCATCGCGGTCGATTTGTACGATTCAAGGAGTAATTGTTGGAGAACCATCAGCGACGAAAGTAACTGTTCATCTGTGTTTGATTCTGAGTTTGTTTGTTTGGCGCAACCAGTTTACTTCAATGGTGTTTGTCACTGGGATGAAAGGAGCGGTTGTTGCTTGGTCTTGTTTGACTTGAGCGATGAAGTGTTTCGACGTTTTGAGTATCCCGATGCTTGGAACGAAGAAGAACAATTTATGGCGAATCAAAGTCTTGTCATCTTACACGATCGTTTGACGATTATTGCATATGGGAATGAGGAGCCGAGCCTCATCAAGATTTGGGCGATGAAAGAATACGGCGTCAAGGAGTCTTGGACTGTCGATTACGTAATAGGGCCTTATCACATTTACTGGACATATTTCTGTTGGAATTCTGAATGGATACTCGTGGAAGACAATAATGGCAGACTCGCATTGATTGCTGGCCAATCCAATGAGACGCGTGCGTTCGTGTTTTCTGGTAGCCTACATCCTTGGGCAGCTTGTTCGTTCAAGGAGAGCTTAATTCGTTTGAGTGATGTGATTGTTGGTGGTGATGGTGAATGAATGTCTCTTTAACTTTCACTAGCAATGCAATCCAATGTAGGGTCGGTAACTGTTTGGCTGTTACGGTTGTATTTTGTAAGATTTGTGTTGCTAAAATTTTATTTATTATTTTTATTATTGTTATCTTTAGGGGCATTTAAAAACTGTCATGTTTATATCCAATTTGGTGTATCCAAAATTTGTAGCCTATTTGCTAGTTTACTCACGTCCGGTTCTTAGAAAAACTGTCACTCCGTTTCGTATGAATTTGGTGTTCTAAAACTCACGACATGTCCAATTATTTTAAACAATAACTTAATCAACGGGGCCCATCTCCCAATGATTCTTTTCAAGGTGTTGTCTTTTCGATACCACAATGTACTGCCATCTTTATAGCCATGGAAGTCGATGCATAGCCAGCAACGACGAGGCTCGTAATGTTATCGAGAACCTCATTATCGGGTTAGTTCGTTGCCATCTTCGTCTTTCAGCTGCATGAGCCCTTCCATTAGGTCGTATTTGGGGGCGTTTTTGTCGTTGCCTTCCTCTTCTCCATCTCTTCTTTGAATATAGCATACGCTTTCTTGCGACACTGAAGGGTCGAATTCTTTCGCATCTTAGTTGATGTTAGAGAATTTGCGGGGTTATAAGTTTATCGATGGTTAATAACCTGAAGTGCATTGGGAAAAGCTGTTCCTGGGAAATTCAGAGGGTAGGCCCGAAATCCGTGAATTAGGCCATCGTAGAGCTTGTCGAGCGTGTCGATGACAGGTCCCGGTTCGAGGCTCGCGAAATACTTGCCTATGTTTGTAAATGTTACCTAAGATAGAGATGAAGAAAATTGAGAGTAACTAAAATTTTAGTCATAAAAGTTCGTTTTTCGTCGTCGTCGACGTCCTCCAAATTTGGTGCATAGTCAAGCATGTTTAGGAGTAACTAAGGTTTTAGCCCTATAACTTTCACAAATTTTTTTCGTACTTCAAGTTTTCCCGATCCGAAATTAGTAGCCCAATATGTTTACGAGTGAGTAACTAAAACGTCATGTTTATAACTTCCACAAATTCGTTTTTCGTCCTTTAACATGTCCATGTCCCTAATTAGTAGTCCAATATGCTTACGGGTAATTAAGATCTTATAACTATCACAAAATTCGTTTTTATTCGTCCCTTTAACATGTCCATGTTCATGTCCAAAACTAATCCAATATACTTATCACATTCGCCATCCGTTTTTCTGTTGGAATTCTGAATGGATACTCGTGGAAGACAACAATGGCCGACTCGCATCGATTACAGTCCAATCCAATGAGACGCATACATTCGTGTTTTCTGCTCGCCCACATTCATGGTGACTTTTTACTAGCAATGCAATGCAATGCAATCCGGTGGTTAATTGTTTGGCGATTAAGGTTTTTATTATTTATTTATTTATTTATTAATTATTATTATTATTATTATATATTTGTGTGTGAAGGATAGGGGTGTTCAAACGGTAATTACCGTACCGAACCCTCGGTAATCGAAATTTTCGGTTATAAAATCTCAAACCGTATACCGACCCGAAGTCAATCGGTTCGGTTATCGGTCCGCTTCGTTAATAACCGAAATATTTCGGTTATTTTCGGTAAATAACCGAAAACCCGTAAATTAAAAAAAAAGAAAAATTAATATTAAAAAGTTTATGAAATTAGATATATTTAATTCTTCATTTCTTTATGTTTTCCTATTTTTTCTTATTTTTTCTTATTTTATTTTTATGTTTAATTGTATATATATTATTATATATATTATATATAATATATATTTCGGTAATTATATATTATTATATATTATATATTTCGGTAATTCGGTTTTTTTCGGTTAACCGAATTACCGAACCGAAATAACCGAAAAATTTCGGTTTAAAATCGAATACCGAACCGAACCGAAATTTCGGTATTCGGTTTTGTACCGAACTTTCGATATCGGTTCGATGCGGTCGGTTTACCGAATTTTGCACAGCCCTTGTTGTGGAATTGCTACCGTTGAGACCGCAATTCAATGGTCTATCAATGTATGCTAATCGATCTAACCAATTTGAGCTATCGAATGCTAATAAAGGATTGGAAACTCTATATGCTATGATAGAATTTTGCGTCATTAGCAACCCCTGTCAGACCCGTTCTCAATGAATTTCATCCGATTCATTGTACAGGCAAGTAAACAGTCTCACAAAGAATTACTCATTTAATAAGAAACCTAAAACAGTCTTGCAAAATAAAAGAAATATGCACTATATATATCTGTGTGTGTGAGCAAGGACTAAGGAATTCGTAATCAAAAGTCAAAACCAAAGACACCGACAACCAAACCTTATCTAAATATGGTTGAGTAGCCCATGCTGTTATCTGCGTTTGTCATCCTTTGATATATATTAGGGGACTTTTTATTTCATGCCCTTCCCAAGATCCATTTAGCATTATTCACTGTCAGGAAAAAAAATAGTATTAAGAATCCAATTTCTGCAGTACCACTTCATTGCTCTGAAATAACAATATGTTGAAATTTTGCAACGCAAGACGATCATCCGATACCGATACTAGTTAACGATCATACGATAACAGTTCATTTCTGCAGTACCACTTCTTTGTTCTGAAATAGCAATATGTTGAAAGTTTGTAACACAAAACGATCACCCTATACGGGTTCATATAACTTTTATATTACTTTTTTAAGTTATGCCATTATCTCTAAATTTTACAGAACTTGGTTCTCTAAGCAATAGTTTATCTGACATGGTCTGAATCTTAAATTAAACTTTTGATTGGGCCTTAACTCAAACATACCATAAATTTTCGCAGCAAAAGGTCCTCAACGCATCCTAAAATCAGGGAAGTTGCTCAAAAAAGTTGCACAAGTAGGGGAAAAGCACTGCCATTCCATGAACGGAATAACGGGAGAATACCATTTTGGTCCCGATGGCGTTTTTGGTCCCCGATGTTCTTATTTGTCACATTTAGTCTCTCATATTTTTTAATTTGAACCAAATTGGTCCATCCGTTAAATTAGATGGAATTGCAAAATTAGCGATGAAATTTGCGACATCATTTTCGTCGCTAAAGGGAAAAATAAAAAAATGACAAATTAAACATAAAAATGAGAAAAATTCCATAAAAAGGAAAAAAACTAAAAAAATAGTTAAAAATTCAAAAAAGATAATATTACTATAAACTAAATAAAATATAAATAATAATAATAAATAATGAAAAAAATAAAATAATAAACTAAACTTTAAAAATGATAAATATAATTTAAGATTTTAAAAAGTAAAAAATAAAAATATATTTATTAATTAAAACAGAGAAAAATGTATTAAAATAACAAAATCATAAAAAAAAATAATAATAAAAAATGCAAATTATTTTTTATTGAAAACTAAAAATAAGTGAAAAATAAAAAGGATAAAATATCGCTTAAAATTGACGATAATTCTCGATCAAAATATTTGTTAAAAAAATTCAAAAATTGGGACGATTATGTCCTCATTGACTTGGCAGGGACGGTCTTCGTAAAACTTTTAGAGGCATTTTTTATTTTTAATTTTTTTCCTTTATTTTATTTTTTAATAAATAAATATATTTTTATTTTTTACTTTTTAAAATCTTAAATTTATATTTATTATTATTCATAATTTTATTATTATTTATATTTTTATTTAATTTATTAGTAATATTCTATTTTTTGAATTGTTACCTATTTTTTGAATTTTTTTCCTTTTTTTGGATTTTTTTTCTCACTTTTATGTTTAATTTATCATTTTTTATTTTTCCCTTTAGCGACGGAAATTCCGTCGCAAATTCTGTCGCTAATTTTGTAGTTCCGTCTAAATTAACAGATGAACCAATTTGGTTCAAATTAAGAAACATGAGGGACTAAATATGGCAAGTGGAAACATCGGGGACCAAAAGCGTCCAATAGGGTAAACATCGGGGATCAAAAATGGTATTCTCCCAGAATAACCTTACCTGTTCACCGATGCTAATGAACCTTAATGTAACTTCTCAAATGATACGACAGTTAATCTGCAAAAAAATACAAGTTTACAACCACTTCTAATCCCATATGTTGAAAGCACTCAAAAAATACATATACGGTGTATAATCCTGGTTACATTTTTTTTAGACTGGAAGAGAAGAAATTATCAAATTATAGATTAATCAAGATGGTCATTTCTGTTTCAGATTTCACATAGTAACAAACAACCACCAATTTCAGAGTTATACTTTAGAGCATCTCAACTTTTAGCGGCGGATTGAATCTATTGTATTATATAAAGGCTATATGCCTCTTAAAAAAATGTCATAAATTTAAGTGATTTGGTCCGTCAATTTTTTTTTAACAAAATAATAATTATTACAATATAAAAAACTCAATCCACGTATCTAACCTGTCCATTTTGGTCTCTAATTTTTTTAGCTTTATTAAATTAAATTATAATTATAATTAAAATAAATTTAATATTACAACAACGTATTTGAGTGTGCAAGAGTACTAGTAATATTAAATTAGTCATGATGGAATTTTGGCCTGTTTTGATAGTGATTCAATAATCCCTTTGCTTCATATAAAACAAAACGGTGTTCATTATCTTTTTAGTTAAAACTAAAACCCTATACATAAAATATAATCTTCCCTCATACTTATCCACCATTTGTATTAGGGGTGAGCAAAAATATCCGGAAACCGGATTCCGATCCGGTATCCGGTTTTCAAAATCCGGAAAAAAAGATATCCGGTTTTAAAAATCGGATCGGATATCCGATCCGATTTATTTTAAAATAAACCGGATCGGATATGGATAGTGGTTTGTATAAAATCCGGATATCCGGTATCCGTTAAAAAATTAAAAAAAAATAGAAAAGTAGTTCAAAAAGAAAAATGAAGGTCCAAGAATGAAAAAGAATCATCAAGTAGTATCTAAATTTATATTATTTTATTATTGCAAAACATTTTGTTAGAGAATTAGATAAAAAAACATAAAAACATTGAGATGCATGTTCAAAAATCAATGTGAATTTGGGGTATTGTGTTTAGTAAGTATTTATTATGTAATTCCGAATCATAAATTCACATATTGTGTTACTATGTTTAGAAATTCTTATATTAAAAAAATATATTTTTTATTGAGATAAGAAATAAAAAATATGATTTTGAAAAGAAAATAATAAAAAAAAATAAGAAAAATAAATTTAAAAACCGGATGCGGATATCCGGTAAAAATATCCGATTTTCGGATATCCGATTAAAACCGGAGCGGATACGGATACCATTTTTCGATGTCAAAAAATCCGAATATCCGAATTTCGGATATCCGGTCGGTTTTGCTCACCCCTAATTTGTATCAACAATTGAGACCTAACCCTCATATTTTATATGCATTTCTTTCCGTTCGTCTTACTAATTTTCTCCCACTTTTTGAAGCTTCTTTCTCCTTGTAAAGTTCTTAAAAGTTCAAATGTTTTTTTTTTCCCTTTCGAGTTTCGTTTTTCTTTTGCTCGAATTGTTTCTTTCTCAAGAACGTTTGTAGTTTTCTAACCTCTAGAGGAATCTCCTTAATCCCTTAATCGAAACTCGAAAGCTTTCAGTTGAAATTAATAATCATGAATGAAAAATTTAAAAAAAATTCAGAAACATCATCAAAAGTACAACGGATCCACATAGCCGAACAAACCCTCAACAATTTCCTCCCCAATTCTTTACCCTAATCCTATCGTTTCTGCCACCACCGTTGATGCGCCACCGTACGAATGCATCGCCCTAGACGAGGTATATCTCTATTAAGTTTCTGGAAGTTCGATCGGGAATTTTCTATCGTAATCGATGCTTGTGGTGCTGTGTTTGTAACAAAAGAGAAAATTTGGAGAAGACCAAGGCTGTAATATTATATTGTAACAGAGTAAGTTACATGCTTCACACTTATAACTACAGACTCGATAACTTCCAAAAAGAAACTGTAACACACGATCAACATATGTCAACTGCTAAAAACCTAACAGTAAGTAAGACCAACTTACAAATGAAGTAAACCAAATAACTTACATAAAAGCATGCACTAATTTTTAATACTCCCCCTTAGTACATGCTTACGACTCACGACCCCAAGAGCAGATCTGAAGTTTTCAAACTTGGGCTTTCCCAGTGCTTTTGTATATCTGCAACTTGATCATTTGAAGAAATTCCCGTCAGTTCAATATCTTGATCCAGCACTTTCTCTCTAATGTAGTGATAACGGACTTCAATGTGCTTCGTTCTAGCATGAAAAACTGGATTCGAAGCAAGTTTGACGGCACTTTCATTATCACAGCAGATTTGTACAGCGTTATCAGCTTTACCAAGCATATCTCCTGTCAAGCGCTTCAGCCAAATACATTCTTGAGTTGCCATTGTCGCTGCCACGTATTCAGCTTCTGTGCTAGATAATGCGACAGATGTTTGCTTCTTGCTGCACCAAGAAATTGCAGCAGAGCCCGCAGAAAAACAGAACCCAGAAGTTGAATGACGATCATCAGTAATACCTGCCCAGTCTGCATCAACGAAGCCCTTAACATAAAAATCAGTTCCTTTCTTATAAAGAAGACCATAATCAGCAGTCCCAATAATGTATCGTAAAATCCTTTTTGCAGCTTCCATGTGTGGAGTTCTTGGATGTTCCATGAACTGAGATATTCGACCAACAGAATAGGCAATTTCAGGTCTTGTGATAGTTAAGTAGATTAAACTACCAACAAGCTGTCTGTACTTTGTAGGATCTGATAATGGTTTTCCTTCGTCTTTCATCAACTTGAGGCTCGACTCCATTGGTGTAGCTTTGGCTTTGGACTCCTCCATCCCATCAAGGTCGATGTGTACGATTCAAGGAGCAACTGTTGGAGAACCATCAGTGACGACAGTAACTGTTCATCTGTGTTTTATGATGAGTTTGTTTGTTTGGTGGAACCAGTTTACTTCAACGGTGTTTGTCACTGGGATGAAAGGAGCGGTCGTTGCTTGGTCTTGTTTGACTTGAGCGATGAAATGTTTCGACGTTTTGAGGATCCCGATGCATGGAACGAAGAAGAACGACTTGCTGCGCCGCATCAACTTCTCGTCCTCTTACACGATCGTTTGACGATGATTGCATATCGGGTTGGGGAGCCGAGCCTCATCAAGATTTGGGCGATGAAAGAATACGGCGTCAAGGAGTCTTGGACCGTCGATTACGTAATAGGGCCTTTTGACATTTGGTGTCCATTTTTCTGTTGGAATTCTGAATGGATACTCGTGGAAGACGACAATGGCCGACTCGCATCGATTGCAGTCCAATCCAATGAGACGCATACGTTCGTGTTTTCTGCTCGCCCACATTCTTGGGGAGCTTGTTCGTTCAAGGAGAGCTTAATTCGTTTGAGTGATGTGATCGTTGGTGGTGCTGGTGAATGAATAATCTCTGCTTTACTTTCACTAGCAATGCAATGAAATGCAATCCAACGTAGGGTAGGTAATTGTTTGGCGATTAAGGTTGTATTTTTTTAGATTTGTGTTGCTCAACTTTTATTTATTGTTGTTGTTCTATATTTATGTGTGAAGGATTGGAAACTCTATATGCTATGATAGAATTTTGCGTAGCAGCACTGCCATTCCATGAAAGATCTTTTAGACGAAACGGAATAACCTTACCTGTTCACCGATGCTAATGAACATTAATGTAACTTCTTCAAATGATATGACAAAGTTAATCTGCAGAAAAAAAAAATGAAGGATTGTAAGTGTTACCCTCGGGTCTAATTGACCCTGTGGCAAAACACCCGACCCGTCTCAACCGACTCAACTACCCTGCTAGGAAAAGATCTCACCATGGATACGCGCCTCGGGACCATAAGGCCGACTCTGTCGGAAGTAGGTCGTCAGAGTTCCCTCGGGTCTCCAGCCCGAGGACACCCGCCCCTAGGGTACCCCAACGGGTTCCTTCGGGAGAAAGGGAGAGCTCGGTCCCTCGGTTAAACTAAACGACGACGGGGGATAACCTCTTCGGGGAAACAGATCCCTTGATCCCAAACCAACGTAACCTCCCATGATGATATTAACAAAACGTGTAAGGGATAACCGTCTAAGAGCCCGCCTATCGAAAAGACGTGCCATCATGGGCGATAAGGAAGCTCGACCCCTGGAATCACGGAACGTGGTCTCAACCGTTTGAAAACCGTCCAAGGGCAGAAGCCTATAAATACTACCAACGTACTCAAGAATAGGTATCTTTCTCTCACGTATCCTACCGTTACTCTGTCCAATTAATTACTCACAAACACACACTACACATCACTTTTTATGCCACTTCACACCTGGAACATGGAGATTACCCTCTTGACCTAGGCAAGAGGGCAAACGACCCCCAACCCTTATCCTGTTTTCGAGTGATTAGGTAACTTGCGCGGTGGAATCTAGGCGGGAAGAAGTCTGTTAGTCGTCCGACGCGGTAGATCCATTTTTCGGCGGCATCAACTTGGCGCCGTCTATGGGAACGTTTAGGTTTCTCACTAGTAGAAATTCAGTATGGTAGTTGTCGAAAATGATCATGTGCCGCCACCCGACGGCAACAGGCCGAACCCGGCAAATCCAGCCGCGATGTTCGCTGCAATCATGCAAGAGATGCAAAGAATCGGGGCTGACGTGGGAGTCCTGATGGCTGAAAGGAACCGGAGAGGCAATGGATTCGGATAGAATGGAGGACGTGACGCCAGACGAGAGTAAAGCCAGCACGAGGAAAATGGGGAGCGAGACGCTCAATCGGGCACTGGAGAACGGAGCGATGGTGATCA
This sequence comes from Craterostigma plantagineum, assembly GCA_027422505.1. Taxonomy (NCBI): domain Eukaryota; kingdom Viridiplantae; phylum Streptophyta; class Magnoliopsida; order Lamiales; family Linderniaceae; genus Craterostigma; species Craterostigma plantagineum. Next base: position 2,546,816 of record JAPQWV010000035.1, read on the forward strand.
TACCCTGGCGTCAATGCAGAGGAGAGCCCGAGCCGAGAGAAGGAGACGAGCCGACCAGCAACGCATGGATCAACAGCACGCCGATCAACAGGCGGCCGACTTGGAAAGAATGAGAGAGGAGATTCGCCAGCTTCAAAATCTCGCAAACCCGCCCGAAGTCCCAATCGTCCCTCGGGCCTCGCCGTTTTCTCCCGAGGTGTTCGCGGCTCCATTGCCCGAACACTTCCGATCTTTTGAAATGAAGAAGTATGATGGTTCCGGGCCACATGAAGACAATTTAGCTGCTTTTGAAGGAAATGCGGCGTTGTACCAGCTTAGCGACCCCATTAAATGCCGACTCTTTGTGACCACTCTGTCAGGAGGAGCCCAGCAATGGTTCACTCTTTTGCCCCAGGAGGAATCAGAAGCTTTCACGACCTAACCAGCCACTTCTTGAAGTACTTCTCAAGCAACAGAAGACGCCCTTCTTCTGCAGTAAAATTGTTAAACATTAAACAAGGCGACAGGGAAAGCTTAAGAGATTATCTTCGACGTTTCAATCAAGTAAAGATGGAGGTCCCCAACATTGCGCCTGAGTTGCTTATTGGAGCGTTCCATCATGGCTTGAGGGACGGGGATCTGTTCAGATCGCTGGTGAAGAAATATCCTACCACGGTAGAGGAATTGGTAGCTCGGGTCGAGAAATATGTCCGAGTAGAAGAATCGCAGGCTCGGGAGCCCGAGGACAGGAAACGCAAGAGTCCTCCACGAGAGCGTCGAAAGAGCCCGCCAAGAAACCAAGACCGCAGGGTGTTTCCCCGAAGGGATGATCACCCCTATCCGATGCCTCCGTTTCCTAGGGTGGATTACCCGAAGCTGCGCGTGAACAAACTACGAGCACTGGAGATATGTGAGGAAAATGATTTTCTTCGTCGACCACCTTACATTGAAGGCAACCCGAGGAGACCAATATCTAACACTTACTGCAATTATCACCACGAATACGGACATACTACAGAGGAGTGTTTTCAGCTGAATCGAGAGCTAGAAAAGTTAATCGCAACCAACCCCGAGCCACGAGCCAAGCTTGCGGAGGATGAGGGTGGCTTCGGGACCAGGCCCAGATATCCTGGGGCGGGGAATCGGTTTAACACCCGACAAGACCGCCAGCCTCACAATCAGAAAGAGGCGCCGAGAAGAACACCGGAGAGGGACGAGAGACGAGGCCCGAGGCCAGTAGGGAACGACACTCTAAGGAACCAGGACAATAGAGGCACGGGACGCCGGAGATCACCCGAAAGGACTGCACCCCGACAATCAACATAATCTCGGGAGGACCTACAGGAGGGGATTCAAACCGAGCAAGGAAGGCCGGGTTCGCCGGTTGGAAAACTTTGAAATCAAGATAGGAAGTAAGCGTTCGGGACCTACTATCAGCTTTGGTCCTGAGGATTTTCATGGAGGCGACGATTCTCATGAGGACGCCTTAGTCATTCGAGCTGAGGTGGCCAACCATGACGTTGGCAAGGTTTTCGTCGATAATGGAAGCTCCGTCAACATAATATACAAGAAGGCCCTCGATCAAATGGACTTGGGAGCATACTCTATGGACAAGGTGGAAACGGCTCTGTTTGGCTTCATGGGACACTGCATCGAGGCCGTGGGGATCCTGCATCTCCCACTCACCCTCGGGAAAGGGGACACTCGGAAAACGCGGATGGCGCCATTCGTGGTCATCAATGGATCGAGCTCGTACAACATCATCCTAGGGAGACCTGCCCTGACCTCTTTCAGGGCCATTGCTTCGGCCTTACACCAAAAGATAAAATTCCCCGCAGGGGACAAGGTTGGGAAAGTTGTCGGAGATCGCAAGATGGCCAGAAAATGCTACGTGGAAGAGGTTCGCGCAGAGATCAGGTCCTCCAGGACCCGAAAGGAGGATCATCCGAGAGGAAGAGAAACGTTATACGCCATAGGGACTGCTCAAAAAGAAGACAAGGAAGAAGAAACCGAAGAAGTGGTGATCAATCCGCCAGAAGGGATAGTCAAAGTTGCCAAGGATCTTCCCCGGGACCTGAGGGAGGGCTTAATCAGATTACTAAAAAGGAACAAAGACGCGTTCGCATGGACCCAGGACATGATAGGCATCGACAGGGGGATCATCGAGCATAAATTGAATGTCTCTCGAGCCACTCGACCTGTCTTTCAGAAAAGGAGGTATCTTAGCGCTGAAATGAATGCTGAGGCACGACGACAGGTGGAGGAGTTGTTGGAAGCAGGCCACATTCGGGAGGTTCAGTTCCCCACATGGCTCTCGAACGTGGTCTTGGTCCCAAAATCCTCGGGCAAATGGCGCATGTGCGTGGATTTCCGGAACTTAAACGAAGCATGCCCGAAGGACTGCTATCCCTTGCCCAGGATAGATCAGTTGGTTGATTCCACCTCAGAACACGAGCTACTTTGTTTTCTCGACGCTTTCCAGGGATATAATCAGATCTCACTCGCAAAGGAAGATCAAGAAAAAACAAGCTTCATAACCGCCGGAGGAACCTACTGTTACACAGTTATGCCCTTTGGACTGAAGAACGCCGGTGCCACATACCTGAGGCTGATGGACAAGGTTTTCAAGGATCAAATCGGGAGAAACGTGGAGGTCTATGTCGACGACATTCTAATCAAGTCCCGAGAGCAAAGCCGCTTCTTAGCCGATGTTCAAGAGACGCTCTCGACCGCCAGAGATACAACCTGAAGATGAACCCCAACAAGTGTACCTTCGGAGTCAGTTCGGGCAAATTCTTAGGATATATGGTAACGAGGCGAGGAATCGAAGCTAATCCCGACAAAGTCAAGACCTTGTTGGATATGACATCTCCCCGAAGTCTAAATGAGGTTCAAAGGTTAACAGGGAGGATCACCGCCCTTTCGCGGTTCATCTCCCGATCCGCTGACCGCAGCCTACCCTTCTTCAAAGTATTGCGCAAAGTCCGGAACTTTGAATGGACACCCGAGTGCGAGAAAGCCTTCCAGGACCTGAAGGAATATTTGAAGAAGTTGCCCGTGCTTAACAAGCCATTGCCTGGGGAGGAGTTGACAGTCTATCTTGCAACGTCGCCTCGGGCCATAAGTTCCGTAATTGTTCGGGAAGAAGAAAGAATGCAGAAACCAAGCTACTTTGTCAGCCACATCTTGAAAGGCCCCGAAACAAGGTACACAAATTCCGAAAAACTTCTGTTGGCCCTTCTTATCACTGCTAGGAAGTTACGACCCTACTTCCTATCACATCCGATTATGGTGCTGACCAATCAACCCATCGGGAAGATCGCCACACGGCCGGACGTCTCGGGAAGGGTAGTCAAGTGGTCAACAGAATTAGGAGAGTACGACATTTAATTCAAGCCTCGGGCCGCGATCAAAGCACAGGCGTTGGCCGATTTTATGGTGGAGATAGTCGGGGACGGCCCCGAGGAGGTGTGGAAGATGTTTGTGGATGGTTCTTCCTGCAGCTCAGGGAATGGAGTCGGGATACTTCTCATATCACCCTGGGGGAAGAGACCAACCTGGCTATTAGGCTGGACCACAAGGCATCAAACAATGAGACAGAATACGAGGCGCTACTTGCTGGACTCCGAGCAGCACAGAGAATGGGGATCACCCGATTACTGGTACACTCGGACTCTCAACTCGTGGTTCAGCAACTAGAGGGGAACTTTGCCGTCAAGGGTCAGAATTTGGAGAAATATGTCAAGGCATTCGAGGAAATTAAAGGAAGCTCGAAGAACTTAGATCGTCTTAATCACCCGAGCCCAGAATGAGAAGGCAGACCAGATAGCCAAGTGGGCAAGCGCCATCGGTCCACTTGAGGAAAAGGGAAAGGTCCTAGCCATTTGGCAGATCGAGGACCAAAACGTGCCCGAACCAGACATTGCCCGAGAAGATTGGAGATACGAGATCTACCAATACCTGCGCCACAAGATCCTTCCCGAGGCCAAAGCTCAAGCCCAAAAACTCAGGCGAAAGATTCAAATGTTCACCTTAATCGATACAACTCTGTTCAAAAGGTCTTTCGCGGGACCCCTCCTACGATGCATATCCAAGGAAGAAGGTGAGTATGTCCTTCGGGAAATACATGAGGGGATTTGTGGAAGTCACATCGGGAGTCGAGCTTTGGTAAGGAAGGCACTCCTCGCAGGTTTTTTCTGGGCGACAATGAAGGGAGACGCCATGAAGACAGTTCGAAGCTGTCTCAATTGCCAAAAACACGCCAGTTTGCAGAGAATGCCTGCTGAAGCCATGAAGTCAGTAACGTCTCCGTGCCCCTTCGATCAATGGGGACTCGATATTGTCGGACCATTCTCCGGGAACGTTGCTCAAAAGAAGTTTTTACTGGTAGCTGTGGACTACTTCTCGAAGTGGGTTGAAGCCGAAGCCTTGGCCAAGATCACCGAGGCCGCCATCACCGCCTTCATTTGGAAGAACATCATTTGCCGCTACTGAATTCCCAGGAGACTAGTATCTGACAATGGGAGGCAATTCAGTGGAAAGAAGCTAAAGGAATGGTGCGGTGAGCTCGGGATAGAGCAAATATTTACCTCGGTAGCGTATCCACAAAGCAACGGCCAGGTTGAAGTGACCAATCGCACCATAGTGCAAGGATTAAAGACCCGACTAGAGGGGCTCGAGAAGTCCTGGTTCAATGAGCTTCAAAGTGTCCTCTGGTCATATCGAACGACGCCTCGAGAGGGGACCAATGAGCACCCTTCAGCTTGGTCTATGGGAGCGAAGCAGTACTACCCGCGGAAATTGGAATGGAAAGCGCCCGAATCCTTACTTACTCTGAAGACAACGACCAGCTCCGCACCGAAGATATCGATCTTATCGAAGAAGGAAGAGAAAGAGCCGCCATCAGGATGACCGCTTATCAAAGGAGAATGACCAAGTCCTATAATCGCCGAGTCCGAAGCAAGAGGTACGAAGAAGGAGACCTCGTGATGAAAGAGATTCTAAATCAGGAAGGAAGGAAGAAGTTGGAACCCAAGTTCGAAGGACCTTACCGAGTCGTCAAAAAAGCAGGGGAAGCCTCTTACTATCTCGAGGACACATATGGAAAGCAGCTCGATCGCCCGTGGAATGCCCGCAAACTGCGGAAATATTATCCCTAGAGGGAGTACCCTTATTTGCATATGTTTTTCTTTTATTCTACCTACTATTTCCTTAAGTTTACTTCTATCGCTTTTGAGATGTAAACCATATCAAGTTATTAATGAAGTTTATTTTCTTTCCGTACGAGGAATCTCCGAGTCGAAATTCGAAGAACTTAAAAAGGCATGAAGACCCAGGTAGAAGACACTTCATCTCCCAAGGAGACAATCGCCCAAGGGAACCCCTCGGGTAATCTCCTTTACACACACTGATTTCCCTCTACGAGAGGCTGAGAAATTCCCTAAAGGGAAAACATTCTTGCGCACACTGTTATCCCTCTACGCGAGGCAGCGCCACCTCTATACAAGCTAGAGGCAAAGAAGGCCCCTCGGGACAACTCCCCTCGGGTAATGTAAACTGCGCACATCGAATTCCCTCTACGAGAGGCTGAGAAATTCACTAAAGGGAAAGCATTCTTGCGCACACTGTTATCCCTCTACGCGAGGCAGCGCCACCTCCTTATCAGTTAGAAGCAAAGAAGGCCCCTCGGGACAATTACCCTCGGGCAATATAAATCACGCACACTGGCGTCCCTTGACGATGAGGCAACGCAACATCAACATAGGCTAAAGGACAAAAAGCATTTCACGATATCGCCGAGGCTACCTTTGGGATCGTGGGGACGCCCTCGACCCGAGGTGAGAGACCTCATTCCTCTCGTAAATCATCAAGGACAAATTGGATGAGGGCAGAAGTAATGGATATTGAACAAGAGGCGATGCTCAGGTAATTAAAAGTCCTTTATTTATTTAAATACTGCCAAGTTTATAACAGGTAAGAAAAACAAGAAGCAGAAACATTAACGGACGACAAGGAACAAAGTAAAACCAAGAACTAGACTCCAAGGAAAGACGTTAGACTAATCCGTCCCAGCCGGACCATCACCTCGGGAAGCATCACTACTCTCACCCAAATCAAACTCATCCCAAAGACTTTTTCCCTTCACTGGCTTCGGTTGGGAACGACGAGGAGCTAATGCCATAAAAGCCGCCTCGGGATTCAAGAAACTAAAAGGATGTGCGCTCTCTGGAAAACCATTCGCCCTGATTTGAGATAGACAACCTTGAAATCCGAAGTTGAAGTACATATTGGCAGCCTCGGAAACTCTCTCCTCAGGAACCAGCTTAGGGTTGGGTTGATGCTCCCGGCTACGGCGAATTTCTCTCTCCGAATGGAGCTCTTGTCGGAGCTTGCCGACTTCAAACTGAGCCCTTGCAAACTGATCCTTCAAGCGACCAACCTCTTGAGCTTCTTCACTAACTCGCATTGTCATCTCCACATTACAAGATCGCGCCGAGTCAGTCATTTTTTGCTGGAGACGATATCGCCGAGCCCCCTCACAGGATAAGGAATAAGCCTGAAGACATAAAGAAGCAATTTAAATAAATGCTAAGTCACGGGTGAGGGACGAAGAACTTACCTGGCTCAAGGCTAAGGCCCATTCTTTCCAGAAAAGGCCACCAGACAACTCCTTGGCGAAATCCTTCTCCTCGGGAGTCAGGAAGTTCATCATATAAGCCAAAGAGGATTCTCCATCTTTTTCCAGCAAGAAGTGGGGATGAAGAGCCGGTCGAGACGAGGAAGGACCCTCTTGCAGAGAAACGGGGGGTGTAGGCGGTGATGGTCTCACCCGCTTAGGACGTCCCACCTCTTGACGAGGAGTTAACGCCTCATCCTCGGGGTTATCTACCGAGGGCTTACCGCTAGCTCCACGTTCACGTATCGAGGCGCCTCTAGTTCGGACGGTCGGGGCGGGCAAAACACCCGAACCATCGCTCACTGGAGAAAAAGAGATAGTTAAGGAGGGGAGAACTAAGTAGCGAAAACCAAGGAAGAACGTACCAAGAACGGCGAGAAGAGGTAGCTGTCCCAACAGGAACCTCGGACACCAACTCCCTTACAGAGAAGCTTTGGCTGCCAAGTCGATCCATGAATGCCCTTAAAAGCTCGGGCTCGTAACCCGAGGCCTGGCAATGGTCCCTCCACTGGAGTAAGGAAAATCGGCGATCCCGATGCTGGGCCGAAGGACGCACATAGAAGAACTTGTCCATCCTTTGGTAGCAGCGAAATTGTCATGAAGAACATCGGAGGAAGGAACGAATACAAACTTGCCCACATCCCTCTCGCACACACGAAAGAAGTTAAGAATCAGTTCAGCGGTAAGGGGAAAACTAAGCCTACGAGCAACGGCAGCTAGAGCTAGGAGCAAACTACGTGAGTTAGGAAATATTTGGCCAGGGAGATGCCTAAGGCTTCACAAAGGTCAAGAAGGAAAAAGGGTACATGGAACCTCAGTCCCATATCCACTTGGTCAGTAAAGAATGTCAAAAAACCAGTAGGAGGCGAAGACGCCACTTGCAAGGGCCCGGGTAACTGAACCTCGTAGTCGGAAGGGATCCTGGCCCGCTCCAAGCATTCCCGAAGCAGCTGCGGGCTTAGGGTTGACACTTTTGTCTGGTACCACGGGAGGTTCGCTTTGGATCGAACCTCCTCCGCTTCAGCAGACCAACGGGCTAAGCTCTTACGATAAGCTTTATCCTCATCATCTCCTTGAGGAAATGGCGACTTCACACCGGAGGCCGGGTCGGTCTTTTCGCCCGAGCCAAAGCGAAAACTCGAAGAGCTACCAAAATTGAAAGGAACATGTTCTGTCTTGGGAAAACCGGCAGCAACATGTTTACCCTTGAAAGAAGAAGACGAAGCCATGGAAGAACTATGGAGCAAGAAACACGAATGTAATATTACGAAAGCAGAGGCGAGGGATTGATGAATCATGAAAGAAGAAGGCTACGAATTTATAGTCAAGCTCCAGACTTGGGCAGGAAGATAAGAAGTACCAAATTAAAACGGCTAGATATGATCCAACACGCGTTTTTTCCGAGATTCCCTCGCCAAACTTCGGATAGACTGGGTTTTGAAATGACCGTTGCTAAGATACCGGGTACGCCGCCTCAGAAAAACTAGGGAACGTTTGGACCAGATTCGCGATTTTTAGGACGGGAGACCGGGTTAAAATAGCCCTCAACTACCCCACTCTCGGTATATTACGCTCCTCGAGATGGATGCCCGGAAGTATCGCCGTCATACTCGGCCATATTCTTTGAGGATAGGATGATCCCTAGGTTAAACCCTCAAGTGGATAATCGTCGGAAAAGCTTGCTTCTAGCCCGACACACTCAAGGCCCTCGGGAGACGAAGTAGTAACAATTGGGTAACGTCAAAATGGGCGGACGAACAGCCGGAGGCCGATTGCTCTATCAACAAAAAGACGAGGGTAGGAAAGCAGAAGCATGACAAGGAAACACAAGAAACAACATAAAGGGAATTAGTTGCTCCGAAAATAAAGGAAAGATAAAGGAGCCCGGAGGCACTACATTCAGATACTATGCCCCAAAAGGCTATGTTCAGAACAGAAGGGAAATATATATATATATTAGGGTTCATTACATTCCCCGACAAAGAGAAAGAAAAGACATAAAAGGAAAAGATTTAAACGGCCTAGCTGGCCTGATCTTCACCCCCGGCAACTTCCCCGGGCTTCTCAGCATCTCCGCAAGCTCCAACCTCTCGGCCTTCTCCCTCTCCCTCATCGGCTTGCTCCTTAAGGGCTTCTTCCCTAACAGAACCCCCCAGTACCTGGATCTCCCCAGCATCATCACGGATTTCTTCCCCGGAGGCACCTCGCATCTCCTCGAACTGGGGCTCAGCCACAACTGCGGCGGGAGCCTGCACAATTGGCGTCCTCGAAGGACCGCTCTCATCTCGGGGTTCGGGCAAAGCCCCCAGAAGGGGCCTCCTTCAAAGTCCTGATGGCATTCAGAAACTTGAAGGGGTGATCCGCCCTACTATACCCGTGTGCTCGAAGTTCGGAGATGCACCCATAGAAGCCCCATTTGAAGAAGGTCTTCATATCGTTTAGATGATAGCGCTTGGGGATGTAGTTCTTCTCCAGATCCTTGTCCCACTCCCTCTTATCTTCGACCCGGGCCACCTCCGATCGAGAAAGATGGCGTTGGAGCTCTGCTGCTTCTTCCTGGAGCTTTTTCTCCCGAGTCTTAGCCTCGACTGCCTCTCGCTCAAGCTCCTCTACCCGCTTGCGAAATTCGGCCTTGGCTTGGGACAAGGCTTTATTTCGCTCAGCAAGCCGGGAGACACGTTTCGTGACCTCGGTCACCAGAGAGAGCGACTACATTAATGGAGGTTCGGTAAGATCAAAATCGCCCGATGAAGTGAAAAGTAGAGAGGAATACATACCTGCCCGACGGTAACACCAAGAAGGCTCCTAAGGTCAAGATAGGAGAGCTCGCGAGTATAATGCCTGTTAGCTTCATCAGGGAACTCCCGAAGGAACTCCCAGCTCTCATCCTTTGATGGGTCATTAAAAAAGGCAGGTTGTTTAGCCCAATCCAACGCGACTGGACCACCCGGGGGTGAGGAAGTAGGTTGACTTGAAGAAGCTCGGGCTCTTTTCGCCGAGGCCCCTCCTTGGGAAGGAGCCGCTCGCCTCGGCGCAGACTTTTTTACCCCCGAGGAGGAAGCTGGGGCCTTGCCCTTACCCTTTGAACGGGTATTTGGGGCAGTTTCTTGGGGATTTGGCTGGCAAAGATCCTCATCCTCCTCGTCAGCAATGGCGATGACCTCAGCCAAAGACATCCTCTCAGCTACAGAAAAGAATAATAGATTGTCAGAGGTGCTGAAAACCAGAACGAAGGCACAGTAGGGGTCTGGCTATATACCTATGGTTCGGGTGAGGAGAACGGCTTTTGACGAGAACCCGTGGGCCCAGAGAAGCTCCTCGTTACGGAGTTTTTTGGCGTAATACTGACGGAGTGACGGCTACCCACCCTGCCCAGGAATGTTTCTACCCGAGCAGGAGGCTCGGGAGGAAGTGAATCAGAAGTAGAGGCATTGTCATTCCAAGAAAAAGGAATCAACTCTTGCTCGACACAATCAGCAGAAGGCTTAACAAAGAAAAATTTGCTCACCCATCCCTTATGAGAAGAAGGGTTACCCCGGATGAGGTCAGGCCTCCGGGTGGGGGAGAAGAAAAATTTTCCCTCCTCTTTCTTGTTTAGCCTCAGAAAGGCTAATAACATTGGGACCGAAGGGGTATAACGATAATGGCTCAAAATAACAGCCATAGAGAGAAGAAGACTAAAAGAGTTTGGAGGCAATTGAGCAGGAGAGATCCTGAAGTGTTTACAGATGTCAACAAGGAATCGGGGGACCGGAAACCTAAGGCCCATTTCTACTTGATCAAGAAAATATGTACCGAAGCCCTCGGGGGGGGGGGACTAGCTAAATCGGTAGGCGAAGGGATTCTAATCTCAAAGTCCCAGGGCATACCGGAAACAGATTGCAATTTAGGGAAATCAGCGGCTTTAAAGGTAGAAACCTTGATTTGATGCCAGCGAACGCCGGGACGATTAGCTCTAAAAGCTTCGACTTCCCTAACCCAAGCACTGAAGGCCCGACGGAAAGGTCCCGGGCCGGGGAAGTCATCCTCACGAGGAGGAATCGGCTCCCTGATAACTGGGGGTTGGGGAGCAACAGGGGCCGAATGGGTGGCCTCAGAATCTACAGAATCTATATTCGGGGAAGTACCCCGAAGAATTTCCTCATTCCCCCGTGAATCAGCTCCCACACTAACTACAAGGCTGCCCGAACCCTCAAAAGAATTACTATTACTATTGGAAGAACTACTACCACTACTACCCGAACCCTCTGAGCCCTCAGAAAAGTTACCCGAAGAAATATGGGGACCCTCACCGGAATCAGAAGACATATCTAGGCAGGAAAAAGAGCTAAGAGAAGAAAATACTTACAGAGACCTAAAAGCGGGGAATGAAAGGCAGGAAGGCTCGAGAACTCGGGAACTTCGCGAGGAGAGAGAGTAGTGAGAGAAAGTGAAGAAGGAGAATGAAGGAAGGAGTGGGGTATATATATAGGGCCCATCCGACCGATTGGGGCCTTTGGATAAGAATTTGATCAACGGACAAAAAGAAACCGCGTCAGCCATGCCTCGATCCGCGCCAACACTTACCACGATCCACGTCAAATCTCAGAACGGGCGCCAGAGTTCCCGCCCAGATGTCCCATCAGAACCAACCAATACAAACGCGACACGTGGCTGGGAATATGAGACGATTCTCAAGGCCTCTAAGGAAGAGATAATGGGCCTATATCCGAGAAAAGGTGCGCAGAGTCAGGCCCAACGACGACCCTCAGAGCCACGACGGCTCGGATATTCTGCCACTACCCCACAAAAACGTCCAAAATTCACCATACTTCTTTTGGACTACTCGAAGGGGGGACTATTGTTACCCTCAGGTCTAATTGACCCTGTGGCAAAACACCCGACCCGTCTCAACCGACTCAACTACCCTGCTAGGAAAAGATCTCACCATGGATACGCGCCTCGGGACCATAAGGCCGACGCCGTCGGAAGTAGGTCGTCAGAGTTCCGTCGGGTCTCCAGCCCGAGGACACCCGCCCCTAGGGTACCCCAACGGGTTCCTTCGGGAGAAAGGGAGAGCTCGGTCCCTCGGTTAAACTAAACGACGACGGGGGATAACCTCTTCGGGGAAACAGATCCCTTGATCCCAAACCAACGTAACCTCCCATGATGATATTAACAAAACGTGTAAGGGATAACCGTCTAGGAGCCCGCCTATCGAAAAGACGTGCCATCATGGGCGATAAGGAAGCTCGACCCCTGGAATCACGGAACGTGGGTCTCAACCGTTTGAAAACCGTCCAAGGGCAGAAGCCTATAAATACTACCAACGTACTCAAGAATAGGTATCTTTCTCTCACGTATCCTACCGTTACTCTGTCCAATTAATTACTCACAAACACACACTACACATCACTTTTTATGCCACTTCACACCTGGAACATGGAGATTACCCTCTTGACCTAGGCAAGAGGGCAAACGACCCCCAACCCTTATCCTGTTTTCGAGTGATTAGGTAACTTGCGCGGTGGAATCTTGGGGGGAAGAAGTCTGTTAGTCGTCCGACGCGGTAGATCCATTTTTCGGCGGCATCAGTAAGTTTACAGAGAAAAAGTAAATCCAATGAGGATTCTAGATCGATTGCTTGTGGATTTTTCATGAATAAAAGTTTACAACCACTTTTAATCCCTATGTTGAAAGCACTCGATACGGTGTATAATCCTGATATCCTGGTTACACTTTTAGACTCGAAGATAATAAATTTATCAAATTCGAGATTAATCAAGATGGTCTTTTCTATTTCAGATTTCACATAGTAACAAACAACCACGAATTTCGAGTTATACTTTAGAGCTTCTCAACTTTTAGCGGAACGTTTAGCGGATGATTGAATCTATTCTCTCATATAAGGGCTCTAGGGCATAAATTTAATGGGCATTTTCATTTCAGGCCCTTCCATAACTATAGGATTCAGGTCCTTTTGGCAAAAAATTTAGTTTTAAGGACTCATTTTCTGCAGTACCACTTCATTGCTCTTACCATACCAGTATGTTGAAATTCTGTACCACAAAACCATAGTTCGGTACCAGTTTATGATAATCTGATACCAGTTTATTTTCTGCAGTACCACTTCATTGCTCTGACATACCAGTATGTTGAAAGTTTGTAACACAAAACGATCATTCTAGATCAGTTCATATATCTTTCATACCAATTTTTTTTACACCACACAAAATGGGTCCTTTAACCTAAAAAATTCTCAAACAGGGCCTGACTTCGAAATCAAACCCTTAATGTAGGGTTACAAACGAATCGAACTCTTTTGGTTCGATTCGCGATTCGATTCGAAATTTTAAGATTCGAATTCGAATATTTAGAATACGAATCAGAATAAGAATATTTTTTTATTCGAGAAATATAATACGAATATGAAATCACAGTATTCGATTCGAAAAATTAATCGAATTATTCGATTCGAATAATATAACATAAAATATAGTATAATTAATATATATTCACATATAATATATGTTAACTCACTAAAACATTTAAAAATAATATGTTATAATTCAATATATGTTTAATATAATGTATTATAATTCGATATATATTTAAATATAATATTGTTTATATTTTATTAAATAAAAAATGAAAGATGACTTTGAATACAGATATTCGATATTCGATTCGAATATTCGAGAATATATTCGAACTCGAATAAGAATCGATTTTATGATTCGATTAAATATTCGAATATTCGTATTCGTATTCGATTGTCATCCGAATACGAATAGAATATTGCGGTATTCGACTCGATTCGATTCGTTTGCAACCCTACCTTAATGGGGCTTGATTTCAAATTAACCCTAAATCTAATTGATTCTGTTATAATTATATTTTTGTACAGAATAATAATTATTAAAATATAAAACCTTAACCCACGTATCTATCTAAACTGATTTAGTCTCTAATTTTTTTAGCTTTATTAAATAATTTAACTTAAAATAAATTTAATATTATACGCACGCATAATACTTAATTATGCATGATGGAATTTTGGCCTGTTTTGATTGTGATTCAATAAACCCTTGGCTTCGTATAAAAACAAAATCGTGTTCATAATCTTTCTAGTTAAAACCAAAACCCTATACATAAATTATAATCTTCTCCCTCATACTTATCCACCATTTGTATCAACAATTGAGACCTAACCCTCATATTTTATATGCATTTCTTTCCTTTCGTCTTTACTAATTTTCTCCACTTCTGGAAGCTTCTTTCTCCTTGTAAAGTTCTTCAAACTTCAAATGCTTTTTTTTTTCTTCTCGAGTTTCGTTTTCTTTTGCTCGAATTGTGCTCTTTCTCGAACGTTTGTAGTTTTCTAACCTTCAGAGGAATCTCCTTAATCCCTTAATCGAAAGCTTTCCGTTGAAACTAATAATCATGAATTAAAAACAAAAAAATTCAGAAACATCATCAAGGTTTATTTTTTCCTAATTTGTATGGGGTACAATTAAAGCTGTAAAAACGGGCCGGCGGGCGCGGGCGCGGGCAAGCCCGCCTGGCGGGCTTAGCCCGGCAATTTTTGAAAAAATTAGAAAAAAAGAAAATATAATAAAAAGGAAAAATGAGAAAAATTAATTAAAAATAGATAAAAATAATATAAAAAAATAGGAAAAAATTAATTAATTCAACTTGAAAAATATATCTAATTTAATCAAGTTTTGAATACTAATTATTTATGTTATTAGAAACGCAAAAAATATCAAAATTAATATAATTTATTTATAAATCTTCTTAATTAATATAATTATATTAATATATTATTTTCTGGTGGGCCTGCCTGCGGCCCGTCGGGCCCTCCCCGCCGAAGCCCGAGGCCCACCCTCTGGCGGGCCTAGAAATTAACAGCCCGCGGGCCGCTGGCCCGTTTGACAGGTCGAGGTACAATTTTGCTTTCACGAGTTTCATCGTGACCTTCTTGACAATATAGGGCCTTTAAGATCAATTTGGGCCTAGTAATTGCTCAATATGGCCCACTCAATTTTGTTCAGTATAACTTAAACGTGAATATATATATTGATTTTATTGACAATATCTAAAATAAAATAATCCTTGTAATTAAACCCAACAACCTCCGATAAAGACAGACGCCACCTTTGTTTTTCGCGCGCGTGGATTAGTACGAATCCAATTCAAAAAACTTTAAGTGGGACCCACGGCTCTGTGTTCAGGCTCGGGCAGTGTAACAACGAAAAGCATTAAGCTTCTGCTCACGCGCCGATCAGGAGACCCATCTGTCACGCTCCACTTCCGAACCTCCACGTGGCAAGCATTCAGTTATAATCCTTCAGTCTGAGTCACGGTTCCTCGCGAGTGCGCACCACGCGATCGGGCAGTGGATAGGCTACGTTTCTCTTAAGCCTCGCAGATTTCCATGTTAGATTTCAAAGGGATTCTCGAGCGAAGCTTACATCTTACTTCAAGTTCAACGTCTATACAACTTTAAGAAAATCAAAAAAAGGAAGATAACGAAAAATATCGAGAAGTGGAAATTATGTTTTGGTATAAGGTTTGATGGATGCAAAATAATATGAAGTATCTATTTGTTTTGGGAAAAGGGGAGTAGTAATAATTATTGAAGCTTTTGATAGTCAGCACACTGTAATTATAGCTAAAACACCCCACACCCACAAACAATCCCTCCACTCCACCATTGTTTCAGGTTTCTACTTTGTGTGAGTGAATCATCTTATCCTTTTCTCTTTCAATTGCAGAAGAAGAAAGTAGAAATTAAAAAATAAAAGAGAGGAGAAAGGTCCTTCCTTGAAGCTTAAAGTAATATTTGATTCTGGGAATCAAGAACAGAAGAGAATGGATGCTGTTTTATTCTTGGTGTTTTTAGCATCAACACTTTTGAGTGAAAACGCAGTTGCTCTGACCTCAGATGGTAAAGTACTTCACCTATTGAGAAAAAAGTTTCGATCTTTGAGCTCGAAAACGGCTACTTGTGTCTGAAATGTTGTTTTGTTTTTCTTTCTTTCTTTTTCTTGCTGGGCTTGTTGTTTTCTAGGCATGGCATTGTTGGAATTAAAGACAAGTTTCAACGACAGTAAGAACTTGCTGAGCAATTGGAAGGAAGCCGATGAATCTCCATGTCAGTGGACTGGGATTTCATGTAGCTCACAAGACCAAAGAGTTGTATCTGTGTATGTTGTTTCTTTTTCCTTACATTACTCTCAGTTCTTAGTTCTTACAACATTTGCTGTCCTCATCATTTCCCAAACCTAACTTCGTAAGTTTCACGTTGATTTGCCCTTTTCAGAAACCTACCATATATGCAGCTTGGAGGGATTATTTCCCCTAGCATCGGTAAACTTGATAAATTACAGAGACTGTAAGTTAACGCATTAGGGTTCTTTCTTTAGATCAGCTAACCAAGATTAACGCTTCGTTTAGCGTTTCTTACCAGTGTTTATTTAATGGATTTGCAGAGCCCTTCATCAGAATAGTCTTCATGGTATCATTCCTAACGATATCTCGCAATGCTCTGAACTCAGAGCCCTGTAAGTCGATACGAAGTAAATCAATTTGCCCTATTTCGTTCTTCAGATTGAATTCTTGTCACTTAAATCATGTTTAGGTATCTTCGAGCGAACTACTTTCAAGGAGGCATTCCTGCGAGCATTGGGAACCTTTCTCTGCTGACCATACTGTAAGATTCGAGCGTCCTTTCTTTCTCATAAGAATTTACGAATGAATCTATGAGATCGTATCGAATAAAGAACGCTAATTTTTCTGCACAGAGATTTGTCCAGCAATACACTTAGAGGCGCTATACCTTCTTCTCTAGGTCGTTTGACTCGCCTGTCTTATTTGTAAGTCGTTCGAATTTCCCCTCATAGCACACTTCCACCAAAAAGTAATGGAAGCTGATTTATTAACACAATGAGCATTAATTCAACTCCTTAGGAACTTGTCTACGAACTTCTTGGGCGGTGAAATCCCAGATATTGGAATACTAAGCAAGTTTGGAAACACTTCGTAAGTTCTCACTATTACGCCATCCCAATCTGCAATCGTTACACTGGTTATCGTGTTTTCGCATTCTGTCATAAATTCTTACATATGTTTTCTTATCCATAGGTTTATTGGAAACTTAGATCTTTGCGGGCAACAAGTGAACAAACCATGCCGAACATCGCTTGGATTCCCCGCTGTATTACCTCATGCTGCGAGCGAAGAAGCTTCTCCAGGTACTTCCATTCGAAACATTTCGATTTTTACTGCTAAAAAACAAAAAACCAAAAAAAAAAGAATCGCCGTATTTTTCTCCTTATTACAGTGCGCAAAAGATCAAATCACTACATAAAAGGCGCAGTCATCGGCGCAATGTCAACGCTTGGATTCGTCTTCGTACTTCTCCTCGGCTTCATATGGATTTGGCTGCTCTCAAAGAAGGAAAGAGCTGCCAAGAAATACACAGAAGTCAAAAAACAAGTCCACCAAGAACCAAGTAAAATAACACCTTACGAAAATATTCGCCTTTCTCCCTCTTTTCGACGATAACTAACTTATCTATTTCAAAAAAATAGGTGCAAAGCTAATTACTTTCCACGGGGATCTACCATACACCTCAAGCGAGCTCGTCGAAAAGATCGAATCCCTGAACGAAGAAGACGTTGTCGGCGCCGGAGGCTTCGGTACTGTCTATCGAATGGTTATGAACGATTGCGGGACTTTCGCAGTTAAAAAAATCGATCGAACGAGGGAAAATTCCGACCAAGTTTTCGAAAGAGAGCTCGAAATATTAGGCAGCATTAAGCACATCAACTTAGTCAACCTTAGAGGCTACTGTAGGCTACCCTCGGCCAAGCTTTTGATCTACGATTACTTAGCCTTGGGTAGCTTGGACGACTTCTTACATGGCGGTGCGCTTATTTTCTTCCTTTCGTTCTTCGCTTATTTTCTTCGTAGTGAAAGAAGTCGATTTGCTACGTAATAACAGACGAGGAGAGTTTGGCGGAGAACGACCGTTTGCTGAATTGGGGAGATCGCCTGAGAATTGCCATAGGCTCGGCGAGGGGATTGGCCTACTTACACCACGACTGTTCGCCGAAGATAATTCACAGAGATATAAAATCGAGCAACGTACTCCTCGACGAGAATCTCGAGCCCCACGTCTCGGATTTCGGCCTTGCGAAGCTGTTAGTCGACGAAGACGCTCATGTCACCACTGTGGTCGCCGGGACTTTCGGCTATCTGGCGCCAGGTGTCGCTCTATGGCTCTGTAATTCTCTCCCCTTTTTCGACGTTTCGAAATTGAAGCTTTTATCAATAAGGTGAGTTCTTCGTTTTTGCAGAGTACTTGCAAAGTGGAAGGGCGACAGAGAAGTCAGACGTGTATAGTTTCGGCGTCCTTCTGCTCGAGCTCGTCACTGGGAAGAGGCCCACCGATTCATCTTTCGTAAAGAGGGGCTTAAACGTCGTCGGCTGGGTAAAGGCTTATTTTTTTTTATTCACGTAATTTATGAGGGGTAGCATTATAGGGACAACGAAGTTTGAGGTCTGTATAACAAGGACCGTAACTTATGAAAAATAAGCAATTTAGGGACATTATACGTCGGAACTCATAATTGGCGAATTTGTAGGTTCAATTACTATTGGATGCACGCAAATCCTTGATTTTGCCCCAAATTCTAGCGTTTTGGCGTACAATTTTAGGATTCCGTCAAATACAGGGGGTAGCATTGTAGGAACTAATTAACCAATTTTGCGACAAAATCTAGGACCTCTGCGTAGAATATCCCGAAATTGCTCAATTTTGAAAGTTATTGTCTCTATAATGTCAATCCCCGTACTGCCACCTTTCCAAAATTACAGATCAGAAGAAATAATTAACCTTCTATGTATATTTTGTACGTCTTTCTATAGATGAACACTCTTCTGAGAGAGAAACGACTTGAAGACGTCGTGGACAAAAGGTGTCCCGATGCAGAAGCAGAGACCGTAGAAGTGATCCTCGAAATGGCGGCTCGATGCACAGACGCCGACCCAGACGAACGGCCAACGATGCAACAAGTGCTTCAATATTTAGAGCAAGAAGTCATGTCTCCTTGTCCTAGCGAGATTTACGAGTCTCATTCAGACAAAGCTTAGTAAGGAATTCCCGAGATTTTCGTTTTAGTTTGGTCGTGGGTGGTGAATTCGTGCCCGTGTCAGGCGAATGTAGAGATGATTTTCGACTGCTAAGCTTTTTTGTAGTGATCTGCTTCACAGCTTTTTTTTTTTTTTTTTGTTAAATGAAATGAATGCCTTTTTATTAAAAACGAAGCACTGTGTTTCTATAGTACAACATGGAAGTCTGCTAAGCTAAGTTAAGCACAGCTATCTGTTGTTTGAAAGAATGAACAGATATGGATTCAACTGCGTTGAATCTTCATTCACAGTTGGATCTTTTCTCTTGCTGCCATTAAAGGTTCCTTCGCGACTTTCATCGGCTTCGTAAACTGTAGATAGAAAACCGATCGAATATTACTCACACTTTCACGCTTCAATTTAATGAAAAAAAAAAAAGAAGCGAAAAGTCGAATAACGAGTCTGAGATACTGGACGCGCTTGAGCTTTCTCAGGGCTTTTCGGGGATGAACTTTGGTGGTCGTGCACACTGTATGTAATACTTTATGCATGAAAGTTTGATCTACCCCAAAAAAAACAATCGATGGAGGTTTTTGAATTGTCTTGAAAAGGTCAAAGTATTTCCTACTTGTAATTCTATGACGACAATGACTAAGTAGCATGTTCGAATCTGCAGACATATAGTCATATATATTGCCGTTGATTAGCTTTGCAGTCAGCCCCTTATTCTTAACCATTTGCAAACACACATCACGCATCATATAATCGTCTAACCATAGAAAAGGAAAAATTCAGATTCTTCAAGAACATAAAATTGAAGCTACTCGGCAAGCAAGTACTAACCTTTAGAGCATCACGTTTACATTTTGCGTCGAAGTTTGTGTGTAAAGATAAAGAATGCCCCATCCCTTGCAAAACAACCTTCAATACCAGCACATGGGTTACACACTTACACTGTAACTAATCGTGCGTTCGAAATTGTGATATAGATCATAAAATTATCCTTCTAACTCTAACATTTCTTATTATTCTATTTTTTCATCTTTCTTTCCGTTTTTCATGCCGTCACGATTTTTTATAACTAATCTCATAACTTTCCTACACTCGCATCAGTTTTTCATTAGAAAAATTTCACCCCGTTTCCTTAGTGGGGTTTTGGATTCCTGGTAAGTGTTGCCAAGCCTAAAAGAAGGTCACATTGCTATTTGAAGTGAAAAAGTCGGTAATTTTCTGACCTCCGAAAATAGTCTCCATAGCGCGCATTATTTGTTAAGGGTTGTAAAGCGTCTTCGGCTTTTTTTTTTCTTTTTTTTCTATTTCGAATTTCAAGAATGGGTACAATACAATTGTATCTTTTCTTAAATAATTAAATGAGACTGATGGAGATGCGTGTTGCAGTCTTCGAGGAGTCAGCTTATAATTATTTAATCTAATTCTCGGCTAACGCAAGATTTGATTAGTAAAACATATTCAGAGCTAAGAATCATATATTAAATAGCTAGTTGTTTACCGAGTTAGGTGAATGATTAGACTATCTTCACCCATTCACTTCATACACAGTTCTTATGGCCGTAGCAGCTTATGCCTCTGTTCTCTCTGTTTTGACTTCTTTGGACAACTTTCTTCTGCCTTATCGCCGTTGGATGATCCCCGACATGTCCCAGATCGAAGCACTACAGCAGAAGCTCACTTTCTTGCAAGAATTTCTCGAAATTCACTCGAAAAAATCAACTACCAACGAACTACTCCGCGAGCTGGCGGTTAAACTGCAGATCATTGAAGTCGTTCACGATTTAGACGATCTATTCGACAAGTATGTCGTAGATCGACTGCGCACCAAAGGACTCCCAGACGATCAGATCGGTGAGATGATGAGCTCGTCGTTCTGTCAAGATCTGCAATTGTTGATTGAAAAAATCGAGTCGATAAATCAAGACCTGACGAAATTTGGTGAGGAAAACCATGGAATTAAGGCAGATCAGCGACCGCGTATTAGCAACTCTCTTGCAACCTCTGATTCGAGCGGTGAGAAGGCGGTGGGGCTCGAAGATCGTGTGTTGAAGATAATGGATCGACTCACTGGGAACGAGCGTAGCGTACAAGTCATTCCAATCGTAGGAATGGGAGGTATTGGCAAGACGACGCTCGCTCGCAATACCTTTGACAATAAACTCATCGTTGAGCACTTCAGCGTTCGTATTTGGATTACACTATCGCAAGAGTACGACGTGCAGAATATTCTTTTGGGTCTCAAAAGAGATGGAGTTATTGATGGTGATGATGATTTAGGAACTTGTTTGTACCAAAAGTTGTTCGGTCGAAGGTATATGATTGTTATGGACGATGTCTGGGGTACAGATGCTTGGGAGGACTTTAGGCCTTTCTTTCCGAATAATGAGAATAGAAGTCGAGTTATTATGACGACGAGGCTATCGAACGTAGCCGACAGTATAAGCAGCGCTCGTAATAACAGTTACCCGATTGGTTTACTAGATGAGGAGAGCAGCTGGAAATTATTTAGTGAAAAAGCATTTGGCAAAAACGGGGGAAGGTCGACGAGCGGTTTGGAGGAGATTGGAAAGAAGATCGCAAAAAACTGCAGAGGGCTTCCCCTCACGCTCGTCGTGGTCGGTGGACTCCTTTCAAACCCTAATAATATGACCCGCGAATATTGGGAATCCATTGCAGATGATGTGAACTCATTCTATCATTTGGAGATTGAGGAAAGCTGCTTGAAGATATTGTACCTCAGCTACAATCACCTGCCCATTCATCTCAAGGCATGCTTCCTCTGGTTGAAGGTTTTTCCCGAAGACAGTGCCTTCGAAGCGCTTATGCTTGTTGAGTGTTGGATTGCCGAGGGAATTGTGCGGCTGTCGGCCAGATATGATAATAAGACATTGGAAGAAGTTGGCATGGAATACTTAGAAGATCTAATCGGCAGAAATATGATCTTCATTCGAGATATGGATGCGTTCAGTTTTGGCAAATGTTTTTTGTGCGGCGTCCACGATATCCTGAGGCAGCTGTGCGTCAAGGAATCTCTTAAAGAGAACATTTTTACCACTTCAAAAATGGGTGAAACAATAACTCATCCGAGTTTCTCTGTGAGTTCATGCTTCATATGCCGTGATGGAACGAGGACGACTAAGAGGATTGGCGTCAGCGAAGTCGTCCTCAATTGCTCGACATCATCAACGGCTGTCATGAATCCCATGGTGTGCGATGATTGCAGCACAAAGCATCCACGGCTTATCAAATCAAGATTCATTAGGTTGATAAAAGAGGTGGACGGCCAGATCGTAGAAATCCCGCACACGACGAAGCTGACGTGGCTTGCAATCATCTATTCCAACAAAGACGACTTAGAATACGTATCTCCGTCCCCCGTCTCTCTACTTTGGAATCTAACGGTCTTGCGTGAGGATAATGAGGATGTGACAGAGGAGCTATTATCGAGAATATGGGAGATGCCACAACTAAGAAAAGTGCATGTAACCATTGGCGTGTTGCCCGATCCAACGAACGAGTTCATCGTATTGCACAATCTACAAACACTTCGAGCGGTTGTCAACTTAAAGTTGACAGAGGACGTCGTAAGAAGGATCCCAAGTCTCGTCGAGTTGGAGGCTTACTATGGAGGTGACGATGACCTAAGCGGCTACTGCGTCAACAACCTTGCACTTCTGCACAAATCCTTGATCCTATTTTTTATTGATTGCACTTTGCGCAAGGAAAACACGGCATTCCCAAACTCGCTGAAGGAATTGGGTTTGTGGGGTTGTGGACTCTGCTGGGAAGACATGAACGTGGTCGGTTCGCTGCCGAACCTCGAAGTTCTTGCGCTAATGAACGGTGCCTTTGTTGGGGAAGAGTGGTGCATGGTCGAAGGGCAATTTTGGAAATTAAAGTATCTGAAACTTCAATGTTTAGATGTTGTGGCTTGGAGGGCAGAGGCTAGTAACCTTCCCGCTCTTGAGACGCTTCGCCTTTCGGAACTGAAGGAGCTTAAGGAATTTCCATTAGGCATCGGAGATGTAGATACCCTTTGTAGGATACGCGTGGAAAATTGCGATGAATTCATCGTCGACTGGGTGAAGCAGATAAAGGAGGAACAAGACTACCTTGGTAATGAGATTCTTGTTGACCTACGGTGACAACGAATTACTTCTCTCCGACATTGGATAATTATTAGTCCTCCGTGTTGTGATTAATAAAATGTCATATGTTCCGACAAATCAATACCAGTATGTTTTATAAAACTATTTTTGATTGTTTGAAAAAAGGCAAGTAATAATTAGTCCGTGTTGTGTTATTAATAGAAGCTCATATACAAACCAAGTGTCCGTGAATAAATTACCAAGAAAACAAATTGAGTATCTTTCATAGAATTATTTTCGATTGTTTTGAAGAAAAAGGCAAGTTATAATTTGTCCTTAATCAGATGGCTTGTGATGAATGAGCTTACTTGTTAAGAAAGATATACGACCAACATTCCTTCCTTCCAACGTAAGATGACAACGATTTTACTCATTAAAAATTCGCATACTTCATCCATGAATTGACCTATTTAGACCAAAAACAAATTATTCCAACGAGGTTTTTAGTTGTTTTGATTATTGAAAAGGATTAGTGGACAGCATGTTGACGTGGCACAAAAATATGCCACACAATAGGTGCCCACGGATGGTGGTCACGTAACATTTCTATGTATAAATATATATATATATATATATATATATATATTTCAGTCGATTAGTTTTGCATCCAACCGCTGATTCACCATTGCAAGCTATGCATTTGGAATTGCACAAACACACGTCACGCATCGTATCATCATATAATCAATCATAGAAAAAAAAACACAGATTCTGCAAGAAAATTAAATTGAACCTACTAGGCGATCAAGTAATGACCTTACTTAGCATCATACCATTTGCATTTCGTGTTGAATTTTGTGCGTAAAGAACAACCCATCCCTTCCAATATAACCTTGAATAACATCGCATGAGTTACACTGTTATTTGGCAAAAAAAAAGAGTTACTGTTATTAATATGTGCTTTCGCAATGGTGATAGTAACCATCAAGATGACATAGATAACTTTTTAATAACTTTTTAATAATACTACAACACTAATAAACTTTTAAGCATTACTTATTATTAGAAGTCAACTTTTCACCACAAAACTGTCTAAACTTACAATTTTTCATCATACATTAGCTTTTCAATAATTTTATTTTTCACCACAAGTAATTTTTAATAATTTCAACAATAATAGTATGGTTTATTCAATAATTTTATTTTTTCACCACAAGTAATTTTTAATAATTTTCAACAATAATAGAATGGTTTAATAATTTTTCTGTAAATATAGGGAACTGATTTCGATTTTCCCGCAATATGATTCTCGTAATCGCTCGTTTTCGATTTCCCTCAGATCTCCCTTAAAAAAATTGAAACAATTAAAAAAGTAAATTCATTTTGTAATAATGTTAAAAAGTTGACTAGTTTTAAAACGACATTATTTACATTATTCTCATAAAATCATCCCTCCAACACTAACATTTGTTATGACTGAGAACAGATGAAAAACTACAATGAAAACTAGTACTTTTGCACACCAAAGGTGTTGTTATATATTAGGTATATTAATCATAAAATAATAATTTACTAAAAATGGAAGAATAAAATTAGAAATAATTGGGACAAGTTTAAGCGGTACTTTCCGAAGGATGAGAATAGAAGTCGAATTATTGTGACGACGCGGCTGATGAACGTAGCCGACAGTATAAGCAGCGCTTCTAATAACAGTTACCCGATGGGTTTACTAGACGATGAAAACAGTTGGAAACTGTTCAGCGAAAAAGCCTTGCAAAAACGGGGGAAGGTCGACGAGCGAACTGGAGGAGATTGGAAAGAAGATCGTGAAAAACTGCAAAGGGCTTCCCCTCACGCTCGTCGTGGTCGGTGGACTCCTTTCAAACCCTAATAATATGACCCGCGAATATTGGGAATCCGTTGCAGATGATGTGAACTCATTCTATCATTTGGAGATTGAGGAAAGCTGCTTGAGAATATTGTACCTCAGCTATAATCACCTGCCCATTCATCTCAAGGCATGCTTCATCTGGTTCATGGATGTTCCCAAAGACCACGACATCAATGTGCCTATGCTTGTCGAGTATTGGATTGCCGAGGGAATTATGCGGCCGTCGGCCAAAAATCATAATAAGACATTGGAAGAAGTTGCCATGGAATACTTGGAAGATCTAATTGGCAGAAATATGATCGTCATTCGAAAGCTGGGGAAGATGGGGGACATCAGAACTTGTGGCATTCACGATATCATGAGGCAACTGTGCGTCAAGGAATCTCTTAACGAGAAGATTTTTAGCACTTTGAATATGGACGAGTTAACAATTGATGGGAGTTTCTCTGCGAGTTCATGCTTCGTATGCCGTGATGAAACGAGGACGACAACGAAGAGGATTGGCGTCTGCGAAATCGTCCTCAATTGCTTGACATCATCGACGGCTCTCATGGATCCCATGGTGTGCGATGATTGCAGCTCAAAGCTTCCACGGCTTATCAAATCAAGATTCATTAGGTTGATAAACAAGGTGGACGGACACATCGTAGAAATCCCACACACGACGAAGCTGACGTGGCTTCAAATTGTAATCGACATGGGAACAGACAAGTTAGAATACGCATATCCGTCCCCCGTCTCTCTACTTTGGGATCTAAGGGTGTTTTGCGGATATGTTAGGTATGGGAGAGTGTCATTATCGAGAATATGGGAGATGCCACAACTAAGGAAAGTGGATGCATGCAAGGGCGTGTTGCCCGAACCAACGGACAAGTTCATCTTACTGGACAATCTACAAACACTTTGTACGGTTGAAAACATGAAGTGGGCGGAGGAAGTCGTAAGAAGGATCCCAAATCTAGTCGAGTTGAAGGCTGTCTACCGTTTAGGAGGCGACGAGGAAGTAAGCGGCTACTGCCTCAACAACCTTGCACTTCTGCACAAGCTTCGATCCTTGACACTACATTTTAGTTATTGCACTTTGCGCATGGAAAACATCGTCTTGCCAAACTCGCTGAAGGAATTGGTTTTGGGAGGTTGTCGAGTCCGCTGGGAAGACATGGACGTGGTCGGTTCGCTGCCGAACCTCCAAGTGCTTGAGATATACGAGAAAGCCTTTGTCGGGGAAGAGTGTGTTAGGCCAGCCGCCAGGGCTGAAAGAAAAGGAAAAAATAATAATAAAATAATATTAATATAATATTATAATATTATTTTATTTATATAAAAGAAAATGAAAAATCTTAAAGATAAAGAATGAGCGGCCCAATCAACTGGCAACGCGGCGGATTCCCGGCCACCGGTTTCGAGCGGCCCAGAACTGAGCGACGCGGCGCATTCCTGGCCACCGGTTTTGAGTGGTCCAGAAGAGCTGAAGACATCTATAAATAGGCTGAGGATTCTTCAGTTATTATCATCCCAAATCAAGTGAGAAGTTCAGTTAGAGAGTAATAGTGAGAGGTAAACTTATCCGGGTGGATAAGGGTGAGAGCGGGTATTAGTTTTACTGGAGTAGCTGGGAATAGGTACAAATATATTACCCGGGTGGGTAAGGGTCTCGAGTTTTGGTTTAAACACGAGTGTTAGTTTGTACGCTGTAATATTCTCAATATAGTAAAGCTGGTGTTCTCCGGAAGGTAGGCGGTATTGGCCGAACCACGTAAAAATCTCGTGTTCTCTCTTGTTGTCATTTCGGCTTTATACTATCCCAACAAAATCGTCGCGGTTCAAAAATCAACCTTCCGCTGGGCCCGAAAATTACCGCTCAACCCCAACAAGTGGTATCAGAGCCAAGCCTAATTAATATTTTGAGTATGCTTTGTGGTTGCAGCTTTGTCTGATCTTCCACATCAGAAAAGATATTAAGAAGGTTTTCCGTTACGGGGGAGCTATTGTCGTGTCGGGTCAAAGTTGTTGAATTTCTGCAAGGATAATGGCGACGGAAAGCAGTTTCAAAGTGCGACAATTTGATGGTACAAGGAAGACCAATGGACGTTCGTGGTAATTACGAATAGGTTACTCTCAGACAGACTCGCTGGGATGAGTGCTTGACGGTGCTGAAGACGGTGCTCGGTAGGTGTCAAATGCGGCTGGCGGGGGAGAATTGTTAGGCCAGCCGCCAGGGCTGAAAAAAGAAAAAAATAATATTAATATAATATTATAATATTATTTTATTTATATAAAAGAAAAAGAAAGATCTTAAAGATAAAGAATGAGCGGCCCATATCAACTGGCGACCCGGCGGATTCCTGGCCACCGGTTTTGAGTGGTCTAGAAGAGCTGAAGACATCTATAAATAGGCTGAGGATTCTTCAGTTATTATCATCCCAATTCAAGTGAGAAGTTCAGTTAGAGAGTAATAATGAGAGGTAAACTTATCCTAAGCTCCAATTCTCCTATTTTTAGTATACTCCTCTCCCACTTTCGTTCTAGCTTATCCATATTTCGTCCACGTGTTATTGACTTATTCCAAGCTTTATCTAAGTCCTGCAAAAACACTAAAAATAGCCTAGACACGGATTAAACACGTTTTGGGCATGAAAGATAAAACTATGATAGGGAACATCCTCGGCCAGCAAATGTTGTCTAGAATGTTACCCCAACATTGCAACTGTTGAAAGCTCAACATCAACAATCTCCCCCTTTTTATCTTTCTTTCCAGAACCAATGCAGAAGTTAGTCATAACAAAGCTCCCCTAAAAGCCATATCTACTCAACCACAAAATATAAGAAAATGGTTAGAGTTAGACGATCAAACAGAATAGTACTAACCACCATTCAAAGTACTAGAAAATAATACATGCCTTAGAGGTCCTGAAAAAAAGCTACAAAAGAAAAAATTTGTCCATAGGTAGAAAAGCACAAAACACAAACACAGGCATAAAATCAAAGACAACGCAGGCAAGCATGCACAAGATATTTAGACAAAAAAATCTAAATATTAAGACTCTCAATCGAGTCCTCTGCCTCAGCATCCTGAGCTCCAGCTTCTTCTTCTGCGTTCACTTCTCCAGTTCCAGCTTCATCCTGTCCTTGTCCAGCTCCCCCTACATCTGCTGCTCTAGTCTGATCCACCGGTTCACTCGTCCCTCCTTCCTCCCTTGCAACTTCTGCCTCAACTCCACTTGGGAAGAACGTAGCTCCTTCAATATGGATAGCTGAGAAGTCAGGAACGAAATGGTGTCTTCAAGACACTGGATCTGGCGATCGATGTTGGCTGGCATAGCAGATGTTGAGGCAACATCCGGCTCAACATTCTGTGGCAGCTGTCCTGGGGTACGCCAAGGTAAATCCACCAGTCTGTCTGAGCCGGCCAAATGGTTGGGCTGCACGGCATATGGAGTTACCACCTTGTCTCTGCGTGTAGGTTGGAAACCTCCTTGAAGCAGAACACCATATATGATCGAGGGGTATGGTAGAATTCCTTTGCTGACGCGCTCCGCTTGATTAGACATATGTTTGAGGATTATCTCACCCCAATTCAGCGGCAGCTCTTGACCAAGAGCGAACAGTAGATGAGCCATTTGCTCAGTCACACGCACCTCATTCAAGGTAGGCAACCAACTACAAACCCCAATCTTGAAAAGCACTGAATATAGAGACGTTAAAGCACTACCCGGACAGTTCCCTTCCCACACATTAACCTTCCCCGCAGTGATAAACCTAACCACCTCATTGTTATCATATTCATAGCACATATCAACCTCAGGCGTTCCAAGAAATTCATTGATAGCCCAAGATGAAAAATCATAAAGCCTCCCCCTTAAAAAGACCTTCCCATACTTCCTAGAATTTATTTCGGCTACATTAAAGAAAAGGTTCGCATATACCTCGCGGACGACTGAATCACAGTACGTCCCTAGTTCTCTCACCATTCTGCCCAAATGTCTTGATTCCAAAAATTGCATGACACCGTGCGTCCTGAAGCTTGCTTCGTCCACCACCCTTTCTACCCTAAAGAGTCTCTGACTCAGGGAATTCCACAGCTCCTCATTGGCTGTGCGGTAGAACTTTCGGTCGGGCAGCGGAGTCTCCCAGTCTGAATCCTCCAATATTAGGTCAACATCCGACCCAACATTTTCATTGGTGACTTGGACTGGAGAGATGGCGCTAGGGTTGTCAATGGGGCGGGGATTCCCCGTCCCCGCGGGGATCCGCCCCGAATACGACGGGGAATCCCCGCTATTCTATCCCCGCGGGGCGGGGACGGGGGAATATTTTTCCCCGCGGATATCCCCGCCCCGTTCCCCGCCCCGTCCCCGAAATTAAAATAATAATTATTATATTCAATTAATATTATTATAAGATAAATAATATGAAAATGTACTTTTAATAATATTAAAATAATATAAATATGATAAAAATATAGTTTAAATATCTTAATTAATATTAAAATATAGTTGAAATAATTTAATTAATATTAAAATATAGTTTAAATAATATTAAAATAATAAAAAATGAATTTCTTTTTAAAATATTGACGGGGCGGGGAATCCCCGTGGGGACGGGGATCCCCGCGGGGACGGGGACGGGGACGATTTCATCCCCGTTTGCCTCGCGGGGCGGGGACGGGGATTAGATCCCCGCCCCGAACCCGCCCCGTTGACAACCCTGGATGGCGCGGTGGTTGGGGTGAGCTTTCAGTCCTTGCCCTCTTATTTGGTTGGTCATCACTTTCCATGGGCCTCTTGCCAGCTTTCATTTCGATCTTGCTTCTCAAGGACTCTAGGGTTTCTGCCATTTCTTCTTCATCATCACTGTCAGGGATGAGGGCAGCAGAGTCTACGAAGGACTCTGATTCTGACGAGGGCGTTTCTCCCCCTGAACCTTTGAAATCTTCGTCCGAGCTTTCAGAGTCGATGCTGTCATATGTTGTGGAGTCTACGATCGTACCAACAGAGTCGCTTGACGCAGTGATTGGATCATCAGCGTTTGAAGTCGGGTGCAGGGCTCTGCCAATCCGACCACTGCGGCGCTTCTTTGGCACAGGAGCCTGAGGTTGGCTTTGTTGCTTCTTTGACTTAGTCTTGCTCTTTGTGGAGGAAGCCTTACCCTTCGTCGTGGCAGTTTTGTAAGTCATTTCAGGCACAGCCAGAGCAGGGCTTCCTTGTCGTTTCTGAGGTCGTTGAAAGTGAGCACTTAAAGGCACGCCGTCATCTTCAGAATAGGCTTGAATAGGCTCATATGGTTCTGTTCTGGGTGGGTTCGGCTCAATTTCCAGTGGAGTTACCATGTTTATCGATCCTCCCACCACTCTGGTCTGCACAGGTCTTCTTTCAGGGTTTGAGGTCTGAGCCGGCGCTGTGGTCTGTGGTGACGGTGAACAGAGACCTGGACTGCTGCTGTAGCTTCTGAAGTTCGGCGCGGGGATCTCACCGGTCGGAGTGGCTGAAACGGCCCTGTGTAGATGACGATATCTCTCGGTGCTGAAGGAGCTTCAATTGGCACTGGAAAATCAGGGTTAGCAGCGAATGTTGGGTCAACATTCGATTGAGGAGGAGAATTCGACATGATTTCAACTGAGAATAAGGAATCTGGGGCTGAAATATGGAGCAAAATGCAAACCTAATGAACTGAGATGTAGGAAAGACGATTTCTAGTGAGAGGGAGAAATCGAAGTGATGCAAGAGGGATGAGATGACTAGCTAAATATGATCATTTAATCCAGCACTTAAAACTCATAACGGTCACTAAACAAACCAGTCCTATCAGTGAATTTTGCTAATCATGGAGTTAGTGGGCAGGAAAGTAACCGTTGAGCACAAGGGCAAAATGCATAAATTGGATAAGTTCAACCTAGGTCATGATATTTCAAAGTTTGAAGCTAAAAATAGTAAAAAGACTCATTCATCATGCGAGCACACAAAAACAGTTCGAAGACTCAATCATGCGAATGTGTAGGGGCAGTTAAGACCACGATTCTACAAAAAAGACAACTAAGTCAAAAATCAAGATAGAATCAAGAAATACTCACCGAATGAGCGACTTTGATGACCACTTGAGACAAATGGAACGAGCTGTTCTTCGCATAGTATACATCGTCACCGCGAATGCCGTGTACCTAAGGAATCTTATTACCAAAAACCTGTATCTAGCCGAGAGATTATGAGCATGCTTATAACAAATAAGGATTGGTTTTTAGTCGCAATAAGTACATCGTCACAACGAATGCCGTGTACCTAGGGACGTATTACCAAGAAGGGATCGGGTTTATTTAGGGACCAACCAAGAAGAATCAAGTCATTTCACAGGAAAACAGAACAGAATATATCACCAAACATTAAAGCACTAACCATCAAATTCCACATATGCTATGTTGATCAAAATGTTGGACCAACATTTAGACTAACATGTGCAAACCTATGGATTTCTTCAGGTCCGAGAACCTTTCAGAATCCAAAGCTTTCGTGAAAATGTCTGCTAACTGATTCTTAGTGTCTATATGCTCAATGTGGACTAACTCTTGTTCGACCATATCTCTCAGAAAATGATGCCTAATATCAATATGCTCCGTACGTGAGTGTTGAATGGGGTTCCTAGAGATGTTAATGGCACTAAGGTTATCACAATACATAAGAACAGATTCACAATCAAACCCATAGTCACATAACATGCTATTCAACCACAATAATTGCGTACAACAACTACCCGCCGCAACATATTCTGACTCAGTAGTAGATAAGGATACACAATTCTGTTTCTTACTATACCATGCCACTAAGTTATTACCTAGAAGGAAACAGCTGCCACTTGTACTCTTGCGGTCATCCTCGTCACCTGCCCAGTCAGCATCGCTATAGCCTACAAGTCTCAAATTAGTATCTTTGGAAAATCATAGTCCTATGCTACACGTTCCACTCACATAACGAAGAATTCGCTTAACAGCATTAAGATGAGTCACTTTAGGTTCAGACTGATACCTAACACGCAAACACTATACATGATGTCAGGTCTACTCGCAGATAGATAAATAAACTGCCAATCATAGATCGATACAATGTTGGCTCAACATTCTGCCCAACATCGTCTTTACTTACCTTTTGCGTAGACCCCATGGGCGTTTTCATTACCTTAGCAGTGTCAAGTCCGAACTTCTTGACCGTGTTCTTCGCGTATTTCTCCTGGGACATAAAGATCCCGTCGATGTTCTGCTTAATCTGCAACCCTAAAAAATACGTTAGCTCTCCAATCATGCTCATCTCGAACGTGGTGTTCATCGCCTGCACAAACTGATCTAGTAAAGACTGTGAGCTCGAGCTAAAAACAATATCATCAACATATACTTGAGCAATCAAAACATCAGACCCGACCCTTTTTAACAAAAAGAGTTCGGTCTGCCTCACCTCGTGTGAAACCGAACTCAAGTAAAAATGTCGCTAACCTTGCATACCAAGCTCGAGGGGCTTGCTTCAATCCATATAGAGCTTTCTGCAGCTTAAAAACATGATTAGGATAATGGTATCTTCGACCCCTTTAGGCTGTTCGACATAAATTTCCTTATCAATGTACCCATTCAAGAACCTTTAACATCCATTTGGTGTAACGTGATGTTAAGCCAACATGCTATAGCTAACAAAAGTCTAATCGACTCTAACCTAGCAACTGGCGCAAACGTCTCATCAAAGTCTATCCCTTCTACTTGCGTATAACCCTGAGCTACTAAACGTGCTTTGTTCCTAACAACCCTACCAAGTTCATCAGATTTATTTTTACAGATCCACTTCGTGCCTATGACATTAATGTCCTTCGGCCGTGGGACTAAAATCCAGACTTGGTTTTTCTCGAACTGCAAAAGTTCCTCTCGCATCGCATTTATCCAAAAATTATCCTTGAGAGCTTCAAGGACATTCTTAGGTTCTACCTCAGAAACAAAGCAATTGAAACGTACCTCAGCGTATACCGTGTTCATGCATACGTTTCTTACCATCGACTTGTAGTCTTTGCGTGGTTTGTCTCTGGTCTTTTTTCCTTCGTTCACGTCACCGATAATGAAGTCAGTAGGATGACCTTTCTGAATCTTAGCTGGCGGATCTCGTCTTACTTCACTGGGTCCAGCCTCAGTGTTCTGTTCTGGCATAGATGTTGAGTCAGATGTTGGCTCAACATTGTCCTCAGATTCCGCCTATGTTTGCTCCACAGATTCCCGAACATCTTTGAATTGATCTGTAATTTCAACTTGTGGAGCATTTCTACTAGAGTGAGTAACATCATCAAATACAATATTAATGGACTCTTGAACAGACCTCAATCGCAGGTTATACACACGATACGCACGGCTATTAGAAGAGTAACCTAGAAAGATATACTTATCACTTTTCGAATCGAACTTAGTCAAATACTCACGATCATTCAACATGTAGCAGAAACATCCAAAAACATGAAAGTATTTCACCGTAGGCTTCTTTCCATTCAACAACTCATATGACGTTTTCTTCGTACCATGCCTAAAGAACACACGATTCGATATGTGACAAGCAGTATGCAAAGCTTCAGCCCAAAAATGCTTAGAGACATTCTTAGAAAGTAACATAACACGAGCCATCTCTTGTAAAGTCCTATTCTTCCTTTCGGCCACCCCATTTTGTTGGGGCGTCTTAGGAGACGAATACTCATGCACAATTCTTTTCTTATCACAAAACTCATCAAAGAACTGATTTTCAAATTCTCTACCATGATCAGACCTAATACGAAAGGTAGATGCACTGAAATTGTTTCTAATCATCGCACAAAAATTCTTAAAGAAGTCGAATGATTCTGATTTTTCCCTAAGAAAAAATATCCATGCATATCTAGAAAAGTCATCCACGAGCACATAAGCATATTTCCTACCTCCTATACTCTCTACTTCCATCGGACCCATCAAATCCATGTGAATCAATTGAAAACAGTGAGCAGTTTTAAAATGTTGAGCAACTTGTTGGTCAACATTATGACTAACATGCGTTTGCTTACCCTTTACGCACGACTCACAAACTACCTTACCGAACTCCTTCAGCTTTGGGATGCCTCTGATCGCATCATGCTTGATAAGCTGCTCCAAGGTTCTGTAGTTGACGTGGCCCAATTTGAAATGCCAAAGTACAACGTCGTCCTCAGCTTTTGAGAGTTGGCACACATCCTTCACACCGGATTTTTCGCCGACTAAGTAACAGTTATCCCTCGATCTTCTACCTGCCATCACTCGCACAGAATTGTTGTTAAATACTTCACAACACTCTTTATTAAACCTTACCTCAAGGTCGTGCAGAGCTGGCTTATGCTTATTAGATTCGCAACAAGCCCGTCGACATGGAGTACATGCTTAACTTGGGAAAGTCGGGCACGTTGAGTCTACTCGGCCGAGAATTCGTCCTTTAGCACCTCCTCCGAACGTCACAAATCCACTTTTCAAAGGCATATAATCACTGAGATAGTCCTTGGTACCCGTCATGTGTCGAGAGCACCCGCTATCGAAGTACCATGAACCTGTCACATTTGCTCGCAAAGAGGTATACACAACAAAGGCATTTATGACCTGACTTCTCGACCCAAACCTCCTTAGATGAGACTACAGCATTCTGTTTACTGGAATTCGAAGATGAGCCAGCTGAAATTTCTCCAAACATACCCTTCAACACTGATTTCTCAATGTTGAGTGAGATGTTGGATGACACTTCAGCCGACATCGATTTCTGTGCAGAAATCTCCCTCTTCATTTCCAGCAAAATGGTTTAAGATGTCCAGACTGCTTGCAATAATGGCAAATATATGAGCTATATTTACTCTTAAGGGTCACATGCTTGGTACTATTCTTAGGTTTTACACTTTCAGACTCACTACTATCGGCTTGGGTTTTAACAAAGACTATCTTAGGCTGAACATGGGTCTTGGGTTTTGGAATATCACGCTCAGGCTGAGAATTATATCCTAGACCTTGCTTATCAAAGATACCAAGAGACAATACCTCATCAAGGGTTGACTTACTCTTGTTCATTTTTGTAAAGGTCTCATCGGCCTCATCGACTCGCTTCTGAAGCTTATCTATCTCCTTGTCCTTTCGTGTCAGTGCTGCTTCCAGTTTGGTGATCCCATCCGTCAACCGCTCAATCAGTTTTTCGTTCTTCTCGTTTTCCTCGGACAAAACTTTCACCGCGGCATGGAGTTGCAAATTCTTCGCCTTTTCTATTTCATAATGTGCCGACAGCAGCTGAAGGGCTTCTTCACAACTCTCTGTTTCAGGCTCTGCATCATCAGAACTCAAAAGACCATCAAAATAGTTTGAGTCATCATAATCAAAAATAATATGTTTTCCAGATGTTGAGTCCGATGTTGGCTCAACATCTGTTACCGCAGTGAAGCCGATTTGAGGATCTTCGTCTCCTTCGTCGTCAGAGAAGGACTGGATAGTAACAGATGTTTGCTGGTTCTCCTCATAGCACGGTTCTTCATCTTCATCGTCTGAAAGGTCGATCCACATGGCCTTTTCTCGCTTGCGAAGTGTGTTTGCACATTCGTTGGCGAAGTGGCCCAACCTTGGCATTCGTAGCATCTGACAGACTCATAATTGATGTTCTTCTTCTTTCCGTCAGGCTTCCCAAATGACTTGCTCTTAGTGAATGGAGGAGCAGAAGATGGTTCAGACTTGACATTCTGACCTTTTCTGAATGTTGGGCCAACATTCTGCACAACATTCTTCTTTTTGAAGTACTTCGCAAATTTCTTTACAACCATGGCCATGTCCTCATCGTTGTTGGGATCGAACTCAATCAGTTCCTTCGATGGCTGGCTGACCAGTGCAACACTCTTTCCTCGTGAGGCTCTCCTTTGGACTTCGAGATTGGTTTCGAAGTTCTTCAAGATGTTCATCGATACGTTGAAGTCCATATTGGCTAGGTTGTACGATTCCTCGATCGCCGATACCTTCACATTGAATTTTTCAGTTAGTGTACGAAGAGCTTTAGAGTTCAATACCTTGTTTGTCATCGGATCTCCTAGGCTGGCGCACTCGCTTGAGATTATCAACAGCTTTCCAAAGTACGTGCTAATATCTTCGTCTTCCTTCATTCTGATATTCTCGAACTGACTAAGGAGGAGGCGAAGCTTGGTTTCACGCACACTTGCGTCGCCTTCACAGTACTTCTGGAGAAGATCTCATGCATCTTGAGCAGTAGAACAATTCTGGATGATCTTGAACATAAACATGTCCACGGATGAGTAGATGGCGTTGAGTGTCTTGTCGTTGTATTCTGTCGCATTCTTCTCAGCGACCGTCCACTGCTCGAAGGGCTTGTCCACGACTTCGCCGTCAGCGTCTGGAGCAGTCTTCGGAGACGTATATCCATGGAGAACTGCTTCCCACGCTCGCACATCGATGGACTTAATACACTGCCGAACTCGAACCTTCCAATACGCATAATTGGAACCGTCCAAAACTGGGACTTTGCCGAGATGGTT
Organism: Craterostigma plantagineum; assembly: GCA_027422505.1. NCBI lineage: Eukaryota > Viridiplantae > Streptophyta > Magnoliopsida > Lamiales > Linderniaceae > Craterostigma > Craterostigma plantagineum. Next base: position 2,583,108 of record JAPQWV010000035.1, read on the forward strand.
TGAGCTGGTAACATCCATTGAAAAGGATTTTCAGCGCTTAGTTACGTCAAGCGTAGGCTCTGATACCACTTTGAAGGGGGTCCCGTACAAAATGGATGTAAAATTACAAGTAGTAAACTGATGTTGGACGTGATGTTGGGCTAACACTCACTCTCACTTTTTATGCCAGCGGAAATGGTAGTAAAGTAAAGACGAAACGAAATGATCTCAAGAGATGATTTTGTGCAGCAAGTCAAAGAACTTGCTGCGTGCCTCAAGGCGCAAAACTCCACTATAAAGATGGATTACAAACTAACAAAAAGGATAGTTAAAATAGTCTAGCAAAACCTACGAATCTAAAAGGATTCTGAAAACTACAAGATCTTCCAATCTCTGAAAAACTAGACAAAAAAGAAAACTCTCTTGAAATATAGTGCTCGCTCGAAATCTCGCTCGTAGTTCGTCGTACTTCAAAAGGTTAAGTCCTTCGACTTATATAGCTCTTCGACTTGTAAGAAACCTCTCCAACGACTTGGTGACAGCCCATAACGTCCACTACCGTCCACTAAGTGAAGTTGGACAGTTGATGGACGTTTTAGCTCGACTTGGTCACTCCCAAGGGCTTGGTCTTCACTTAAGCTCCAATTCTCCTATTTTTAGTATACTCCTCTCCCACTTTCGTTCTAGCTTATCCATATTTCGTCCACGTGTTATTGACTTATTCCAAGCTTTATCTAAGTCCTGCAAAAACACTAAAAATAGCCTAGACACGGATTAAACACGTTTTGGACATGAAAGATAAAACTATGATAGGGAATATCCTCGGCCAACAAATGTTGACTAGGATGTTACCCCAACATTGCAACTGTTGAAAGCTCAACATCAACAAAGCCGATAAAGGAGGTACGAGACAACCTTGGTAATGAGATTCTTGTTCAGCTACGGCGATGACAAAGAATTAATTCTACCGCTGTATAATGATTAGTCCTCCGTGTTGTGTTATTAATAAAAGCTCATATACAAGTCAGTGTCCGTGAATGGGTTACCAATAAAACAAATTGTTACGAGTATGTTTTATAGAACGTTTTTGATTGTTTGAAAAAAGGCAAGTAATAATTAGTTCTTACGAGAAGCTTTCCCATCCCTCTCTTGAGATGATGCTAATTCTTCTCCCTTACTCAGATGGCCAACGGAAACTCCCCTTGGGCTGGGCAGTGTAGGATATATCACGTGGGCACTCATTTACTTAGTCCATGAATGATTGATTTAGACCACAAAACAACGTCAAAGGTTGTTATATTGTTGCTGATTATTGAAAAGGGCAAAGTATTTAGTTGAACGTTGATCATAGCATCCACGAGTAGGCCTCCCTGCCTCAGCATCCCTTCGAAGAAGAATGTCACACAGAGTGCTCTTTCTTTGAGGTTGAAGTATCAAGGTTGTATTACAAAGGTGGAAGTCGTGGCAAATCAACTCACAAGGAACGTGGAAAGTGTTCCATAAAATATGAGAATAGTCGGAAAGCGTTCGTTGACGACGTATTTTTTTTGAAAGCAGCATCCTATGTGCGATTGAATAGTCGAAAAAAAAGGGTGGAACTATTTTTCCTGGTAACAATGGTTGTTTGAAGAATCAATCTGATGCATAGCATACACACAGATTTGTGACCAGTCTATCGTTGGACAAGAATGAACTTACTAACTAATCAAACAATGAAGAGATAGATCCTCTAATCGAACACTTTATTACAGTTGGATCATTTCCCTTGCTGCCATAGCAGGTTCTTCAGCCACCTTCATCAATTTGGTAAACTGCAGATAGAAAATTAAGACACATTCAGATTTGGTAAATGGAGAAAAGAAAACTAGTTATTTTATTTTTTTTCCAAGATCATTAACAAAGAGATAACCAAACCTGAGATATTTTGAGCTCGAGCTCTTGCCATTCTGAGGCTGGGATGCTGCCGTCGACTATCCCAGTCCCAGCGTATAGCATTGCGCCGCCCTTTCCTACCAAAGCTGATCTTATCCCAACTGCGAACTCACTCTCACCACCGCCGAACCATCCCACTGGACCCGCGTACATTCCACGGTCGAACATTTCTGAAAATAGTTGTTGTACGATTTAGGATACTAGACAATCTTGCATTTGATCGGAGTAAATATATAGACGAATGGAACTGTATTATTATTACCAGATTCTGAGATCAAGACTCTTGCATCTTCAGCGGGAAGCCCACAAACAGCTGGCGTTGGATGGAGAGAAGACAAGATCTTGAACTGCAAAAGAGAAATAATATTAAAGTTCTTGGCTAAGTGATCCTTCAATCTGCAACACACAATAAAATGAAAATAATAGAACATTATGTTTGTATATATATACCTCATCATCTTCCCTCTCTAGTGTGCCAGTTAGCCTTGAGTAGAGATGTTGGACTCGTTTGAGTTTTCTCAGAGCTTTCCTTGGATGAATTTTGGTGCTTGTGCACCCAGCTTCGAAATTCTTCCTTATGGTTTCTCTTACAACTCCAAACTCATGGTCATCCTTAGGACTGTGATAAGATTATTATACCTAGGTGTGATCATAGCTCGAATACATGAAAGAACCAAGAAACAACTTTTATGAACTGACGAACAACCAACCTCGTAAGTAAGTCGTGCCCAATTTGTAAGTCTAGAGCCTCGGTTTGTCCTCTCGCTCTTGTGGCAGCCAAAGCCTCGCTGAATACCGTTAGGCCATCTCTATAGAATAACCGTTCGGGCTTTTTTCGAAAAAGACCAAACGAAGCGTTAGAAGAATGGAGACGAATATTGGACAAACACAGCAAAGATAGATTAGGGTTTTCAAATTTTATATCATTACCGTGTTTCCTATGAACGCAGGTGCTTGAGGAGGCTGAACGCAGAACTGAAAGGAGTTTTGTCCGCCTTCGAACTGAAGAGTGTCCAGCCAATCCAAAGCATCTATGTCCGAAGATGTCAAAACTCTTGTGCTCCTTGCGTGGACAACCTTAACGAGCGATGAATCTTTGTCGTTGATCAGTTCCAAGGCGCGATTGATCATAGATTCCCACGATTCTCTATTAGGAACATGACTCTTGTGCAGTAGAATCGCATCGTTTTCTTTCTGATTTATTTTTCTGACAGCCGAAGAAAGCTGCTATAGAGTTGCCTCGAGCGCTGCAATCGCCTGTTCGTAGGTCTTCGAAAGCTTCTTATCCCAAGCAATCGTAGAAGCTAACATCGAACCACCTTCGAACTCATCGAACTCAATCTGAGGAACAGCAAAATAAAACCCTCCAAAATCCTTCCACTCTGAGGAAATTCCCGACTTTCCATCGAAACGAATGGCTCCATAAGCTCTAACCAAAGGAGAGTCCTTGGACAAGAATTTCTTTATCGAATGCCAGTCGTTCGTGGAAAAAGGATCTTCATCGCGGAAGAACACGGGTGAGCCCAAACCAGCGACGCTAACGAGCTTCTCCTTACGATCATCGTCGGCGACCGAATCTCGATCAGAGAAGTAAGTACGTGGAATTGAGCTGCCGTGGCTTTGCGATCGAAGCCAATCGAGCGACTTTATTTTCTGTGGGTACCTTCAAAAATCGCCAATGTCCAAAATCATCAGCATTATATTATGACTTTAGGGTTTTTCATTAAGTTCTTTCAACTCATGAAATTATTACCTCAATGCCAATGATCCCAGAATCATGTGTTGGGGGATTAGACTTGAGCTCATAGATGGCTGAGCCGAGGCGGTCAGCGGCCAGCTCCGTCGTGGGTGCTATCGGGAATTTTAGGGTTTCGACTGTCCCAACTGGTGCTCGCCGATCACCCTTACATCCATTTCATCGACAAAGATCCCAACTCTTCGTGGTATTTCTGAACACAATCATCAAACTAATCAGTATCAATGCATATATATATAATATATATATATATATATATATATATATAATATACTGTAAATACGAAGATGCTGCTATATATATTAATAGAGATTTGCTATGGTGCCCACCTACCGTGAGCAACCACCGTGAGCACCATAGGCAAATCTCTTAATGTTTTCTGTTTTTTCGATTCCTAACGTCGCCAATACCTCCGTAGACCCTCTTATATCCATTATTAACCTTAACCGCCATCTCCAACACGTTAATTCTTAAGAAAATTCATTATTTATTATCCACACGTGGACGACATAACGAGGTTATGATTTTCTTAAGAATTAACATGTTCGAGATGGCGATTAAGGTTAATAATGGATATAAGAGGGTCTACGGAGGTATTGGCGACGTTAGGAATCGAAAAAACAGAAAACATGAAGAGATTTGCCTATGGTGCTCACGGTGGTTTGGTTGCTCACGGTAGGTGGGCACCATAGCAAATCTATATATATATATATATATACACACGTATAATGTGTATTATTATTACATTATTGGAGAAATTGACATGAGCTAGCTTTGCAGTTGGACTTTGAGAAGACAAGCGGCTTTTATTTGTGAGGCGTTGAGCCATGGAGTATGAAGTTGCACTTGTAGCCGCCATTGTTGTCTTCTTTAATTATTCTTCGCTTGTCATGGGAGCTGAAGTATTCTCAGCTTGTGGATTGAATGTATATATGTAAGGAATGTGTTTGTTAATGAGTGATGAGGTTGGGAAGTGAGGGTTTGGTATTTAACGGAAACTTAGGCCGTCCCCTTAATGACTATACGTTATGAAAATATGAATTTTTATTATTCTTATTGCATGGGGAGGAAGCATCCTATACTATTATTTTTTACTTAGTTTTTCCACAATGATCAGCTGTTCATGTTAGAAAATTCTCCACTCCATCTTCTACTATCGTACTTTTTTTCTATTATTGTTTTGATAGATATCGAAATGGTGTGGCAGTAAATCAACCATAATTTACTTTATACGCAGATAAATATATATATTTATATATTATGCAGCTATATAAGCGTATTGTCAGTATTATATTCAGAAATCATTAATTCTCGACGAAAAAATAAATTATTTTCATATGTATATTATATGCTTCGTAATCGATTCGACTTGGTATATATTTGGACCTGGTATTTGTTGTTTATATTTTGTGTCGTCAAATTCGGAGGCTACGAGGTCATTAATAATTGAATATTTTAGTTTCGAATGGATAGTTGGTCACAACCCTTTATTCCATTGCTAGTGGTTACCAAAAGGCTTGTGGGTTAAATATTCAGAAATGCTTATTTGAAAATAGTTGAACTCCTTGGACTATAACATTAAGCACATTCCACGTACAATATATAAATATAAATATATTTTATTTTCAAGTTGATTCTAAATTAAGTCAAAATTTTCTTTTTTATATTGTGCTTGTTTATATATAGAAAACTGATTTGGAGATATAATCGTTATATTAAATAAGTAAGTTTTATATAAAACAAATTAATAGGAATAAATAAAATGTGTGTTTGGTTAGTGGGTTTAAATAAACACATGCGAGGGGGGTTTATCTAAACCCGTCTGCATGGGTTTAGATAAACCTGCGAAGCAAACACACTAAGATATCATAAACTCACCTTTAAAATACTTAAACCCTCCAACCAAACAAGCAAGTTACCGTGAGGCCACGAGACTTAGTAAAATAGATAATAATAATAATAATAGTAATAATAATAATAATCCTCTAAAAATATAATGACAATAACAATATTAATAATAATAATAATAATAATAGTAATTCTCTCAATAATAGTAATAATGATGATATTGGAAATAAATTATATAAAGTAAAATTATGATATATTTCCGATCCAATTAAACTTTTAGATTGAATAATAAGATAATGATATTCACAACCCGTTATTTACTAAATACACCCCCCTCTTTATTGCTAATGTAAACCCTACTAGAAAAATAGTACGTTTTTGTTTATTGATTATTTATTAGGCTCACATATTTATTACATACAAATAATAAAGAAATTTAGCGTAAATAATATCATCACTCTTTTCAACAAATAATATTACCACTTTTTTCCTTCCAATAATATTACCAGTTTCTCCTAAATATATAATTTTAATTTTAATTCATCAAAATATATAAGTATGGATTTTTTCGTTTATCAAATGAACTATATTTTTCAATTGTATAAGTTAAAAGAAATATTATGTTATATGATTAAAATAATATTAATGATATTTATAAACTTAAATAATAATTTTTAAATAAACTGTAAAAGTGTATATTAATTTGAAAACAAACTAACTATTGTTAAACAATTGCACTACTTTGTTATACAAATTGTGTATGACTTGTACGTTTAATGTATTATTGTCATGATGTACCATATAGGGCTTGTTTGATACCCATGTATACATGGTATCAAGTGGGTATAGGAAAAACACACCTTGTTTGGTATCCATGTAAATCAATACATGGCTTGTATTCATATACAAGTCTATTACACACAAATCATTTATGAACCTTGTTTAGACAAACCCATCCTACAGGTGGGTATACTAATACACATTTCTTAATACCAATTTTGCCCTCATCTTCACCGTTGGAGACTCCGTGACCGCTGCTCTGTCGCCAGTTACGACCACGACCTCGGCAGTGATGAGGTGCTCAGCTGTGGTGTTTGACGAGGGACTCTGCGGCGGTGACGAGGGCTGATGGTGGTTTTTCGTTTTTTCAGGAAGGTGCTTGACGGAGACGAGGTGCTCGGCGTGGACGGTGGTGTTTGACAAGGGGCTTGGCGGTGCTGACGAAGGGCTGATGGTGGTTCACCGGAGGGAACAACGAACAAGCTTCGTCGTCTCGGCGGTGCTGACGAGGGGCTGTGGGTTTACCGGAGCAAGCTTCGTCGTCGCCGGAGGGAGCAACAAACAAGCTTCATCTTCCTTCGTCGCCGCTTCCTGCCATCGAAATCGTACAACAGACTTTGAGCTTGAGATTGCTTGTTCATATGAAATTAGGGACTCTGTGAAGACGATGATTGCAATTGTTTTTTTGATTGTTTTTTAATTGTTTTTTATAAAAAGGACAAAATTGTCTTTTATGTGTTTTATAATTTCATACACATTCCAAACATACAAATCAAACAATACATATACCATTACCCAAATAATTAAAACACATATCAAACATGTTAAAAATATTCTATCAACGGAATCCGTGTATAGCCATACACAAATAACTTATACCCATTAAATCCAAAACATGGGTATCAAACGAGCCCATATATGTATAATGTATTTAATATGATAAGGGGTGCAAATAGCATTTCATTAGTCAATGGGGATGTGAATTATCAATGAACTGATGTTCGATTTGAACAATATTTGTTAGAAGAGTCTAGATTTCATACAAACTTTATATATGATACATATTACATACAGCGAAGGTTCACAAGAGTCTAGTACTATATGTTTCCTAAAAGATAATTCTACTCGTAGAAAAATTAGTGGTCCACTATTTTATGTTAAATATGGATATAACTAACTCTAAATAAAATCAGAGAATATTTCGAATAAAAGGACATTAAAGATATATGTTATCCGTCGATATCTTGGAAAGTTAGATATTTTGATAAATTATCATCCACGATTCAACACCTCTAATACTCCACATTACATCATAAAGAAAAACGTAAAGAACCAAAAAACTATTTTTCAGGTAACGATGGTTGTTTGAATTAAGAATCAATCTAATGCATAGCATACATATAGAGATTTGGGACAAATCTATGGTTTAGACAAGAATGAACGAACTAATTACTGATCAAACACTAATGAGATTCTCCAATCGACCGCCTTTTTACAGTTGGATCATTTCTCTTGCGGCCATAGAAGGTTCCTCGGCCACCTTCATCAATTTAGTGAACTGCAGATAGAAAATTAAGACAACGATCAGATTAACATAGTCCATGGGAAAAATAAAGATTAACAAAGCGATAAGCAAACCTGAGATATCTTGAGCTCAAGTTCTTGCCATTCCGAGGCTGGAATGCTGCCATCGACAATCCCAGTCCCAGCATATAGCATTGCTCCGCCCTTTCCTACCAAAGCAGATCTTATCCCAACGGCAAACTCACTCTCAGCACCGCCGAACCATCCCACTGGGCCCGCGTACATTCCACGGTCGAACATTTCTGCAATTAGGGTTTTTTCCATTCGATTTAGGACACTGTATAATCTTGTCTTGGATAGATACACAAATGATGGGAATAGATTATTCTTACCAGAATTTGAGATCAAGACTCTCGCATCTTCAGATGGAAGCCCACAAACTGCTGGAGTTGGATGGAGAGAGGACAAGATTTTGAACTGTGGAAAAAAGAAATGAGTTAATACGGTCAGAATGAATAATAATTGAAAACCTATGTATGTAATAGTAATACCTCGTCGTCTTCTCTCTCGAGTGTGCCAGTTAGCCTCGAATAGAGATGTTGGACGCGCTTGAGTTTGCGCAGAGCTTTTCTGGGATGAACTTTCGTGCTCGTGCACACAGTTTCGAAGTTCTTCCTTATGGTTTCTCTTACGACTCCGAACTCATGGTCGTCTTTAGGGCTGTGATAAGATTACTATTAGATCAAACATCCAAGACATGATAGAATTTAAAGAAAAAGTGTGTGTGAACTGAGACAACAAAACAAACCTTGTAAGTAAGTCATGTCCAATCTGTAAATCAAGAGCCTCGGTTTGTCCTCTTGCTCTTGTGGCAGCCAACGCTTCGCTAAACACCGTTAGACCATCTCTGTAGAATAAGCGTTCGGGCTGTTTCACGGAAATTAAGAAAAAAAAGTTAGAGAAATGGAGACTAATATTGGGTAAGTATAGCAAAAGAAAGATTAGGGTTTTCAAAATTTTATATTATTACCGTGTTTCCGATGAACGCAGGTGCCTGAGGAGGCTGAACGCAGAACTGAAAGGAGTTTTGTCCTCCTTCGAACTGAAGAGTGTTCAACCAATCCAAAGCATCTATGTCCGAAGATGTCAAAACTCTTGTGCTCCTTGCGTGGACAACCTTAACGAGCGAAGACTCTTTGTCGTTAATCAGTTCCAAGGCTCGATTGATCATCGATTCCCACGATTCTCTATTAGGAACATGACTCTTGTGCAGTAGAATCGCATCGTTTTCTTTTTTATTTACATTTCGAACGACAGACGAAAGCTGCCATAGAGTAGCCTCAAGAGCAGCGATAGCTTGTTCGTATGTCTTCGAAAGCTTCTTATCCCAAGCAATCGTAGCAGCTAACATCGAACCACCTTCGAACTCGTCGAACTCAATCTGAGGAACGGCGAAGTAAAACCCTCCGAAATCCTTCCACTCTGAGGAAATTCCTGACTTTCCATCGAAACGAATCGCACCATAAGCTCTAACCAAAGGAGAATCCTTGGACAAGAATCTCTTGATCGAATGCCAGTTGTTCATGGAAAAAGGATCTTCATCGCGGAAGAACACAGCTGAGCCCAAACCAGCAACGCTAACAAGCTTCTCCTTATGATCATCGCCGGCAACCGAATCTCGACCAGAGAAATAATTACGAGGAATTACGCTACCGTGGTTTTGCGATCGAAGCCAATCGAGAGACTCTATTTTCTGGTTAATGGGTACCTTAACAATACCAAAAAATGTTCAATCAAAATCAGCATTATATATGATGTTTAGGGTTTTCATTAAGTTCTCTATTTAATCGAATAGTAGTTCTTTCAACTACTAACCTCAATACGAATGATTCCCGAATCATGCGCTGGAGGATTAGACTTGAGCTCATAGATGGCTGAGCCGAGGCGATCAGCTGCCAGCTCAGTCGTGGGTGCTATCGGGAATTTTAGGGTTTCTACGGTCCCAATTGGTGCTCGCCTATCACCTTTACATCCATTCATGGACAAAGATCCCAACTCTTCGTGGTATTTCTGCACATACAAATCATCAAAACTGTAAATACGATGATGATATATATATATATATATATATATATGTGCACGTATAATGTCTATTATTATTACATGATTGGAGAAATGAACATGAGATAGCTTTGCAGTTGGGCTTTGAGAAGACAAGCAGCTTTTGTTTGTGAGGCGAGCCATGGAGTATGAACTTGCGCCTGTAGCCGCCATTGTTGTCTTCTTTAACTATAATTCGCTTGTAATAGTGTGTGATTTGTGTGTGTGTGTAATGGGAGCTGATTCTTCTTTTTGGAGCGTATGTATGTTATGTAAGGAATGTTTTTGTTGATGAGTAATGAGGGATGTGAAGTGAGGGTTTGGTATATATAAGGGAAGCTTAGGCCGTCACCTTAATGACTGACTATACGTGGTGAAAATATGAATTTTTATTATTCTCCTCATTGCATGGGGGAGGAAGCATCCTATACTATTATTTTTTCACTTAGCTTTTCCACAATGATCAGCTGCTCATGTTAGAAAATTCTCCAGTCCATCTTTACTGTCGTACTTTTCTTATTATTATGTTTTCCCAATATTATTTATCTAAATGGTGCGGCCGTAGACCAACGAAGTTTGAATGGACTATTCGACCATAATTTGCACGCTGATAGATAGTCCATTAATTCGTTCTCGAGGAAAATATAAATTATTTTATATATGTATATTATATGCTTCTTAATCGATTCGACTTGGTTGTTTAAAGTACTTTGTCGTTTGTTGTTTATATTCTATGTCGTCAATTTCGGAGGCTACGAGGTCGTTAATAATTGAATATTTAAGTGTCGAATTGGTATTTGGTCAGGACATTCAGTTCAAACTTCAACCATATATTGCATTTCTGGTGGTTACAAAAGACTTGTGGGCCAAGACATTCAATTCAACCCTATAATAATATTATATTTATTATTGTTATTATTATTATTATATATTATTATTATTATTATTATTATTATTATTATTTCCTATCGAAGTGAACTTCTAGATAAAATGAACTCGCATCAAATGAGATTATGGGTAGAATTTGATTTTATTAGCACAACACCCTTTTTTATGAACTTTTTAATTGATGGAATCGTTCTTATATAACAAAGTGAGGCTCTGAATTATAAACGGTAACCATAAACATGAGGCCTTCAAGCACTAAACAGTCGCCCCTAAATTGGTGTGACCCTACTATAGATTATATGATGCACGGGTCAAAATCCGACTATGGTTATGAGTGTAAATCTTAACGACAAACTGATGCCGGTTTGAAAATTGTTTTGTTAGAGTCACACAACGGATACAAACTTTATATATTTGTATTGTATTTGAGAAATAATGAAGTACGACGCTTTGTGTGACCGAAGGTTCACAAGAGTTTAGTACAATACCTTTTAAAAGATAACACTATTCACAAGGAAAATTAACTGTCGAGGCTTTGACTAATTCTGTTAATTGTAACTAATTCTTAAATATAATCAGATGATATTCCAATGACAAGCAAGAAATTAAAGATTGGAGAACAACGGCCACCATTCTCATTGATATCGTCGAAAGTAAAGTATGTAAACACTATATTTATCAATTGATTCAACACCTCTGTTACTCCTCAATCCTCATTACATCATATAGAGAAATGTAAAGAACAAAAAAGAAAAGCGGAACTATTTTTCCTGGTAAACAATGGTTGTTTGAAGACTCAATCTGATGCATAGCATACACACAGATTTGTGACCCAATCTATTGCTGGACAAGAATGAACTAACTAATAAAACAATGAAGAGATAGATCCTCTAATCGGAACAGTTTATTACAGCAGTTGGATCATTTCCCTTGCGGCCATAGCAGGTTTTTCAGCCACCTTCATCAATTTAGTGAACTGTAGATAGAAAAACCAAGACAATGATCAGATTTTTAGTCCATGGAAAAAATTGCTAGTTTTTATTTTTTTAAAGATTAACAAAGAGATGATCGTACCTGAGATATCTTTAGCTCGAGTTCTTGCCATTCTGAGGCTGGAATGCTGCCATCGACTATCCCAGTCCCAGCGTATAACATTGCACCGCCTTTTCCTACCAAAGCAGATCTTATCCCAACGGCAAACTCACTCTCAGCACCGCCAAACCATCCCACTGGGCCAGCGTACATTCCACGATCAAACATCTCTGAAATCATATTTTTGTACGATTTTAGGATACTAATCTTGCATTGATCGGAGTAAATAGATAAACGAATAGGAATGTATTATTACCAGATTCTGAGATCAAGACTCTTGCATCTTCTGCGGGCAGCCCACAAACCGCTGGAGTTGGATGGAGAGCAGACAAGATCTTGAACTGGAAAAGAAATAAAAAAGAAATAAGTTCAGATACGGTCAGAACAAAGGATTCTTTGGCTCAGAGATCATCTGCAAGACATAACTAAAAAGATGAATAACTGAAAGTCATAGATATAAATACCTCATCATCTTCCCTCTCGAGTGTACCGGTCAGCCTTGAATAGAGATGCTGGACGCGTTTCAGTTTTCTCAGAGATTTTCTGGGATGAACTTTTGTGCTCGTGCATACAGTTTCGAAGTTATTCCTTATGGTTTCTCTTACGACTCCAAACTCATGGTCGTCTTTAGGACTGTTGCAGGAAGACTATTACACGTGAGATCATAGTTCCATGACATTGATAGAATCAAGAATTACTGCGTACTGAAAATGAACCTTGTAAGTAAGTCGTGTCCAATCTGCAAGTCTAAAGCCTCAGTTTGTCCTCTCGCTCTCGTGGCAGCCAAAGCCTCACTAAAAACAGTTAGACCATCTCTGTAGAACAAGCGCTCGGGCTTTTCAGGAAAACCAAACGAATCATTAGAGAATGGAATTTGGATACTTATTATATTGCAAAGAAATATTAGAATTCCCGATGTACTTACTGTGTTTCCAATGAATGCAGGTGCCTGAGGAGGCTGAACACAGAACTGAAAGGAGTTTTGTCCTCCTTCGACCTGAAGAGTGTTCAACCATTCCAAAGCATCTAATTCTGAAGATGTCAAAACTCTTGTGCTCCTTGCGTGGACAACCTTAACTAGCGATGAATCCTTGTCATTTATCAACTCCAAAGCACGGTTGATCATGGTTTCCCACGATTCTCGATTCGGGACGTGATCCTTGTGTAGTAGAGTGGCCTTGCTCTCTTTCTGATTAATTTTTCGGATAACAGACGAAAGCTGCCATAGAGTTGCCTCGAGCGCTGCAATCGCCCGTTCGTAGGTCTTCGAAAGCTTCTTATCCCAAGCAATCGTGAAGAATTATCAAGATCGGCTGGAGAATTATCAAGATCGAAAGCAGAAGTTGAAGGCACAAGTGCAAGGAATTCCATTCAGAGTTCATTAGCTCGTGTACTGATTCGCTTAATAGTTAAAATTAGTTAGGGGTATTTTAGTAATCTTATTCTAAGTTGTTCCACAGTATAAAACGCTAGATGTACATATGCGATGTACAGTATGGAAATTACACAGTAATCAAAATTCAGTTTTCTTCTGAGCTGCGATCGCTCTCATTCCCGCGCAAATCAGGTTTGATTTGTTTTGATCCGATCTGTTTTTCTACATGGTATCAGAGCTTCCTTCAATCCTTTAGCGTTTGTTTTGTATCAAACTCCTGAAATTGTTGAAAATCGAGCTGAAAGATGAGCTCACCCGAAACTGTTAGTGGAGCAACATCGACTGAAATTGCCGAAATGGAAGAAGATTATTCACTGCATGGATCGGATAATCCTGGAATGATGATTGTATCGACTCCTTTGAGTGCTACTAATTACCTGATCTGGAGAATTTCTATGGTAGAAGCGCTTGAGGTGAAGATGAAGATTGGATTTGTCAATGGCAAGTACTTGAAGCCAAATGCCAACTCGCCGAACTACAGAAAATGGATTAAGGTGAATAGTATGGTGACCGGGTGGATAAAAAGCTCCATTTCGAAGGAAATTGTTAATAGCTTTATGTTTATTCATGATGCAAAACAGCTATGAGATGAAATAGCTGAGAGATATGGAACCTCCAATGTGTCTGCGATCTATGAAATAAAGCGAGAAATAGTGTGCTTGAAGCAAGGAAGCATGACATTTGTGGAATACTATAACAAGATGCGAAACCTATGGGATCAGCTGGAGCAATTAAGACCTGCAATTGATGCCACTGCATCTGTTAGACTGAAAATCGAAGAACGAGACATGGAGGATAAGTCTATGCAATCTGATGGGATTGAATGAGGTGCTTGAATCAGAAAGGAATCAGCTATTGTTCCTTGATGAGCTGCCTGCGGTAAACAGAATCTATGCCATGATTGCTAAGGCAGAAAAGCATAGAGAGGTGTCTATGAACATGAGTGCTTCAGGAGAAAATGCAGCTATGATGGTCAGAAACTTTGATCAAAAGAGGTTCAGTCTGAGCAAGATCCTAATGAAGCCAGGGAGGAGTCATACCACTTGCAACTATTGTAAGAAACCAGGACATACTAAATATGAGTGTTTCAAATTGAAAGGCATGCCTGAGTGCGGCTACTGCAAGAGAACAGGGCACACTAAAGACACTTGCTACAAGCTGAATGGTTTCCCTGACAGTTTCAATGCAAATAAGGGCAACTCTGTTTCAAAAGTGAATCAGAACAGCTTCAAAGCTAATACTGTGGAAGCTGAGGAAACTCAGATAAGTGCTAGAGACCCAGATGAGGTATATTCTCAGATGATGGAGGTTATGAAAAAGGAGTTGGTCAAACTGATGAAAGAAAAGGCTGCAACTGGCCCGGCTGCTGTGAACTTTGCACACATGGATGATTTTGCAGGTAGTTCTTCTTTGCCTAACCTTGACAGCAGCAGGTCTGATATAATAGATGATGACACTTGGTTAGTGGACACTGGAGCCACTAGTCACATGTGTAAGAATTTTAAACTCATCAGTGCTAGCAAATCTGTGAATGGATTTTGTTCATGTGCATCTGCCAGATGGGGGCATTAAGTGTGTTTCACATATAGGGAATGTGATACTTTCTGTCCAGATCACACTCAGGGATTGTCTCTATATTCCAAGTTTTCGATACAACTTGCTTCAGTCAGAAAACTTACAAGTGACTATAAGACTTTCTTCAAATTTTACACTGAATTTTTCTTGATGGTTGAGTTGAAGAGTAGCAGAGTCCTTGCAGCAGGCATCGTTCACAAAGACCTTTATCTGCTCAACAGTTCATCCTTCTCAGAGCAAGCAATTTCGAAGGCTCAAGACCTCTATGCATCTAGTCTTTTATCTACTCATAACAGATTCTGATTTAGTATTTCCAACAATGACTATATTGCTGCCTCAGTGAATGACTGGCATTATAGACTTGGTCACCCCTCATTACATGTAATGATTTGCCCAGTTTCATCATAAATAAGAATAATCTTGATAAGGTTTCAGATTGTGCAGTTTGTCCTAAAGGCAAACAACACAGATCTTCATTCCCTATCAGTCAGATCACTAGTTCTCACTGTTTTGAGCTGCTGCATCTTGATATCTCGGGTCCCTACAAACAGCCTAGCTTGACATGTTGTCATTACTTCTTGACTATTGTAGATGATCATAGCAGATACACATGGATTTTCCTCATGAGATACAAATCACAGACATCAGATGTCTTCAGGACATATCTCAGCTATGCTGAAAAATAGTATGAAGCCCGAGTCAAGGTTGTAAGATCTGACAATGGATCAGAGTTTCTCAGTTCTTCCTTCCAAGAGATTCTGATAAAACAAGGGATAATCCATCAGAGAAGCTGCCCCTACACTCCACAGCAAAATGGAGTTGTGGAAAGGAAGCACAGACACATTCTTCACGTGGCAAGATCACTCCTATTCCAGTCCAAACTGCCTAAACTCTTCTGGGGGGGAATCTGTGCTCACTTCAGTGCACCTCCTTAACAGAATGCCCTCAAGAATTCTTCGATGGAGGAGTCCATTTGAGGTGATGCACAAAAGAAAGCCAGAATATGATCATCTGAGGACTTTTGGTTGCCTTGTAGATGTCCTAAACTCTGACCCTGGAAAAGATAAGCTGGATTCAAGATCTCTGAATGGAGTTTTTGTGGGATATCCAGTTGGGCAGAAGGGATATAAGGTCTTCTGTCCTGACCTGAATAAGATTCTTATTTCAAGAGATGTAAACTTCCATGAGACCAGATTCTCTTCTTTAAATCCTGAAGAATCAGAGATTGTACTACCTGATATCCATCTTGGAGACTGTTTTGATGATGATGGGAAGGGCCTTCCAAACTCACAATTTTCTGCCCCAGAGACAGTTGATGATCATCATAACACATTATTTTTTCAAAATGATGTTCAAACCTCAGCTCCTACTGCTGACACCACCTTCACAGTTGGGGATCAAGCTGAGTTACCATGCACTCAACAAAATCCAAGACAGAGCAGAAGAATCAGACAGCCACCAATATGGATGAAAGACTTCATTGGGGCCACTTCATGTTCAAACACAGATTCAGCTTTTGTTCTAAGTGATGCTCATAGGACATATATGGCCAATCTGTCCACAGTCCATGAACCATCTACTTATAACAGTGCCCGAAATGACCCAAGATGGGTTGATGCTATGGAAGCAGAACTTCGAGTCCTTGAAGCAAATGATACTTGGGACCTTGTTGAGCTGCCCAAAGATAAAAAATTGATTGGTTGTAAGTGGGTCTATCGAGTAAAGTTCAATGCAGATGGTTCAATCAACAAGTATAAGGCAAGAGTTGTGGCAAAGGGGTTCACTCAAACTGAAGGAGAGGACTATTCAGAGGTTTTTTCACCTGTAGCAAAGGTAGTAACTGTCAGAACCATCTTTGCACTGGCAGCTGTTAAGGGTTGGGATTTGCATCAGCTTGATGTTAACAATGCTTTTCTGCATGGACACTTGGATGAAGATGTGTACATGAAGCTCCCTCCAGGATACAAATCGGCAGCTTCCAGCAAGGTTTGCAAGTTGAAGAAATCCCTATATGGCTTGAAGCAGGCATCTCGGCAATGGAACCTGGAGTTCACCTCCAAACTGCTTTCTTTTGGTTTTGAGCAGTCAGCACATGACCATTGCTTCTTCAAGCTTATCACAGATCAATTTCAGGTATTCTTACTAGTTTACGTGGATGATGTTCTGCTAACAGGAACCTCTGCAGCTAAGATTCAGGCAGTTAAGACTTTTTTGGATGATGCATTCACTATCAGAGATCTAGGCGAAGCACGATTCTTTCTTGGCATGGAAGTTGCGAGGTCTGATAAAGGCATATACATCAGTCAAAAGAAATACATCATGGACATCCTTCAAGACACTCACATGTTGGATTGTCTTCCAGTTTCAACACCTCTCCCAGGTGGTACTATCTTTACTGCCACTGACATGGATTCCACTGACTTGCTGGCAGATCCCTTGCAGTATAGGCGTTTGATTGGAAGGTTACTTTATCTCAGTTTCGGCCAGACATCACCTATGCTGTACAGCAATTGAGTCAGTTTGTCCATGCTCCTCATACATCTCATTGGAATGCTGTTCAGCATGTTCTCAGATACTTGAAACAGACTAGTTCTACAGGGTTGTTTTACTCGAGCAGCTCAGCTCTAACATTGCAGGCATATAGTGATGCCGATTGGGGATCTTGTAGATCTTCTAGGCATTCTCTTACAGGATATTGCGTGTTCCTTGGCACTAGTTTGATCTCTTGGAAGACAAAGAAGCAATCTACATCTCCTGCTCTACAGCAGAATCAGAGTATAGGGCTATGGCATCAACTGTCAGGGAACTTCAGTGGCTTTCATATATTTTGTCTGATCTTCAGGTACCTCTGTCACTCCCTCTGTTGTTGCATTGTGATAACAAGGCGGCTATCCACATTACATCCAATCCGGTTTCCATGAGCGCACGAAACACATCGAAATCGACTGCCACGTAGTTCGGGGTAAATACAAATGTGGGTTCATTCTGCCCACACATGTCTGTTCTCAAAACCTGGCTGATTTGTTTACCAAATCTCTTCATCCTAATGGCTTCTACTCGTTCTTGTCCAAGATGAGCTTGTGGTCACCCCAAGCTCATCTTGAGGGGGCGGCTGAAGAATTATCAAGATCGGCTGGAGAATTATCAAGATCGAAAGCAGAAGTAGAAGACACAAGTGCAAGGAATTCCATTCAGAGTTCATTAGCTCGTGTACTGATTCGCTTAATAGTTAAAATTAGTTAGGGGTATTTTAGTAATCTTATTCTAAGTTGTTCCACAGTATAAAACGCTAGATGTACATATGCGATGTACAGTATGGAAATTACACAGTAATCAAAATTCAGTTTTCTTCTGAGCTGCGATCGCTCTCATTCCCGCGCAAATCAGGTTTGATTTGTTTTGGTCCGATCTGTTTTTCTACAAATCGTAGCAGATAACATCGAACCTCCTTCGAACTCATCGAACTCAATCTGAGGAACAGAGAAGTAAAACCCACCAAAATCCTTCAACTCTGAGGATATCGCCGACTTCCCATCGAAACGAATCGCTCCATAAGCACGAACCAAAGGAGAGTCCTTAGACAAGAATCTCTTGATCGAATGTCAGTCGTTCATGGAAAAAGGATCTTCATCTCGGAAGAACACAGCTGATCCCAAACCAGCGACGCTTACGAGCTTCTCCTTATGACCATCGCCGGCGACCGAATCACGGCCAGAGAAGTAAGTACGAGAAATGAGGCTGCCGTGGTTTTGCGATCGCAGCCAATCGAGCGACTCAATCTGCTGGTTAATCGGTACCTTCACAATCCCAAATCGTTCAAATCAGCATAAAATTAGGGTTCGAATGAATATCTCAATTTTAAGAACACTTAATTGTCTCTCTCGGCGTGCTGATGTCATGTCAGCGCGCGGGAGTTTGCCTTTTTAATGGGCCCACATAGCATATAAATATTTAGGACAAAAATATTTATTTTATGGAGGAGTATCACAATTTCTTTTCTCCAAAAACAAAAAAGGATAATGTTTATTAAAACAAAAACAAAAACCAAAATCAAATGTTTTTATAATAATGTATATGATATATCTCTATCTACTCTACCTTATTAAGGGAGCACTATATAGTAACAGTTATGTGTATCAATTTCATAATTACCTTGTTTTCCACTAATGAATATAAAATAAAAAATTATTTATGAATTTAAACGTATTATATTAAACATGACACCAAAAAATCGTCTTAATTACAATTTGTCATTAAAATCCTAAAAAAAAATTAAAATTGCATTATTCAAACTATATACTCCAAGAATTATTTAATATGTTTTAGATAGTAGCGCATGCTGCATTGAATGTGTTAAATCACTAGTATATATATGAATTCCCAACAATTTAATCTACATAAAAGAGAGAGTGTGTATGTAACCTCAATACGAATGATCCCAGAATCGTGTGATGGGGGATTAGACTTGAGCTCGTAAATGGCTGAGCCGAGGCGGTCAGCTGCGAGCTCAGTCGTGGGTGCTATCGGGAATTTTAGGGTTTCTACGGTCCCAATAGGCGCTCGCCGATCGGCTTGGCATCCATTCATGGACAAAGATCCCAACTCTTCGTGGTATTTCTATAGGCATATAAAGGACATTACAAGATCGATCATTATAAATTATAATTGAAGATGATGATAATGATACTTGCATCTCTATATTATATATATAGGTATATATATGTATTTTTATATTACGTGATTAGAGAAATGGACTTGAGCTAGCTTGGCCGTTGCATTGTGGGACGACAAGCGACTTTTGTTGGCGAGTCGAGCTACGGAGTACGACGTCGTTGCACTGGTAGCTG
The DNA here is from genome assembly GCA_027422505.1 of Craterostigma plantagineum. Classification (NCBI taxonomy): domain Eukaryota; kingdom Viridiplantae; phylum Streptophyta; class Magnoliopsida; order Lamiales; family Linderniaceae; genus Craterostigma; species Craterostigma plantagineum. The sequence continues at coordinate 2,602,864 of JAPQWV010000035.1, forward strand.
ATTCCATTTGTGTTCTTTCTATTCTTTTGTGTGTGTAGTATAATGTGTTTTTGTGCGTGTGTAATGGGATGTTATATTTATTGTTATCGTTTGTAAACTATGTAGCTCTACGACTAGTGAGGTTTCTATATATATAAAGCTATCACTTTATGAGGTTGCAATGCGAGGAGTATTCGTTTTTTATTATGAGTATTATTTACATGCAAGGAAGCTTCCTATACGGTTGTATTTTTATCACATTAGTTTGTGTTTTTATATTCAATTTTTCCACAATAATCAGCTGTTCACTTTGGAAAATTCTCCAGTCAGTTAATTAAATAATTATATAGTTTGGCATTTAATGAACATTGGAGTTTGAACTAAATAGGTTTTTTTCTAATAGTATGTTCTCTTATTCAATACTCCATGTTTGACTCGTTGGGGAAATAAGGTATGCACATATTATATAACTAATATATATATATTTATATATATAGATATCGATTCGCCTTATGTTGTATGAGAATTAAGGCGATCTCGAGAAGGAAAAATTAAAAAGACAAAGACACGTTGCATTATATGCTTCCTAATTTCAACTGCAAGTCCTTATTCGGTCATTTCTTGATGATATACATCCGAGGGCAAACCTTTTATTTTCTTGCTTCATCTCTTCGTCAAATGTGGAGGCTAAGTGTTAGACCCTAACTTTGGGGCACGACGTGGCCGTGCGGCGCCCTCGGCTGGGAATGCACGTGCCACGCAAATAGGGGCGTTTGCTTGGTGGGACGCCCCGCCTGGCCAGGACCGGGCCAGGCCTTGCGAGGAACACAACCCGCGCAGCACAATGCGCGCGGGCAAGGCGGGGCAGCGCGCGCGGCACTGCGCGCTGGCCGGACCACGATGGGCGAGTCATGACATGCGCGGGGCGCGCAAGGCACTCGACATCGGCGCGCAGAGTAGGCACTGTGCAAAGCGGCAAAGGTTGGCAAAGAATGCGCGCGGAGCGCGCGACGATCGGGCAAACATGCGCGGCGTGCGTGAGCCTTGGGCGGGACGCGCGCGCTAAGGCAGACATGTGCGGGACTTGTGTGCGATGTGCGATATCCTTGGGCGGACGCGCGCGCACCGTGGGCATGATGTGCGGAACACTGGCGCTAGCTTAGCGCAGCACCTAATCATGTGGGCGACATTCTTGGCCAAGTGCCAAGATGGCTCGGCCGGCCCGGCCCGGCGAGCAGTTGCGACAGTTTCCAGATCGAGCAGTTTTCAGGGCAGTTGGCCTAGGCTTGGCGAGCAGTTTCAAGACAGCCTGGCCGAAAACCTCCCTGAGTCACCAAGCAAGAAACTGCCCGGCGGTTCGGCAGTTTCAGAGAAACCTCCATGGCGGTTCCGTCCCGTTTTGATCTTAGCCAACTGAAGGCTTGATAGTGTCTATATATTGCTTATGTTGCCTTTGTATTTGGGGCATCCGAAATAGTGCTTAAGTGTATTCTAAGTGAGTCCTTGTAATCTTTTTGGGAATAAAAGAAAATGGGTTGGGCTTTGCCTGTAACTCTGCTGTCGTTTGCTTTGTTCGTCCAAGCTAAGTAAACACGAAAGGCACACTAGCACAAAAACACGAGAGTTCTGTGAGGGAAAAGAATTTGAGTGGGAAAAAAGGGCTGACTAACTTGCACGGGAACGAGTTAGGCCGCACGAACCTCAAATACTTAGAAAATATTCTAAGGGATTGAAAGGGGCGTGACATTTGGTATCAGAGCGCCGGGTTTGCTTTGATTTCATCCTTGAAATGTCGGATAATCAATACACTACGCTGCGAAGCCGAGTTTTCGAGTTGGAACGGAAACTCACCATGTTGTACGATCTGATTTCGCCACCACCAGGCGAAACTGTGGAGGGCATCTTCCACAGATTGCTTGCTTTAGAAGAAGGGTCGCAAGCCTCAAGCACCCAAGTTGAGAGGATGCGCGAGAAGTTGCGGGTTCTAAGGCGGGCCGTTGCGAATATCCCTGGAGGGAGTCAGCCCACGAAGACGCGAGCCTAGGTGTTTCTTCGGCACAAGAGACGCCAAGTTGCTGGAAAACTTCCTATGGGACATGGAGACCTACTTCCGGACTGGCCGAGTGCCAGATGCCGAGAAGGTGACGGTTGCAAGTTCGTATCTTGAGGGAGATGCGAAACTCTGGTGGCGGGCCAAACTCTCGGGCGATGCTGCGGCAAACCGAGAAGAGATTGAGACGTGGGATGCATTAAAGAAGGAACTGAAGGATCAATTCCTCCCTAGCAATACGGCGTGGATTGCAAGGGAGTCCCTGCGCAAGTTGAAGCACACAGGGACCATAAGGGAGTACGTGACCGAGTTTCACTCGCTCATGTTGGACATACGTGAAATGTCCGAGGAGGACAAGTTGTTCAACTTCATGTCGGGATTACAACCTTGGGCACAAGCCGAACTTCGTCGGCAAGGCGTCCAGGACTTGAATGCTGCGACAGCCGCGGATGATTGCTTGGTGGACTTTAAAACTGTCACGGGGCCTGATGTAGATCGCGCCAAGCGTGATCGAGGGAAGAACAAGGAAAAGGTCGAACGACGGAAGGGAAAGAAGTTCACTAAGAAGCATACGAAGGAAGTGACGGTCACCAAGTCGAAAGAAAAGCAGCCACTTGTGGTGGACAAAACGAACAGGGGCTGTTTTCTATGCAACGGCGACCATCGTATGCGAGATTGCCCGAAGCGAACGAAACTCTCGGCCTTAGTTGCGGAGCAATCAAGTGATGATGAGGCCGGACCATCGCGTGTCAATCCTATGCAACTCTTGTCCGCGATACAAGAGAGTTCCTCCCAGTCGAAAGGTTTGCTCTACGTTAAAGCCATGTTAAATGGCAGGGAAGCGCTGGCCATGGTGGACACGGGCGCGACCCACAATTTCATTGCCGAGCGAGAGGTGGCGAAGTTGGGCTTGAAACTTGCCCAACACTCGAGCAAAGTGAAGGCAGTGAACTCCGAAGCAACGCCTGTCAAAGGCGTGACCAATGTCGAATTGACAGTTGGCTCCTGGCGTGGACCTTGCGGGTTCATGGCCGTCCCTCTTGATGATTTCGATGTCATACTCGGGACAGAGTCCTTGGTGCGTGCTAAGGTTGCGGTAATTCCTCACCTACGCGGACTTTTTATTCATGATGATGCTTGTCCGTCGTTTGTGCAAGGGAATTACATGGAACGCAAGTCAAGTGGGATGAAAACAGGGTTACTGTCGGCCTTACAATTGAAGGCGGGTCTTCGGCACGGCGAGAAGACATACTTGGCCACACTGTTGGAGACTAACCCTGATCAGACAGAAAAGATTCCAGCGGTGGTGCAAGATTTACTTGATGAGTTTGCAGACGTGATGCCCCCGGAATTGCCTAAAAAGCTACCACGCAAGAGGCCTATCGATCACAATTGAGTTGGAGCCTGGCGTGAAGCCTCCAGCACAGGCCCCTTACCGCATGAACCCAGTAGAGTTGGCGGAATTGAGAAAGCAACTGATGAACTCTTGGCGGCTGGGCTCGTACAGCCCTCGAAGGCTCCTTATGGGTCGCCAGTGCTGTTCCAAAAGAAGCAAGACGGGTCCCTGCGGATGTGTGTGGATTATCGGGCGCTGAACAAGGCAACTATCAAGAATAAGTACCCGATCTCAAATGCACTTGATCTGTTTGACAAGTTGGTGAAGGCGCGCTACTACTCAAAAATAGACCTGAGATCAGGCTATTGGCAAGTACGAATTGCGGAAGGGGATGAGCCAAAAACAACCTGCTTGACGAGGTACGGCTCGTACGAGTTTTTGGTTATGCCATTTGGGCTTACCAATGCCCCGGCGACCTTTTGTAATTTGATGAATGATGTCTTGTACGAGTACCTTGACCGGTTCGTGGTCGTATATTTGGATGACATTGTTATCTATTCCGAGTCTTTTGATGAGCACTTACAGCATCTAAGACTTGTATTGGGGAAGTTGAGGGAAAACGAGTTATATGCCAAGAAGGAGAAGTGCGAGTTCTGCAGTGAGCAGATCTCCTTTTTGGGCCACATTATCTGCCAAGGCGAGATAAAGATGGACAGACGCAAAGTTCAGGCCGTGACTGATTGGCCTGAGCCATCCAAAGTAACGGAGCTGCGGTCATTCTTGGGACTGGCAAATTACTACCGACGATTCATAAAAGGCTACTCAAAAATAGTTAGCCCTTTGACGGACTTGTTGAAAAAGGAGGCAAGCTGGTTATGGAATGCGGAGTGCCAAGGCGCTTTCGACGCCTTGAAGAGTGCCATCTCTTCAGAACCTGTTCTTAAGCTGCCAAGGTTTGACAAGCCGTTCGAAGTGCATACTGATGCCTCGGGACGGGCTATTGGTGGGGTGCTGGTGCAGGAAAGGCACCCCATTGCCTTTGAAAGTCGAAAGTTGAAAGATGCGGAGATGCGGTATTCTACGCATGAGAAGGAAATGACGACCGTGATACACTGCCTAGGTGCATGGCGGCATTACCTAATCGGTACAAAGTTTATTATTGTGACCGATAATGTTGCTAACACTTATTTTCGGACCCAGAAGAAGTTGTCGCCAAAGCAGGCCCGTTGGCAAGAATTCTTGGGAGAATTCGATTTCGAATGGGTGCATCGGCCGGGAAAGCATAATGAAGTCGCAGATGCCTTAAGTCGGAAAGTGGTCGAGGAGTATGTGGCTGCCTTGACCGTGATCGAGTCGGACTTCCTTGAGAAGATTCGACAAGCGTCCCAACTTGATGCGGTCTATCAGAAGTTGGCAGAACAAGTGCGAAGTGGCGAAGTTCGAAAGTATTGGCTGGAGGACGAATTATTGTTCGCAAAGGGAGCACGAGCCTACGTACCAGTTGGCCCGTTGCGTCGCGAACTCTTGCGGGAAACTCATAACCCGCAATGGGCTGGCCATCCTGGGATTGAGCGGATGATGGCCCTATTGTCCAGGCGATACTTCTGGCCGAAGATGCAGCAAGACATTGAGGCCTATGTGAAGACATGTCTAGTGTGTCAACTAGACAAGACTGAAAGAAGGAAGGAGGCAGGGCTACTACAGCCGCTGCCCATACCCGACCACCCATGGCAATCCGTCTCCATGGACTTTATCACGGGCTTCCCAAAAGTGTCTGGTATGGCTTCGATCCTTGTGGTTGTGGATCGATTTTCTAAATATGCTGTCTTTATTCCTGCACCCGAAGCCTGCCCGACGGATCAATCGGCTGGCCTATTTTTCAAGTACGTGGTGAAGTACTTTGGGCTGCCTCAAGACATAATCAGTGATCGTGATGCACGCTTCACTGGCAAATTTTGGACGTCTCTTTTCAACATGATGGGAACGGAGTTGAAGTTCTCGACGGCCAATCACCCTCAGACTGATGGCCAAACTGAACGGATGAACCAACTGTTGGAAGAGTATTTGCGGCATTATGTCACGGCGAGCCAGAAAAATTGGGTGACGCTACTCGACATGGCTCAATTATGCTACAACTTGCACAAAGCCTCGGCAACAGGCAAGAGCCCATTCGAGTTGGTGTACGGAACGCAGCCACTCACTCCTCATGAAGTGGCCGTCCAACAGGCAAAGAGTAGGTGCCCTGCGGCCTACACTTTTGCAAGGGAACATCAAGATCTGTTGGACGATGCTAAAGATAGCCTGGCGAAAGCACAGCGCCGCATGCGAAAGTATGCGGACGCCAAAAGACGGGAGGTTGAGTTCGCTGTTGGTGAGAAAGTATTGCTCAAACTAACTCCTCAAATGTGGAAGCAGGTTAGTGCGAAAGCGGCTCAACGTGGCTTGATTCCGAAGTATGATGGCCCGTTCGAAGTTATGAAGCGGGTAGGCAATGTGGCCTATCGGCTGAAGCTGCCAGACCGGCTAAAGCTTCATCCAACGTTCCACGTTAGTTTTTTGAAGAAGTTCCATGAAGATATGGACTTGACAAGGAAGCAAGAGAAGCGAGCACCTCCGCTGGTCCGAAAAGAATTCGAGAAGAAGATTCTCAAAATCCTCAATCACCGAACGAAGGGTTACGGTCGGATTGCGAGGCGGACCAAGTTTTTGATCCAATGGGAGGGAGAGAATGAGGTCGATGCTACTTGGGAGAAAGACGTGGACCTGTGGAACTTTGAAGAAGGGATTGCAGCATACTTCAGGAAACTCGACAACCCCACAACCTCGACGAGGGCGTCGAGCGCTTTGAGTGGGGGAGGTTTGTTAGACCCCTAACTTTGGGGCACGACGTGGCCGTGCGGCGCCCTCGGCTGGGAATGCACGTGTCACGCAAATAGGGGCGTTTGCTTGGTGGGACGCCCCGCCTTGCCAGGACCGGGTCAGGCCTTGCGAGGAACACAACCCGCGCAGCACAATGCGCGCGGGCAAGGCAGGGCAGCGCGCGCGGCACTGCGCGCTGGCCGGACCACGATGGGCGAGTCATGACATGCGCGGGGCGCGCAAGGCACTCGACATCGGCGCGCAGAGTAGGCACTGTGCAAAGCAGCAAAGGTTGGCAAAGAATGCGCGCGGAGCGCGCGACGATCGGGCAAACATGCGCGGCGTGCGTGAGCCTTGGGCGGGACGCGCGCGCGCTAAGGCAGACATGTGCGAGACTTGTGTGCGATGTGCGATATCCTTGGGCGGACGCGCGCGCACCGTGGGCATGATGTGCGGAACATTGGCGCTAGCTTAGCGCAGCGCCTAATCATGTGGGCGACATTCTTGGCCAAGTGCCAAGATGGCTCGGCCGGCCCGGCCCGGCGAGCAGTTGCGTCAGTTTTCAGAGCGAGCAATTTTCAGGGCAGTTGGCCTAGGCTTGGCGAGCAGTTTCAAGACAGTCTGGCCGAAAACCTCCCTGAGTCAGCAAGCAAGAAACTGCCCGGCGGTTCGGCAGTTTCAGAGAAACCTCCATGGCGGTTCCGTCCCGTTTTGATCTTAGCCAACTGAAGGCTTGATAGTGTCTATATATTGCTTATGTTGCCTTTGTATTTGGGGCATCCGAAATAGTGTTTAAGTGTGTTCTAAGTGAGTCCTTGTAATCTTTTTGGGAATAAAAGAAAAGGTTGGGTTTTGCCTGTAACTCTGCTGTCGTTTGCTTTGTTCGTCCAAGCTAAGTAAACACGAATGGCACACTAGCACAAAAACACGAGAGTTCTGTGAGGGAAAAGAGTTTGAGTGGGAAAAAAGGGCTGACTAACTTGCACGGGAACGAGTTAGGCCGCACGAACCTCAAATACTTAGAAAATATTCTAAGGGATTGAAAGGGGCGTGACACTAAGCTATTATCGTTAGTTGTCGTATTTATTTTATCAGTCAAGAATTTATTTTATCAGTCAAGAATTGTACCTATATATATATTTATATATTTTAGTCAAGATAAATTCCTTGGGAGGCTAATTGCACATGTAGTCGTCAGCACACACCATCTGAGGAAACACAAATAAAAATAAAATAACAATAAAAAACTAAAGATGTTATTTGTCCTTACATAAATTTAAATACTTAATACTTAATGATGTTCGTTCTTTTTTTTTTTTGAATATAAGAACGTTTATGGGGTAGTAACCACCTTTTAATATGTGGTAGTTTAACCCTTTGCTACGCTGAGTTTATACTTACTAATATGTCAACCACAGTGACATCCAATGTGTGTGCAAATATATCAAATTTTTTTGTATTTTGAACATTTTTATATCAATAATTAAGTCATTTAAAAATTAAAATTTTTATTAAGGATAAACTTGTATTTAAGCATTTAAGGCTAAATAACCATTTATCGAATTGAGGGACCAATTCGACCGTTTATATCCGCGTTATATAGGAGAGTATAGATGAGAGTTTTAAAATATTAGTACAGTTTATATAAAATTAATTAGTGTATATTAAATAAATGTATATCTATTTTCGGTTTTAACTAGGCGGGTTTACAATAACCCACCTCAAGAACGTATTTTTCTAAACATGTATATACATGGTTTTAGAGTTGTGATATATAAATTAATGCTTTACAAAAAGCTACAAACCGAACACATCATACCCACATTTAAAATTCTTCAAACTCACATACCAAACAAGTACTAATTCATCTTGAACAATAATATTATCGTCTCAATCAAATGTGATCATATACATGACTCTCCACAAAAAGATCAAATGTTCGATTTCACTTGACTTCTTTGAGATCGATGTATATATGAACTTGGAAAAAGACAAGTGTGCAAGGAGGATTAATCCAACTAAAATTCTTAGGTCATTTGATTTCAGAGCTAGTAATGAGAGATCATATTCAATTAAGACCGTACTTAGTCGTATCATGAAGACTACGATGGGATTGATTGTACTTACCTTCTATCGCGAAAAAAAAAAAGAGTTAATTTCGTTTCAGCCCCACATAAGCAACTTTCATTTGGATTCAGCTCCAATTGCTTTAAATTTCAGTTTTAAACACCCATCTCAAGTTTGCCATAGAGTTAAGGACCCAAATGTGCTAAAAAGACCCATCTGCCCTCATCTGTTGCGAAACTTTACAAAGAATGTCATCATCCCTCTCCTACGAACCATCAGCCCTAATTGCCATATGTTGATTTATTACAACACCGAAACGCCTTGAAATCTCCAAAATATTCGACGTTATTGAGCGGAAAAGGTAAAATCGAGCTCAATTTCTCATGGGTTCTCGTAACCAAGTAAAATTTCGATTTTATGTTGGAATAATGGTTCAAACTCAATTCGAAAATTTTGGTACAAACTCAACTCGAATAATGTGGATTCACACCAATTCGGATGTAGGTCCTAGTACGACACGAAATTACAACGAATCTAGCCGCGACCTAAGATCCGAACATTTTCAATTTCAGTAACAAATCACCTGATCTGGGTACCACTTTATGCTCGTTTGGAAACACTGCCATAAAAAACTATACCAGATTCTTAACATTGACGAATAAATGTTGCCTCACTAATAACAAATCAGTTCACTTAACACATCACTTTATATAGGTACCACTTTTTACTATTTTGGAACCCTGCTCTAAAAACAGTAACGAATTCCTAACATTGGGGAATAAAAGTTGCATCATTTATAACAAATAACGAGAAGACAATAACAATCTGTTTCTTATAATAACTACATGCAACTAATACAAAATAGGGCGTCAAAAGGAAATCAAAAATTCGTACGACACCCAAAACTCTCTGAAATCACACGAATCTTCAACGTTAGTAATCGGAAAAGGTAAAACCGATCTCAATTTCCCATGGGTCCTCATAAACAAGGACAATTTTCAATGTTAAGTTGGAATAATGCTTCAAACACAATTAAAAATTTTTGGTAAAAACAAGTGAAATCTCGACTTTTATGCTCGAATAATGAGTATGCACAGCAATTCGGGTGTGGGTCTTAGTAATTGACATCAATAACAACGAATTTTGCTACGAACTAAGATCGAAATGTTTTCAATTTCAGTAACACATCACTTTATCTGGATACCATTTTCTGCAAGTTCCAGAACTCTACCTTCAAATATTGTAACAGATTACTAATAAATGGTAACAAGTCTTGCCTCACGTATAACACATAATAAAAAAACAATAACGGTTTGTTTCCTATAATAACTACCTGCAACTAGTTCGGACTAAGGTGTCAAGAGAAAGATCAAAAATCCGTATACTAACCAAAACTTCCCGAAATTGAAGAAATCTTCAACGTTAGTAATCGACAAAGGTGAAACGATCTCAATTTTTCATGGGTCCTCATAAACAAGGAAAATTTTCGATGTTATGTTGGAATAATGCTTCAAACCCAATTCAAAAATTTGGTAAAAAACTAGTGAAATCTCGATTTTATGCTCGAATATGTGGATTCACACCAATTCAGGTGTGGGTCTTACTAATCGACAATCGATGCTAGTCATGGAATAACGACGAATTTTGAGGCGACCTAAGATCGAAACATTTTCAATTCTGTAACAGATCTTTCTACTTTATTGGCGAGGTAATATCGAATGTTGATGTTATTATTTTGATAATGGAATAACGAAGAATTTTGAGGGGAAATATTGGAACGTCTGTCAATTAAAAAACTGGTTGGTAACACTTCATTTATTCTGAGTAACAATTCATGCATTCTAGGTAACACATCACTAAGAACATTCTAGAAGGTTCTAGATTGTCAGAGATATTAATAGTACAAATATACTAGTATCTCTTTTGATGAGAAATAACGTTATAAATTCCATCACAACGTATTCAAAGTTCAACATTAGAGCATGAACAACATTTAATAGACCATAAACTAAAATTCGAGACCTCAAGCCCTAAACAATAGAAGAAAAATGGATTTGTGAGCGAAATTAATGATATTAGTAGTATGGAAAACCTATTATGCAGTATCAATATCTACAATAGTGTTAGAAATTAGATTTGTATTGTTCTTTTATGTCGAAAATTTGGTATTATTGGCGAGTAATGTGGTAATATCCCTTGACAATATAGAACATTCCGGATAATGCAATTCCCGCCTAAGTTATTGAGATCCCGCCTAAATTAGTGAAATCCCACCTAAAGTGGATAACGCAAGTTATACCAAGAATAACAATTAATAACTTACTGGTACCACTTTCTTGTTTCGGAAAATTAGGCAAAACCGACGATTGTATTTAAATTTCGGCAACCATGAGCAACGAACAATAGAGCCAGTATAGTGCTTCAAGGACTTATCAGGTTATGGGTCTCTCGAATTTGTACGAAATATCTTCAATTTCGATCGAATCGGGATTCGATTTTTACCGTGTTTTAATTATTTGCGTCAAAAGAATTCGAGAAATTTACCCGTAAAATCGAACATTCGAGACCTGAATAACATGATAAACCATCTAGGACACACCCAACTTGGTTTGGTGCAGGTCGTGCAGATGGAAACAATATATACGATCGATTGTTTCGATCGAGTTTCCACTGTTACGGTGATATCAGATATTTGGCAAAGGGTACCAAATTCAGCTTAATCGAACCTTTTAATCTAGTATATACACCATATGCTAGCTTACCAATACCAGTTAACTGTATTACGGTGACTGATACCTGACAATCCATACCACGTTTCAGGAACAGTTGTTTAGGCAACAATCGGCGATTATAAATTTCGGCAAACCATGAGCGCGAAGGATAGAGCCAGTACTGTGATTCAGCGATTTGTTCAGGATATGGTCTCTCGAATTTGTACAAAATATCTTCAATTTCGACCGAATCGAGATTTGATTTTCACCGTGTTTTAATTCTTTGCGTCAAAAGAATTCAAAAATTTACCCGTAAAATCGAACATGTTTGACCTGAATAGCATGATAAACCGTCAAGGACACACCCAACTTGAGTTGGTGCAGGACGTGCGTTAGTGCAGATGGAAACAATATATACGATTGATTGTTTCGATCGAATTCCCACTGTTGTAATGATACCAGATAATTGGCATTCGGTACCAAATCCAGCTTAAAGATAGCTTTAAATCAGTATATATACCATATGCCAGCTCACAAATATCAGTTAACTATTTCCGGGTAACAGATGCATGACGATCCATACCACGTTTTGGAAACAGATGTTTAGCCAACAATACGATGATTTTAAGTTTCGGCAAACCACGAGCGACGAACAATAGAGCCAACTGTGTTTCAAAGATTTGTTCAGGTTATGGGTCTCTAGAATTTGTACAAAATATCTTCAATTTCGACCGAATCGGGATTTTTCATCGTGTTTTTGTTATTTGCGTCAAAAGAGTTCGAAGAATATACCTATAAAATCGAACATTCCGAGACCTAAATATCAAAATAAATACTCGTGGTCGAGTTTCGTTTTCGAGGATCGTTCGAACGGAAATAGAAATCTGTGAGATTTTTTGATCGTAAAAAAGTGGTTAACGATGGTAACAGAAAACATGTTCTGGATACCACTTGTTATACAGCTTTTGTAGGGGTATTTCGGTCAGATCAGTTTTTTGGTCCTTTTCTCTAACTTTGAAAGATATCGGGTATTTTATACTGAAATTATTACTGACAGGGGCTGAATTCTATTATGAAACTTAAAAGGGGCTGATTCTTAAAAGCCCAAAAAAAAAAGCCTTCAATTTTCATTTTCTATATGTTTCGATCAATGAATCATAACATTCACTAAGCAAACGACGGAACTTACAGATGCAATACATCTGTTATTCCTCATTACATCAGAAAGAAAAATGTAAGAAAAGTAAAAAAAAAAAAAAGAAAAGAATGGCTTTGAGGACTGACGAACTAACTGATAAAACAATGAAGAGATAGATCCTCTAATCGGAACACTTTATCACAGCAGTTGGATCATTTCCCTTGCAGCCATAGCAGGTTTTTCAGCCACCTTCATCAATTTAGTGAACTGTGTAGATAGAAAAATCAAGAGAAGGATCAGATTTTTAGTCCTTGGGAAAAAAAGTCCTAAATTTCATTAAAGATTAACAGAGAAATAATCAAACCTGAGATATCTTGAGCTCAAGTTCTTGCCATTCTGAGGCTGGAATACTACCATCGACTATCCCAGTCCCAGCGTATAGCATTGCTCCGCCCTTTCCTACCAAAGCAGATCTTATCCCAACTGCGAACTCACTCTCAGCACCGCCGAACCATCCAACTGGGCCGGCGTACATTCCACGATCGAACATTTCTGAAATCATATTTGTTGTACGATTTAGGACACTGTATAATCTTGTATTTGGCAGACTAGAGATAGATAATAGATACACAATTTAATGGGGATGTATTATTATTACCAGAATCTGAGATCAAGACTCTTGCATCTTCTGCGGGCAGCCCGCAAACAGCGGGAGTTGGATGGAGAGCAGACAAGATCTTGAACTGGGAAAAAAAAAATATAAGTTCAGATACGGTCAGAACAAAGAATTCTTGGCTCAGAGATCACTTATTATAATATGCAAGACATAACTAAAATGATGAATATTTGAAAATCATAGACATAAATACCTCATCATCTTCCCTCTCGAGCGTGCCGGTCAGCCTTGAGTAGAGATGCTGGACGCGTTTCAGTTTTCTCAGAGATTTTCTGGGATGAACTTTCGTGCTCGTGCACACGGCTTCGAAGTTCTTCCTTATGGTTTCTCTTACGACTCCAAACTCATGGTCGTCTTTAGGACTGTTATAGAATATTATCACATTTGAGATCAAACTTCAAAGACATAACTGAATCAAGAAACAGGGCGTACGAACTGAGACAGCCAAACAACCTTGTAAGCAAGTCGTGTCCAATCTGTAAATCAAGAGCCTCGGTTTGTCCTCTCGCCCTCGTTGCAGCCAAAGCCTCGCTGAACACCGTTAGGCCGTCCCTGTAGAATAAGCGCTCGGGCTGTTTCACGAAAAAAACCAAACGAAACGTTAGAATTGGAGACCAATATTGGATAAATGCGGCAGAAACGGTTGAAATTTCCAATCTACTTACTGTGTTTCCGATGAAGGCAGGTGCGTCAGGAGGCTGAACGCAGAATTGGAAAGAGTTATGTCCTCCTTCGACCTGAAGCGTGTTCAGCCAGTCCAAAGCATCTATTTCTGAAGACGTCAAAACTCTCGTGCTCCTTGCGTGGACAACCTTAACGAGCGATGAATCTTTGTCGTTGATCAGTTCCAATGCACGGTTGATCATGGATTCCCACGATTCTCGATTGGGGACGTGATCCTTGTGCAGTAGAGTGGCCTTTCTCTCTTTCTGATTTATTTTCCGTACGACAGATGAAAGCTGCAATAGAGTAGCCTCGAGCGCTGCAATCGCCTGTTCGTAGGTTTTCGAAAGCTTCTTATCCCAAGCAATAGTCGCAGCGAGCACCGAACCTCCTTCGAACTCGTCGAACTCAATCTGAGGAACGGCGAAGTAAAACCCTCCGAAATCCTTCCACTCCGAGGAGATTCCCGACTTTCCGTCGAAGCGAATCGCTCCATAAGCTCTAACCAAAGGCGAGTCCTTGGACAAGAATCTCTTGATCGAATGCCAGTCGTTCGTGGAAAAAGGATCTTCATCGCGGAAGAAAACAGCCGAGCCCAAACCAGCGACGCTAACGAGCTTCTCCTTACTATCATCGCCGGCGACAGAATCACGGCCAGAGAAGTAAGTACGAGGAATTAAGCTTCCGTGGTTTTGCGATCTCAGCCAATCGAGCGACTCTATTTTCTGGTTAATGGGTACCTTCACAATGCCAAAAATGTTCAATCAAAATCAGCATTATATGATGTTGAGGGTTTTCATTAAGTTCTCTATTTAATCGTATTAGTAGTTCTTTCAACTACTAACCTCAATTCGAATGATCCCAGAATCATGGGCTGGTGGATTAGACTTGAGCTCATAGATGGCTGAGCCCAGGCGGTCAGCTGCGAGCTCAGTTGTGGGTGCTATCGGGAATTTTAGGGTTTCTACGGTCCCAATAGGCGCTCGCCGATCAGCTTTGCATCCATTCATCGACAATGATCCCAACTCTTCATGATATTTCTGTAGAACATACAATGAATACAATATTTATCAATATATATATATATGTGTGTGTGTGTGTAAATGAAGACGATGATGATACTTGCATAACATATTTATAGGTTATTACATGATTAGAGAAATGGACTTGAGATAGCTTTGCTCTTGCATTTTGAGTCGACGGGCGACTTTTGTTTGCGAGGCGAGCAATGGGGTACGAAGTATAATTAGCACTTGTAGCTGCCATGTCTTTTCTTATTCTTGTTCTTCTTTGTAGTTTTGTAATAAGTAGCGTGTCTGTGTGTAATAAAAGAATGTGAATTGTACGTATCGTATGTATGTTAGTAAAGCGTTGAGCTAATGGGCAATAAAGGTTTAGGAGCTTAGGTTGGTATATATAAGGAAATGCTAAGCCATCACCCAAATGCAAGGAAGCATCGTACCGCTTGTCTCTCATATTTTTTTTATTCAATTTTCCACAATAATCAGCTGCTCGAGTTAGAAAATTCTCTAGCCCCCCATCTTTTACTTTTGTATTTCACGCTTTTATTCTTAGTTTTTTAGTTAAAATACTCCATCTTGACTCGTTCGATATATATATATATATATATATATATATATATATGTGTGTGTGTGTGTGTGTGTAAATAATATATATTATAAACTATCTCTTTTCTTTTACATTTATTTTTACACTCGAGATAAAGCTTTTATATGTATCCGTTGTCCTCTGTTGGTCATGCATGGAGGCTATATATAGAATATGATCGCTAATCATCAAGTTTTAAATCACTTCGTGAATATAATATTAAGATTCGTCGTTCAATCTTATTTTATTTAGTCAAGCTTTTGGAGCACATGTTGGACTTATGAATTATGATTTGGACACTTGTAGTCATCAGCACACTACCTGAAAGAAGAATAAAAATAAAATAGTAATAAATTTAGTTAAGACAGTTAGTCAAATATATGGAAGTATCAATTGTGGATTTTTCGTCCGACTAGTCAATAATTTGCGGCGATAAATTAAATAGTATCGTTCGTTAACGTAGCCATATGTAAATTCTTCGGTATTTTTAATTAAATAAACAAAAAAAATTAAACACTAACAAAATAAACAAGAAATGGAAAGTGTTAATAAAATAGGGTATTTCGTACTCCCGGCATACGAGTTAATAACTCTTCACCCTGGATGACGAGTTAAAGTAGCAACGCTGGCCGGCTGACTTGACATGGCAACGGTGACCGGCCGAGTTAGTAACTCGTCTTCTAGGCGTACGAATTAGTAACTCGTCGTCCTAGATGACGAGTTAGGTTAGTGCCCGACAAACCTGCATGGCCATGCAGTGTGTCGGCAATAATTCGTGTCATTCATACTCTGGGATGACGAGTTACGTGAATTATTCCAATAATGCTTGTCACTCGTCATCCCAGAGTGCGAGTTGCTTAACTCGTCACTTTGTAATACGAATTACTTGTCTATATATACACTACGGAATTTACATTCCATATCAACTAGTAGCAATTTTTTTAATAACAGAAACAATGGTGTCGAGTCGCGTACAAGTCGTAGTATATTTCGGCGGAGAAATAGTTCAGTCACCCGATTCTACCATCAAATATAGTATCCGCCCTGTTGGGTATAGGCGAATTCATCGCAATACCAATTTTTTTGAGTTTATATAGTTGTTGTTTGAAATTACGTGTGCTGATAGCAGTCGTTGTTCGTTAATTGTCCATGCCAAAAATGAATACTTCCAACATTCCCGACACTTTCATCAGCATTTCAAATCTCCAGCGACGACGATTTATAATTTTTCATACATGCCGAGTCAGAGAACAATTATGTTGAGGTTTTTGTTGAATTAGTTGAAAAATTCGAACTTTGATTTGAACGAAGAGCCTCATCGGAATTTTGAGGAGCGGTGCGAGCTTCCTGCATTTGAAGTTGGTTCTTCGAGTTATACATGTCCGGATTTCTCCGACATGCTCTCAGTACGGCAGGGTTCAGCAATGTTTCTCTGGAGATGCCGACTTTTGGTATTTCATTCAATATGCCAGAATCCGTGTTAGAATCCGTCCCAGATGTCGTGCCTGAATCCGACGAAGACATTGATGTTAGTGATTCGGAAGCGGACGATGAGGATCCACTGTCCAAGCTACCCGATCCCAACGAGGATAACGATAACAACGACGACGATGCGTTATGTATAATTAATTAAAATAGGGATCTAGATTACTCTGAGATGACGAGTTTCTCAAGTAAATATTAATTAATTGTTTTTTCTTTACCATAGTCATCCATCATCCGTTATGTATAATATATCTGATAAGTAACACTTTTATATAAAACTCAGATAATATTAATAATTTTAAAAAGAGTAACAACTTAAATATTTATCTTATTTTAATAAACTATTCATATAATAGTTATTAGAATATACAGTAGATTTGAAAATAACAAAGCAACTAATGTTTCGGTCGAATTGAAAAATAATATTTCTTATGAGCTTTATATCTAATAATAAATACTAGTAACATATGCATACTCAAATGCGTGTATTTATATAAATTTTTTTATTAAATTTATTTCAATTGTGAAATATTTTATAGAAATCATAATTTAAATTGAATTTGTATGTTATAAATATGAAAAATGAAAAAATGATTTATTATAAATTTAAAGTAGGATAGTAACTAAATAAAAATAAATTAATGAAAGGTAGTAACAAACTAAATATAATAATTCACTGTAGTTGTAATTTTTTATTTTATTAATTATTTTTTCAATGTCATTTGATAGACTCCAAGCCCCTCCCCCCACCCTTATAATAGATAATGTGTAATTATATACTAAGTAATACTAACTGGATAAAAAAGAAACCACGTAAGTTAAACCTAAAAACAATGGGATGAGGACATGTAGTAAGAGATATATACACCCATAATTTCGTTAATTTTCATCTTTTTTATATATTATAAAGAGAGGGATAAGAGAATACGTAATAAATAAAGTTGAAAGAATTGACCAAAGCTAACATAACACATTAATGTATTTACTGTTGAATTTTAATTAGGGGTCAATATGGCAAAAAAAAAGGTGTGAATAGAATTTCCCAAACGTAATTTATGAACCTCAAATCGATTTCTAATTTCACCCAGCCCATACGTCATTAAATACTCGAACATTATTTAATCAGTAAGTACAGTTGCTCCTGCTTAAAATTCCTGATGAGAGTAGAGGGGTGTTTACACATAAATATCCATTCGGAAAAACTTGTAATTTAATACCTGTCAGATTTTTTTATATGTAGGTACCTAATAGAATACATTTTTTGCAGATAAATACCCAATCCGCCGCATGTATGCCATACAACACATTTAGGTACCCTATATCAACGTATTGTGGTACGTCATACGTTGAGTATATTCGCACATTTAGGTACGCCTAGGTATGTCATGTACAATACATAAGGTACGCCGTATTAGCACATTTAGGTACCCTATATCAACGTGTTATGGTACGCCATACACACACAGAGAGGTACGGCGTGACTAAAGAAACTGGTAAACATTAAATTGGGTACCTATCTTTAAAAATTTCTGACATGGGTATCTATCTGTAAAAATGTATTCAATCGGGTATTTTTCTATAGATTCACCGATAGTAAATGAGTAAAACCACAACTGCGAAAAGAAACAAAAGAATGCAAAATTCGAACCTTTTTCCAGGTCTAAACTACATATAGAGATGACACATCTCTTTCTTGAAAGGAATGAACAAACTAACTGATCAAACAATTTACACACACAAACACACAAATAGTGTGTGCTCGGCGTCGGCGAAATCAATCTTCAGTCTTTACTTACAGTCCAATCGTTTCCCTAGCGGCCACAACAGTTTCCTTGGCCTTCATCAATTTGGTGAACTGAGATATCTTAAGCTCGAGTTCTTGCCATTCAGAGGCGGGAATACTACCGTCGACTATCCCAGTCCCGGCGTATAAAACCGCCCCACCCTTTCCAACCAAAGCCGATCGTATCCCAACAGCAAACTCACTCTCAGCCCCGCCGAACCATCCCACTGGGCCCGCGTACATTCCTCGGTCGAACATTTCTGTTAAATCGAATTTTCAACTCAGTCTACCGCCCAGAAAAATAGAAAAGCAAAACAATGAAATGGGAATGTGTTATTACCAGAATCTGAGATCAGGACTCTGGCGTCTTCGGCGGGCAGCCCACAAACGGCTGGGGTTGGATGGAGGGAAGATAAGATCTTGAACTGTTGTAATTTCCATGTACAGTTAGTTAGCTACATGATTATTTTCTTTAAAAATAAGAGTTTATTTATGTATTTGTTTCGTATAATTTGAACCTCGTCGTCTTCTCTTTCGAGGGTGCCGGTGAGTTTGGCGTAGAGATGCTGGACGCGTTTGAGTTTTCTGAGGGATTTGCTGGGGTGGACTTTCGTGCTAGTGCAGGCAGCTTCGAAGTTCTTCCTTATCGTTTCTCTTACGACGCCGAACTCATGGTCGTCTTTAGGGCTGTCAAAGATTAGTTATTACAACGTGGGATCAAACTTCTAAGAAGCATAATAGAATCGAAAAACAGCTTCTTTCATGAACTGAGACAACAAAACAAACCTTGTTAGTAAATCATGTCCAATCTGCAAATCAAGAGCCTCGGTTTGTCCTCTCGCCCTTGTGGCAGCCAAAGCCTCACTGAACACCGTTAGACCGTCTCTGTAGAATAATCGTTCGGGCTGTTTCGAAAAAAAAAACAAACAAACGAAGATTTAGAGAATCGAAAATGGGGAGATATTGCAAAAAGAAAGGTTAGAATTTTAAAAATCTACTTACAGTGTTTCCGATGAACGCAGACGCCTGAGGAGGCTGAACGCAGAACTGGAAAGAGTTGTGTCCTCCTTCGACCTGAAGAGTGTTCAACCAATCCAAAGGATCGATGTCTGAGGAGGTCAACACTCTTGTGCTCCTTGCGTGGACCACCTTAACGAGCGAGGAATATCTGTCGTTGATCATTTGCAAGGCCTGATTGATCATCGATTCCCACGATTCTCTATTAGGAACGTGATTCTTGTGGAGTAGGATCGCATTATCGTTTTCTTTCTGATTTACTTTTCGAACCACCGACGAAAGCTGCCATAGAGTCGCCTCGAGCGCGGCGATCGCCTGTTCGTAGGTTTTCGAAAGCTTGTTATCCCAAGCAATAGTAGCAGCAAGCATCGAACTACCTTCGAACTCGTCGAACTCAATCTGAGGAACGGCGAAATAAAAACCCCCAAAATCCTTCCACTCCGATGATATCTCCGATTTGCCGTCAAATCGAATCGCTCCATAAGCTCGAACCAAAGGAGAGTCCTTGGACAAGAACCGTTTGATCGAATGCCAGTCGTTCATGGAAAAGGGATCTTCATCGCGGAAGAACACGGCCGAGCCCAAACCGGCGACGCTAACGAGCTTCTGCTTGCCATCGCCGCCGGCCTGACTGTTTAACCCGCGGTTCACGCCGGCGACTGAGCTCGGTTCGCGGCCGGAGAAGTAGCTGCGGGGAATTCGGCCGCCGTGGTTTTGGGACCGTAGCCAATCTAGGGATTCGATTTGCTGCAGAATCGGTACCTAAACGCAGTCGAATTATTTCAACTTATATCAAAATCAATGCTTCATAATTTCTCCAAAGATCATTTTGTCACAGGGATTCAACTTAAATATGGATTTAATGTTTACGTTGCAAAATATTAATGATCACTAAGATATACTCCCAAGTTGTCAATTTTAAAATACTACAAGAGTGATTATCAACACTGTTTTCTAAAAAAAAAGATACTACTGGCGGAAAATAAGTATTCATAACCAAAAAAGAAAAGAAAAATGAAGACATTGTCATGTGCTGGCAAATCCTTTCCAAACCAACAATAAAAGATGAAGGAGAAAAACTGAAATTGAATCAATATTTTCCAAACATATTATTCACATCTTACTACATCTAATCTACCCATACAAATCGTAGTTGCTAAATATTGTGATGCATAACTAGCCAACAATTATGATGATAAGGAAAACCCATATTGGATAAACCAAGAAACCACTCACAGCCAACCACGTGGCACGCTTTTTTACAAAATCTTTATATACTGTGTAAGAAACAAATACCCTCGATACCTTCAATCTTTTATCCTATCCATGTTTACAAACTGTGTAACAAAAAGTGTATAATAATACCTCAATACGAATGATCCCAGAATCTTGCTGTGGAGGACTGGACTTCAGCTCGTATACGGCGGAGCCAAGGCGGTCCGCCGCCACCTCCACCGTCGGAGCCGCCGGAAATGCCCGTGTCTCCACCGTCCCCACCGGCGCTCGTGAGTCCCCTCTGCAGCCGTTCATCGACAGAGATCCCAACTCTTCGAGATATTTCTGTACATTTAAAGAAACGAAGTACACAGTTTATATTACATTTAAAGTACGATGATGAAGCTATATATACATATATATGTGTGTGTGAGTGTTTTTTATTTAATTTATTACATTATTTGAGAAATGAACTTGGGATTGCTTTGCGATAGCATTTGGAGAAGAAAAGCGAGCTTTGTTGTTGTTGATGAGGCGACCGATAGAGTTATGTGAAGAAGCTGTGGTTGTAGTGGCCATTTTGTTTGTCTTCTTCTTTTGTGTGTATTTATTTGAAGAAGTAATAATGAAATAGTTTAGGGGTTTGTGTTTTAATAATGTGTGTGTGTGTGTAAATCGGGTGTGAGTTTTTTCTTGAGAATGAATGAATGTGTATCTGTATATATGTGTTTGATATATTTATAGTGAAAATGTATGCCGGCGTCACCTTTATGAAGTCGAAACTTTTTGTAATTTATTTTCATTATGTTTGTAAATGCGAGGAAGCATCCATGCAATCCAAATAAGCATCATCTCTTATTAAGTTATTATTATTATTTTTTTAATTCTATTTTCCACGTTAACCAGCGGGTCTTGTAATAGGAAATTCTATGTTCGACTTCAGCAACGCACACTATCTGAAAAACGAGGACGACATAATATTCAATTCTGAATGTCGACAAAATTAAATAATATTCTGAATATCGAGAAAAATTAAATTCATACTTCTGATTTGCTCATAGGTTTGCGCTCGCACCGTTTGAATGAAACTTGTGGGTAATAAGCCGAATATTTGGTGAAATTTTAAGGTGCATTAGTAGTGTGATATGTTTCGTATTTTTAGTAAATATTAAGATGAATTAGGATCATGATATCTTCAGAATATATCCAACTGTCGCCCCCTTTAACAGTATCTCTTATTAGGTTCTTATTTTTCTGGAAAAAAATTTTGAAAATAGTGTTGTTGAAAACCTGCATTGCAGCTTCAAATGTCGATGAGTGGAGCACCGCTACTTTGATTTGTCGGGCAAATTAAAGTTCGAAAGATATTCCTTTATCCTTATTGAAATTATTTTGGCTTTATTTATGTCAAAATACTACGTTGATAATTTTTTTTTCGTGGATGGTTTTAGATATTATCTAACAACTAAAAACATCTAGATAATTTAAACCCCATCCGGCACCAAAACATCTAAATAATCAGCTATGCTTTAAGATAATTGACCTAATATTTATATTTTGAGTTTTCAATCAAGCCTCAAAGCTAAACTAATATATTAAAATAAAAATTAGCCCCTAATATAAGTAAAGCATAAAACAAATTAAGATAATGATACTAGTTTTTTTTGGACAATGGTGACGCTTAGATAAATGAGGCAAATACCTCGACTTGCGCATTGTTTCTGAGGCAAGGCGATGTCTCATCACCTTTTCGCGCCTGACGCTTTTAAAAACTATTTTTTCATTCGATAAAATATAAGTATTTCTTTGTTCGGTTAAAAACCGCAAAACCGCACCGCAACCGCACCAAACCGCTCAAAACCGTACGTGTGGTTTTATTTTTCAAAATCGCGGTTTGAGAATTGTTTTTCAAAAAACTGCATATAGTGGTTTGGTGCGGAATTGGCCGAAAACCGCCGAAAACCGCACCACGCACACCCCTAATTGGGTGTATATTTGATTAGCTTTAGCTAACTCTGTGAGTTATATAATATATAATTCAAGTTGGTGCTGTTATATTTTAAAAATTAACTTCATATTATATATCCTTCTTCTTTGGACTTAAATCTAATAGTCATCCGCGCAAACTTGAAACTACAACTAATAATGCTTTATTGTAGTTGGTAATTTTTCACGAAATCATTTGATATGGTCGTGAGCTCAATCATACAGTTGAAATAAATATTTTTTCCTAAATTTATCATAGTGATTCCCTCAAAAACCAAATGAATATAGAGTGATTATTTGTTTGGTTCTATAAGCCATGGATGGTAAATATGTTGGTGCGCTAGGGAAGAAAGCAACAAAAAATGAATAAATGGTCACATACGCGACTCGTACCACGAAACATTAAGTAGTGTCTATATGTTTTATTGATTATATTAATATTATGGCAAAAAATGGGAGATGAAAAAGACAATTCCGCTGATTTACATGTGATTGATGGTATAATGAAGATATTAATTTTACATAATTAATGAAGTCGAAGTAGCATTGAATAAAAAAATATAGAAAATTCCACGAGCTCCTTTTAATAGCATTTGTTAAATATAACGAATTTGAGTTTTCTCGAACTATACAATCTACCAATCATGATGTTATTCAAATTATATCTTCTGTAACTTCATTTTTTGATGACAAGTAACTCTAACTGATTTTCTTCTCTACACAAATGTAGAATATATATTTGTTGTTAAAAATCATTTCTGCTACATTTTTTAAACATTCAATATTTTTTAAAATTGACTGGGCACACACACACACACACACACACACACACACACACATATATATATATATATAGATATAATAAATTAGCATTATACATGAAATAATAAATTATGTGAATTGGTCTATACTATCCTTATTATTTATTACTCCTATTATAATGTTAATATGTTTCACAGTCAAAAGTATGCAGCTTAAAGGACATTCATCTTGAATATATTTAGTTGCGGGCCGTCTTTATTGAACACTAACTTGCATACCTTTGTGACACGCCGTATCAAAGACATCAACTTAGCAATAAAATAAAAACAATAATATTCTCTAATTGACTCCCAACTCCTAGTTTTTCACCTGACTCAATATTCGAAATCGAGTCAACGCACTAAGCTAATGCATGCGTTAGTGGTCAACACTAGTAATCGAGGTCTTCAAGTCTTTTAAACACACACATGCATGTGTTTGTGCGTGCAAGAAAGAGTATTTGTAATGTTCATTTTGGTTACTACACGTCTTTTAGCTTGGTATTTAATCAAATATATGAATATATATTATTGTTTGATAATAAAACTCTGGCCAGTTTAGTGTTGAATTTTTTTTTTAAAAAAACTTACTTTCAAATGAATTTATCTATACAGGGGCGGATCCAGGAATTTTTTATCGGGGGGGCCGTAGTATTGATGTATACGGATCGGATGTTGGTCCGTGCATCATGATCTATTGCGAAGCGCCAAACAAGAATATGGATATGTGTATTATGTTCGCAAAAATTTGGTAGTCTATGACAGAATTAGAATTTTTTTTATCGAGAAGGTCGGGGCTATAAGAAATACTCATCTTATCTTTCTAAATAATATGGTTTCAATAATATGGATATGTCTATTATGTTTGCAAAAATTATAGTCTTTATATTTAGAGTTCTACAAAAAAAAACTTATTTTTATTTTTCCTTTAATCATATGATGAAATAATTAGAAAAATAAAGACAAAAAATGATAAAGGAAGCTAAAATGTTCTAGCAAAACATATGAAATTACGATATAAAAAATGGTACACGTTGTAATAAATTGCAATATTTCGTGAACTTTTTATTTAATACCTTTTTTTATTTGGCAAGTGATTTTAATTTTAATAAGGTCAGTAATTAAAAATTGTCTAAATTTTTTAAATAGGTTTGCAAGTGGAATATGAAAATTTAAATGGACCATGAAAGAAATTAGAAAAGGTAAAAAAAGAATTAACTTAGATATTAAATAAAAAAACAAAGCATAATATTTATAATTAGTTTAGTTGTATTTTGGTTAGAAATAAAAAAATAATAAGAACTAAAAAGAAACAGTAAACTACAAAAAATGTCTTAAGAAATAAAATTAGAATATAAAGGTGAGAATTAAGAAAACTAAAAGTTATACACCGCTAAGGACAAAAAGAACAAAATAAAACACAAAAGTAATATAAAAAACAAAAGAATAAATATTTGTACTAGCACCGAATCGAACACTCGACCACTGAAGTGCAAAACAGTTCCCTCACCACCATGCCACATGATATTTTACTGTATTTTATAAAAGAGAAACATATTTGTACGTATTAACACTATATAATACATATATAGTACTAAAAATTTCGAAAATTTTCGGGGGGGCCGTGGCCCCCTCCGGCCCATGAATAGATCCGCCCCTGTATCTATATATATAACTAGTAAAATTGACTTGACTATGCGATGTGCATCTCTTTGCGTACATATATTTTATTATTTGTGGAAAATAATATCGCTGATCTCTCGTAAAATGTTTGTCAAAAACGAACACTTTAATTTGCAAGCATTACAGAATTAAATGTCGAAATTCTCTATCGTACATGGAAAGGAAAGGTGCCGTAGTCACCATGTGCCACGACTCTGAAAATAATTAAGCGACAGTCAATAACGCTTTCTGAGAAAATGAATTAGGGAAAAAAGAATGTATGATACGAACTTTGAATTATTAAATTATAATATCAGAATATATTCAAAATAGAACAAACCCGACCCGTCAATACATCATTGTCTAGTCCAAGTTTAAAACGAAGGGAAAAACGTAAAGAGGTACGATGTATATTTAATGTACAGTCAGCACAGCCAAAAGCGTGGTTGAATATAAGTGCATGGCAACACGACTTTAAGCAAGAAGACGATAATAATGATATGTTTTTCTTACGAGAATTTGTCAATTTGTGTGTATTGTTTTGAGTTGCCCATATTGACATTACATTAGAAAATGAGAGAAATATACAATAGAAAGTACGTTCAAGAA
The DNA here is from genome assembly GCA_027422505.1 of Craterostigma plantagineum. Taxonomy (NCBI): domain Eukaryota; kingdom Viridiplantae; phylum Streptophyta; class Magnoliopsida; order Lamiales; family Linderniaceae; genus Craterostigma; species Craterostigma plantagineum. The sequence goes on from JAPQWV010000035.1 coordinate 2,628,508, forward strand.
AGGAATTCCAAGCACGTGAAAGTTAAAATTCAAACCATGTTGGCGTTGTAGTACGTTATTTTATTTATTGATTGTACAATCGACAGTTTGTGATTAATGCAATGCATGTTAACAGTTTTCTGTTCAAGAATCAAACCTGTGCTTGACCTCATGAAAAGAAATAAACAAATAGTCGATGATGAATAAATAAATCAATGTTGAATTAAACAATATGTGTGCATATATTTATACGTGTCAATTGTGCAATCGACAGTTTGTGATTAATGCAGCATGCTCGCTGTTTCTGTTCAAAAATCAAACCTGTGATTGACCTAATGAAAAAACTAGACAAACAGTCAATGGTGAAAATAGAATCAATATTAAATTAAACAATATATACGTGCATGTTTTACAAATCATTGTACTTTGTTATTTTGAACAAGGTTATGCAATTTGGGCTCTGTGATAGATCAATTAGAAGCCCAAAAGCATTATTTATAGAAAACTTCCATTTAGAAGGCCAATTATTACTAGGGCTGGGGAAAAATACCAAAATACAGTCCTTATCATATCGAATCGTACCGAAAATATCGAAAATTTTGGTATACCGAAGTTTTTGGTAAGGTATGATACCGTACCGAAATTTTCGGTACGGTAATGGTATGAAAGTTTTTAAAATTAGGTATACCGATTATATCGAATACCGAAATTCTAAAATTTTTAATATATTTGTATATATATACACACCTATATATATTATATTATTTCAAAAAAATAAAATGAAAAATTAAGGATCTTCATAAACTTATTTAGTCCATAAATTATTAACTTATACACAACTTTCTAATATTAGGCCCACCATTTGTTACTTATGTAACTCGAGGTAACGTTTAATTTTTGCCTTTTTAATGTTTTTTTCATGTTTTTGAAAGCGTGAAGATGCAATGCAATTACTTTTTGTTAATCTTCACTAATTTTTTTTAATCTGTATATAAAGTTGTATTTTGGGTTATGTAAAGTTTTTTGTCTTACTAAGGAGACTAGCTAAAATATATAAATTATTTAAGATTAGAAAATCTTTTTATTTTGAAAAATTTGGTATTAATAATCTATCTTATTGGGGCCTAAGAAGTTTGAATTGATTAAAACTTCCAAAACAACGAATTAACGAGTCACGAGACATGCATGGTAAAAAACCCTCCGTATGAATGGTATAGAAGGTATGATACAGATACAATACCGAAATTTCGGTATGATACCGTATCAAAATTTAAGGTATACCGAAATTTTGATATGGTATTGGTACGACTTTTTTGGATACCGAAATTTCGATACGATATACGTTATCACAGTTTTGGTACGGTATACCGTACCCAACCACCCCTAATTATTACAATGTAATCCTCGGTGATAGATCAGTTATGGATAATCAATCTTATCTTATATAATTATTATAGAAATATAGGTGCTCTCATATGTTGCCAAGTGCTCCTTAATAATTAATTGTAATAAATTTAATAAATAAATATAATAAAAACATACAAAAAAACTACCCACTACCACACATGTCAATAATTAATCCACTACAAATAGTTATTTATTAATATAAACTAGTTAACACCGGACATTGCACGGGTAATAACTAGTATTAAATTATTACAATGTAATCCTATAAAGAGAGAATGGTAATGATAAAGGTGATAAATCAGTTATGGATAATCAATCTAGGAGTGTTTAGTTGAAACTGTTCGAAAGCTCATGGGCTAAATTTTTTATTCAAATAAAAAATTTGCAAATAAACAAGCTTTCGAGCCGAGCTCGAACTTTTAAGCTCTGTCCTAATCCATAAATTTCAAATTGAGCCAACTAAAAATTATAGTAGATGAATTCATCAAAATAACAGAAGTTAGTGAGATAAAAAAAATCTCAAAATACAAAATCTCAAGATATATGGGGTACAATAAGACTACTGGAATTAATAATATAAGAGAGATCTCACATAAAAGAAACAAGCCACGATGTTTTATACTAAGAACAAGAACCACAATTCTAACACAATAATGATATAACCTTAAAAAACTGACCTAGGATTTGTGCTTTACTCCATAACCTTGTCAGCTCTTCCCATAGTCTCCACCAAACTCGCCAGCGTGCCACAGATCCTCGCCTCGCCCGCCAAAGAACTAACAATCCCCTCCAAAGATCTCAGCTCCTCGGATATTTCCGTGCCCATAACCAAAGACGAGAAATTTTCATCTACAATCAGCCCTAAGCACTTCGCCACGTCATCGATTTTAGGAATCCAATTGCAAACTTCGAGTCCCAACGAAGATGCAGCCATAGGGCAAGGACCAATTTCTGGAAATTTTTCGTACTTTCTGACCCATTTTCCCAGGTATCTAACCAAAGCCTTCAACTCATTCGTGCTCAACTTCCCTACGCAAGCAGCAAAAATGACCTCGTCGACGTTCTTCGACGAAAGGAAGTAATTCAAGCAGAGCTCGGAGGAAGTGAATCCATCGTGTCCCAACATGATTAGGAGCGAAGCATCTCTAGCCAAGGTTCGATCTTGGCCGCCGCTCTTAAACTTTTCGATGGCTAGATTTGCTTGGTTTTCCCAATCAAGCCTAACGTATAGCAAACTCGCAAGCCCTTCGGCGGGCATGGCCAAGAAATACCTCAAAATGCACATCAATTCGTAAGCTTGGATATCGTGTAGATTCTTGACGCACGAGACGAGCAGTGGAGAGTTGTTCTTTTCGATCAAACTCGATATCAAATACGAAGTGGAAGAGTGATCGATGAGCCCATTAACGATCAAACTTTCAAGCACACTCCATATTTCAAATTCGATACATCCCTTCAAAACCAAGGCCCTAACATCCCTACCCATTAATGAACCCAGCTCGTACACCAACCTACAGGCGTATTCTTCGCCTTCTTCAGCCCTATTTTCAAAACCCTTATTTTTCCCACCGAGATTTATCAAATGTGCAGTGAATTCAGACAAGAATCGAGACTTACTGATCTTATTTTTCTCGTCCTCCAGGTTATTCTTCAGGCCAGTGAAAAACTTCTGCTCCATCTCGGCGATTTGGACGTCTTTCTTCGATATTTCCCACCCCGTGAGCTTCTTAACTGGGTTTGGGTCGTCGTTCGATTGGGGTTTCAAAGCTGGGAAGATAGGGTTTGTGTTCAAGGTAAAGGGATAATCTGAGCAGCCATTGGTAGACGATGAAACGGCGTTTGAGATAACTTCGAGCAAAGTCATCGTATTGCCTTGTAGATTCTGAAGCACTTCGTCGGGGTTAAGGGGGCGGCGGCGTTGAATAGGAAGGTTGCAGAGAGACGGCTGAATGATATCATTCGTGGGCCGTAGGGAATTTCAAGGCCCATTGGATTATCTTTGCTAATTTTGCCAATTGAATTTTCATGTTTATATATATAACTAGTATTATTGCTCACGAGTTGCTATTATATATAAATGTATAATATTAAATTTATTTTAATTTAAAATAGCTAGTTCAAATTATAATTTAAATTTGGTTATGTATATATATATAATATATATATATATATATTATACAATTAAATGCGTTAGAATTAACTAAAACTGTGATTTTTTTTTCCAAAGGCGAACTAAAACTAGTGATTGACTAATAACTAAAAGATAGTGAGTAATTTTCTAAAATAAATATTTTTTTTGGTGTATCTTCAGAAAAATACCTATTTATATAAAATTTTTGCTAGTCAGACCCCCTGTCAGAAAAATTTTCATATAAGTACCCGCTCGATTGCGTGTACCATTTTCCCAGTCTTGACGTATCTATCTATATGCATATTACGTACCATGTCACGCGTATATATGGTACCCACATATGATACCTATGTACGGTTTATATGGTACCTTAATGTGTGTTGTATGATGTACAATTTTCTCACTGTATAACGTACCACAATATGTTTTCTTATGGTACTTAAATGTGTTCTATGACGTACTTGCGGCGGAACGGGTACCAATGTGCAAAAATTTTATTCTGACAGGTACCTGCATATAAAAAAATATGACAGGTCTGATTTGCGAATTTTTTATATAAATGGGTAGTTATGTGTAAAGATCCCTATTTTTTGTGTGAATAAAATAGAATATATATATATATATATATATAGATATATATATATATATATGTAGGGGTGGTTCGGTACGGTATACCGTACCAAAACCGTGATACCGTTTACCGTACCGAAATTTCGGTATTGAAAAAAATCATACAAATACCATACCAAAATTTCGGTATACCTTAAATTTCGATACGGTATCATACCGAAATTTCGATACGGTATCGGTATCATACCTTCTATACTAACACGGAGGGTTTTTACCATGCGTGTCTCATAACTCGTTAATTCCTTTGTTATTTTTAGTCAATTCAAACTCCTTAGGCCCAATAAGATGGATTATTAATACCAAATTTTTCAAAATAAAAAAGATTTTTAATTCATAAAATAACATTAAATAAATTACATGTTTTAGTCAGTCTCATTACTAAGACAAAGAACTTTACATAACTACAAAATACAAATTTATATAGAGATTAATTAAAATGAAATTGTTATTTAAAATAATTAGTGAAAAAGTAATTGCATTGCATCTTCACGCTTTCAAAATCCTGAAGAAAAAAACATTAAAAAGGCCAAAATTAAACGTAACTTGACTTAGGTATAATAAGTAAAATATGGTGGACGTAAATAATCTTAAAAGGTTGGGTACAGTTAATAATTTATGGGATACATAAATTTATGAAGATCCTTATAATATTTTTACCCATTTGATATTTTTTAGAAATAATATAATATATGTATGTGTGTGTGTATATATATATATATATATATATATATAATATTTAAAATTTTGTATTTCGTATTTCGGTATAATCGGTATACCTAATTTTTAAAATTTTCATACCATTATCGTACCGAAAATTTTCAGTACGGTATCATACCTTACCAAAAACTTCGGTATACCAAATTTTTCGATATTTTCGATACGTTACGATACGATAAGGACGGTATATCGGTATTTCGCTATATTTCGCCAGCCCTATATATATGACATACTATACGGCATACAATATTACAATACAACATATGCGTGATTGGTAAAACATGGGTAGTCTTGCTCTTGATTGGCTTTGAACTTGGACATAGCAAATCATAAGTTACTAAATTGTTTTTTTATATAAATGGATGCACAAAACTCTCCACTCTAATGCATTTTAGAAAATAGTATAAAACCACGAATAACCAACCACATCCTTACATTATTTTTCAGATAGAACAAAATAACTTAGATTACAACAATAGAGTTAACATGTATTAATTACTGTACTAAATTTCTCTGTAAAACAAAGCTGACATACCACACACACATACACATGCCACGCCTTGATGGGTCGGGCGGGTCGACCATTTTCAATCCCTGTGCCTCCTCGACCCGAACAACCGTAAATACGATTCAGTTAACCGAGAAGGATCGATGACAATTCCTTCTATTACTTTCTTTTTATTTCTCCCCGTAAGAAAACTCTGCGTACTTAATTCATCACCATTACCTAAGCTTACTACTACATGGGGCGGTAATGGAATCTCCGGCGAATGGCCGGAGATGCATAGAGCGCCAGAGTCGTCTTGTTCCCAATACACTTCGATCATATTCATCGTATTCGCTCCGTTATTTTCTGTTATTGGGATACCGATAAATCTTGCACCCACGGGAACCTTCGAACGTTACGTAGGCATTGTTTTTAATTCAGCGTTTGAGGAATGGTGTTTGAGATGTTAACAAATATTGGTTTGAGTTGAGATATGTAAGCTTACTTGAACGGAGATTCCCGAGTCTAGATTGAGCACTGCGAATTTGCCCTCGGACGCTGCGTTTTCTAGCTCGGCCCTTTTGGCGATGTTGAGGAAAACTTCTTCGAGCGTAGTTAGGCCTACTTGAATGTCTGATATGCCAAATTCTCCTTCTCTTTCTTGGAGCTCAGTGAAGAAGTTCTGCTCATGTGTAAGGATAATTGGAGCTCAGTTCGAAAGAAAACAACAAATAGCAGCGGAAATAAATGGACCATTAGCAAACCTTCAATAAGTTCTCTTTCTCGCCTGGGATGACGAACGTCAGAAACGACTTGGTTTCCTCTTTAGGCGAAACATCCAAATGCTGCAGAGAAAAATTTCATCGAATACTATTTGAAACTGCCCCTCTGTTGTTTTCTACTTTTGAAGTCTCGGTAAGAGGAAGTTAAGAAAACTCACGGATTTAAAGAAATCTTTCACGGCTTCTTGCTTGGAAGATCGGTTGAAATTACTATCTCCTCTCTCGGGGGTAGCATTCGAATCTCCACCAAAGCTTACGTTAGTAATAAATCCCGACCCGAATTTCGACTTCAGCATTATCGACGTTCCAATGCAGCGAAGGCGTCCCTTTGCTACGATTCCAATTCTGTCGCTCAGAATGTCGGCCTCTTCCATGGAATGAGTCGTCAAGATGATTGCGCGGCCTCTCTTAGCCTCTTCAATAACGTCCCAAATGAGCCTTCGAGTAACTGGATCCATTCCAGTCGTCTGCGTAGCAAAATTTTAATCTTCTACCAATGAAATTCCCAAGAAAAAATTTAAGAATAAGCTATCAAGGTAAAATATATGGCAATGGGAGTTAAAGAGTGATGTTTTCTCTTGACTCACGGGTTCATCCAAAATAACTAATTTTGGATCACCAATTAGGGCGATGGCGACGCTAAGTCGGCGTCTCATTCCTCCACTATAGCTTCCAGCTCTAACCTTAGCTGCCTCGGTAAGTTTTACTTCTCCCAGTAATTTTAGGACGATCTGTTATGTAATTTGCAGTGAAAATGCAAGAAGTGGAGAAACTATAGCTGCGGTTGTAAGTTAGTTACCTCTCTTATTGAATGGGAAGGCAGACCTTTAATGCTAGCAAACAGGTGAAGATGCTCTTGTCCAGACAATGCATCCCAAAGGACATCAAACTGCGATATGACATTTGATTTCACTGATTTATTTCGATAATGTTACAGCTTTTTTTCTTTTCATATACGGGAAGAAGTACATGCGCGTGCGTACCTGTGGACAAACTCCAATCACTCTGCGAATGTTGGACATGCCAGTGGAGTTTCGAACTGAATATCCATGCACTAATGCTGGAAATGAAATGAAGAGTTAAGATATAACACATCTCGCTCACAATTTCGTTCGAAACTCAACAGCCATCATAACAGCAACTCACCATCTCCACCAGTCACGGCTGAAATTCCAGTCAAACAACTGATGAGCGTTGTCTTTCCAGCCCCATTAGGCCCGAGAAGGCAGAATAGCTGATCCTTGGGAATGTTCAACCAAATCCCCTGCAGATTAAATACTATTTCTTATATAATTTAACTATTTAGAGAAAATTGGGCGATAAAATTACTACCTTGAGGGCGTGGTACGGCGCTATCCTCTTGAATTTGCAGCAACCACACTTTCTAGTACCGGCGTAGATTTTCGCGAGCCCACGTATTTGAACAGCCACACCTTCATCAACGGTTCCTTCCAGGGCTTGCTGCTTCACCTTTCTTTCTTCTTCTTGCACGTTCTCATCATCTACAACTGTTTCCTCCAAAGGGGGTATTGAACTGGTACAACTGCACGTGCTTCCTTCTAAATTCAAAAAGATAGTTAAAGTCTTAACAACTGGAAAAGGTAAAAAAGTAACAAAATCAGACAAAAGAAACCACTGCTTTTAAGTACCTTCCCCGTGCCTCCACCTTTCCCTGTCCAGTAATAAGGATTTAGAAAATATAGCTTTGATTTTCGCAGCCCAGATGCATTTGGGAATATATTGTCGAAGTAGATAGCCAAAATAAACCACAGGAAGGTTGTCCCAAGAAGCCATAGGTAGACGTCATTCTGAAAGTTAACATACAAACATATTTAGATCAGTTAAAACTACAGACCGGCATGTGGAGAAGCAAAAGAAAGAAAAACACAATGGTCAGACGTACCATTGTCAAGATGCAATCATTGTCATTTGGCGTACATCGCTTTCTCCCATTCCAGCTGATACCAGGATCTTGAGGGGTTCTGGTGGCATCAGAAAGGAAGTTTAAACCTTTGGCGAAAAGATTAGGTGGGAATAAGGACCATATAGTTTGATATGTTTTAGAGAAGCTCCGGCTATAAGGAAATCCAAATGTTGTAACAAGCTGCAACAAAACAGATAAGGACCCTCTTAGAATGGTGTGTGGGAGTCATATTTAGCCATATAGGTAAGAAATGGAAACATGAATCACTGAAGAAACCTGTGTCATGAAGCCAATAATGTAGATGAAGTAACCCACGGTGGTAGCTGAAGAAGACTTGCTAATAAAGGCAGACATCATAAACGCAAAACCCGTCTGCCATGTAAACGCAACTTTCGTTATCAAATCTGACAATTAATTAGCTCAAATATTTCGCAATAATAATCGTCTGTGATGGTGTCAAAGTAGTCCGAAAACATACCATATCCAACTGGAAAAGGAAGAACAGCAAGAACACAACTGCAAAATTGTTGTGCAAAAAGAAATCAAACTGAAAAATCATCCCAAAAAGAACTGTGAAAAGGGATGAAACAAGAGTGAGTATTCCCTCCCATGTGATCCATGACAGCCAATATGCGGTATCATAAAGGCCCATCATTGTCATTGCCTGTTCAGGCAAATAAAAAACACATCCTATAGCACCAAGCACCAGATACATATAAATAATATCCTTCAGATCAAAGCACATGTTAGTAGATACCTGGCGGAGTTTAAGTTCTTTCTCCGTAATCAGGGCACTCATTTGGAAGACAAAGGAAAACATGGCAGCTGCCAGAAGTAAGGTAGGCCCAGCAGTTCCAATGGCGGAAAGGATTTCAAGTTCGGGATGGGCAAATTCCTTTAAACTGACGGTCCAGCTGAAGTTGGGATCTGAATATAAGATTATTTCACATCCAGTCAATATTAAGAGGGTACTCTAAATTTTCTCCACGTCAGAAAGGAAAAAAGGAACAGTAACAGCACCATACCTTGAATAAGAACTCTTGCGATTTCTCGTTCTGCTGCAAGCTGGAGAGGAATTTGTATCTTAAAAGTTGGATCAGCAAAATTTCCTCGCTTGGCAACTGGAGTAGAATTAGTCTGCAATCCATAGCTGATAACAGAAGCATTTCTATCGACAAAATGCAAAGCTCCAGGACAGTGCATACCATTGCCCGCAAGCCAGTTATCTGTATCAATTGGCGTCCGAAATGATCTCACCTGATAAACACAAAGCACAGTTGCTCAATTAGACAACAAATCGCCGATTAATAAATCAATCGCAGAAAATCCATACCTTTTCTTCAGGAATTTGCCTCCCAGGGTTATTCTCCCTGATTTTCCTCACAATCTCTCCAATTCGAACACTCTCATCCCCACTCCACACAAAGTCGAAGCACGGCAGCTTAATATAATCCATATCTTCGCAGGGAGGAATCGGAGGCGCAACCAAAGGTTTCGGATCCACATCGCTTTGGAAGGACGAAGACGATCGAAACCTCGAATCGACGGCCTTCTGGATGCAGAAAAGGAGGAATATGAAAAAGAACGACGAGGATAGCTGCAGAAACGACGATCGCTTGTTTCTCCATGAAAGCAGCACGTTCTTGAACAGCAATGCCTTGTATTGCTGTACTAGCAACGGAAATCCAGATTGAAGTGATTCCATGAATGGGAAGAATTTGCTTTTTCTCCCCCCTTTGTGCTGATGATGAGTGAAGAAGACGACTTGCCGTGACTATATGAATGTGAAATGATTCAAAGACGCGGGGAATGTGGGTGTTGTTTGACACTTTTGCCCCTATGGTTTGGTCATTATTTTATGTAAGGTTTTGACTTTCGGTTTATTTTTTTATTTTTTGTTATTTACCGAGGAACTTCCCAAACAAAAGTCCACTTAATAACTTAGCTTGTCACGTAAATTTAGAGCATCTTCAACGGGTACTTTAGTTAATAGAGTACGATTCTACTCCGTTGGGACTCTATATTTAACACAAATATTGTGTTGATCAGCAGAGAAACTCCAGATGTAGAGTACGCACAATTTTTTAACACAAAAATAGAGTTTCAATTTCTATTTATTATATTTATTTTAATAATACATATTTTATTATATTTAAATATTTGATACACTATTATAATAAAAAAATTAAAAAAATATAATTTTATTTAGTATAATAAAATAACTTAAACAATATGCTAATTTTATCATTTATTTAATTTTTAAATATTAATAATTAAAATTGACTTTTTAATTTTATATAATAAAGTTTAATAAGTCAATTATGATAAATGTATATTAATTTGATTTTTAGTGTAAAAATAGAGTTAATGGATTGGAGTGAAAACTAGTGTAGAAAATAGAGTTTATGGGGTGGAGTAAAAGTACTGTAGCAACTGTATTATTGTATAATATTACCTGTATTTTTATGCGTTGCGTTTAGAATTGCCAAACTAACCTTAATATGATGTTGTATATTATATCTTAATGGGCTAAAAAAGGTATAGTAATATAAAATGAAGGATACTTATTCATGAAATAATACTTATCAATCAAAGTATTATAAATACGACCAAAGTCCAAACCATGTTGGTAATTCAATTACATGGGTATGAAAGAATAGATCTATAAATACTACAAGAATATACTAGTAAAAAATATTAAATAAATCTAAAATACTTTTCGGAGAGTAATTTAGTTCAACCTCGTGAATATACAAAATCAACTCTAAGACTTCATACAACATGCAACGCACTTAATTATGTGTTCGTAGGCCGTCGAAGACTAAGTAATTTAAAAAGTAATTAATGTAAGGAAGAGGATTGTGCAGGTGTAATTATTAACGACGTATATGCATTCTTAGCCTATTTAAATAAAAAATGGTCAACTTATATATTAGCCACGAATTCATTGGGATGACGTGGAATAGTTTAGGCCTTCACTTAATCGTCTTAGTTGGTACGTTGAAGTACATTGTGGATTAAGCTCTAAGCAATACAAGTCAACAGATATTAGTCTACTTCATTTTTTTTTTCTCTTACATTGACGTTATATAAGATATAGATTGGTTTGGTTGCATGGAATATCACAACTCCATGTAAGATATAGATAGATTGGTTATGGAATATAACCTACTTTATTATTTTTTTTCCCGACGTTATGTAAGATATAGATTGGTTGTACCGTGTATGGAATATCACATGTTAAGACATCGACAAATTTGAGCTACTATTATGGAATCGAAGATATTAGTCTTATCTATAGTTGATATTGATTTTGATTCAAAACATTTATATCCCAACTTAATCTACTAGTCATATAGAAAAATATAGGTAAATAATCTTTAGATATTAAAATGTTAAAGATTTATCCATTTTCACTAACACAAGAGACTGAATTGTAATAAAGAACAACCGCAGGTAAAGCTTTTGCAATTAGCTACTTTTTCGGGGGTCTTAGGAGGAAATAAGGTTATCTTCTGAGAACGAAAGAATATCTGGCATTTGTAATTCTTCTCCTCTTCATGGCTGGTTCTCTTCTTCGTTATTACCATATCCACCCCTTCGTAAGTAGCAGAAGTACCAATCCCAAGAAGGGACATAGCATTTGTATACAGTGCTCGGATTCTTCTCCTCCTAAAGGTTTTCAACCCAAATCTCGAAATGACGATAACAACAAGTATGAAAAACTGATTGCTCACTCCAATTTCGTTCTTTTTCTTTGATGATCGAAGCTCATAAGCTAAAGCTTCAATCCTTTGCAGAAGGAATACGAAATCATCTCCTAAACAGCCTTTCACGACATTGCCCAACCGTAAGCCCATCGCCCAGCATATTTGTTTGATGAATAGATTAGTAGTATGTTTATTGCATGTTACTAATCAATTAGCCCAAATTGTTATGAAGGTGCTCGTCGTTTTTTTCAGGGGCACCCAATATAAGTTCGCAACAAATCGATGGTGGAAGTACCAAATTTGCTTCTTCTGAGGATCTTGAGTTTGAGCAACGTCTCCGAGCTGTGAAAAAGTAAAGAATGTTCATTCAAGTTTCATTTTTGCGAACTTAGGATTTACAGTTCGCTGCTCTCTGAAGTTGCTCGCCTTTTGCTAATTGCATATGCCTTATTTGAATGCACTGTTTTAGTGCACTTGAGAAATCTTATTACACAATCATAACCTTCTTCTACCGACTTGCTAAGGTCGGCGCTTGAGCAGAAAAAGGCTGAAAAAGTTAAAGAGTATGGGCCCATCGATTATGATGCTCCAACCGAGACAAATGATAGCACAATTGGGTTGGGGACAAAGGTGTGCTAGTTGTTTGAATTCATTGTGCTAATGTGTTATCTCTTACTTTCTTCTTTCTTTCTTAAGATGTTTTCTCAGTTTGTTTGAATGGAACATAGCAGATTGGTGTAGGAATAGCAGTTGCTGTATTTGGATTGGTCTTTGCTTTTGGGGACTTTCTCCCTACCACAAGGTGTGCTTCAGGGAAAATTTAGTAACGTGTTCCCTTGAATTGATTGATTATATTCTGGCAAATTTAATAGCTTGTTTCATTTTCGTCAAATCAAAGCTCGAATGAACTTTTGCCTGACAATTTTGAACACATTATGGATATTTTATTAGGTTCGCAATCCTTTTCGAATAAAGGGATCTAACTATTCTTAATGGTATAAAACTCGATTTCATTGCCTTTGTAGTGTCACATCAACGCAGGAGGCTTCTACACTTGATACTAAAATCCCAGAGGAAAAAAGGAAGATATTGGAGGTAAGATAATATATACATATGTATATCATTGCATCCGTTCAATATATTTCAAATTTTAATTGCCTGCTTTATCATTTGATCGACGCTCGTTAATTTTTTTTTTGTCATATTTATTGGTCGATGCGATAAATATGTTGATTAGAAGTTGGTAGCCTCTTAAATATATCTTCTTCGGTTTTGTAGAAGAGGCTTAGGCAATTCGAAGAAACGCTTGCTATCTCCCCTGAAGATCCTTCTGCACTTGAGGTTAGTCATAATGCACAATGTAAGATGAGATTTGTATGCGCTTTTATTAGTCTGAGTAACATTTATGCGCTCGAAAATATGATTATACTGTTACGTCTGGGATGAAGCCTTTCTATGGCTAGATGAAGATCTATTGATTAAAATCTGAATATGTTTTTTTTATCTGCATTCATTTCTAGGGAGCTGCAGTGACTTTGTCGGAGTTGAGAGAATACAGAAAAGCTTCAGCGATGCTCGAGAAACTTGCTGAGGTAATATCTTTTCGTTACTTTTTTATTTATCTCACTATTGCAACAGAAAAATGAAGATTATAGATATCTCGGACTCATTCGACTCGATTGATTGATATGCTGAAAAAACCAGATGATCCCGACGTGTTTCGCTTGCTTGGCGAAGTCAAATATGAGCTCAAGGATTACGAAGGAAGTGTTGTTTCTTATAGAAACGCTGAAAAGGTTAGTAATTTCCACTGTTCAAGTGCTTCGTCACGAAATCTCAAAATATATGTAATGTTACACAATTTCTCCGGGTGGTTTTTGATTTCCTGGCTAAAAATCTTGTTTTTTTTTTGTTCTTGAAGGTAGCTAAAGACGTCGACTTTGAAATCCTTCGAGGGCTCACAAACTCTCTGCTTTCCGCCAAAAAACTCGACGAGGTTCGCCAAGCTGTGAAAGATGAATGATTGTGTTTGTAATTTTCCATATTTCATTGTTTCCATATCGCTGATAGGCAGTGAAAGTGCTGCTGGCATCACGTGATCGCTTGAAGAAAGATGAAACGACATCTAACGTTGATACTATTCAAGTGAGTTTTTTCTCCTCCTCTATTCATTTTCAAGCACATTTTTAATGCGAAAGATTGCACTTTTAATGCGCTCCACGAATTTTTGACATTGGTTGACGTCGGTATGCTAAAAAATCTTCTAAAATTGATCTATTTTGTGTGAATTTTCAGGTAGATTTGCTTCTTGGGAAAGCTTATTCGGATTGGGGCCATATAAGCGACGCTGTATCCGTTTATGATCAGCTTATCTCCACATACCCTAACGATTTTCGGGGTTACTTGGCAAAGGTATCAATCATCCTTCTTTATATAGTTCATCATGCCATAGTTGTATTATACAGATACTTTCGAAACCTCCCTAACTGTTGGGGCATAATTTTCTTACCAGGGAATTATATTGAAAGAGAATGGAAGCTTTGGTGATGCAGAGAGGATGTTTATACAGGTGAGAGCACATTGTTTCATTGGATTATTTCGCTATTATTTCTAACTCGTAATAACTTATCGAGGACTATATGTGTGACTATCGACTATTGGGCAGGCACGATTCTTCGCGCCAGGTAAAGCCAAGGCATTGGTAGACAGATATTCAAGATGACACCGAGGAAACTGTTCGGTGGGCTATCGATTGAAAGAGGCAAAGTTACTACATATTGATGTACTTATTGTTAAAATATATTTAGGATCAACTTTGATTTTACACGCCGTCGATCTTTTCCGTCACTTCGATATGGCGTCAATTTCGTTAAATAACTCTTACCAATATCGACCATAAAATCTCCATCTTCAACCTAAACCTGAGTGTTGATCTCACCTTAAGACAACAATACACCTATATTTTTATTTCGACAGCTAATGTTCCCAAAACAAAGATAATTTTCTGCTCACTATATACAAATCCCATAAAATACAACTTCATTCTCCCTAGCCAGGGAAAAAGATCCTCATCAATCAACCTATGTTGATCATAAACCTACTTCAAGGCTCAGAAATATGGTTTTTATATGTTCCTTTGTAAAAAGGGTAGTAACAATTTGAATGACTTACCCGATTTTTCGTCTCTGGCTAGAAGGAAGAATTCCGTTAGATGTTGCAGCAGCAGCTCTCTTCGAAGATGATTTGGACGATGTTTCTGGTCTCTTCGAAGATATGAGAGCGGACGACAACAGAGCATCAACTGCTTCACGTTGTTGCTTTCGTTTCATGATTGGATCTTTCAGCGTTTCAACTTTCTTAGAAGCTTCATCCTTGTTTGCCTCCTCGCTCGTAAATCTCTTAGATGAAGTGTTATCATCTACCTTGTGGTTCGAGGTTCTCGAGTTTACATGGTTACCAATAATCGGTCTCTGATTTTGGTTGCCATTCTTCAACTTTGTAGAACCAATCACCTTTTCGCTTTCACCACCCCTATATTTACTCGGCTTCTCGTTAGCTGCCTTGGACCAGTTTCTATCATTCTTTCTCAAATTATCTTCCACCGTTGACCCGACACCTTTGGATTCATTGATACTACTCGAAACCCTAACGGTATCAGCCTCTCTACGTTCTCTTGCTTTTCTCGTTCCATCATCAGCAGCATTCTGAGCCGAAGTAGAAAGGCCGTCCATTTTCGGAGAATTCTCATCGAACTTTCTCCTCCTCTCAGAAGCGAAGTTCTTCATATGCTGTGGCCTGTTATTTCTCTCTGATGCTACACCCCTTCCAAGTTTCTCCGACAAAATACTTGAGGAATTAACAGAGCGTGAGTTCTTCGAACATAAGGAACTATATGGCCTTTTCCCAGATACAATTAAGTTCCTACTCCTCGCATCTTCTACAAGAGCTTCCCAGCTTCTGTTAGCCTTTAAAGTTTTCGCATTTCCGAAAATCCATAGCGAGAGTCTGGCCCTAGTCAAAGCAACATTCATTCGCCTCACATCAGCAACAAACCCGATACTATTAGAGTTGAGGTTAGGTTCCATAGAAGCTGCTGCTCTAACAGTAGAAAGAAGAAGGACATCGACTTCACGTCCTTGGAAACCGTCAACTGTGTTAAATTCAATATCTGCAGCCACTGATGATCCGAACACAGTGGATATCCGCGAACGCAGTAGTGATATTTGGCGTTTATAAGGAGTAATGACTCCAATTCTTTTATTGAAGAATTCTGTAGGATAACTGTACAGACAAAAAATGACTGCTTTGCTTAGTAAAATGTGATATGGTTGTGGGGTAAGGGTGAATTTACATGAGAGAGAGAGGGACAGAGAGAATACCTCTTCCTGAAAAGCTTTAACACTTCAACAGCAGAATCAGCTTCAGACTCGTTATACATGGACAGTGAGCCCGCGTTTTTACCACGTTGCTCTTGCCCATCGATAATGTCGAAAAAGATGTAAGGCCCGAGGCACCAAGTTGCATGGAATGGTGCAGCTTTATCGGACATCTGGGTTCCATTGAGTAGCTTGCCTTCGTAGAAATGCTTAGAAGGAAAATGGCATATCTCTGGGTGCATCCTATACTGGAGATACACAAGAAACTAGTTTTACTATTATGACGCTTAAGGAAGATTCCTTGTACCAAAATTTGGCAAGAAAAACAGATGATCAGACTATATGGTAACATGACATTGATATTTAGCATTTCCTTCTCAAACTACAAGCAAGACTCTTTACATATAATGTGGCTACAGGGGTGATATCAGTTGTGTAGAATAATTGAATAGTCAAATTTTCTCTACAAAAACAAAATTGCTAGTTATGAGTCGTCACCAACCGTAAGCAACCAAAATACGTTGACAACCAAATCATCACGGTCAACTAGGTCAAAGCCTTTGACAAAATTTATCCTTCGGTACATGCAAATGCATGGAAGATTTAAAATGCTCAAGATAATTGCATGGTATTAACTGGAGGCACGGCTTCTGCTGCACCAACAGATTTTTGAGAGGACAGGGACTTCATGAACAGAAAAAACAAGCATGATTGCTGTGCAATAAAATTTAGCAAACACAATGATAAAACCAATGGAATAAATTTAATTTACCAATACACTTGAAAACAAGAAGACTAATTCACATTCTTGGGCACAAAAGCTGACTTATTGATTCTTTAAAATTAGAAATGGATGGAAATTGAGACACACTTCTCATTTATTAACTAGTCAGCGTCTCAAAATCACCTGTTGGGTGAGCATGATTACAGGATGACCAGCCCGCTGCAATCTTTCAAACATGCTACACTGGAACGAGTATTTGCTAGCAATATTAGATAGAACTGTTGCAGGAAGCTGCTTTGGATCACCAACCTATGAAGATAATCAGAAAGTGCCCGAAAGCTAAATATTGTTTAAGGGAAAATGTACAAATTTAGATGTATAGAGAGAGAGAGAACAGATTTTACCATTACACATTTGGTCCCACTGGACTTGAGGAGTTGAAGTGGAATCAAAGTAGCTGGTTCAAGGGCCTGGGCAGAAGGCAGAGAAAGATATGTACAGTTAAAAATGTAGACAATAAGATATTGCAAACACGTTATAAGGGAAAAAATGCAGTACTTGAGCCGCTTCATCAATGACAACAGCATCAAACAGATAATTTTCGGATGGACCAGCAAATTTATGGCCTGATGCTGTTTCAGAGCACACCCCATACAGATCTCCACCACACCCACTCAGAGTAGCCACCACTACTTCCGCCTCCTTTAAGATTTCCATCCGATATTTATGGCGTAGGGCTCTAATTTCTTCACTAGCTTTCTTCTCTCTCGCCTGCATATTGGCTAGATTTGCATAAAGTCTTTTCTTTTCTTCATATAACTGCCCAAGCTTTTCCTTCAGTTTAGCATCAGATAACACCCCGTCCCCTTCACAATTCCCATCCAAAAGATTTATGGAGTCAGAACTAGTCTGCTGTAGGTTTGCCCGCTGGGCCTCGTAGCATTTTATGCGGTCCACTAACTTTTCCAGATTAGCACGAAGAGTCGCCAGAGAATCGGCACAAGAGGCGGCATTCTCATTATCATCCTGCCCTGTCCTCTTATCCTCGAGACGGTGATCAATGAGAGTATCAATAAAGAAGGGCACAGAACTTGGATGCACCGTCTTGGCGTTACCAACCCTAACAAGATAGGGCTTGTAACTCTGTCCAGTATGGTCATAAAGCCCTTCACTCGATATTCGTGATACTAGCTCATCGACAGCAGCATTTGACTGAGCGCAGATGAGAATTCGACCCCTTCTACAGTTTTCTTCAGAGTTTTTATCTTCACTGTCCCTACTTAGTTGTCTTGCCAATGCTGCATCTTGCCAGGCTCTTGCAATAGCAGCAGATTGATTGATTCTCTGGTTAGGGTTAGAGTTATTCCTATAAGATTGACCATTATTTCTTAATCTTTTGACTTCTTTCATCCGAGAGAAAGCAATTATACCACTAATAATTGCGACAATAGTGCGGGTTTTTCCAGTTCCTGAAAAAGAAAACTGTCAGTCACACAATACAATTGCAACAACAAGCTTATGAATAAGAGTAGGAAGAAGTGGCAAAGGGCAGTTGAGTGCAAACAAGGATAGCACACCTGGAGGACCCTGTACAAGTGTCAAATCAAAGTCTTTCTTCGAGTCAAATGGGGCAACCGCAAGATTTATGGCCTGTAGCTGACTTCTGTTATATGACGAATTAAAAATATGCTGAAGAGGTTGAGACAGTTTTTTAAGATTTTCAGTTCTATCTTCAAGTTGATCACTTGAATGATTTCCTGGATTCAAAATGGTTGGAAGCAAAGGGATTTCCCTTATTGACGACAATGCCTGCAACTCACGAAGTTGAGGGGTAATGCTCATAACACGAGTGACATGCCACTTGCTTCGCTCGGTAAGAAGCTTCCGTCCTTGGTTAAGGCGAGAACATCCTTGAAGATACAATTTTATAGCCGATATATTTAACCTTCTTTTACCATCTTTCTCACGCCTCTCAACCTATAACCAGACATAAAACCTCAAAAAAAAAAACTAGTATCTTCATATCTGACAATATTCAAATATTTGGTACCTTTCCAATAATGTGAACTTCAGGGGTGGAATTGCCCAAAGGGCGTTTGGTTAGTAAAATGAGATCATTTTCCAACAGCCCTTTAGATCCAGCAAAATCAGATTCATCATGGACAAACCGAACAATTTGAAAATCATCAATTCTCTCAACTGAGAGAACGGACAACTTCCCACAACACATTTCTTCACCAGAAATCATCTCTTGATAAGAGCTTTGCAATTGAGCTTTAAATTCTTCCAATAATAAGGGGCGGAAAATTTCAATGTACTCATCAGGTGATTTGAAATTAACTGGGACTCTTTTTAATTTTTCTATGTTTCGGCGATCTCCATCGGTTCCAACAGCCAATCCCACGACTACAAAGAAATCCAACTCTAGAATGAGTTTAAACCACTCATCAAGCCTAGGTGCCTGAAACCTTTTCACTCTGATATCAGATTTCATAGAGCTAAGCCTACCATTAACAGGTACGCTAAGCTGGATGGCCTGTCGTTTAGGACGAGAAGTGAGACTGGTTCCAAGAGAGAGACTACTTTTTGGCGGTTTGAAAAATGAGAAGTTCCATGCATCATCATCAGAAGCAGCATCGCGTACTATATCTTGAATCATTCCTTCACCAGTTTTCGGAGGTTCGTTTACACTCTGACGAGCATTGCTTGCAGAAGCCATTTGTGTGCATGAACCAAGCTTGTTACCATAATGGTGTTTAGATGTCGATGGATGTTCTGAAGGCTCCGCTCGAAGAGTGACTAATTTGTTTCTGTTACCATCCTTACCAGCTGAGCTTATTTTCTCATCAACAATATCAGTTTCAGAGGAATCTGATATCCGACCGACTGCTGGGGGTTTTATAGATAGTTCATTGGTCCTGGGACGTTTCTCCTTTGCATCAGCATTATGTTCGATTCCAGATGCACTTTGCGTATCACCTAAATCATTAAGACCTAATGATGTACCAGAATGCCCCATTCGGGCAGGTGTATCGGGCTCATCATCGTCGTCGTCATCAGAAAGAACTATATAACGATTAACCCGGTTAGCCAAAGGTTCAACATCAATAACACCTACTATGGCCTCATTTTCCGTCGAAGTTTCAGCCGCTGAGGAAGCCCTATTTAAAGACTCAACTGAAGTTACATTATTTGACTGCATCCGTGCTGTCTTCAAAGAAGATCCTTCATTCACTAATAAAAGGGAGAGACGTGACATTTGCTTATTCACCATATCCATCGAAATAATTTCTGCAATTAAGATACACCAAAATAATATGTGGGTAGTCAGCAATGTTACTAGGTTAATACAATGTGATAGAGAAGTCGACGATAAACTTGAGTCTCACCATCTGAAATTAGTTTCTCAACATCAGTAATTGCAGAAGCGCATTCATCAGAGCAAGATGATTTAATTTGGTTGAGCAAACAAGAAACTGTCAATGTCCAATACCTAAGCACAACAGCAAGTGTTGACTTTCCCCAGTCAGCCAGATGACAAAACCACTTCATGTCAGAGGAAGTTAGCATCATTCTGTCAGAAGGCAGCCTCTCAAAAACGACAGGAAGGACTTCAAGCAAGCGTACACATGCCATCTGAAACGGCAATAGAACCAAGTTACTGGATAGAGCAATACCTTACCAGGGGATAACAACTGAATGATCAATAAAAAGAGTTCGAGAAATTTGCAGAGCGGGAATCAGCTGAAGGCCATGAGATGATGTCTGCCCTAGAGCAGATGTCAATGGTCAACTGTTAGCTAAACCTTTTAGACAACGACGTATGAAATTGCCATTTACAAAATGCAACTAACAGGTTAACTATAGAAAAAGTAGCAACGGAAAAGTATCCACCTAAGCAATTTCTATCCTTATGAAAGCTGATCATTTAATCTAAAAGCCATATTGAAAATCAAATTGAAATAAGAAATAGGAAACAACATGACTGTCTGCATGCCACTGCAAAGACACACATAACAGAAGTGTAACCTGAGATTTTGTGTCATCCATGAATGCCTGGCATCCATCTAAGCATTGCAGAATTGCGGGCCATGCAAACTGTGATAGTAAGCAGCTGAAGTTCTTCCACAGCGAGGAGCTAACAACTGATCTACGGCCAGTAGCAGTGGGTCTAGAATCAAATGTGTGTTCTTTCAGAAAACCACCTTCCATTGAATTTGAAATGGAAGTGACATCTGACTGATTTTGAGCTACAGTAGACATGGAGGTATATCCTTCCTTCAGCAGTTTGCACAGAACAAAGAAAAGATGATGCAACGTCTGAAAGTGCAACCGAACAGAGTCCAATTCAATCTGAAAAAGCATACGATATTAAGATAACAAACAAACAGTCAGTTTCTCATTATACAATATAGACACGTGACAAGAAATTATACAAACTAGTACTATCTGCACGCTCTATGCGCGTGCTTAAAATATAATTGTTTTAATCTTAATTTGGAAATTTATAATTTATGTTTAATAGATGTAATATAATTATTTTTATATATATAAGGAAAATAATGATTAGGGTATAAGTATAATAACTAAAAAAATTAAGGGGTTAAATGTGATAATTATTTAATTAACGAAATTAGAAATAGAGAGGTTAAATTGTAAATATTTTACCGACAAAATTAGCAGTTATAGCCACCCTCACCCTTAATCTAATAGTATAGATGTATACTAATATAAGTCGACCCCTAACAAAATAAAATATGGGTTCTCAAAGATAACACTGACAAAATATATCACTTCAGATCTTACCAACATTAAACCATGCCTCAACCCCAAAAGGACGCTAAACAATGATGATGGCTCAGAACACAGAAACTGTAGTCCAGAGGTGAGACCACGGGTATTTGAAACTTGTTCAAGAAGAAGCCTAGCGACTTGTCGAGTACTCTACAGCAATATTATGAAAGGTTGAGTTCAACTTTAGATATACTAAAAAAAAATAACCAAATAGTTAGTCAAGATATGTTATCACAAAGACGTGATAAAAAAAATAATTACATCATTCTGCTCCACTAGCAAGAGAATCAAACTATCGCTCATAATAGGTTCCCAGTTCCATAATTTTAATTGCTCTCCTTGAGCCATTCTAACAGTGAAATGAGCCGTTAACCTGCAAACGTTTTCCGAAGCAATTTCAGTAATTCTTGTGCAGACAAAGCTAGGAAATGTGAAAAGCCCATATTTTTATGAGCTGACAGTGAAACTTTAAGAAACACATTTACTCACTTACCTCTTAAATGTCCTCACTAAGGGCAAGCACATTGTTGAAGTTTTAACAGAGTTTTTTGCTTCTGTTTCAGATCCACCATCATCAGAACCAGAGGGAACCTTCCAGCCGAATACATGAGAAATTTCTGAAGCATGGGTTGCCAGCCAATTTCTAACAGACATAGTAATTTCTGAGCTATTCTCAGGCTCTATCGTACAAAAACGAGATAAAGCCCAAAATACTGCCTTGGAAAATGACAATGGAAGAACCATAGGATCAATTTCAACTAAAACGGAAAACCACAGCATTGGTATACACATCCAGTTCCCATCAACTTGGGAAATAATTTTATGCTGCAAAATGAACCCATTCCAACAACTATCTGAATTTTCATCTATTTGAAGAAAGGAGCAAATCTGTCCTTCCTCATCCATGCCATTATTGTCGTCAAGCCGGAGCGATCTATCATTAGGATGCAACTCACCATTTAAAACAACGGAGATCAATGCTGAAGCATCAGAAACAATAATAGTTTGAATAAGATCCAAAGCAGGTTGCCGGAGGGAATTGTGCAGCGAGGTATCCATGAGAGAAGATACGAGCGAAGGGCCCCTTTAAAATGGAAAACGAGAACAGTTGCTAATATAAATATTGCAAATCAGCAGAAATGCAAGCTCAGGTTTCAACTCCAATAACTGATAATAAGTTATGTATTTGCTCATCCATCAAAATGGAAGCTCAGAGAGATACCACCACACCTATAGTTGACTTACCACATGTGTGCACATTCAGAAGGTGGACAAGGAGGATCCATTTTGTAGCCTCGGAGAGTAATGAGGAGAGCTATCTGAGCCACAAATCAGGAGGAGAAAGGAGATAATATGAGCAGCCAGAAATATAGTTCAAGATACAATAGCATCAACAATGACTTGGCAACCTGGCAGGCCTTTTGTCTCATCAGTAAGCTGAAATTACTGCTCACAGGCACTTGGTGCAAAAGGAAGTATAAGAAATGCCTTCTTTGTTTTTCATGCTCTCCATCCTGTAAAGCTTCAAGAGACTGAAAGGATGGCATGAAATTTCATCCATTAAAATATGAGAATCGATCTGTCTCCGTAATGAATAGTTCGATAAGAATAGAGAAGTGATATACCTGCAGAAACGGCTGAAATAGATCAAAAATTTCTTTATGACTTTTCTCATCTCGGGTATGAAAACATTGACCCAGAAGTGTATTTCTCATAACACTTGGGGAGAGTGTCGCTCTTAACCATAGTTTACATCCTGTTTTACAAAAGCATCCAAGGGAGATGAAATTTCCACAAAGATATTACCAAAAAATAGAATGATGATCACATACCAAGCTTTTCAAAGAGTAGTCTCAGGCAGATAACAGCATGAGAAAATTCTGCCGAATCATCACTGATATGGTTCAACACGATGCTAAGCAATATGGGATAGCGATCTAAGATTCCTTCCTCAAAAGCGAGAGGTTCCAAGAATCCGATTCTACAAGATGAGAAAATGAAATATATAACAACAATGAAAGAACAGGTTCGAGCAAATTGCCACAAGAGGCAATCAGAATCAGAAGAGACAATCCGCTTCCTACAATGTTTTCATTCCTAGCCATACAGTTAATCGATCCAGTTGCACCCTAGGCCTTGATGACTGCAACGCCAATTCCAAACTTTCACCTTGCAATAAGCAAATGCACTTCTGGAGTAAATGTTGCAGTGGATCCAAGTCCGCCGATTTCCTGCAACAATTTGAAGATCAGGGAACAGATTTCAAACAAGAAGTGTGTGACATGCATTGTCCAATTGGCAGGGTAATGAAAGAGTCTAATGTTCTAAATTTGGGGATGAATGAGTGTAGTGTACCTCAACTTTCCCATGTTTCCAGCCAAGCGATTACCTATGAATCTCACTCTTCTGCTTTTACAAAAGAGCAATGCATAAACTCCCTATAATGGACAAACAAAGGAAGGAGAACAGGCATCACAGAAAACTTGTAAGCTGAGTCATAAAGGACAGTTTCCTAAAGACAAGAACAATGATCACAATGAAATCGTACCGGATACTGTTGATGACCTTCCAACATCAGTTCATGAATATTATCAACTGCCTCAAGAAAAACTTGGAACTCCGATGCCAATGTTTGATCATCCATCAAGATGGGAAACATCAAAACCTTTTGTGAAGCATTTAATGTTAATGATAATAAATTGTGTGAAAGTGAGATAGTGAAAGCAGGGCCAAAGAAGAAAATCATAGTTATAGAAAGATAAAATGGGCATCCAACCAGCATTTTCATGAATCGTAACATTTGTCATCAATAAATGGATACCTCAAGATATCTATCTTTCAGTGACAACCCATTTGAGCACCAACCCGAACCCGTCACGTTGAACAATTGATGCATCAAATAGAAACAAAATGTGGCCTTATTGCTACTAACCGAAACTATATAAACCATCAAACATCAATTACTCAAACAACAACCAGAGGACCAACAAATTCTGACACTATAAGTAAGGGGCGCAAAAGAGGGCGAGTATACAGACCTCAAACATCACACTGACAACTTGTCCATAGTCTTCAGATGGATCATACTTCCCCTTTTGTATCCTAGAATTAATATCCTTGAGATGTTGGCTAATTCTCTCTTCATCAAGCATTTGCAGTACATCAAGAAGTGGCCTGACACAACTCTGTTCATATTCTGTAGCGTACATCTCTTGTGCTTGATGATGCTGGTGAATGCACATAGTGCAGCTTCTCATCTCAAGGGAAAGCCGGCTCCATAGAAGTTTGATAGGTGAATCGTGTTGCTCTTCCTTGAAATAATCGTAAAACGCCTCCAAAAGAGGACCCATCAGTTCCCAATAACCACACCAAATGTGCTCTTCTTTTGGCAAGAATATCAAGAAACTGAATGCATCGGAGAACCTGGATATAGAGTAATGTTTAAGTATCTGCATCACACGCTTAAAAACATAGGCACAACAGAATTAGTACTTGGTGTGTGCTTCAACTATTGTTCATTTTATTTGCTTCCTTCACAAAAAATTTTCCGGTGTATCAAAGATCGCAACAAAAAGTACTTGATCAGATAGAAAGCAATGAGAAATCTTCCAGGGCAGAAAAATATTTAGCAAAGATCTGCTTGAATCTAACGGTCACTCGGCATCCACAATCAAAATTCTAAAAGTCTTTCAAAAACGAAGAACTTGAAGAATACCATTGTTCTTTCAGTTGGCGAAAACGTCGTCCTTTGACGGAAGAAGCGCCAGCTCCGTCGTCTTGTTGCTCGATTACACTCCATCGCTCGAGCAATTCCTTTCTCGTAAACTTTGTCATCGTGAATTAGGATTGGGAGCCTAGGGTTTCACAAATTTAACGTACGCCATTGAGATTATATAGTGAAAAAAAAAATCGCGGGGTTCTTTAATTGAGACGTGGGGGGGAAATGCTGGACACCTCTCCTCGGAAACCAAGACATCATTTGTATCCAATTTTTTCAAATCGAAATAACCAAAAAGTGTCTTACTTCGATATTTTGCTCGATGTAGTCCAAATATATTTATATATATCATTCAAATCTGAGGTGCTACTCCTCTCGGCACCGGCAACTGTATCACATAAGTTGCCGGACACGCAAATTAAGGTGGTATTATTATAATAATATAGTACAATGAAAATGTAATAAAGTGTATATTTTGACACGTCTTTAAAGAATATTTAGTATTATTATATTGATTGTTTGTGATAGTTTTTTGCTAAATAAGGAAAGATGATAAAATTAGTGGAACGCCCAAAATGGTAATATGTGATAAAATTAGTGGGACGGAGCGAGTATTTTCTTATTTCCATGTTACATTTGTATTTTGGTTTTTGTCGTTGGTCGGACGCATTCCCATAAAGTACAGTCTAATCAAATCTGAAACTTATTGTCAGCTACATAAAGATTTTGACTTCCAAGTAGGGTTGCAAACGAACCGAATCGAATCGAATATCATAATATTCAATTTGTATTCGTTAATTTTTCAAAGTATTCGTATTCGATTCGATTCGTATTCGAATACTAAAAATCGATTCGATTCGATTCGATAACGATATTCGAATATATTCGCGAATACTCGAATATTCGAATATTCGAAAGAAAATTTCAGTTTTTCCCCATAAAATCTGTTAGAATTACAAAATAACTACAAAATAGTTCCGAAAAATTACAAAATCAGAGAAACAACTCCATTGTGAAGAAAAACTAACGAGGGAACTACTTAATACACAACATTTCTTTCTTAGCCTGCTTTCGATCATCACGCTTGTAAATACATAATATATTATATTATTTAAATATATATTACATTAAACGAATCGAATATTCGTTAATTTTTCGAATCGAATACAGACGTATTCTTATTCGTATTCGAAATTATTCGAATCAGAAAAAGTATTTGTATTCGTATTCGTATTCGTTTATTTCGAATTCGAATCTTAAATTTCGAATCGAATCTCGAACCGAACTGAAGATATTCGGTTCATTTGCAACCCTACTTCCAAGTTCCAACAAGACTGATCCCACCAATGGATGTGTACTGATTCAAGTCCATTCAAACTATCAATCATGTTCAAAATTCAAATCAGAACAACTCCCTTAGGCCATCGTGATATATCTGACTCGATCACTCACTGTAAGGATTGCTATCTTAGTCGTAAGATTTTGATGCTATTCCAAAATCCATATGTTGGACGTTAAGGTTGGAGAAGCATCACTAATCCGAGAACTCAAAGACAAGATGGAAGTGTGGTACGAGAGCACTTTTCGAGTTTCATGACCTTCGACGTGCAAAGCGAAACAGCATTTTTCGAAATGAGGGATAACGACGGCCTTCGCGCCAGAATTCCGAATTCGATGCGTACTTATTGTCACATACCGAATATATATACAGACGAGGACATACGGTAACAACAATATTTCAGCTCAAGATTCCACATGATAGTGTCAGGAGGGACATCATTATGTATCGTTAAAAAGTCGAGAATGTCAATAACTATCATGGATTTGGATACTAACATCGCGCCGGTGATTCAGTGCTAAACGCGCGCAAATTAGATCATCATGCACCCCAAAACCAGTTATATCTTAACTTAATCTCTTTTTCTCCCACTATTTTAACTAGAAGAATTGCGAAATTGAGCAATAATGGTGCGATTGGTATGCGAAATCCAACGTGGAACAGAAAAGAAAACGCGTGATAATACGTATCGGACCATTGTGGATTACGTCTCTTGCCATCAAAGACTTTTTTTTTCTTTTCCGCATTAGATTCCGCATATCAAACGCATCCTAAATGCAGAACTGAAACACCCGTGTGTCAGTTACGACGCGCCCTCAGAGTATGGTTTCGACCATCATACATAAACCACGTAAGAATCAAAACGGTAGCATAAAAATCTTCGTTCGCCGTGCGCCTAAGTTCTGCCTCGACTGAGAAGAGCTTTGTTGATCAACGAATCTCTTCCCGGAAAACGACTGCGAGCGGCGACTCCATTCCCATTACCTTCCACTCTCTCATCGTGGCCGTTTGATTCTCCACCGTTGCTTCTTTCATCACTCGTTAATACTCTTTGCCGTCTGAGCCTCTCTCTCCTATCTCTTCTCCTCTCTCCTCCGTTCACCACACCCTCCACCTTACCACCGCCGTCGTCCTTTCTACCCTTCAGCGACGGAGCACCACCGCCGTCGGCGCCACAATCCAGCCGTGGAATCCTTCCACCCTTAGAAGTGCCGAGCAAACCGAAGTCTATCCTACTCCAACCAGCCTTATCGTCGTTGTCCCACCCAAATCGCTCGCTCAGTTCGAGCAATTGAGAAACCGAGCCAGTTCCGTCGCCGGAGGTGCTCGTGTTTCCGTGGAGGACTTTCTCGGCGAATTCCCACTCTATTCTGTCCCTGTAAACGGGGTCGTCCAGCACTTGGTCGGCGAGCCTCGCCCACTCTTCGGTATCGCCGGCTCTAAGGTTCTTCGAAACCCATATGAGGTAGTTCGACGGTAGGGTTCCGAGCATCTTCCCCTTGTGCTTCCCCAGGTCTATGATTCTGTCGCGCGCGGGGGTTTTGGAGATGTTGCTCGTGGCGATTGTCAGGGTTTTGGGGATTTTGGGATTTGGGCGCGGCGACGACGCTGATAGCGTCGAGAACTTCGGCTGAGGTACGGCGGAGAGATTGAGATTCATTTGAGCTGAGAATTGAGATACGGCGGTTAATTTCAAAATTCACGAGCACTTCATTTTTTCAGCAGCTGCTCGCTCACGGAAAAGTAAAGCTTATCTTCTCATGTGACACGTCAGGCGATTTATAGACACGAATTTGGTTTACCAATGTGCCCTCCAATCCAATTACGTAGAGATTGTCTACTGCATTGACCATTGTGCCCTCCGATCAATCAGTAAGCAGCTGCGACTGAATATTACGATCCAGTCTTCTCTCTCCTCTCTATCGCCTCTAAAGCTGAATTCGAGATACCAATCGGATCCTTGCCTTTGAATCTTTCTTTCACCGATCCATTTGATCTGCAGAGATGCCGGCTGTTAAAGGAGGTCCTTTAACCACCTTTGAGGATGCAGAGAAGGAGAGCGAGTACGGATATGTTCGTAAGGTCAGTAGATTGAGAATCGGTTTTTTCTTACGCCGCTCGATTTGTGTGTGTTTGCCTCGAGTAAAGAGTTTGGTTTCTTCTGACTGTGACGCGTGTTTATTTGAGGTAAATTTGGTGATGAACTGACTGTTGATCTATATGTTCAACCGTATCGAGCTGTGTTTGTTATGAAATGTTATGTGGAGAAAATTTCGTTGGGTAGATCCCATATTCGGCTTTAGTATCTCGTATACGTCAGGGTGCGGTTGCTTCAAACAAAGGAAATGAACAATATTAACTAAAAGCTAGATCAAATTTTGTTCATGTGTATACATACGCAAGTGTCTGCTAAAAGGAGAAACACTGTAGTGTGAGCTAATTTATCTGTAGCACCTTGATAAGGTGTGTCATATGGAGCCTCGGCAAATTATATTTCACTTACTTTTCGCAGGTCTCAGGACCAGTGGTTGTTGCTGATGGAATGGCTGGAGCTGCTATGTATGAACTTGTTCGTGTCGGTAACGACAATTTAATTGGGGAAATTATTCGACTGGAAGGAGATTCTGCCACTATTCAGGGTTGGTGCTCTCTGATTCCTTAGATATTCATTCTTCCTTTGTTTATGCTAAGTTGCACTATAAACAGTGCCCGTGCTTAATTTGTGCAACTACGGAGAAACATTGTTTGGATTTAAAATAGAATATACTTTTGCCCCCTTTTCACTTCTTTACGTACACATCCCAGACTGAAAGGTAGTAGTTACATGCGATCGTTATTTATGTACATTTCTTCTTTGTACATAGTGTATGAGGAAACAGCTGGGCTGATGGTGAATGACCCTGTTCTTCGAACACACAAGGTAATCTTATTTGATTTCTGATTGCAAATTCAGTAACTTCTTTATTTCCGAATAGAATACAGAGAACTAATACATGTCCTTGTGCTGAACTTTACAGCCTTTGTCGGTGGAACTGGGTCCTGGAATCCTGGGAAATATCTTTGACGGCATCCAGGTTCCTAAAATTTGCTCACATTTGTTTTTTGCCAGCTCTTTTTTTTTTCAGATAGTTAGTTTGAACGTGTCTAATAGTGCTTTGGTTGCAGAGGCCTTTAAAAACAATCGCCATAAGATCTGGTGACGTATATATTCCTCGTGGTGTTTCTGTGCCAGCCCTTGACAAGGACACTCTATGGGAATTCCAGCCAAAGAAAATAGGTTCTTGAACTTAATCAATTTTTGAGTTCCTTGTAACTTCAATACTGACGCGAACTGCAGATACACGACATGTTGGAATTTGATACAGTGTGATCTTCTTTGACAGGGGAGGGTGACCTCCTGACTGGTGGTGACTTATATGCGGTAATTAATTATGTAAATATGCAAGCCTTTATCCGAAATGATTATGCAGATGTTGTCATGTTTACCTTTTTTGACCTATTTATATTGCAGAATGTATTTGAGAACAGTTTGATGCAACATCATGTTGCTCTTCCTCCTGATGCTATGGGCAAGGTGACTTATGTTGCTCCTGCAGGCCAGTACTCGTTGAAGGTTTGTCTCTCAAATATATCTCTTCACTGCATTATTTTTTGTCTAGAGCTGTAGGATTTTGTGCTTTTAAGCATTTCCCTCGTTTTTCAGGATACAGTTCTCGAGCTTGAATTTCAAGGAGTCAAGAAACAGTTCACCATGCTTCAGGTTAGCATTTGGAAACTGGTGAATTTACTAACGTTTCATCAGTGCAACGCTGAATATATAATCCTCACCTTCTCTGCAGACCTGGCCTGTCCGTACACCTAGACCTGTTGCTTCGAAACTCGCTGCTGATACTCCTCTATTGACTGGGCAGGTGGCGATTTAGGGATGAAATATGCCTCCCTTTTCAGTGTTCTTCCCTGTGAACTGATTACTGGATTGTTGCAAAATTTGATTACTTTATTTTATTTCATCCAGCGTGTTCTTGATGCACTATTCCCCTCTGTTCTTGGAGGTACCTGTGCCATTCCTGGTGCGTTTGGCTGTGGGAAAACAGTCATTAGTCAGGCACTCTCGAAGGTGAATGTGTTTGTAGAAATTTCATTTCAAATAAAATCTGTATTCGTTTCATGATTATGACCCCTCCTCTTCTCTTACGATGCAGTATTCCAACTCTGACACTGTCGTTTATGTTGGTTGTGGTGAGAGAGGAAATGAAATGGCCGAGGCAAGTAGATTGCATGATTGTTATTCAATTTGTAGAAATGTTTAAAAACTCTTTCTGACATAGCGAGCTGCAGGTTCTTATGGACTTCCCTCAATTAACGATGACTTTGCCTGATGGTCGGGAGGAATCTGTCATGAAGCGTACTACGCTGGTGGCCAACACCTCCAACATGCCAGTGGCTGCTCGTGAGGCTTCAATTTACACAGGTGACTTTAGTTGATAATGTAATATTCATGCTTTTATATTTTCTCAAAGAGAATCATAAATATTTACAGTGGTATCCATCCGATCTTAGCTTTCTCAATATCTAAAATAAAAGCTGAATAGTTGGGCTGCAGCCAATAGTGCTCTATGCTGAATAATATGTGTTCAGGAATCACCATAGCGGAGTACTTCAGAGACATGGGGTACAATGTCAGTATGATGGCTGACTCAACCTCCCGTTGGGCAGAGGCACTGCGTGAAATTTCTGGACGACTTGTACGTGTCTCAAATTATTTTGCCAATTTTATGCTTAAGCTACCCTACACTTGATCATGACGTCTGACTGAAAACTTGACTAAACATTCTTTTATTTATCATGTAATGTTGTTGACAAGAACCTTCTCCTTGTAGGCTGAGATGCCTGCAGATAGTGGATATCCTGCCTACTTGGCAGCTCGTTTGGCATCATTTTACGAGCGTGCTGGGAAGGTTAAGTGTCTTGGTGGTCCTGAAAGAACTGGAAGTGTTACTATTGTTGGGGCAGTTTCTCCTCCTGGAGGAGACTTCTCTGATCCAGTTACATCAGCTACTCTGAGTATCGTACAAGTAAGTTAAAGTGAAATAATGTTGTCGGGGTTCATTCTTTGGTGCACCTTAGTGTGACCCCTGATTTGTTTCCCATATTTAGGTCTTCTGGGGTCTAGACAAAAAGTTGGCACAAAGGAAACATTTCCCGTCGGTGAACTGGCTTATTTCTTACTCGAAGTACTCAGGGGTATATACGTACTTTTGTCAGCTATTTTTGTCCTTTCATTTCTTAAGATCTGTCCGATTTGTAGTTTGTCTTTTTTCAATCAGGATATTTATTTAGCAACATATGGGTTGTATTCTGAAGCTTTTGTTTTTTTTAGGCACTGGAATCCTTCTACGAGAAGTTTGATCCAGATTTCATAGATATCAGGACAAAAGCTCGTGAAGTGCTGCAGAGAGAAGATGATCTTAATGAAATTGTGCAGGTACTTTTTTGGGTTTGCTATTTCCCTTTTCTATTCTTAAGCGAAGCTAAATACTATGTACTAATGGCACTAGAATCAAATGTTATATCTTAGCGCCAAGAAATCGTTATTCACGCACATTCACTCTACAAGTAACAGTATTTCCATTTT
The DNA here is from genome assembly GCA_027422505.1 of Craterostigma plantagineum. Taxonomy (NCBI): domain Eukaryota; kingdom Viridiplantae; phylum Streptophyta; class Magnoliopsida; order Lamiales; family Linderniaceae; genus Craterostigma; species Craterostigma plantagineum. Next base: position 2,660,861 of record JAPQWV010000035.1, read on the forward strand.
AAATAAAATTTTTCTTTTGGATTCTGTTTGCAGCTTGTTGGAAAAGATGCACTAGCCGAAACTGACAAAATTACCCTGGAAACGGCTAAGCTCTTGAGAGAGGATTATCTCGCCCAGAATGCATTTACTCCGTTAGGATTTTTTCTCCTCATCTGACTTTCCTTCCAAATCTGCTTTGTGATTACCAATTCTTACTTTGAATTGCAGGTACGATAAATTCTGCCCATTCTACAAATCCGTGTGGATGATGCGCAACATAATTCATTTCTACAATTTGGCTAATCAGGTTAGAAATTCTTACTTGTGCAAGTTTTTTTTCCCATAAAAATTCCAACGCCATGTACAATATAAGAGAGAGAGAAGAGAGAGAGAGAGAGAGAGAGAGAGAGAGAATCCCGACGTGATATTCTGATATGCGTGCAGGCTGTGGAACGAGCAGCTGGCATGGACGGACAAAAGATAACTTACACGCTTATCAAGCATCGCCTCGGAGATCTTTTTTACCGTTTAGTGTGAGTTTATCGTTCAGTAACTCAGCTTTTGATCGATTATATTTTGAAACCATTTTTCTTTCTATGCCACATAAGATATGGTGTTTTTTCCTGGAAAATTATCAGTTCACAGAAGTTTGAGGATCCAGCCGAGGGAGAAGAAGCCCTCGTAGCTAAATTTAAGAAACTTTACGAGGATCTAACCGCTGGTTTCCGCAACCTTGAGGACGAAACTCGTTGATCTACCAATGAATTCTGCTTTGTTGATTTAGCAATATTTATTTTGTTATCTTAGCAAACACTCAACCAATGAGTGGGGAGGCATTTATTTTGTAAAGTGTGGTTTTTCGTATTATAATAAGCTGTAGCGGCACTATGGTACGGCGTTGTGATGTTCAGTGCAGAAGAGCTTATCTGTCTGTAATTTCTTCTTTTGTTGTTCTACACCCCGTTTGATGCGCCAGCCAGCAAATGATGGAATCAAAAGACAAAAAAAGGTAACTTTTTCTGATAATCAATTGTAAAATGGGCTCCATAAATCATAATGTTGCGTCGCGTGTATTTTTATATATGTTTGTATGTTAACATAATGCGAGTGCGAAATCGCCTTGTGGTTATTTGTGTGGGGAATTTATCCAGGCAAATCATGGATGGAGAGTTGACACTCGGTGAAAATGTGGGGGGAATTTATCCAGGCAAATCATGGATGGAGGGTTGACACTCGGTGAAAATGTAGGGATGAGACTCATGTTTCCTACACATTCCCGACCCTAAAGTTGATCATGTTTGAATCAAAGGGTGATTCCTCGTCCTCTGATTTAAGTACTCATTAAAAAGATAAAAAAAACTGATTTGAACATAGGATTTTGAGTGATCAATTCTTCTTAAATTTTCTTATCGTATTTAAAAAAACACGTCTAAAACCATAATTAATTATATCCACTGCATTAGTTAAAAACAGCATTTTATGAAATCACTACGCAATGGAATTAGATAATACAATATATCAACATTCTCTAGTTAGTTGTCTGTATCTGTAGTGTGGCTGTCCGCACATTGTGTATTTATTTTCGACGACTGTTGAATCCATTCGACTTAGTCTTTCATAAATGTTTTGATGAGCACATAGAGATGCGCGCTTACCAATCTTAGACAATCGCAGATTATTATTCAATCGAATCCTCTGGTAAGGCATGATTTAATATCATATAGCTATTGAACATACAATCCTTGATATACATGTGTTCATTCCCTGTGATAATGGATAAACGCATGAGTTCATATTAACATGTTTTAAACTAACATTTAAAAAGCCTAAACACCCTGTTAACCAAACAAGCACTATATTGTAAATATACCAACTTCATTTCTTGTTGCAGACTCACACAGACGCATAATACGATATTTATTATTTTACTCATCGACTCTGTATAATAAATAAATATTTAAGAGCCTCTTACGAAAAGAGATAATACAATATTATTCTTCCCAAGTGGTGTGTGGTGTTGTACTTCGGTTGTTACTACGTTATGTATTATTTTTCATCACTGACGAAGTCATTGTTATACTACGAATCCAATTATTACGAGCGTGAAGTCAACGCTCATATCCAACCGTTCCCAAGACAGCCAGCTACATACAACATTATTATAAATATATATATTCCACTATGCTATGCATATACATATTTTAAGAGCAGTTTATGAAATCGCTTAGCAAGTAGGAATTCAATATTTCTTACCCCAAGTGGTGCCGTATCTGTCCTGCGGTTTGTTAACTTACGTATTATTTTTCAACTTTCGAAGTCATATTGACCAAATTTTCCTATTATTTAAATGTTTTGATGAGATTGTTACGTAGCTTCTGTGTGGTGCGGATCTCTCTGTGTAGGAGTTGAGTTGTTACGTATTTTACTAAGGTCAACTATTTGTGTTCTCCCATTCACTTCACTTCATGCAATAATAATTCCTGCATTCGTTACTCCAAAGCGAAAGAAATATTTTCCTTCAGTAATATATCCAAGTGGCTATGGCAGTAGCAGCTTATGTGTCTGTACTCTCTCTTTTGACTTCTTTGGACAACGTTCTCCTGCCTTCACGTCGCTGGATGATCCCAGATATGTCCCAGATTGAAGTGCTGCAGCAGAAGTTCACTTCCTTGCAAGGGTTTCTCGAACTTCACTCCTCAGACAAGACAATGACTAGCAACGGAGTGCTCTTTGAGCTGGCGATTAAACTGCAGATCACTGAAGTCGTCCACGATTTAGAAGATCTATTCGACAAGTATGTCGTAGGTCGACTGCACACCGAACGACTCCACGACGATCAGATCGGTGAGAAGATGAACTCGTCGTTCTATCAAGATCTGCAATTGTTCATTGAAAAAATCGAGCTGATAAATCGGGAGCTGACAAAATTCGGAGAGGAAAACCAAGGAATTAGGGCAGATCGACGACCGCGTATTAGCAACTCTCCTCTTGCGACCTCTGATTCGAGCGGTGAGAATGCTTCTGCGGCGGGGCTCGAAGATCATGTGATAAAGATAATGGATCGACTCACTAGGGACGACCGTAGCCTACAAGTCTTCCCAATCGTAGGAATGGGAGGTATTGGCAAGACGACCCTCGCTCGCAATACCTTCGATAAGAAACTCATCGTTGAGCACTTCAGCGTTCGTATTTGGATCACACTATCGCAAGAATACGACGTGCATAATATTCTTTTAGGTCTCAAAAAAGATGGAGTTATTGATGGTGTTGGTGATTTAGGAACTTGTTTGTACCAAAAGTTATATGGTCGAAGGTATCTGATTGTTATGGACGATGTTTGGGGTATTGATGCCTGGGACGAGTTTAAGCGGTACTTTCCGAATGATGAGAATAGAAGTCGAATTATTGTGACGACGAGGCTATCGAACGTAGCCGACAGTGTAACTAGCACTCGTAATAACAGTTACCCGATGGATTTGCTAGACGATGAAAACAGTTGGAAACTGTTGAGCGAAAAAGCCTTTCGCAACAGCGGCGGAAGGTCGACTAGCGAATTAGAGGAGATTGGAAGGAAGATCGCAAAAAACTGCAAAGGGCTTCCCCTCACGCTCGTCGTGGTCGGTGGACTCCTTTCAAACCCTAATAATATGACCCGCGAGTGTTGGGAATCCGTTGCAGATGATGTGAACTCATTCTATCATTTGGAGATTGAGGAAAGCTGCTTGGAGATATTGTACCTCAGCTACAATCACTTGCCCATTCATCTCAAGGCATGCTTCCTTCGATTGAAAGATTTTCCCGAAGACAGCAACATCAAAGTGTCTATAATTGTCGAGTATTGGATTGCCGAGGGAGTTGTGCGGCCATCGGCCAAATATCATAATAAGACATTGGAAGAAGTTGCTATGGAATACTTAGAAGATCTAATCGGCAGAAATATGATCTTAATTCGAAAGCTAGGGAGGATGGGTGACATCAGAACTTGTGGCATTCACGATATCCTGAGGAAAGTGTGCATCAAGGAATCTCTTAAAGAGAACATTTTCACCATTTGGTACATAGATAAGTTAACAAATGGCGCTCTCTTCTCCACGAGTTCATGCTTCGTATGCCGTGATATAACGAGGACGACGACGAAGAGGATTGGCGTCAGCGATGGTTGCTCGACATTATCAACGGCTGTCATGAATCCCATGGTGTGCGATTATTGCATCACAAAGTATCCACGACTTATCAAATCAAGATTCATTAGGTTGATAAACAAGGTGGAAGGCAACATCGTAGAAATCCCACACACGACGAAGCTGACGTGGCTTTCAATCAGCATTTACAAAGAAGGGCTAGAATACGCATGTCCATCCCCCATCTCTCTACTTTGGAATCTAAGGGTCTTGCATGAAGGTATTGAGTATGGGACAGTGTCATTATCGAGAATATGGGAGATGCCACAACTTAGGAAAGTGGATTACGGCATTGGCGTGTTGCCCGATCCAACGGACGAGTTCATCTTATTGGAGAATCTACAAACACTTTGTGCAGTTAAAAACATGAAGTGGACGAAGGAAGTCACAGAAAGGATCCAAAATCTAGTCGAGTTGGAGCCTTACTACATATTAGAAGGTGGCGAAGAACAAAGCGGCTACTGCCTCAACAACCTTGCACGTCTGCATAGGCTTCGATCCTTGAAACTGCATTTTTATCAAAGTTTGCGCATGGAAAACATCGTCTTCCCAAACTCTCTGAAGGAATTGTCTCTGGAAGGTTGTGAACTTTGCTGGGAAGACATGACGGCGATTGGTTTGCTGCCAAATTTAGAAGTTCTTAAGCTACAGTATAAATCCTTTGTGGGGGAAGAGTGGTGCATGGTGGAAGGGCAATTTCAACGATTGAAGTACCTGAAACTTGGTTATTTAGATGTTGTGGCTTGGAGAGCAGAGGCTAGTAACCTTCCCGCTCTTGAGATGCTTTGCCTTACTTGGATGCGGCATCTGAAGGAATTTCCTCTAGGCATCGGAGATATTGATGCCCTTCGTAGGATACGTGTGAAATTTTGCAAGGAATTCGTCGTCGACTGGGTGAAGCAGATAAAGGAAGAACAAGACTACCTTGGTAATGAGATTCTTGTTGAGCTGAGGTATTGTTAATCATGTTGAGCTATGTCCATGACAAAGAATTAATGTTCTCCCTGTTGTGTTACTAATAAAAGCTCATATACAAGTGTCCGTGAATGGATTACCAAGAACACAATTTTTTTTTGGTAGAATGATATTTCATTTACCACATAACGCAAGGGTTTTTTACAACAATCTCGGCTACAGTCTACGGTCTAGAACAGAATCACAAACTATCAAGTGAATGAACATATATGCCTGTATATACTAGAATTGGACACTTTCTTCAAGCTAAGAAAAAACCTCATTCTTGCTTTCATCTCCCCAATGATCAGCTTGGAGAGTACCTCCTCTGATCTCCACCCCATCTCAGAATGACATCTGTGATTCCTTTCGTACCAAATATAATAGAACATGGGAGTCAGACATGCCATACGAATGCCTTGGTTTACATTCCGCTTACCTCCCTCAGTTTTCATCCATTCCATCATGTCCTCAAATTTGGACAAAGGTTCCTTGATGCATAACCAGTCTGATAACCTCTTAAGCAATAGTTGGCAATATGAGCATTCAAGGAATAAATGCTCAATTGTCTCCTCAGAACTCCCACATAGTCGGCAGACAGGGTTAGAGACTCTCACTCCCCAGCTACTCAGTCTGTCAGCCGTTAGTACCAAGAAAAACAAATTGTTACGAGTATCTTCTATAGAATCAATTTTGTTTGTTTGAGAAAAGGCATGTTATAATTTGTCCTTACTCAGATGGCTTGTGATGAATGAGGATACTTTCTTGTTATGACTTACGATACGACCAACATTCATTCCCTCCGACGTAAGATGACGACGATTTCACTCATTAAAAGTTCGCATACTTTATCCATGAATTGATCGATTTAGACCCAAAACAAATTATTCCAACGAGGTATTTTAGTTGGTTTTGGCCGGTTGTGGACTCTGCTGTGAAGACATGAGAGCATCTCCAACCTATAGCATAAAACTAAAGTTAATTTTACACAAAATACAGTTGCTACAGTGGTTTTGCTCCAACACATAAACTTTATTTTCAACACTAATTTTTACTCCAACCCATCAACTCTATTTTCTACTCTAAAAAAATATATTTAAACTAAAATAACATAATTGAAAAAAATGCATTCAACAAATGTTATTTTTGGAGTTAATTTGATGGTCTAGGTGGATATGGAGTCGACCGGAATGACTATTAAACTCTTTGCGGATATTTTCATTCATTATTGATAAACGTATTGCATATGTTTTCGTCTGTATGGCCTATTATTATAGGTCATTTTAGATTTTATATCATAATTAACAATTTAAAATAAATTTTCAAATAAAAAATAAATTAAAATTTAAAACTATAGTGTTTTGTTGAAAATTGTGTGTACTTTAAATCTAGAGTTTCTCTGCATATCAACACAATATTAATGTTGATATAGAGTCCCATTGGAGCAAACACGTACTCTGTTTTTGTGCTTTACGCAAATATCAAGTACCCATTGGAGATGCTCTGAACGTGGTTGTTCGCCGCTGAACCTCCAAGTGCTTAAGATATACAACAAAGCCTTTGTTGGGGATGAGTGGTGCATGGTAGAAGGGCAATTTTGAAAATTAAAGTACCTGAAACCACAGTAAGTTTATTAATTCTATCCGACGTTGTATAATTATAAATCCGCCGTCTTGTGTTAATTAATAAAAACTCATATACAAGTAACTGTCCGTGAATGGATTACCAAGAAAACAAATTGTTACGAGTATCTTCTATAGAATTATTTTTCATTGTTTGAAAAAGGCAAGTAATAATTATTACGAGAAGCTTTCCCATCCCTCTCTTGAGATGCTGCTGCTTCTGCCTTACTTAGATGGCTAACGGAAACTCCCCTTGGGCTGGGCATCGTAGGATATATCACGTGGCATTCATTTACTCAATCCATGAAGGATTAATTTAGACCAAGAAAACAACGACAAGGTTCTTACATTGTTCCGATGATTGAAAAGCGCAAAGTATTTACTTGAAAGTGTATCATATATTCATAATGTTAATGTCGAAGACATGTTGAAGATTTGAATGGGGATTTCGTCTTCCTTTCCCAAAATAAGTGGTGCACCTACATGCCAAAAATTGGAGATTGCACTTATCATAAATGGAAGATATGAAGATCAAGAGAATGAGTCAAGGTCGACTCAAATATTTACTATATTTGGGGAGATCTTCAGGAGATATGTTAGGAGATTTTCAAGATATCTTTTATCAATTCAAGAGGAAGCCAATGCCTATAAATAAGAGGAGAAGTCGAGCTACATACTTACACATTTGGTCGAGAAACTTTTGAGAGCTATGACGCGAAAATTATCGAGTTCGTTGAGAGAATTTGAGCGAGCCAGAGTGTCTTTTTAGCCTAGTGTTTATTTTGCAAAAGTCTTAGGACTTTGTAGGTTTGCAGAATCGTTTAATTCGTAGTTTTGTCTAGACTTGATTTTTACTATCTTCGGGTAGTTGTTTTGCCATTCATTGCTATAGTGGAATTTCGTCTTGAGGCACGCAACAAGTTTGTTGACTTGCTGCACAATTTTACTTCTCGTGTCTATCGTCGCTCTTTACTAAGTTCGTTAAATATTCCGCTGTGCGTTCTGTGTTGGGTTCTGATCCCAGGTGTTGGCTGCAGTGTTACCCCAGCATTTGTTTCAACATTTAGTCACCAGTTTTAGAACTTAATTTTTTACATCCATATCAGGACGGGACCACTTCAAAGTGGTATCAGAGCCTACGCTTGACGTGACTAAGCATTTTTGATCCTTTTCCATGGATGTCCTCAAACTACATCGGCAAGGTTCCAGTGTTAGACGGTTCCAACTATGCCTATTGGAAGGTTCGTGTGCGCCAATGCATAAAATCAATTGACACGCGTGCGTGGGAGACTGTACTCAACGGATATACGACCCCAAAGTCTGTCCTGGACGCTGATGGCGAAGTCTTTGAGAAACCGATCGATGACTGGACGGTTCCTGAGCGAAACGCAGCCGAGTTCAATGACAAAGCCTTAAACGCCATCTTTTCTTCGGTGGACATCTTCATGTTCAAGATCATTCAGAACTATACTACGGCGAAGAATGCGTGGGATCTACTTCAGAGGTACTGCGAAGGCGATGCGAGTGTGAGGGAAACCTAACTAAGGCTTCTCCTCAACCAGTTCGAGAACCTCCGAATGAAGGAAGATGAGAACATTACCACGTACTTCGGCAAGATTCTGATGATCTCGAGCGAGTGCGCTAGCCTCGGAGATCCGATCTCGAATAAGTATTAATTTCTAAAGCAATTCGTACACTAAATGAAAAGTTTAATCTGAAGGTAGCTGCGGTCGAGAAAGCCCATATTTTGGCCACGCTGGACTTCAACACATTGATGAACATCATGAAGAACTATGAGACCAACCTCGAAGTCGAAAAGAGAGTTTACGTGCCGAAAGCATTACTCTAGTCAGTCAGGAGAAGGAGGATATGGCTATGCTCGTGAAGAAATTCACAAAGTTCCTTCAGAAGAAGAATGTTGAGCAGAATGTTGGCCCAATATTGAGGAAGAGCCAGAATGTCAAAGCAGAACCTTCGTCTACGCCTCCGTTCTTCAAGCGCCATCCTGATAGAAAGAAGAAGATTGACTGGGATACATGAGATGCCATGCATGCACTGGATGAGGTCACTTTGCTAACGAATGTGCGAACACTCTTCGCAATGGGAAAGCTACGTGGATCGATCTTTCCAACGATGAAGATGAAGAACAGTGCCCTAAGGAGTCCATGCAATCATCAGTAACCATACAGGCCTTCTCACAACGAAGAAGAACCATCAAACCGGCTTCACTACAGTAACTGATGTTGAGCCAACATCTGACTCAACATCAGAAAGTATATCATTTTAGATTATGATGATTCAAATTGTGTTGATGGGTATTTAAGTTCTGATGATGCAGAGTTAGAAACAGACATTTGTGCAGAAGTCCAGATTAAGGAAGCCGTGAAGCTGCTGTCCGCGCAATATGAGAAGGAAAAGGCGCAAAACTCGGGACTCGTAGCCATGGTAAAAGCGCTATGCGAGGAGAATGAGAAGAGCGAAAAGATAGAAAGCCTACTTGAAGTGATGAACAAAATGGAAGCAGTGCTGACACGAAAGGACAAAGAAATCGACAAGTTACAGAAGCGAGTCAATGAGGCGGACCAGACGTTCTCTAAAATGAACAAGGGTAAATCGACCCTTGATGAGGTATTATCACTAGGTATTTTTGATAAGCAAGGTCTAGGATTTAATTCTCAGCCTACCGGTGATGTCCCTAAACCCATGACCCGTGTTCAGCCTATGATAGTGTTTGTTAAGGGAGAATCTCATGCCACCAACAATGTTAGTGAAACTGTGATAGATAAGACTAGTTCTGAGTATGCTGCCATTAAGCGTAAGGAGAGTTCGTATAATGCCGTCGCTGTATGCAACCTGGTCATTTAAAGCCGTTTTGCTGGATATTGAAGAGGAAGATTTCGAGAAATATATGTTGGCTGAATTGTCATCCAACATTCCGCTCAGCATCGAGAAATCAGTGTTGAAAAGTGTGTCTGGAGAAATTTTAGTTGGCACTTCTTCAAGTTCCCGTGATTCAAATGCTGTTTTGTCATCTAAAAAATATGGGTAGAAAAGTCCGTGCACAAATGCAATATTGTATATACCTCTTTGCGAGCTAACGTGACAGGTTCTTGGTACTTCGATAGCGGGTGTTCCGGACATATGATGGGTACCAAAGAGTATCTATGTGATTACATGCCGTTAAGGAGTGGATCTGTGACGTCGAAAGGAGGTGCTAAGGACGGATGCTCGGTCGAGGCAGATTAAACGTGCCCGACTTCCCAACGCTGAGCAATGTTCTTCATGTCGATGGGCTTGTGGCTAATCTGATTAGCATAAGTCAAATTTGCGATGACGACCTTGAGGTAAGATTTAATAAGGGATGTTGTGAGGTTTTTAATAGCAATGGTGTTCGAGTTATGGCAGGTAAAAGATCAAGCGACAATTGCTACTTACCCGGAGACAAATCTGAAACAAAAGGCATGTGCCAATTATCTAAAGCAGAGAACGATGTCATCCTTTGGCAGTACAAACTGGGCCATGTCAACTACCGAACGCTGGAGCAACTTATCAAACACGACGCGATCAGAGGCATTTCAAAGCTTAAGGAGTTTGGTAAAATTATTTGTGAGTCATGTTTGAAGGGTAAGGAAGTGCATGCTAGCCATAATGTTGATCAACATGCTGCCCAACATTTTAAAACTGTATATTGTTTTCAGCTTATTCACATGGATTTGATGGGTCCGATGGAAGTAGATAGCATTGGTGCTAGGAAATATGTTTATGTGCTCGTTGATGATTACTCTAGATATGCATTACTTTCTTAAGAAAAATCTGTGTCGTTCAATTTTTTCAAAAAATTCTGTACTATGGTTATGAATAATTTGAGTGCTCCTATATTTCGTATTAGAACTGATAATGATTGGGAATTTGAGATTCAACTATTCGATGAATTCTGTGATAGGAAAGGTATTATTCATGAGTATTCATCTCCTAAGACGTCCCAATAAAATGGGGTAACCGAAAGGAAGAATAAGACATTGCAAAAAATGGCACGTGTTATGCTGCAATCTAAGAGAATTTCTAAGAGTTTTGGGCTGAAGCTTTGCATACCGCATGTCATATATCTAGTCGTGTTTTCTTTCGTCATGGTACTAAAATGACTTCGTATGAATTGTTGAATGGAAAAAGCCGACAGTCAAGTATTTCCATGTTTTTGGGTGTATTGCTACATGTTGAATGATAGTTAATACTTGACTGAGTTTGATTCTAAAAGTGATAAATGCATCTTTTTTTCTAGGTTACTCTTCGAATAGTCGTGCTTATCGAGTATACAACTTGAGATTGAAATCTATTAAGGAATATATTAATATTGTTTTTGATGATGCTACTAACATAAGCAGAAATGCTCCACAAGTTGATATTTCAGATGTTATTCGAACTGTTAGTGAGACAGAGGTTAATGTCGAGGAAAATGTTGAATCAACATCTTCATCAACATCTGTGCCAGAACAGAACATGGATGCTAGACCAAGCGAAGTTCGAAGAGATCCCCATTTAAGATATAGAAAGACCATCCCATAGACTTAATCATAGGAGATTTGAATGTAGAAAGGAAAACCAGAGACAAGCCACGCAAGGACTACAAGTCGATGGTAAGATGCATCCGTATACAACGAGGTACGCTTTAGCTGTTTTGTATCCGAAACTGAGCCGAAAAACATTCTTGAAGCTCTCAAGGACAGTTTCTGGATCAATGCCATACAAGAGGAATTGTTGCAATTCGAGAAAAATGAAGTATGGATCTTCCACGGCCAAAAGACATTAATTTCATAGGCACTAAGTGGATTTTTAAGAATAAGTCCGATGAGCATGGTATATAGTTAGGAACAAAGCGCGTCTAGTTGCTCAAGGATATACACTAGTCGAAGGAATTGATTTTGATGAGACATTTGCCCCCGTTGCTAGACTTGAATCAATTAGGTTATTGATTGCTATTGCATGTTGGCTCAACCTTACCTTACATCAAATGGATGTTAAGGGTGCGTTCTTGAATGATTATATAGATAAAGAAATTTATGTTGAGCATCCTAAAGGATTTGAAGATCCACATTTTCCTAATTATGTTTTTAAGTTGCAGAAAGCGCTTTATGGCCTGAAGCAAGCGCCTCGAGCTTGGTATGGTAGGTTGACGACGTTCCTACTTGAGTTTGGGTTCGTGCGAGGAGAAGCTGATCGCACGCTCTTTGTAAAAAGAGTTGGTGCAGATATTTTGATTGCCCAGATTTACGTAGATGATATTGTTTTTGTCTCTAGTTCTCAATCCATGTCAGACCAATTCGTACATGCTATGAATTCCACTTTCAAAATGAGTATGATAACATTTTTGTTAGGCCTGCAGATTAAGCAAAGCAATGACGGTATTTTCATGTCCCAGGAGAAGTACGCGAAGAACACAGTGAAGAAATTCGGGCTAGATACTGCCAAGGTAATGAAAATGCCGATGGGATCAACACTGAAGGTAAGTAAAGATAATGTTGGACAGAACGTTGACCCCACATTGTATCGTTCCATGATAGGCAGTCTTTTATATCTTTCAGCGAGTAGATCTGATATTACGTTCATTGTTTGTGCTAGATATCAAGCTGAGCCAAAAATTTCCCATTTAAATGCTGTGGAGAGAATATTAAGATATGTGAGTGGTCCGTGTAGTTTAGGGTTATGGTTCTCAAAAGATACTAACACTAATCTTATAGGATATAGCGATGCTGATTGGGCAGGTGACGAAGATGACCGCAAGAGCACAAGTGGCGGCTGTTTCTTCTTAGGTAAAAATCTTGTGCTTTGGTATAGTAAGAAACAAAATTGCGTGTCATTGTCTACAACTGAGTCTGAATATGTAGCTGCGTGCAGCTGCTGTACTCAGCTTATTTGGTTAAATAGCATGTTGTGTGACTACGGTTTAGAGAGTGAGTCCATACTTATGTATTGCGATAACCTTAGTGCCATCAACATCTCTAAGAACCATATTCAGCATTCATGTACCAAGCATATAGATATTAGGCATCTGAGAGATATGGTAGAGAATAGTGCGCAATGAGCATATAGACATGAAACATCAGTTAGCTGATATTTTCACGAAAGCATTGGATTTTGAAAGGTTTTCGGACCTGAAAACTCCATAAGTTTGCATCAGTCTGTCGAATGTTGGTCCAACATTTAGATCAACATAGCATATGTCGAACTTGATTGTTACTGTTTTGATGTTTGATTTAATGTTCTCTCTCTTATTCTGTGAAATGATTTGACTCATCTAGACCGTTTCCTGAAATGACCCTCTTCCTTAAAAAAAAAATTGCTCATGATTCTTTTTTAAGATACAGGTTCAGGTAATAAGTTTCCCTAGGTATACGGCATTCGCGGTGACGATGTATTCTTTGCGACAAAAATCCTAACATTGATGACAAGGATCTTATAAGGGCTGTGCATAATACTACTAGTCTATACGTGAGGTAAGTAGGGCAGAAAATGAAAGGGAATTGAGTTTAGGGTGTTGAACAGAAAAGTCTGAAATTTCAGAGTAGGATGTTGAGTCTTATGTTGGGGCAACATATGTGACTGTCAATTTTATCATGCTATATTTTTGTGCTTTCGTTTATTTGCATTAGCTTTTAGGTCAGCATTTATTAGTTTCGTGTGTCTAGTTTAGATATCTTTCAGAATTGCATTAGTATCGGTCGAAGAACAGCCTACTACGCTTGTCTCATGTGCTCATCAACGTTGCCGAATCGGTTAGTATCGCTCGCGCCTATGTTGATTTTTGACTTGGTATGTTTCGCTGAATCGTGACTTACTCCTTATTTTTTCGTATGCGTGAATTCTCTTGAACTGTTAGAATATTTTTGGCTTGGCTCGATATCTTCCACTTTCACAAATCCTATTTCATAATTTAGGCAATCTTTGCAAATTCGGGATATTCTTTCAGACGTTTATAGATTTCAAGATTTATACTGCTCTGCTTTGACACTTTTAATCTTGAATGTCTATTGCGAACTCACCCAATTTCGAGTCTGAGAATGTTGAACCAGATGTTGGATCCACAATATCCTCAACGTTTCACCTGGAGAAATTCTCCGAGGTTTACCCTTTCCAAAAAGGAGGAGTAGATGGTGCTAATCAGGATGGTGCAACTTTTGCTGGCGGTGCTAAGGGAACTTCGACACGGGGAGCTAGATCGAAACAAGAAGAAGCTAAAGACTCCATTGAGAGTTTGAATTTTTGATCCTTATTAATTTTTGCATGCCTGATGGAAGTTTCATAATTATAGGCATGCTGATTTGCTTCTCTTTTGCATGCCTACTTACGTTTCGTATTTATGTGCATGCCTACTCCGTTGGGCAGAGGCACTGCGTGAAATTTCTGGATGACTTGTATGTGTCCCAAATTATTTTGCCAATTTTATGCTTAAGCTACCCTACATATTTGATCACGACGACTGACTGTAAACTTAACTAGGCTAAACATTCTTTTATTTTATCATATAATGTTGTGACAAGAACCTTCTCCTTGGAGGCTGAGATGCCTGCAGCTAGTGGATATCCTGCCTACTTGGAAGCTCGTTTGACATCATTTTACGAGCGTGCTGGGAAGGTTAAGTGTCTTGGTGGTCCTGAAAGAACTGCAAGTGTTACTATTGTTGGGCAGTTACATCAGCTACTCTCAGTATCGTACAAGTAAGTTAAAGTGATATAATGTTGTCGGGGTTCATTCTTTGATGCATCTTAGCGATTTGTTTCCCTTATTTAGGTCTTCTGGGTCTGGACAAAAAGTTGGCACAAAGGAAACATTTCCTGTCGGTGAACTGGCCTATTTCTTACTCGAAGTACTCGGGGGTATATACCTATTTTTGTCAGCTAGTTTTGTCCTTTCATTTCTTAAGATCTGTCCGATTTGTATGTAGTTTGTCTTTTTTCAATATTCAAGGATATTAATTATAGCAACATGTGTTGTATTCTGAAGATTTTGTTTTTTTAGGCACTGGAATCCTTTTATGAGAAGTTTGATCCAGATTTCATAGATATCAGGACAAAAGCTCGTGAAGTGCTGCAGAGCGAAGATGATCTTAATGAAATTGTGCAGGTACTTTTTGGGTTTGCTAATTCCCTTTTCTATTCTTGAGCGAAGCTATATACTATGTACTTACTACAGGACTAGAATCATCATAAATGTGTCTGTTGTTGAAAGTCCTCATTTGCAACTAAAGCATGTGAATTAGACCACATTTAGACAAGCCACAAAACATTATCAAGACACCTTTATTAGACAAGAAAACAATAAATCTAAAGCTACCAAATATGTTTACCAAACATGTTTTATTATAGTAAAAAATAATGAGCTAGCTTGTCTACTTAGAAAACCCTATATAAGCATGCATGTTTGTACTCTTCAATTAATTCAATAAAAACAATCAATATAAGTTTCCAAAGAAGTGCCGTAGCACTATATTGAGCTATTTCTCTTTCACTTCATTTAGCTTACTCTTTTATATCTCCAACAAATTATTGGTATCAGAGCCTTGAAGGATAGCATCGGCCTCACCCCTCACATGTCCATACACTAATTGTCAACCTCTCACATATCCATCACGTGAGATTTCCCAAGCAAAGTAGCTCTTTCTCAAGCAATCACCTCTAATCACCTCTCAAAGTCACGCCACAAATTATTGGTGAATAACCCAACATAGAGCACTCATACACTACGTGAGATGGCTTCAAATCAAGTTACGACTATGTTCTCTTACACTCCTAATCAAGTTCCGATCTTTGACGGAGAAAATTTCGACTATTGGTGTAGTCAAATGGAAACGTTATTTATCTCGCAAGATTTATGGGAGGTTGTTGAAGAAACGTATGCCGAGCCACCACCTAAAGTAGATGAAGGCGAGTCCTCCGATGAAGAAGAATGGACAGACGCACATCAAAAGGAGTACAACAAAAATCGAAAGAAGGATGCTAGTGCTCTAAGGTTCATCCAACAAGGTCTAAGCAAATCCATCTATCCTAGAATTCATGGCATTAAAAAATCAAAAGAAGCATGGGATATTCTCAAAGAAGGTTTTCAAGGAAACGAAAAAAAGTTACGTCAATCAAACTCCAATATCTTTGGAGAGAATTCGATAACTTGGCGAAAAAAGACAACGAAGCCATGCAAGTCTATCTCACTCGAGTTGCTGAGATTGTTAATCAAATCAGAAGCCTTGGAGATACTATTGAAGAGAAGAAGATTGTACAAAAAGTTCTAAGAGCATCTCCAACGCACCACATAAAAATACAGGTAATATTACACAATAATACAGTTGTTACAGTGCTTTTACTCCAACCCATAAACTCTATTTCTACACTAGTTTTCACTCCAATCCATTAACTCTATTTTTACACTAAAAATCAAATTCATATATATTACTATCATAATTGACTTATTAAACTTTATTATATAAAAGTAAAAAGTCAATGTATTTTAATTATTAATAGTTAAAAATTAAATAAAAATTAGCATATAATTTAAGTTTAATTTTAATATATTAAATAAAATTCTATTATTTTTAAGCTTATTTGTATTATAATAGTGTATCAAAAATTTAAATATAATAAAATATGTATTATTAAAATAAATATAATAAATAGAAATTGAAACTCTATTTTTGTGCTAAAAATTGTGCGTACTCTAGATCTGGAGTTTCTCTGCTGATCAACACAATATTTGTGTTAAATATAGAGTTCCATTGGAGTAGAATCGTACTCTATTTTTATGTTTTACACAAAACTAAAGTTCCCATTGGAGATGCTCTAAGGAGTCTTCCCTCTAAATACGACTATATTGTTGTCGCGATCGAAGAGTCGAAGGACCTGACCAAGTTCACTTTCCGTGAACTAACAAGCTCATTACAAGTACATGAAGAGCGCCTCAACAAATCCTCAAATCAATCCCTGGAGCAAGCGTTTGACTCCAAGATGAACATGCAAGGAACTAAAAATACTTCATGGCATTATAAAGGTAGAGGCGGTTCAAATCATACGAGAGGAAGAAGACGGGGCCATCCGAGTCAATTTAGGCCTAATGGTGGAAACTCAAACCAACAAGCCGGCTGCCGAATTTGCAAGAAAACAAATCACGATACAAAAGATTGTCGATTCAAGTGCAAGAAGTGTCAAAACGCCAACCATTCTCAAAGAGATTGTTGGTATCAACAAAAGTCGGAGAAAAATGAAGCAAATTTCATCAAAGAAGCCGGGGAGCAATTATTTTCTTGCATGACGGATCAACATCAACCATCATGTATGTGGTATTTGGACAGCGGCTGTAGTAGCCATATGACCGGAGAAAGGACGTTGTTCGTTGAGCTTGATCAAAATTTTTCGTCGGAGGTGAAACTCGGGGATGGTAAGCTACACAAGGCTGAAGGAAAGGGAACTATTGCAGTTCAAACTAAAGAAGGTAACAAAAAGCTCATTCAAGGAGTTCTTTATGTGCCTAATCTTACGAGTAATCTTCTTAGTGTTGGACAATTATTGGAGAAAGGATATTCGGTATTTTTTGATGATGGAAAATGCAGAATTTTTGATAAGAAAAGCAATAATACTATTGCTTATGTTCCTATGAGTCCAAACAAGGTGTTTCCAATGATCATCCCTCTTCAAGAGAAAGTGGCGTTCAAGGGAGAAAATTTAGAGCAATATCAACTTTGGCATTTAAGATACGGACATCTCAACGGCAAGGGGCTAAAGCTGCTCAAGCAAAAGAACATGGTGATAGGTCTACCAAATATTGATCAACAAACAGAAATATGTGAAGGTTGCGTATATGGCAAAATGCACCGACTTCCATTCCCAAAAACAACTTGGCGAGCGAGGGAACCGCTGGAACTTGTTCATGCGGATATCTGGGGACCAACGAGAACTTCTTCTCTCGGTAACAAAAAATACTTCATTCTGTTTGTTGACGATTTTACAAGGATGACGTGGGTTTATTTTCTAAATGAAAAATCCGAAGCGTTTGCTACTTTTCTGAAGTTTAAGGCTCTTGTCGAGAAACAGAGTCCTTATAAAATTCAGACACTCAGAACGGATCGAGGAGGAGAATTTATATATCATCCGTTCATGGAATATTGCAAGGAAAGTGGTATTCAGAGGCAACTCACGGTTCGAAGAAGTCCTCAACAGAACGGAGTCGCCAAAAGAAAAAAATCGAACAATCGCGGAAATGTCAAGGAGCATGATGATCGGCAAAGGATTACCGAAAAATTTCTGGGCTGAGGCTGTTCATACTTCTATTTATATTTTTGAACAGATGTCCGACGAAAGCTGTACGGAACAAAACGCCATTCGAAGCTTGGCATAAGAGGAAACCCGTTGTTGATCATTTGAAGATTTTTGGTAGCATTGCGTATTCACATATCTCAGCTCCAAATCGAGACAAGCTCGACACAAAAGGTGAAAAACTCATATTTATTGGCTACAGCGATGAGTCCAAAGGCTATCGTCTTTATAATCCTCTAAATAGCAAGCTCATTATTTCGAGAGATGTATTATTTGATGAAATGGCTCAATGGAGTTGGGAAGAAAATTCCTCACAACAATTATCTCCAAATGAATTCTTTGAACCAACCAGTGGCGAAGAAGAAAACGTAGTAGCAACTCCACCTCATAGTCCCGGACCTTCTTTGTGAAATTCCGGAGGAGAAAACTCAGATTCGCCGGTAAGAAAAGCTCGCTCTTTAAAAAATATTTATCAAAATTGCGAAGTTGCTTTCTCCACAGTTGAGCCCAGTAGCTTTGAAGTTGCTGCAAAACAAGACGTGTGGATAAAGGCTATGGAAGAAGAAATTGCAATGATCGAAAAGAATAAAACTTGGGAATTGGTGGACCTGCCGGAGCATAAAGATATAATTGGTCTCAAATGGATTTTCAAAACGAAACTGCTCGAAGATGGAAGCATACAGAAACATAAGGATCGACTCGTTGCCAAGGGATTCGCTCAACAACCAGGAGTGGACTTCAACGAGACTTTTGCGCCTGTTGTACGAATGGAGACTATCCGGCTAGTACTTGCTCTTGCGGCACAACTAGAACTACAAGTATTTCAACTTGACGTCAAATCAGCCTTCCTAAATGGCGAACTCAACGAGGAAATCTACGTGCAACAACCTCAAGGGTTTGAAGTACAACGAAAAGAAGATAAAGTATATCGACTAAAAAAAGCGCTATACGGATTGAAGCAAGTACCGCGAGCATGGAACAAGAAAATTGACGGATATTTTCAAAGAAATGGATTTTCTCAAAGTCCAAACGATCATTCTCTATATGTAAACAAAAATGGTGAGAATTTTATGATCGTATGCATATATGTTGATGATCTTATCTATTTAGGAACCAAAGAATCGGAGGTCGAAGCTTTCAAAGCAAATATGATGAATGAGTTCGAGATGACAGATTTAGGAGCGATGAAGTACTTCCTCGGAATCCAGGTCAAACAATCTAAAGGTGAAATATTCATTTCTCAAGAGAAATATATAGAAGATCTTTTGAAAAAATTCCGTATGGAAAACTGCAAGCCTGTTCTACTCCTATGTCTGTAAACGATAAATTTTCGAAATCTGATGGAGCTGCGAAGGTTGATGGTAAAATTTTTCGAAGTCTTGTTGGCTCTCTGATCTATCTCACAAACACAAGGCCAGACATTGTGCATGCTGTTAGTTTGATCTCCAGATTCATGAACGAGCCAAGTCAAATTCATTTTTCAGCGGCTAAAAGAATTCTTCGTTATCTTCAAGGAAGCAAAAATTAGGGCATCAGGTATGTAAAAGAAAGCAAAAATAATCTGATCGGATTTACTGACAGTGATTGGGCAGGTTCTTTAGATGATCGAAAGAGTACTTCGGGATACATATTTTGCATGGGCACTAATATAATTACCTGGAGTTCGAAAAAGCAAAAGACGGTCGCACTCTCTACAGCGGAAGCTGAATATATCGCCGCCACAGACGCTACTTGCGAGGCGATATGGTTGCGCAGACCTAGCAGATCTACAGCAAGATCAGGAACAACCTACAATAATCTATTGCGACAATATGTCGACCATTGCTATGACTAAAAATCCAGTTTTCCATTCAAGGGCAAAACATATTGAGATGAGACATCATTTTGTAAGAGACATGGTGAGCAAAGGAGAGATCAGTTTGGAGTTTATCAGCACAAACGACCAAGCTGCGGATTTTCTTACAAAAGCTATTTCTACGGAGAAATTTCAGAAGATCAAGGATGAGCTGAAGATTGCAAATTAAGAGGGAGTGTTGAAAGTCCTAATTTGCAACTAAAGCATGTGAATTAGACCACATTTAGACAAGCCACAAAACATTAAGACACCTTTATTAGACAAGAAAACAATAAATCTAAAGCTACCAAACATTTTACCAAACATGTTTTATTATAGTCAAAAATAATGAGCTAGCTTGTCTACTTAGAAAACCCTATATAAGCATGCATGTTTGTACTCTTCAATTAATTCAATGAAAACAATCAATATAAGTTTCCAAAGAAGTGCCGTAGCACTATATTGAGCTATTTCTCTTTCAGTTCATTTAGCTTACTCTTTTATATCTCCAACATCTGTTATATCTTGGCACGAAGAATTCGTTATTCACGCAATTGCCTTCACTCTACAAGTAAATGTATTTCCATTTCAAATGAAAATTTATCTTTTGGATTCTGTTTGCAGCTTGTTGGAAAAGATGCATTAGCCGAAACTGACAAAATTACCCTGGAAACAGCTAAGCTCTTGAGGGAGGACTATCTTGCCCAGAATGCATTTACTCCGTCAGAATCTTGTCTCCTCATCTGACTTTCCTTCCAAATCTGCTTTGTGATTACGTATTCTTACTTTGAATCGCAGGTACGATAAATTCTGCCCGTTCTACAAATCCGTGTGGATGATGCGCAACATTATTCATATTCTACAATTTGGCTAATCAGGTTAGAAATTCTTACTTGTGCCCACAAAAATTCCAACGCCATGTACAATATGAGAGAGAGAGAGAGAGAGAGTCCCGACGTGATATTCTGATATCTCATGTGCAGGCTGTGGAACGAGCAGCTGGCATGGACGGACAAAAGATAACTTACACGCTTATCAAGCATCGCCTTGGAGATCTTTTTTACCGTTTAGTGTGAGTTTATCTTTCACTAACTCAGGTTTTTGATCGATTATATTTTGAACCCATTTTCCTTTTGTTACCACAAAAGATATGGGTTTTTTTTCTGGAAAATTATCAACAGAAGTTCTGAGGATCCAGCAGAGGGAAAAGAAGCCCTCGTAGCTAAACTTAAGAAACTTTACGAGGATCTAACCGCTGGTTTCCGCAACCTTGAGGACGAAACTCGTTGATCTACCAGTGATTTCTGCTTTGTTGATTGAGCAATATTTATTATTTTTGTATCTTAGCAAAACACTCAACCAATAAGTGGGGAGATATTTATTTTCTGAAGTGTGGTTTTTCATATTATAATAAGCTGTCGCGGCACTACAGTACGGCGTTGTGATGTTCAATGGAGAAGAGCATCTGTCTGTAATTTCTTCTTTTGTTGTTCTACCTAGTCTGATGCGCCAGCAAATGATAGAATCAAGAGCTAATTCGATCTCAGGCCCACTTAGCATATTTTTATTAGATTTCAGGACCTATTCATGTTTCAAATAGAAATAAGGACCTAAAATTAAGTTTAATTTATGAATAAGGACATAATCCATGAAAAAAGACATATTTGCCCATAATAAACAAAAAGAATTACGAACCACTGCCATCGCCTTCTTCAAACGAGCAAAGCAACCATAAAGAAGTGGTATAGACGTACATGAAGTGGTACTGTAGATCCATGAAATGATACGGGTGAGTGACGTGGTACTATAGACCCATGAAGTGGTGGTACTGTAGACGCATGAAGTGGTAATGTTGAACTGAGATGTGGTACAGCGTTATAGACCATGAAGTGGTAATGTTGAACATAGAAGAAGTGGTACTGTAGACCCATGAAGTGGTACAGTTGAAAAGAATTCATGGGTCTAAAAATGCAGTACCAATTCTCTGACCAACAATATCACTTCATGGGTCCTCTGTACCAATTCTTCTCTGGTCAACATTACCACTCCATGAGTCTACAATGCTGTACCACTTCACTGTTCACCAGTACTTCATGGGTCTACCATACCACTTCACTGTTCACCAATACCACTTCAAGGGTCTACAGTACCACTTTACTGTTCAAAACCATAATTAATTATATCCACTGCATTAGTTAAAAACAGCATTTTATGAAATCACTACGCAATGGAATTAGATAATACAATATATCAACATTCTCTAGTTAGTTGTCTGTATCTGTAGTGTGGCTGTCCGCACATTGTGTATTTATTTTCGACGACTGTTGAATCCATTCGACTTAGTCTTTTAAAATGTTTTGATTAGCACATAGAGATGCGCGCTTACCAATCTTAGACAAGATCGCAGATGATTATTCAATCGTGTCCTCTGATAAAGCAAGATTTAATATAAGGGTAAATTCCTTTTCAGTCCCAATTGAAGTTTAAACTTTCTCTTAAATACTCCTCGAATTATTTTTTCTTGTTCAGTACCCTTTTGTTAAAAGTTTACTGTTTAATACCCCAAACTTTGAAAAGACGAGAATAACCCTTCTTTAAGGATTTAAAAAAACATTCAGATTATTACATCACATGTAGCAAGTATTATACCATGAAAACAACTAATTATACCCAAAATCGAACATATAATTCTACCAATAAAAATAGATATTATACCAATTTTTCAATTTTTATACCAAGTCAAATTTAAAATTATTATACCAATTGTTATTATTATTATACCAACAAATAGTGTTATTATAATTTTTATATATGAAATAATCTTTGCACATCATACCATGAACGGCAGATATTATACCAACAAAAGGGAATATTATACCAGCAAATATTCAAATAATTATACCAATAAATTCAATTATTATACCAATTCTCATTTTTATATTATTATTTTTCCATTCAATTTCTGACTATTATACCAACAAAAGATCGCATTATACCAACTTCTTTAGCTATTCAACCCGAATTACATTGTATAACATCGTACCAAAAAACTTGTTTATTATACCACCATA
This sequence comes from Craterostigma plantagineum, assembly GCA_027422505.1. Taxonomy (NCBI): domain Eukaryota; kingdom Viridiplantae; phylum Streptophyta; class Magnoliopsida; order Lamiales; family Linderniaceae; genus Craterostigma; species Craterostigma plantagineum. Next base: position 2,683,796 of record JAPQWV010000035.1, read on the forward strand.
TATTTGACTAAATGTGCATATAAATATACCAACAGTTTTGGTTATTACACCAACAAATACTGAATGATTTTTAACAATTATTATACTAATAAAAGATCTAATTATACTAATACAATTGGTTATCCAACCCATACACAAGATTATTTTACAACTAGAGGACCTAATTATTATGGTATAATTTACTCAGTTCCTAGTATAATAGCAAAATTAGTTGGTATAATCTCCAATTTTGCTGTATAAAATTAATATACTATATTTATTGGTATAATAACGAAGAAAGATGGTATAATGACGAAAATATATGGTATAATTTTCACAATTTCTGGTATAATTGCAAAACTTAGTTGGTATATAATTCAATTTCGCTGTATAAAATTAAAATAACAATATTTATGGTATAATAACGAAAATAGATGGTATAGTCTCCTCATTTCTGGTATAATAGCAAAATTAGTTGGTATAATCTCCAATTTTAAAATTAATATAACTATATTTATTGGTATAATAACGAAGAAAGATGGTATAATAACAAAAGTATATGGTATAATTTTCACAATTTCTAGTATAATTGCAAAAATTAGTTGGTATATAATTCAATTTCGCTGTATAAAATTAAAATAACAATATTTATTGGTATAATAACGAAAATAGATGGTATTGTGTTGAACTTATCATTAAGGAATTATAACTATATTCTTTCAAGTTGGTTCGATATTATTATATTGAACTTATCATTAAGGAATTATAATTATATTCTTTAGGACAATGGTTGAACTTGTTTGTTATATCAACATCGATGATTGCAGTGTTGAACGTGAACTACATTCTAGTAGAATTGCTGTGTTTATAATGTTTCTTCGAGGGCGTCAGTGTTGAACTTGACTGTTATACCAACATCAAGGAATTATAACTATATTCTTTGGCAAACAAACTTGATTGTTATACATAGGCTTTCACTCTTGCTATAAAACAATGGGTACAACTATTATATCTACATTATTAAGGAATTATAATTATAAACTTAACTTGATGCTTGTAGATACGCCCTACGTTTGCTGTTATAACAACATTAATCCAATACTATGTCATGTTTTATAATATAGCTTTCCATTTTACACAATATGATAATGCTTCTTTACAATGAATAAATATAGTTATATTAATTATACCAGAAATTGTGAAAATTAATATGTTTTCGTTATTATACCATCTTTCTTCGTTATTATACCAATAAATATAGTTATATTAATCTTATACAGTAAAATTGGAGATTATACCAACTAATTTTGCTATATACCAGAAATTGAGGAGATTATACAAACTATTTTCGTTATTATACCAATAAATAATGTTATGTTAATTTTATACGGCGAAATTGAATTATATACCAACTAATTTTTGCAATTATGCCAGAAATTGTGAAAATTATACCATATGTTTTCGCTATTATACCATCTTTCTTCGTTATTATACCAATAAATATAGTATTAATTTTATACAGCAAAATTGGAGATTATACAAACTAATTTTGCTATTATACCAGAAATTGAGGAGATTATACCATCTATTTTCGTTATTATACCAATAAATATTTATATTTTAATTTTCTACGGCGAAATTGAATTATATACCAACTAATTTTTGCAATTATACCAGAAATTGTGAAAATTATACCATATGTTTTCGTTATTATACTATCTTTCTTCGTTATTATACCAATAAATATAGTTATAATAATTTTATACAGCAAAATTGGAGATTATACCAACTAATTTTGCTATTATACCAGAAATTGAGGAGATTATACCATCTATTTTCGTTATTATACCAATAAATATTGTTATTTTAATTTTCTACAGCGGAATTGAATTATATACCAACTAATTTTTGCAATTATACTAGAAATTGTGAAAATTATACCATATATTTTCGTTATTATACCAATAAATATATTTATATTAATCTTATACAGCAAAATTGGAGATTATACCAACTAATTTTGCTATTATACCAGAAATTGAGGAGATTATACCATCTATTTTCGTTATTATACCAATAAATATTGTTATTTTAATTTTATACAGCGAAATTGAATATATACCAACTAATTTTTGCAATTATACCAGAAATTGTGAAAATTATACCATATATTTTCGTTATTATACCATCTTTCTTCGTTGTTATACCAATAAATATAGTTATATTAATTTTATACAGAAAAATTGGAGATTATACCAACTAATTTTGCTATTATACCAGAAACTGAGTAAATTGTACCATAATAATTAGGTCTTCTGATTGTAAATAATCTTGTGTATGGGTAGGATAACCAATTGTATTAGTATAATTAGATCTTTTATTGGTATAATAATGTTAAAATCATTCAGTATTTGTTGGTATAATAACCAAAACTGTTGGTATAATCGTATCATGTGTTGGTATATTTATATACACATTTAGTCAAATATATGGTGGTATAATAAACAAGTTTTTTGGTACGATGTTATACAATGTAATTCGGGTAGAATAGCTAAAACAGTAGGTAGAATGCGATCTTTTGTTGGTATAATAGTCAGAAATTGAATGGAAAAATAATAATATAAAAATGAGTTTATTGGTATAATATTTGAATTTATTGGTATAATTATTTGAATATTTGTTGGTATAATATTCCCTTTTGTTGGTATAATATCTGTCGTTCGTGGTATGATGTGCAAAGATTATTTCATATATAAAAATTATAATAACACTATTTGTCGGTATAATAATAATAACAATTGGTATAATAATTTTAAATTTGACTTGGTATAAAATTGAAACAATTGGTATAATATCTGTTTTTATTGGTAGAATTATATGTTCGATTTTGGGTATAATTAGTTGTTTTCATGGTATAATACTTGCTACATGTGATGTAATAATCTGAAAGTTTTTTAAATCCTTAAAGAAGGGTTATTTTCGTCTTTTCAAGCGTTTTGGGTACTAAACAGGAAACTTTTAACAGAAGGGTACTGAACGGAAAGAAATAATTCGAGGAGTATTTAAGAGGAAGTTTAAACCTCAATTGAGACTGATAAGGAATTTACCTTAATATAATGACATATCATAGCTACAGAACATAGATCCAATCCTTGGTATATATATATATATATATATATATATATATATATATATATATATAGTGCTCGTTTGCTATTTATATATATAGAATTGGATCTATATATATATATATATAGATCCAATTCTATTGGTATTTAGTGCTCGTTTGCTAGCTTAATTTACATTTTACCGAGTATTTAAATTAGTAGGGTTTATATTAAACTAATGAATGGCTATAGAATAAAACGTGAAAACGTGTGATCGGTGAGTGAATTTTTAATAAGCCATCGGAGTAGGTGTGTTTATCTAACCCCGTCATGAGTTCATACCGAACTAAGATAAGAGATAAACGCATGATTTATATAAACTCGTGAACCAAACATATTAACATGCGTTACTCTAAATTTTAAAAAGCTTAAACCAATTAACCAAACAATCACTATATTGTAAATATAACAAATTCATTTCTTGTGGCAAACTCACACGCCTAGCAACTACGCCGCAATATCAAAAGAGAAAAACAATATTATTCTTCCCCAAGTGGTATGGTGTTCTACTGCAGTTGTTATTACGTTATGTATAATACGACGAATTCAATTATTACGCACGTAAAGTCAACACTCAGATCCAACCGTTCCCAAGACAGCCAGCTACATACAACATTATTATATATATATATAGTATATATATCAACTATGCATATACATATTTTAAGAGCACGTTATGAGATCGCTTACCAAGTAGGAATAAAATATCATTCTTACCCCAAGTGGTGCCGTGTATCTGTACTGCGGTTGTTATTGTTACGTTATGGATTATTTTTCAACTTTCGAAAAGTTTTGTTTTCCTTATGTTAATTCAAAAAAGACGGAGCTTCTGCGTGGATGTGGATCTGTCTGTCTAGGAGTTGAGTAGTTAGTATTTTACTGAGTAAGTTCAAGTACTTCCGTTCTCCCATTCACTACTTCATGCGATAATAATTCCTGCATTCATTTGATCTCCAAAGCGAAAGAAAGATTTCCGTTCAGTAATAAAATTATAATCCAAACAGCTATGGCCGTAGCAGCTTATGCGTCTGTGCTCTCTCTTTTGACTTCTTTGGACAACGTTCTTCTGCCTTCTCGTCGATGGATGATCCCAGACATGTCCAAGATCGAAGAACTACAGCAGAAGCTCACTTTCTTGCAAGAATTTCTCGAAATTCACTCGCAAAAATCAACTACCAACGAACTACTCCGCGAGCTGGCCGTTAAACTGCAGATCAGTGAAGTCGTTCACGATTTGGAAGATCTATTCGACAAGTATGTTGTAGATCGACAGCGCACCAAAGGACTCCCCGACGATCAGATCGGTGAGAAGATGAGCTCGTCGTTCTATCAAGATCTGCAATTGTTCATTGAAAAAATCGAGTCGATAAATCAAGAGCTGAAGAAATTCGGTGAGGAAGGCCACGGAACCGGGGAAGATCGACGAAGACTGCGTGCTATTAACAACTCTCCTCTTGCAACCTCTGATTCGAACGGTGAGAAGGCGGTGGGGCTCGAAGATCGTGTGTTACAGATAATGGATCGACTCACAGGGAACGAGCGTAGCCTACAAGTCATCCCTATCGTAGGAATGGGAGGTATTGGCAAGACGACCCTCGCTCGCAATACCTTCGATAAGAAACTCATCGTTGAGCACTTCAGCATTCGTATTTGGATCACAGTATCACAAGAGTACGACGTGCAGAAGATTCTTTTGGGTCTCAAAAAAGATGGAGTTATTGATGATGATGGTGATTTAGGAACTCGTTTGTACCAAAAGTTGTTCGGTCGAAGGTATCTGATTGTGATGGACGATGTTTGGGGTACAAATGCTTGGGAAGACTTTAGGCCTTTCTTTCCAAATAACGAGAATAGAAGCCGAATTATTATGACGACGAGGCTGATGAACGTGGCCGACAGTATAAGCGCTCGTAGTAACAGTTACCCTATGGATTTACTAGATGAGGAGAGCAGTTGGAAACTGTTCAGCGAAAAAGCCTTTTTCAACAACGGCGGAAGGTCGACGAGCGAATTGGAGGAGATTGGAAAGAAGATCGCAAAAAACTGCAGAGGGCTTCCCCTCACGCTCGTCGTGGTCGGTGGACTCCTTTCGAACCCTACAAATCTGACCCGCGAATATTGGGAATCCGTTGCAGATGATATGAACTCATTCTATCATTTGGAGATTGAGGAAAGCTGCTTGGAGATATTGTACCTCAGCTACAATCACTTGCCCATTCATCTAAAGGCATGCTTCCTTCGATTGAAAGATTTTCCCGAAGACAGCAACATCAAAGTGTCTATAATTGTCGAGTATTGGATTGCCGAGGGAATTGTGCGGCCGTCAGCCAGATATCATAATAAGACATTGGAAGAAGTTGCCATGGAATGTTTGGAAGATCTAATTGGCAGAAATATGATATTCGTTCAAAAGCTGGGGAGGATGGGGGACATCAGAACTTGCGGCGTTCACGATATCCTTAGGCAACTGTGCGTCAAGGAATCTCTTAAAGAGGACATTTTCAGCATTTGGAATATGGATGATATAACAATTGATCGGGGTTTCTCTGCGAGTTCATGCTTCGTATGCCGTGATGGAACGAGGACGATGAAGAAGAGGATTGGCGTCTGCGTAGTCCCCAATAGCTTGACGTCAATGTTTGTCATGAATCCCATGGTGTGCGATGATTGCAGCTCAAAGCATCCACGACTTATCAAATCAAGATTCATTAGGTTGTTAGACAACGTGTATGGCGACATCGTAGAAATCCCACACACAACGAAGCTGACGTGGCTTTCAATTAGAACTTACAGAGAAGACCTCGAATTCGCAGAATCTCCGTCCTCCATCTCTCTACTTTGGAATCTAAGGGTCTTGCGCGAACGTTCTGCGTCTGGGAGAGTGTTATTATCGAGAATATGGGAGATGCCACAATTTAGGAAAGTGGATGCAAGGTATCCCCCGTTGCCTGATCCGACGGACGAGTTCATCGTATTGCACAATCTACAAACACTTCGTATGGTTGAAAACATGAAGTGGACAGAGGATGTCGTAAGAAGGATCCCAAATCTAGTCGAGTTGGGGGCTTCCTATGAATTGAGAGGTTACGAGGAACTAAGCGGATACTACTGCCTCAAAAATCTTGCACTTCTGCATAAGCTTCGAGCCTTGACACTATATTTTCATTTTTGCACTTTGCGGATGGAAAACATCGCCTTCCCAAACTCGCTCAAGGAATTGTCTCTGAGAGGTTGTGAGCTCTGCTGGGAAGACATGACGTTGATCGGTTTGCTGCCGAACCTCCAAGTGCTTAAGCTATACCGTAAATCCTTTGTCGGGGAAGAGTGGTGCATGGTAGAAGGGCAATTTCAGAAATTAAAGTACCTCAAACTTTGTGATTTAGAAGTTGAGGCTTGGAGAGCAGAGGCTAGTAACCTTCCTGCTCTTGAGATGCTTTGCCTTGAGGGACTGAAAGTGCTTAAGGAATTTCCGTTAGGCATCGGAGATATTGATGCCCTTCGTAGGATATGCGTGAAATGGTGCAATGAATCCGTTGTCGACTGGGTGAAGCACATAAAGGAGGAACAAGGCGACCTTGGTAATGAGATTCTTGTTACGGTGACAGAATAAATTCTATCCGACGCTGTATAATTATTAGTCTTCCGTGACGTGTTATTAATAAAGCTCGTATACAAGTGTCGTGAATGGATTACCAAGAAAACAAACTGTTATGTCGAGTATGTTTTATGAACTATTTTTTGTTGTTCGAAGAAAGGTGATCGAGCGGATCAAGTAATAAAAATAAAACAAATATCAACGAACTATCCTACGCTTAACAGGCAAGTATATCTATCGAAAATAGTATAGCCGTAGCAAGTATTCGAGTATCGAATCCCAAGGAAACTTATAATTTGAAAAATTCGCGTCTAAATATTAGAAAATTTGATGTTTTTGGAAAATATAAAATAAAATAAATACTTATAAAAGCTGATAAAAATAATAAGCGCGACGACTTTTTTTCAAAGAAAGCGTATTTGAGACTTCAATCCCCCTAGCTTGATCGAACGACAAACAAGGTATATATTTTAGCTAATTATTAGACCGTGAAGATTCCTAAGGCATGCGTACAAATTTATACGAATGACGAAACTGCGCATTATCATATAATAATCGTAAACAACTAATCTATGAATTAAATAGCTGGGCAAACTTCCCTAACTAGTCAATCAGGATCGCAATAAACACGATGAACCCCACTATTAGATTTTACTATAATCCGGCGGGGTAGTTCAACCTATCTCTAGCGATGAGTTTATTCCGCTCATTTACGAGTGGTCTAATCGTACGCCCCTCTCTCGAACGTAGCGTACGATTCCCCGAAAATTATTTCGACCATATAGACATAATAAAAACAATAGCATAATCGTAAACGAGTCATAATAAAAAGCATATTAATAACATGTTCAACATACGTAGGATCTCGCTAGGGTTTATCTAATCTCAAATACTACGAAATTTAGCCACTCATATGAAACATTAACACAACGAGGAGAGTAAATAAAAAAAGAAAAATACATGTTTCTTCCTTGAATTTAGGCTCCGCGGTTAGACCTTCTTTGAGGAGTTTCTTCCTTGAATTTAGGCTCCTCCTATGCCGGCAGCCCGTCACAGCCCAAGCAGCCCACAAGTCCGCTCGCTACTCCCGTCCGTCAGTCTCAGCTGCAGCCCCGCACAGACCAGGCACTCGACAGCGTATATGTGTCTCTCTCGAGAGTGAGTTGAGGGCTTCGTCGGATTTTGATTCGGGATCGAGTTCTTCTCTTAAGCCTTATATGATCGTGTATATGGCTTCTTTCGTGTGGTGTTTTTCCTTTTATCTTCTCACACAGCTGGTCTTATTTATAGACGATGGAGGGAGGGACATCAAAATCTTCATGGCTGCTCAAGAATGGCGTAACGATTTTCTTTTCTTGAGACGTGAACTTGTTTGCGACGATCTCACGTTCTTTTTCTTCCTCTCGTCGTTTTCCTTTTTTTTTTCTTCTTTTGTGTGCTCTATCGATGGATCGTGTGGCCTTGTACATATTTTTTTCTTTTTTTTTAAACAATTGGGCTTGGGCTTGGATTGGGACTTCTATTGGGTTGATTTTTATTCTCGGGCCCAATTGGTTTTTGAGCCGATATTGGTCTTGAAGATCTTCAATTCTTTTAAAGTCCGTCGGTTGTAGTTTTTTTCTCCAATATCTGTCGAATATGCAATATAAACGTAAAAGTATGATATTCGAATAAATTATATAAATAACAACCGATGTTACGCTTTTACGGGGTCTAAAATACGATATAAATTCCTTTTATCAAGAAGCAAGTAATAATTAGTTATTACGAGAAGCTTTCCCATCCCTCTCTTGAGACGATGCTTCTTCTCCCTTACTCATATGGCTAACGGAAACTTCCCTTGGGTTGGGCAGCGTAGGATATATCACGTGGCACTCATCTACTACTTAATCCATCACGAATGATTGATTTAGACCAAATAACAACGTCAAGGTTCTTATATTGTTGCTGATTATTGAAAAAGGGCAAAGTATTTAGTTGGACTCTGATGGGAAGACATGACCGTTGATGCCGTCGAAAAATTGACCTACCGCAAAAGCAGCCGACAAGCCTCTTCCCACCTGGATTTCGTCTCGTGTCTTGGCTGAAAACTGTCGAAACAGGATAGATTTGGGGGTTGTTTGCCCTCTTGCCTTGGTCAAGAGGGTGGTTCCTTTTTTAAGGTAGTGAAAACAGGGAAAAAGGATGCAATATGTTGGTGCAGTGAAAATGGCTTAAGTGTTTAAATGTTGTGGCGTAGTGTAAAAATGGCAGAGTAACGGTGTCTTCTCCGAAAATAAAAACGTACCTGGCTATGGGGATTTCTGGGGGTATTTATAGGGCCGGGCGGAACATGACCGACCTCATGGCATATAAAGGAGGAACAAGATGACCTTGGTAATGAGATCCTTGTTGAGATACCATATGGCGAAGATTAATTCTCTTCGACGTTGGATAATTATTAGTCCTCTGTGTTGTGTTATTTATAAAAGCTCATATACAAGTAAGTGTCTGTGAATGGATTACCAAGAAAACAAATTGTTACTGAGTATGTTTTATAGAACTATTTTTGATTGTTTCGAAAAGGCAGGTTATAATTAGTTATTACATGGGATCGTTCATCTCAGAGTAGAGTTGCTTCAAACAAGGGAAATGAACAATATTAACAAAAAGCTAGATCAAATTTTGTTCATGTGTATACGCAAGTGTCTGCTAAAAGAAGAAACGCTGTAGTGTGAGCTAATTTATCTGTAGCACCTTGATAAGGTGTGTCTTATGGAGCCTCGACAAATTATATTTCACTTACTTTTCGCAGGTCTCAAGGACCAGTGGTTGCTGCTGATGGAATTGGGGAAATTATACGACTGGAAGGGGAAGGAGATTGGGAGTTACTATTTACCGCCCCCTTTTACTTGTTACCGCCCCTAAAGGACTGAAAAAAGACTATTTTGCCCCTATGTTTTAAAATAATTTAAAAAGCTAAAATATAATAAAAAGTAAGAATTCCTATTTAAAGTCCTTTACTACGCAACACTTTTCAAATTACACATCCAAATCAAACAAAAAAACAGAGAAATTTGCAAATCGCAATGGAACGAGGAAAAGGAAAGGGAAAGGGAAAGGGGGTGCTCTCACGATTGGTAAGAAAATTATCGTAAAATTCATTCGTACGTAGATAGATTGTCGAGAACGGGTCGAAATAGGCCGGAAAACGGTTGATCGGACGCGAAATCGGGCGAAAAACGGCACGACCGAACGGTGATTTCGGCCGGCCAAGTCCCGACCGAATCATATTTCGGTCGGCCAGGGTCGTGACCGAAATCCGATTTCGGTCACGACCCTGGCCGACCGAAATTCGGTCACGACCCTGGCCGACCGAAATCACCGTTCGGTCGCAGGGGTTCCGACCGAAATCCGATTTCGGTCGGATCAGTACCAACCGAAATCCGATTTCGGTCGGATCCTCGGCGACCGAAACTTGATTTCGGTCTGCCGTTATCCGACCGAAGTCGGATTTCGGTCCGGTTATGGACCGACCGAAATGTAATTTCGGTCCAAATTTTTTTTTTTAATAATTATCTAATTGCAGGCCAGGGGTGGGAAGTCCCTGCTCGGAGGGAGCAGCAGATCCCACCCGTTGGAGGGATCTGGAGAGCGTCATACGAGGGCGCGCGTCGTTGATGCATCCGTTCGTAGGGAACGGGAGGAGGCGAGGCGGCAGGGAGCGGGTATTCGCATTCCGTGTATGCGGAATACGATCCGCATGCGGATGAGGAGGCGCATGCGGATGAGGAGGTGCCATACGATGCGGCATCGTTTGAGTCATCCGACGACGATGTGATACCGGTCTCCTCAGGTAATTCCCTTATCCATTATAAACTGACTTGCGATGTCGTGTCTTAATATTACAAAAATAAATAAATTTAGGAGTGGTTATTCGTAAAAATAAAATAGGGAGCAAGCGCTCCAGGGTCGTAGATGACGATTCCTGGAGGGTGCAGGGGCCACAGCCAGGTGGTCCGCAAGATGGCGAGGTGATCCCAGTTACTTGGGGCACATCGCGCCCCGCATCTGGATGGGTGAGGAGGAGAGGCCCCTGCTGAAGTGCGAGGGGCGGGCGTTAGTGCTTCGGCAGCTTAAGCAGTGGTACTGCCAATTCCCGCCGGAGACACAGAGCGAGATCGATGGCACAGGCCTCTTACACCTCACAGATGCCATGCTGGTACACTTGGACCAGCCTCTTCTGTGCGCTTTTGTGGAGCGCTGGCACCCCGACACGAATACCTTCCACATGCCGTGGGGGGAGATGACGATCATGCTCCACGAGGTCGAGCAGATCCTCCGTATCCCGATCGACGGGACGATGGTTTCGGGCACCCCGGACGCCGGCGACCAGCAGATCGCGGCGAGGAGATTATGGGCGTCTCCGCAGACGCGCTGAGGGGATTTTGGAGAGGAGGTGCGGTTGCGTCGAAAGACGTGATGCAGAGGATGCGGGAGGGTCGGCCGGCGGGGTTCCAGGCCATCGCTTGGCTGTGGATTCTATTGGGATCGACCCTGTTCGTCGACAAGAGCGGGAATCGGGTGAACCCCGGCATCATGCACGAGTTCTATCGCTCCCTGCCATCTGCCAGTCATTACTCGTGGGGTTCGGCCGCTCTTGCTTACCTCTATCGCCAGCTTGGGCTCACAAGCCGAGCGGATGCAAGGGGTTTAGCTGGGTGCCTGTCGTTAGTACAGCCGTGGATCTACGAGTACTTCCCTTGCTTCCGCCCACACCGTCTACCCCATCAGGTGGAGCCTGGCCATGCACGATCACGCATGTGGTCCGTATCTCAGGTCGAGCGGACGGGCCACCGGTTAATTGAGATCCGCCGTCAGCTAGACATGATGACAGCGAGCGAGGTATATTAACAATTTATATTCTATATTCACGACAATTATATAATAATAACCAACTGTTATCAGGTTGCTTGGTTGCCTTACGGTCCCGATCCAGCGGCGCAGCACCTGAGGACTCTTTTCGTGGGCTGGGTTAGATATCGCGACATCGTGGAGCCCTACGTACCAGTGTTGCGCCAGCTGGGTTACGTGCAGCACATCCCGCCGCCGATGACACCGCCACAGAAGGCGTATATGCCAGCAGACCCGTCGAGGTATAAGGTGCACCATTCGGGCGATGCAGCAGAATTTGCTTGGCGGCAGTTCCCTTACGCGTACATCCTCAACCTGTCATACATCAGTCGGGCGGCCTCAGAGTACATTGGTGAGACCGTTGAAGGGTACATGGACTGGTACGAGCGGCATTCTCATCCTCGTCTGTTTTCGTCGGAGTCAGGATCCTCTTCGGGCGGCATACCCCCGCGTAGCCACACCGACTACGTACGTAATTTAATGTGATTTGGATTTAAATATTTGTATGTTTAATCAATTTTTATATGTATCAATTATGTGTACAGTGGTACAGCTCGATGTATACCTTGAGCACCGAGATGCTAGCTACGCTGCAGCTCCACGACCAGGAGCAGACGGAGCGCTACAGAGACAGGCTGGACGACATGAACGACCACTGGCGCAATGCCCCGTGATGTGGTTGTATTTTATTTGTCCTTCTTTGTGTATCGGACTCGTACTTTTTTATTTATATTATTTCTAACTATCGAACGCGTACTTTTTTTATTGAATAATAATAATAAAACATAAAAAAATAATAATAATAAAAAATAATATTAATACCAAAAATATAATAATAATAATAACAAATAATATTAATACCAAAAATAATAACATAAAAAACTACAATTAATATTAACTAATAATAATAATAATAAAAAATAATAACATAAAAAAAGTACAATTAATATTAACAAATAATAATAATAAAAAATAATAACATAAAAAAATAATAATACTAACAAATAATAATAATAATAATTATAATAGTACAAATAATAACATAAAAAAATAATGATATTAACAAATAATAATAATAATAATAATAATAAATAATAACATAAAAAAATAATAATATTAATAATAACATAAAAAAGTACAATTACTATTAACAAATAATAATAATAATAATAAATAATAACATAAAAAAATAATGTTAACAAAAAATAATAATAATAATAATAATAATAATAAATAATAACATAAAAAATAATAATATTAACAAATAATAATATTAACTAATAATAATAATAGTACAAAATAATAACATAAAAAAATAATAATATTAACAAATAATAATATTAACTAATAATAATAGTACAAAATAATAACATAAAAGAATAATAATATTAACAAATAATAATAATAACATAAATAATAACATAAAAAATAATAATATTAATAATAACATAAAAAAGTACAATTAATATTAACAAATAATAATAATAATAATAATACAAAATAATAACATGAAAAAGTACAATTAATATTAACAAATAATAATAATAAAACTAATAACATAAAAAAATAATAATATTAACAAATAAAAATAATAATAATAAATAATAACATAAAAAATAATAATACTAACAAATAATAATAATAAATAATAACATAAAAAAATAATAATATTAACAAATAATAATAATACGAAATAATAACATAAAAAATAATAATATTAAAAAAGAATACTAATAATAATAAAAAAATAATAACATAATAATATTAACAAATAATAATAATAAAAAAATAGTAACATAAAAAATAATAATATTAACAAATAATAATAATAATATAAAATAATAACATAAAAAATAATAATATTAACAAATAATATTAATATTACAAAATAATAACATCAAGAAAATAATAATAATGACAAATAAAAATTAATAATACAAACGGAATTACAATAGACCATTCTGACGCATGAGGTGCAACCAGTGTTCGAATCTGTTCTGATATCTAAGTTCCCACCCAGCAAGTCGACGATCACGATATTCCAATACGGATGCAAGACCCTCGAGGTATAAGGTGCACCATTCGGGCGATGCAGCAGAATTTGCTTGGCGGCAGTTCCCTTACGCGTACATCCTCAACCTGTCATACATCAGCCGGGCGGCCTCAGAGTACCTTGGTGAGACCGTTGAAGGGTACATGGACTGGTACGAGCAGCATTCTCATCCTCGTCTGTTTTCGTCGGAGTCAGGATCCTCTTCGGGCGGCATACCCCCGTGTAGCCACACCGACTACGTACGTAATTTAATGTGATTTGGATTTTAAATATTTGTATGTTTAATCAATTTTTATATGTATCAATTATGTGTACAGTGGTACAGCTCGATGTATGCCTTGAGCACCGAGATGCTAGCTACGCTGCAGCTCCACGACCAGGAGCAGACGGAGCGCTACAGAGACAGGCTGGACGACATGAACGACCGCTGGCGCAATGCCCCGTGATGTGGTTGTATTTTATTTGTCCTTCTTTTGTGTATCGGACTCGTACTTTTTTATTTATATTATTTCTAACTATCGAACGCGTACTTTTTTTATTGAATAATAATAATAAAACATAAAAAAATAATAATAATAACAAATAATATTAATACCAAAAATATAATAATAACAAATAATATTAATACCAAAAATAATAACATAAAAAACTACAATTAATATTAACTAATAATAATAATAAAAAAAATAATAACATAAAAAAGTACAATTAATTAACAAATAATAATAATAATAATAAATAATAACATAAAAAAGTACAATTAATATTAACAAATAATAATAATAACAAATAATAATAATAATGATAATAATAAAAAATAATAACATAAAAAAAATAATAATATGAACAAATAATAATAATAATAATAATAATAAATAATAATAACATAAAAAAATAATAATACTAACAATAATAATAATAATTATTATAATAGTACAAAATAATAACATAAAAAAATAATGATATTAACAAATAATAATAATAATAATAATAATAAATAATAACATAAAAAAATAATAATATTAATAATAACATAAAAAAGTACAATTAATATTAACAAATAATAATAATAATAAATAATAACATAAAAAAATAATATTATTAACAAATAATAGTAATAATAAATAATAACATAAAAAAATAATAATATTAACAAATAATAATATTAACTAATAATAATAATAGTACAAAATAATAACATAAAAATAGTAATATTAACAAATAATAATATTAACTAATAATAATAATAATAGTACAAAATAATAATATAAAAAATAATAATATTAACAAATAATAATAATAATAACATAAATTATAACATAAAAAATTAATAATATTAATAATAACATAAAAAAGAATAATTAATATTAACAAATAATAACAATAATAATACAAAATAATAACATAAAAAAGTACAATTAATATTAACAAATAATAATAATAATAAAAAATAATAACATAAAAAATAATAATATTAACAAATAAAAATAATAATAATAATAATAAATAATAACATAAAAAAATAATAATACTAACAAATAATAATAATAATAATAAATAATGACATAAAAAATAATAATATTAACAAATAATAATAATAATACGAAATGATAACATAAAAAATAATAATATTAACAAAGAATACTAATAATAATAAAAAATAATAACATAATAATATTAACATATAATAATAATAATAATAAAAAATAGTAACATAAAATAATAATATTAACAAATAATAATAATAATATAAAGTAATAACATAAAAAAATATTAACAAATAATATTAATATTACAAAATAATAACATCAAAAAAATAATAATAATGACAAATAAAAATTAATAATACAAACGGAATTAAAATAGACCATTCTGACGCATGAGGTGCAACCAGTGTTCGAATCTGTTCTGATATCTAAGTTCCCACCCAGCAAGTCGACGATCACGATACGTATTCCAATACGGATGCAAGACAGGCATAGGAAAGTCTGGACATAAATTCAGTCTAATATAATGCTGGTACTCGTCTCCAAGGTGCGCTACGACGATAGTTCGGTTCGGTCCATTGGCAGTCCGAACGGCACGCAGTGGCAGTATCGTGAAAGAATGCATGTTGATGGTGATCCATTGCCGTACCCGTAGAGGGTAACTACAGCGTTCCAAATTGTCGCCACAGCCCACAGATCGCACGGTGTCAACATCCAGTGGTTTGCCAAGCAAGGCCCCCCTTCCCAGCGTATACGATCCAGCTGCATTTCCAATGAATCACCGTAGTACAATGGCGAGTAAAGATCCCAATGGGCCTCGATTTCGTTCGCGACGTTATTCCTTAAGGTGACCCATTCGTCCTCGTCATTGTAAATATGGGAAGCGATAGCGCGAAATCCGCAGTTGCCGTCAGCCATCACATCCTTATAACTAACTATATACGGATGGATGACTGATGTTACGTGGTACTGCAAGCGGCTGTGGAAGAAGTTGGATTCACCTGTACAAAGCATTTTACCAGATTAGAGGATTTATCCATGTTCGCATGAATATAGGAGTGAAAGATAAAAGTACCTGTCTCCGTAGTAGAAGTACGAGAGCGCTTCGCAGACGAAGATGACGTACGGCCATGACTGGAACGACCCTGGCTGCTACGGCTGGTACTGCTGCGCCCTCCGCTGCGTCCAACCCTTGGGAGTGCGTACTCCCAAGCACTTCGATCACGTTTCGTCGAGTCTCTTTTCTTTGGCCGACCTTTTACAGATGTCTTAACAACTGGCTCATTCCACTCTTGGGCCTCGGGATAGAGATGTTCGTGAACTACTCGATGGAGGCCACGCATAACGGCGGGATCGCGCGTTTCTGCCTCACGCACGAGGTCGTAAAAGCGCTCCTGCTCAGAAATATCGGGAACTATTCCCTCGCCGATTGTGAGTGTCCTCCAAAAGTCGTGCAAGCATTCTAACGAAACTGGATAGTTGTTGTCCACGCATTGCTGAAACGCGCAAGCACATGGTAGTTGGTGCGTACGTCGTACTACACATCCGCACCTGGAGTAAACCTCATTCGACAACTCTTTGGCCCGCCGCAGCTCATTTCCCATAATTAATATTGCATGGTGTGAAACTCTGTATAATAATGTTAGGAATGGAAATCCTGACATCGGAACAGGTCGTTTCGACCGGGACTCCTCAAGTGTCTGCATGTCGACAGTAACAAAATTATTAGATAAGGAAGGGTGACACGTAATAATAATGTATTTACCTTTCTTATGCGAATCAACTGGTTCTGAATCTGCTCGTGCACCTTCACCCATACGGTGTCAAGTGATCCAGTGGCTGAGTTCAGCCATCCTTTCAGCTCGCTATGAGCACTCTCCACACGACATGTAGTGGTGTTCCCAAAATGAAGCACCTGGTTCGTCCAAGCTCTGACGTACTTCTCCTTATGCACCAACCACGTCTGCTCAACATAAGTAACGATTTCTGAGTCGGGTAGCCAACGCAGACGCATGTCATTCACTGGCTTCTCGTATTCGTCAACCGTCGGAGCTTCCACGACTGCTTTCCAGGACTTGTGCGTGAAGTGAGCTGCGGTCTTTTTGCTCCTCCCCCCCAACCAATAAATTTTGTTCTCCACATCTTTATAAATATGCCACGTGCACAGCAGATGGTGAGAATGTGGAAATACCATATGTACCGGTCGAAGAAGGCCCAACTCACGATCAGTGACAATCGCGGACGGGTGGACACCTGGCCCTAGAATATCCCTGACTGACTGCAACATCCACCCGTAACTTCTCACCGTCTCGTCCTCCATGACAGCAAACCCACACAGAAAGTTGTGATTACAGGGAGTCATCCCTATAATCTCAACTAGAGGCATCTTATATCTATTTGTCTTGTACGTCGAGTCAATCCCAATAAAATAAGGATACGTCCTCAGAGTGCAAGTGACTCCGGGTGTGCGAGAAAGACATGTGTCAGCACATTAGTCTCCTCATCTCTCAGCGCTTCAACAAAATATCCGGACTCTGTCGCCTGGTGCATCAACTGGCTCACGACGTCTCGACCCTCAGAATATTGCTTTTTCAAACGATCTCTGTAATTATATATATGTCGGATCGTCGGGTTATCTTCTGCGTGTCGAGCCCTCATCGCTGAGAGGATATGTGCTGGTTTCGCTTGGGCAGCAGTCATTTCCTCTACGACCTTCTTTGCCTGGCTGTTTAACCCACTCGTCTGGCGGTGTCCCTCGGGATACTGTATCAGAGGGTGATTGTGTATGGAATTCTCGGGTGCACCCGTACGAATGTACCATTCCCTAATAGCTGGATCCTGCTGGGCTATGACTACAAACGGACACCTGCACTTGTTAGACTTGGACATCCTCTCCAATTCATCCTCCTTGCCTCTATAACGTTCTCCGCGAGAACATCTAATCAATTTTTTTGTTCCAAATTTCTTGTGCGACGAAATTATCACCTCGAAACCAAGACCAATAGCGACGCCTTTCGCCCAATTAATGGTTTCCACGTCGGTCGGAAATCGTCCTCCTTCGCGGAAATGCTCACTGTAGTTTATCCCGTCACCCGTGGAATCCTCCGGGACAATCTCCGCGTCTGAAAAAAAAAGTTAAAAAAAAACCCAGCCGAAATCTGATTTCGGCTACCCTAAGAGGCGACCAAAACAAGATTTCGGCCGCCTCCAATGTAGCCGAAATCCGATCTCGGCTGTGACAGTGGTGACCGAACAATTATTTCGGTCACCACTAGGTCCGACCGAAATGTGATTTCGGTCGGCACAAGGGGTAACCGAATTTATTGTTCGGTCACCTCTTGTGCCGACCGAAATTGCATTCCGGTCGGACCGATCGAATCCGATGTAAGTTAATGAATTAACGTCTATACGAACGGAATTTACGAGAATTTGCTTACCATCCGTGCCAATAGACACTTTCTTTTGACCTTTCCATTTCTCAAATAGACGATTCATTGAAATGTTATATTTTTTTGTTATGTTTGACTATGATTTGGATGTCTGATTGCGATATCAAAAGTGTTGTATGGAAAATGACTTAAAATAGAAATTTAAATTAAAAAGGGCAAAATCGTCTTTTATCAGCCCTTTAGGGGGCGGTGACTAGAAAAAAGGGGGCGGTGAATAGCAATCCAGAAGGAGATTCTGCCACTATTCAGGGTTGGTGCTTTCTGATTACTTCGATATCCGTTCTTCCTTTGCTTATGCTAAGTTTCACTATAAACAGTGCTCTTTGTTGTATTTAACTACGGAGAAAGTGAAACATTATTTGGATATAAAAATATGTTAATGACCTTGCTTTTTGACCATTCAACAAGAGTTGGCCACGTGAGAATTGCTATGAAAAGTCGCTTATCATTTCGGCTACGCAAATGGAAATCAAATGTGTGCTGCTTTATTTCTTCTTGAGTTCACAAGGAAATTAAGTACAATGCCTCATCTATAAAAGGGCTTCATTCATCGAAGGAGAAAATCACCGAAAGGTCACAGACACCATTTAAAATCGTCAGCGAGGGTTTATTCCTCGGTCACCTCTTCTCCGATATTTCTTTGTAGTTTTGATTCTCCGCAGTTGTTATACTGCTTTTGTACCACGTCAGTGTACGTGTCTGTAATATCTCCACATAATAAAGAAGTTCTACCCTCCAGCCCGTGGACGTAGGTCATTCTGACCGAACCACGTAAATCTCGTGTCACTATCCAAATTTATGTTTCGTCTCTATTATTTATTATCGTCATTTTTCGGGCAAAATAATTATCGGGGATTTCCGCATATCCTAACAAATTGGTATCAGAGCCAACCCCGATTTATTTTTTAGCCACCATGACGATAACAAAAATGTCAATTGAAAAGTTCGACAGAAATGTCAACTTTGCAATGTGGAGTCTCAAGATGGAGGCCATACTCATTCAAAACGGTTGCGAGTTGGCGCTTGAAGGCGCAAAGAAGAAACCAACCGAAATGAAGGACGATCAATTTAATATATTGGACAAGAAAGCTAGATCAGCTATTATCTTAAATCTCTCTTACGAGGTTTTACAAGAAGTCGCCGCCATGGGTATGTGGGATGCGTTAAAAGCGATCTACATGAAGAAGACTAAGGAGAATCGGCTTTATGTAAAGCAGAAGCTATGCAGTATGAAAATGACGGAAGGTACTTCGATTCTTTCGCATCTCGATAAATTCGATTCTATCATTATTGATTTGGCGAACGTAGAAGTCAAAGTGACGGACGAAGATCAGGCCATAATATTGTTGTGTTCCCTTCCCTCGTCTTTAAAGCATTTTCGTGACACTACAATATACGGAAAAGATACGATATCATATTCTAGTGTCAAATCCGCTTTACAATCGAAAGAACAGATAGACAGGGATATTACGGGAGAAACAAGTGGTAGCCAGGCAGAAGGCCTGTTCGCACGGGGAAGACCAGAACGTAGAGACACTGAAAGTAGCAGATCTAAAGAAAGGTCGAAATCCAGGTACAGAAATAAAGTCTGTAATTTTTGCAAGAAAAAGGGTCATATCAAAGCTGATTGTTTTAAATTAAAAAATAAGGAGAAAAATAATCAGCAATTTAGTAAACCCGCCGAAGCTAGTTTAGCTGCTGATGAGAGCGATAGAACTATTTTTGTAGCAACTGCAA
Organism: Craterostigma plantagineum; assembly: GCA_027422505.1. NCBI lineage: Eukaryota > Viridiplantae > Streptophyta > Magnoliopsida > Lamiales > Linderniaceae > Craterostigma > Craterostigma plantagineum. The sequence goes on from JAPQWV010000035.1 coordinate 2,704,156, forward strand.
GTATCGTTAGGTCTGATAATGAGTGGATCTTAGATTCGGGTTGTTCTTACCATATAAGTCGGAGTCGAGATTGTTTTTCCACATATGAAAATTTTGATGGTGGATATGTCTTAATGGGAAATGATGCTCCGTGTAAAGTTATTGGTAAAGGCACAGTTAGGATCAAGATGTTCGACGGTATCATCCGAACACTCACAGAAGTCAGACATGTTCCAGATATGAAGAGAAATCTTGTCTCTTTAGGCACACTTGAATCTCAAGGGTGCAGGTTCTCAGGTGAAGGTGGAGTTTTAAAGATTGCCAGAGGTGCCCTTGTTGTGATGAAAGCTTGCAGGCCTGGAAATTTATATATTTTGCAGGGAACTACTGTTACAGGTTCCGCTGCAGTTTCGACATCCCCGGAGGTTGATACCACGAGATTATGGCATATGCGACTTGGACATATGAGAGAAAAAGGCTTGACGATTTTAAGCAAGCGGGGCCTACTTTGCGGTCAAAGTACTGGTAAGATGGACTTTTGCGAACATTGTATTTTTGGGAAGCAGAAACGAGTCAGCTTCAATTCGCCAGCAGTCCACAGGACGAAAGGTACTTTGGACTATATTCATTCTGATGTATGGGGTCCTTCTCGTGTTCCGTCCAAAGGTGGTGCAAGATACATGTTGACTTTCATTGATGATTTTTTAAGGAAAGTCTGGGTCTATTTTCTTAAACAGAAAAGTGATGTTTTCCTAACATTTAAACAATGGAAACTTTTAATTGAAAAGCAGACAGGAAAACAGATCAAGCGGTTGCGGACAGATAATGGCTTAGAATTTTGCGGAAGCGAGTTCAATGAGTTTTGCAGAAACGAAGGAATTGCTCGACATCACACTGTTCGAATGACGCCTCAACAAAATGGTGTTGCCGAGCGCATGAACCGAACGCTTTTAGAGAGAGCTCGATGTATGATCTCCAACGCTGGGTTGACAAATGATTTTTGGGCTTAAGCTATCGCAGCAGCATGTTATATTGTCAACCGCTCACCGTGTTCACCGATCAATTTCAAGACTCCTGAGGAAGTACGGTCAGATACTCCTGCTGATTACTCCAACTTAAGAATATTTGGGTGCCCAGCTTATATGCACGTAAACGAGGAAAAGTTAGAGCCTAGAGCTAAGAAAATGTATTTTCCTCGGTTACGCTTCAGGGGTGAAAGGATATAGACTATATAATCATGATGCCAAGTCACACAAATTCATAATTAGCAGAGATGTTACATTTGACGAGTCTTCTATGTTACATCCTTCAAAAGAGTCTACTAATCTTTCTAATTAAGAAAAGGAGGATATTGTACACAGTGAGGTGGAGCTCGAGATCAACAAAGATCCTTCAGATAACCTGCTACGAGTTCAACAGATCAAGGGGCGGAGCCTGAACCTGATTCAGATCCTATTGAAGATGAAAGCACCGAGCAGGAATATTCTATAGCCAGAGATAGACAGAGACGGGAGATTCGACTACCACAGCGGGTGTGAATTTAGTTTCGTACGCTTTATCAGTGGCGCAAGAAACAGGTGGAGGCGGCGAACCTTCTACCTATTTGGAGGCAATAAGCGATGATAATTCTGATAAGTGGTTGGTAGCGATGAATGAAGAAATGGAGTCTCTGCACAAGAACGGTACGTGGATTCTTGTGCCGCCGCCGAAGAAGAGGAAAATAGTCGGATGTAAGTGGGTCTTCAAGAAAAAAGAAGGTTTATCTGGTTCTGACGATGCAAGGTATAAGGCACGATTAGTATTTAATCAAACTAAGTTCATCAACTAAAATAAATTCAAGCTTAAACGAATACTCACTAGTTCACGAAAAAGCACAATAATCTCACAATATTATAAATCAAGGTTTCGAATAATTCTCAACTATAACAAACTTAACATACCAAAAACATATAGCAACATAATAATATATAGATAGGAATCGACTTAGCTTACAACAGTATGAACGTAAACGAACTGCAGCAGCGTTGCTCCGTGCATGTTCCTCGCCTCAGCTTCAGCCTTACGCTTCGTTGGGTATTTTCGTCGAACAGCTGGCGAGCGACTAGCTTCAACCTTTCCTTGCCTCCGTTTTAGTCCGTGAATTACTCCGCCGTGATATAATTTCAGCCCAAACACAACAAGTAACTCAACCCAAAGGAAAATATTCTCTGCTTGCTTAAGATTCGTACAACTCACCGTAGCTGCCCCGTGTTGCCTCGTCTATCCGCTTCGCTGCCCCCGAGCTCTCTTGTGCAGAAAGAAATCTGCTTTTATTTTCTTCGTCCCAGCTCGGAGGAAGCAACTTGCTTTCTCGCTTGGGAACGAACTGTGCTCGCTTGCTTCGCCTTATGTGGGTATTAATGTGGTGGTGAAGGTGAAACACGACTTTTTACCCCGTTCTCCTCTCTTTGGATATTTGGGAGATAGCTCAAATGGAGCAGCTATATCTCCTTTTAATAGACGTAGAAATCTCTTCCCGACTTCATCGCGCGTGTGTAATAAAGGTATACAAGATCCTGTTTTTTTTTCTTCAATTATGCAATCTGAAAATACGGAGCCGTAAGAGCGTCTCTTTAGTTTGGTCTGTCCCCATCCTCTTCTTTCAACGACAAGCTCAAAAGCGCATCCAATTGATAAATCGCACAGCTGTAATGAGATCTCTTTGTTTTCTTTCGGCGTGTGTGTCTCTCGTTTGTCTTTCTTTTGCCTCCCAAATGATAATGATGCCAAGAACGTAGCTTATCACTTGAATTTCTTTGTCCTTGAAGGTCCCGCAATTGTCTTAATAATTGCATTTGATAATGGTTAATATGTATCTCCTTGGTTCCTGACACGTAGTGGATTGTCAACCAATCAAAAAGCACAAGGTCATCCTTGGTGTAATTCATTTGGCTTGCACATCATTTAATTTGTTTCGAGTTTGGTCCATTTCGCTCCGAAACTACAAGATATAGTAAGTATAGCATATTCGAAGTAATTTCGATAAATAACAAACGAAAGCTCACTTTTACGGGGTATAAAGTATACGTAAAGTAACAGAAACGTAATAGAATACGTCTTATCAATTAGTCGCGAAAGGCTATAGTCAGGTACAAGGTGTTGATTTTAATGACGTATTCTCACCTGTTGTTAGACATAGCTCTATTCGTGTATTGCTTGCATTCGTTGCCATGTATGATTTGGAGTTAGAACAGCTTGACGTCAAGACGGCGTTCTTACATGGTGATTTAGATGAACAAATTTATATGAAGCAACCTGAAGGCTTCATAGTTGAAGGCAAGGAAGACCAAGTTTGCCTGTTGAAGAAATCCTTATACGGATTAAAGCAATCTCCAAGACAGTGGTACAAACATTTTGATTCTTTCATGTTGGGTCATGGTTTCTCCAGGAGCAAGTATGATAGTTGTGTTTACTTCCGGAGTTAAATGACAGTTCGTTCATTTATCTATTGTTATATGTTGATTACATGCTCATTGCGGCTAAGAATCTTGCAGAAATTCACCAGTTGAAGGCCTTATTGAACGGTGAATTTGAGATGAAAGATTTAGGAGCAGCTAAGAAGATTCTTGGTATGGAGATTAGACGTGATAGAGGAGCTGGTAAGTTATACCTGACCCAGGAAAGTTACCTCAGAAAGGTTTTGGAGAGATTTGGCATGAGCGATGCCAAACCAGTCAGCACTCCTCTTGCTAGCCATTTTAGGCTAAGTGCTGCTCAGTCACCATCATCAGATGAGGAAGAAGCGTACATGGCACGAGTTCCCTACACGAGTGCAGTCAGCAGTATTATGTATGCAATGGTATGTACACGTCCTGATATTTCACAGGCTGTTAGTGTTGTTAGCAGGTATATGGCTAATCCAGGGAGAGAACACTGGCAAGCAGTAAAGTGGATTCTCAGATACTTGAAGGGTACTCTAAGCACTTGTTTGGAGTTCGGCAGAAACAGTGATACTCTCGTTGGCTTCGTCGATTCAGACTACGCAGGTGATCTCGATAAACGACGATCTCTTAATGGTTATGTATTTTATATTGGAGGTTGTGCAGTTAGCTGGAAAGCAACTCTACAGCATGTAGTGGCGTTATCTACTATTGAAGCAGAATACATGGCGATTACTGATGCGATCAAGGAAGCTTTGTGGTTGAAAGGGTTGTTCAGCGAATTAACTCAGAATCAGGGAGTTCTTACTATTTTCTGTGATAGTCAAAGTGCGATTCATTTGACCAAGGATCAGATGTATCATGAAAGGACTAAACATATTGATGTTAAGTATCATTTTATTCGTGAGACCATTGCAGATAAGAAGGTGTTTATCAAGAAGATCAACACGATGGATAATCCTGCGGATATGTTTACGAAGGCTCTTCCAGTTTCCAAGTTCAAGCATTGCTTGGACTTGATCGGTATTTCAGAAATGGTGAACTAGCCCGTCGGGGCTATGGCCGGAGGGAAATAGAGACAGAGGTATTACTAATTAAGGTGGAGTAATTTTCGGAATCAAGGTCAAGGTGGAGATTTGTTAATGACCTTGCGTTTTGATCATTCAACAAGAGTTGGCCACGTGAGAATTGCTATGACAAGTCGCTTATCGTTTCAGCTACGCAAATGGAAATCAAATGTGTGCTGCTTTATTTCTTCTTGAGTTCACAAGGAAATTAAGTACAATGCCTCATCTATAAAAGGGCTTTATTCATCGAAGGAGAAAATCACCGAAAGGTCACAGACACCATCATAAAATCGTCAGCGAGGGTTTATTCCTCGGTCACCTCTTCTCCGATATTTCTTTGTAGTTTTGATTCTCCGCAGTTGTTATACTGCTTTTGTACCACGTCAGTGTACGTGTCTGTAATATCTCCACATAATAAAGAAGTTCTACCCTCCGGCCCGTGGACGTAGGTCATTCTGACCGAACCACGTAAATCTCGTGTCACTGTCCAAATTTATTTTTCGTCTCTATTATTTATTATCGTCATTTTTCGGGCAAAATAAAGAATATACTTTTTTCCCTTTTCACTTCTCTACGTACACATCTCGTGACTGAAAGGTAGTAATTACATAGATACTTATTTATGTGTCATTTCTTCTTTGTCCATAGTGTATGAGGAAACAGATGGGCTGATGGTGAATGACCCTGTTCTTCGAACACACAAGGTAAGTTTTTTCTGATTGCATTTCGTTAAGTTGTTTCTTTTCCATACATAGAACTAATACATGCTCGTGTGCTGAACTTACAGCCTTTGTCGGTGGAACTGGGTCCTGGAATACTGGGAAATATCTTTGACCTCATCCAGGTTTCTGAAATTTGCTCACATTTGTTTTTATTTGTCAGCTCTGTTTTTTCAGATAGTTAGTTTGAACGTGTCTAATAGTGCTTTGGATGCAGAGGCCTCTAAAAACAATCGCCATAAGATCTGGTGACGTTTATATTCCCCGTGGTGTTTCTGTCCCAGCCCTTGACAAGGACGCTCTATGGGAATTTCAGCCAAAGAAAATAGGTTCCTGAACTTAATCAATTTCTCGAGTTCCTTGTAACTTCAATACCTTGACATGAACTGCACTATCACATTGGAATTCGATACAGTATGATCTTCTTTGACAGGGGAGGGTGACCTTCTGAGTGGTGGTGACTTATATGCGGTAATTAATTACGGAAATATGTAGTCCTTTATCCAAAATGATTATGCAGATGTTGTCATGTTTACCTTTTTTGACCAATTTATAATGCAGAATGTATTTGAGAACAGTTTGATGCAACATCATGTTGCTCTTCCTCCTGATGCTATGGGCAAGGTGACTTATGTTGCTCCTGCCGGCCAGTACTCGTTGAAGGTTTGTCTCAATTCAATATAATATATCATCTCTTCACTGCATTATTTTTTGTCTAGAGCTGTAGGATTTTGTGCTTTTAAGCATTTCCCTCGTTTTTCAGGATACAGTTCTCGAGCTTGAATTTCAAGGAGTCAAGAAACAGTTCACCATGCTTCAGGTTAGCATTTGGCAACTGTGAATTGTTCCACATATGAGAATGCTGGAAACATCATCTTCAACTGAAAACATATTTTCTTCAACTTCTCTGCAGACCTGGCCTGTCCGTACACCTAGACCTGTTGCTTCAAAACTTGCAGCTGATACTCCTCTATTAACTGGACAGGTGGCTATTTAGGCTTAAAATATGCCTCCCTCTTCAGTGTCTCCCCTGTAAGCTGTTGTCGCAATTTTTATTACTTTATTTCTTGCAGCGTGTTCTTGATGCACTATTTCCGTCCGTTCTTGGAGGTACCTGTGCCATTCCTGGTGCGTTTGGCTGTGGGAAAACAGTCATTAGTCAGGCACTCTCAAAGGTGATCATGCTTGTATTTCAAATAAAGAAATAAAGAATTTGCATTCATTTCATGATTCTGACCCCTTCTCTTCTCTTACAATGCAGTATTCCAACTCCGACACTGTTGTTTATGTTGGTTGTGGTGAGAGAGGGAATGAAATGGCCGAGGCAAGTAGATTGCTTGATTGTTTGTTCATTTTGTAGAAATGTTCAAAAACTTTCTTGACATAGTGATATATTGCAGGTTCTTATGGACTTTCCTCAATTAACGATGACTTTGCCTGATGGTCGGGAGGAATCTGTCATGAAGCGTACTACACTGGTGGCCAACACCTCAAATATGCCTGTGGCTGCTCGCGAGGCTTCAATTTACACAGGTGACTTAAGTTGATAATGTAATATTCATGCATTTGTGTCCTTGAGGCCACTTTCAGATTTTCTCAAAGAGAATCATAAGTATTTACAGTGGTATGCTATCTGACTGAGCTTACCTTGTCTGAATGTCTATAGATGACAAATAAAAGCTGTATGTTTAGGCTGAAAACAGTAGTGCTTAACGATGGTTTATATACATACGTACAGGAATCACCATAGCTGAGTACTTCAGAGACATGGGGTACAATGTCAGTATAATGGCTGACTCAACCTCCCGTTGGGCAGAGGCATTGCATGAAATTTCTGGACGACTTGTATGTGTCCCAATTATTTTGCCAGTTTTATGCTTAAGCTACCCTACATTTGATCATGACGACTGACTGCTATCTGCTCTCTGAAAACTAGACTAAACATTCTTTTATTTTATCATGTAATGTTGTTGACATGAACCTTCTCCTTGTAGGCTGAGATGCCTGCAAGATAGTGGATATTCTGCCTACTTGGCAGCTCGTTTGGCATCATTTTACGAACGTGCTGGGAAGGTTAAGTGTCTTGGTGGCCCTGAAAGAACTGGAAGTGTTACTATTGTAGGGGCAGTCTCTCCTCCTGGAGGAGACTTCTCTGATCCAGTTACATCAGCTACTCTCAGTATCGTACAAGTCAGTTAAAGTGAAATAATGTTGTCGGGGTTCATTCTTTGATGCACCTTAGTGTGACCCTTACTTGTTTCCCTTATTTAGGTCTTTTGGGGTCTGGACAAAAAGTTGGCACAAAGGAAACATTTCCCGTCGGTGAACTGGCTTATTTCTTACTCAAAGTACTCAGGGGTATATACCTATTGTCAGCTATGTTTGTCCTTTCATTTCTTAAAATCTGTCCGATTTGTAGTTTGTCCTTTTTCAATATTCAAGGATATTTATTCTAGCAACATGGGTTGTATTCTGAAGCTTTTGTTTTTTTTAGGCACCGGAATCCTTTTATGAGAAGTTTGATCCAGATTTTATAGTTATCAGGACAAAAGCTCGTGAAGTGCTGCAGAGAGAAGATGATCTTAATGAAATTGTGCAGGTACTTTTTGGGTTTGCTAATTCCCTTTTCTATTCCTGAGCGAAGATAAATACTATGTAGTTACTATAGGACTAGAATCAACATAACTGTCTCTGTTATATCTTAGCGCGAAGATTCGTTATTCACGCAATGCGTTCACTCTACAAGTAACTGCATCGCCATTTTAAATAAAAAATTTTCTTTTTGGGTTTTGTTTGCAGCTTGTTGGAAAAGATGCATTAGCCGAAACGGACAAAATTACCCTGGAAACGGCTAAGCTCTTGAGGGAGGACTATCTCGCCCAGAATGCATTTACTCCGTTAGGATCTTGTCTCCAAATCTGACTTTAAACATGCCTTCCAAATCTGCTTTGTGGTTACCTATTTTTACTTTGAATCGCAGATACGATAAATTCTGCTCATTCTACAAATCCGTGTGGATGATGCGCAACATAATTCATTTCTACAATTTGGCTAATCAGGTTAGAAATTCTTACTTGTGCAAGTTTTTTTTCCCCATAAAAATTCCAACGCCATGTACAATATAAGAGAGAGAGAGAGTTGATAGCGACGGTCGACGTGATATTCTGATATCTCATGTGCAGGCTGTGGAACGAGCAGCTGGCATGGACGGACAAAAGATAACTTACACGCTTATCAAGCATCGCCTTGGAGATCTTTTTAACCGTTTAGTGTGAGTTTATCGTTCATTGACTCTGATTTTGCTCGATTATATTTTGAACCCATTTTGCTTTCTATACCACATAAGATATGGGTTTTTTCTTTCTGGAAAATTATCAGTTCACAGAAGTTCGAGGATCCAGCTGAGGGAGAAGAAGCCCTCGTAGCTAAATTTAAGAAACTTTACGAAGATCTAACCGCTGGTTTCCGCAACCTTGAGGACGAAACTCGTTGATCTACCAGTGATTTCTGCTTTGTTGAAATTTAACAATATTTATTTTTGTATCTTAGCAAACACTGAACCAATAAGTGGGATGGAGGCATTTGTTTTCTAAAGGGTGGTTTTTCATATTATTAATAAGCTGTGGCGGCACTACGGTACGGCGTTGTGATGTTCAGTGGAGAAGAGCTTATCTGTCTGTAATTTCTTCTTTTGTTGTTCTACACCCAGTTTGATGCGCCAGCCAGTAAATGATAGAATCAAAAGACAAAAAAGGTTAACTTTTTCTGCTAGTGCTAATCCATTGTAAATTGAGCCCCATGAGGTTGCGTTGCATGTATTTTTACTATATCAACATAATCGATTGCGAAATTGCCTTTTGGTTTAAATGAAACCATGTTCTCTAATCCACGCCATGTATATAAGATAATAAACAATCAGAAATGCTCATTCGTAGTGGGGAATTAACAACCGATTTGGATTACAAAGCTGATCACAATGCCATTCTGTTAACAAACAATGACTGGGTATGTGTAATATTTACATAGATGAACAAAATGCAGGCAAAATGCCTTTGCAGAACGTTATCTGTAGACTTGTTGTCAGCCATTTTTTCAGCAGTGCTGGTCTCCTCCTTCATGCAAAGATGATTGAGAATAGATGGACTACAATGGGAATGGCTTGGCCAAAAACAGAACAATCAAATTTACAGATATAACACATCTTTTTGGATTAACAGAAAACTATGGTTGGTCAATCAAATTTGTTGCGACGTGTCATCACAATAGGGTCCCTATACTACTTTTATATTATATAGATTAGGTGAATGATTAGACTACCTTGTGTTGTTGACAACTACCACAGCTCCACTACTTTCATTCACTTCACACTAATTCCTGCAGTTATTTCTCCTAAACGAAGAAAGTAGATTTGCTTCAGTAACATATCCATGGCAGTAGCAGCTTATGCGTCTGTGCTTTCTCTTTTGAATTCTTTGGACAACGTTCTCCTGCCTTCTCGCCGTTGGATGATCCCAGACCTGTCCCAAATCGAAGCACTACAGCACAATCTCACTTTCTTGCAAGAATTTCTCGAAATTCACTCAAAAAAATCAACTACCAACGAACTACTCCGCGAGCTGTCGGTTAAACTGGAGATCGTTGAAGTCGCTCACGATTTAGAAGATCTATTCGATAAGTATGTCGTAGATCGACTGCGCACTAAAGAACTCCCTGACGATCAGATCGGTGAGAAGATGAGCTCGTCGTCGCTCTATCAAGATCTGCAATTGTTGATTGATAAAATCGAGTCGATAAATCAAGATCTGACGAAATTCGGAGCGGAAGACCATGGAAGTGGGGCAGATCGACGACGGCTGCGTATTACTGGCGACTCTCTTGCAACCTCTGATTCGAACGCTGAGAAGTCTGTTGCAGTGGGGCTTGAAGATCGACTCACTAGGAACGAGCGTAGCCTACAAGTCATCCCAATCGTAAGGAATGGGAGGTATTGGCAAGACGACCCTCGCTCGCAATACCTTCGATAATAAACTCATCGTTGAGCACTTCGACGTTCGTATTTCGATCACCCTATCGCAAGAATGCGACGTGGAGAGTATTCTTTTGGGTCTCAAAAAAGATGGAGTTGTTGATGGTGCTGATGGTGATTTAAGAACTTGTTTGTACCGAAAGTTATATGGTCAAAGGTATCTGATTGTTATGGACGATGTTTGGGGTACAGATGCTTGGAATGAGTTTAAGCGGTATTTTCCGAATAACGAGAGTAGAAGTCGAATTATTGTCACGACGAGGCTATCGAACGTAGCCGATGATATAAGCTCTCGTAGTAACAGTTATCCGATGGGTTTACTAGATGAGGAGAGCAGTTGGAAATTATTCAGCGAAAAAGCGTTTGGCAAAAACGGGGGAAGGTCAACGAGCGAATTAGAGGAGATTGGAAAGAAGATCGCAAGAAATTGCAGAGGACTTCCCCTCACGCTCGTCGTGGTTGGAGGACTCCTTTCGAACCCTAATAATCTGACCCGCGAATATTGGGAATCAGTTGCAGATGATGTGAACTCATTCTATCATTTGGAGATTGAGGAAAGCTGCTTGAGAATATTGTACCCCAGCTACAATCACCTGCCCATTCATCTCAAGGCATGCTTCCTTCAATTGAAAGAATTTCCCGAAGACAGCGACATTGATGCGCCTATGCTTGTCGAGTATTGGATTGCCGAGGGAATTGTGCGGCCGTCGACCAGAAATCATAATAAGACATTGGAAGAAGTTGTCACGGAATACTTGGAAGATCTAATCGGCAGAAATATGATCTTCGTTCGAAAGCTGGGGGAAATGGGGGAAATCAGAACTTGCGGCGTCCACGATATCCTTAGGCAACTATGCGTCAAGGAATCTCTTAAAGAGAACATTTTTACCACTCAGAATACGGATGAAATAACAATTGATTGGAGTTTCTCTGCGAGTTCATGCTTCGTATGCCATGATGAAACGTGGAGGATGAAGAGGATTGGCGTCAGCGAAGTCGTCCTCAATTGCTTGACATCATCAACGGCTGTCATGAATCCCATGGTGTGCGATGATTGCAGCACAAAGCATCCACGACTTATCAAATCAAGATTCATTAGGCTGATAAAAAAGTTGGACGGCCAGATCGTAGAAATCCCCCACATGACGAAGCTGACATGGCTTTCAATCCACATTTACAAAGACTATTTAGAATACGCATCTCCATTCCCCATCTCTCTACTTTGGAATCTAATGGTCTTGCGCGGACATCGTACGTATGGGACAGTGCTATTATCGAGAATATGGGAGATGCCACAACTTAGGAAAGTGGATGCATACAATGGCGTGTTGCCCGATCCATCTACAAACACTTGGTGAGGTTGAAAACATGAAGTGGACAGAGGACGTCGTAAGAAGGATCCCAAATCTAGCCGAGTTGAAGGCTTACTACGAATCAGAAGATGACGAGGAACTAAGCGGCTACGGCCTCAAAAATCTTGCACTTCTGCATAAGCTTCGATCCTTCACACTACGTGTTTTTAATTGCAATTTGTTCATGGAGAACATCGCCTTCCCAAACTCGCTGAAGGAATTGGTTTTGGTCGGTTGTGAACTCTGCTGGGAAGACATGACAGTGGTCGGTTCGCTGCCAAACCTCGAAGTGCTTAAGATAAACTACAAAGCATTTGTCGGGGAAGAGTGGTGCATGGTCGAAGGGCAATTTTGGAAATTAAAGTACCTGGAACTTTATAGACTAAATCTTGTGGCTTGGAGTGCAGAGGCTAGTAACCTTCCCGCTCTTGAGATGCTTTACCTTGGCAAACTGCAGCAGCTGAAGGAATTTCCATTAGGCATCGGAGATATTGATACCTTTCGAAAGATATACGTACAAGGCTGTAACAAATACGTTGTTGACTGGGTGAAGCAGATAAAGGAGGAAAAAGACAACCTTGGTAATGAGATTCTTGTTGAGGGCCATGACAAAGAATTAATTCTATCAGACGCTGTATAATTATTATTCCTCCCTGTTGTGTTATTATAAAAGCTCATATACAATCTTTATCGTAACAAATTGTTAATAAAGCCCATATATAATCTATGTCGTAACAAATTGTTACGACAATGTTTTAGATCAGTTTTTGTTGCTTGAAAGAAGGGAAGTAATTTACGAGAAGCTTTCCCATCCCTCTCTTAGGATGATGGTTCTTCTCCCTCACTCAACTCAGATGACTGTGGTGTTTTAAATCATATGGCATATTTTGTTGTGTTGGGTGTACAAACCCAATGTCCCACACCGATTAGCAAAAAGAAAATAAGTGGCTTTATAAGCTTGTGGGTTCACTCCCTCTATTGCCAATTGATTTTAGAGAGGAACCCCACAAGCTTATACGGGCCTGGGCTTGGGTTGGAATTGGGTTTGAAAAAAATCCCTACACCCAACATGTTGAATCCATTGTCGACTCAACGACACAGATAAAGGAGGAACAAGAAAGAAAACTATATGGAAATGAGGTTACCTCTTGTAGTGTTAGCAGGTTCGAATCTGTAGATACAGTCGTATATATTGCCGTTGATTAGCTTTTGCAGATACAGTCATAGAGAAAGAAAATTCAGATTCTCCAACAACATTAAATTGAAGATACTAGGCAAGCAAGTACTAAACCTTCAACGTTAAATTTGCTGTTGAAGTTTGTGTGTAAAGAATGCCCCATCCCTGCCAAAACAACCTTCAATAACATCACATGGTTTACACTATAACTAAACGTGCGTTGCATGGTGGTGATATAGATCATAAAAGAATCCTTCTTCTAAGGCTGCATTTCTTATTATTTTTTTAGGGCAAAAAACTAAAATGGTCTCCAATACTTATCCCCCATACCAATTTGATCCCTAATGTTTTGCCAGGACAAATTTAGTTCCCGATGTATCGAATTTAAACCATATTGGTCTCCGCCGTTAGATAGCCTTTAAATTTGGATGGAAAATTGACACGTGTCGACATGCGAATAGCCAGAAAAATTCATAATTAAACACTAAAACGGAGGGGGGGGGGATTCAAAGAAAGGAAAAAAATTCAAAAAATAGAGAAAAAACTAGAAATTATAATAAAATAAAAATAAAGAGAGAATTAAATTAAATTACAAATAAATTAAATTCAACTAAAAATAAAATGATAATATAAAATTAAAATACAGAAAAAATACAAAATTAAAATGAATTAATTAAAAATAAACAGAAAAGAGAGAGAAATGTTAAAAGTAAAAAATTAATAAATAAGAAATAAAAATAAAAAATATTTATTTATTAAAAACTGAAAACAAGTAAAAAAGTAAAATAGGATAAAAATGTCAATTAAAGTTGACGAGAATTTCCGTTCTGCCCAGTTAACGGCAATGCAATCGTCCCAGTATGTTTGTTAAAAAAAGTTCGCGAACTGAGACGATTATGTCTTCATTAGCAGGGACGGTCTTCGTAAAACTTTAGAGGCATTTTTATCCTTAATTTTGTTTTTTTATTAGTTTTTAATAAGTAAACATATTTTTTTTTACACTTTTTTTTAAATTTTAGATTTTTATTTATCATTTTTATTACTAATCTGCTCTCCTTATTTAATTTATATCTCTCTCTTATATTTTTTTCTTTGTTTAATTTATTATTTTAAATATATTTCATTGTCTATCTCTTTTATTTGACTTAAGTCTATTATTTTTAAGTTTATTTTTTATTTAATTTGTTAGTAATTTTCTCTTTTTTCCGAGTTTTTTATTCTATTTTTCTTTTTTTTTCATTGGTTTTCTATTTTTAATGTTAATTTATGATTTTTTTTTTAAGTTTGACCAATCGCACATCGACACGTGTCAATTTCCATCCAAATTAACGGCCATGTAACGGCGGGGAGTTTGGTTCAAACTCGATAACATCGGGGACTAAATTGGTCCATAGGGTAAACATTGGGGACCAGGTTTTACCCATTTTTCATCTTTCTTTCCGTTTTCACTCCGTCGCGACTTTTCACAACTATATCTCATAACTTTCCTACACTTGCATCAATATGCCTCACTGGTTTTTCGTAAGACTTCGGACTGGCGCTACGACTATGAGAGTTCGCGCTTCGTATGTCGTGATAAGACGAGGAAGGGGAAGAGAAAATTGACCTCTGCAAAGTCCCCAACTGCTCGAGTTCAACGGATCTCTTGAACCCCACGGTGTGTAATGATTGCAGCGCTAAGAGCATCTCCAACCGATAAATTCAATCACAAACTCAAATTCATTCTCAAATTCAAAATGCAGTAGTTCTTCTCCAACCGATAAACAAATATTGTTAGGAAATTTTATAGTTTTAGAAAGACGTTCTACTTACCTTTTTTATATATATTTTATTTATTTTTATTTTTTTGAAAAGGATAATGTAATTATTAAAACAAATAAACGACTTCAAATGAAATTACTAAATTTAGAACTCATATTATGCGTTGAAACACACCTACGCGTATATTGGAGGACAGAGAAAGTACCCATTTTGGGAGGGATTTTTAGATTCGGTTGGAGAGACTTTAGGATTTTTTATTTTTATTTTTTGTTTTGCAGTATAATTGGAGATGGTCTTAGTTTCCATGACTGATAAGTAGGCAGTAAATCGAGATTCATTAAGTTGTAATGTGAATGTGTTGTTGTTGGGTGTTATGAGCCAAAACTCTCCAAATGAAGGCTTGAACAGATCGATCAAAGGCTCAGATGGAAAAGGTTTGAAGGGAACTCTTTTGTACCGAATGAAATGAGTTCTAAGTCATTAAATCTGCAAGATCAAATATAGACCGTTGGATCTGGCGCTAATAGGTGAAGGGCTGAGATTGAAGTTGCTTTTCTACTTATAAAAGGCGTTGATTAAACTGAAGAGGTTTGCTGTGCAATACAGAAAGCACGTGGTACAACGTACAAGTCGTCGAAGCCCAATGGCATAAACTGCTACTGCTGAAGCTTATAAATAGCAGTCGAGTAGTGTTCGAGTAGCTAACTTCGACCGACGATATCTTTTGATAGGGTGAGAGTCAGAGTGAGATGTAAACTAGAGAATTGGTGAGGAAGATACTATCTTGTAATCCCAATTTAGTAGTTTGGAACAAAGAGGCTTGGTTGGTCCGTGGACGTAGACTCAATTTGGAGTCGAACCACGTAAAAGCTGTCTTCTCTGTTTTCTACTCTCTGTTTTCGTGCGTTTAACCTATCAACGATTCGATCTTCACACACCCTCGAAAGATCTCTCAATTGTGAACCTAGGGGCGCCGATTTCTCTACAGTTGTCGACTCAATGAAGCAGATCAACGAGCAGGAACAAGACGACTTTGGTAATGAGGTTGTTGTTGAACTATGGCCAAATTGCAATTGCGACATCTGACGACGATGAGTAGGGGTGGGAAATTCTCACAGTGAACTATTTCCGTGGGGTACTAGGTTATTTGTTTGGGGAACTTTCAGGCAAATCATGAATAGAGAGTTGACACTGATTCCCGTTGACACTAATGCATAATTATTATCATCAGTTATTAAACCATTGGGATATTTAACTTGCTTTGGCATTTTTTCTATTAGATGATAACGTTTCATCTCGTCCAACATTCATATTCTGCTATTGCATGGGGTGCTAGCTTATCAATAAATTTTTTTTTCACATGTAATTTTAATCAATTCAGCTGTCATAGTATCGTTTTATGTTTTTTTTTTTGTAAATATCGGGAATTGATTTGACTTTCCCTCAAAGAATCTCCGATTGCTCTCGAATCCTATTCAATTTTTTTCAATCTCCATCAAATTTTTAAAATTTGAAAGAAAACATTTCTACATAATTAAAAAAAATGCAATTTATAATTCAATTAGAAAATAAAAGAGTAAATGATTGGAACCAAAATTAGCACGCCAGATCCAAACCGTAACCAAAAGCCGTGATAAACCGCAATTTCCGTAACTAAAGAGAAAATAAAATGATTTCAAGTTGTTTTCCTTCCTTTTCCTCATCTAGTTAGGAAAGTGCTTTTCCATGATTTTAGCGTAAAATTGGTTTAAGTTTTCTTTTCTTTTCTTCATCTATTTCCCCAATCAACCAAACACAAAAACTAATTTTCCTTTTCATTTTCTTTTCTTTTCCTCGCTAAAATCCATAAACCAAACATACCCTAAGTTTTGAAGTGTTGATTCTACAAAATCCGACAGTTCCACAAGTACAGAGCCGATTGAACAATCTACCTACACTTACATTGTTTTGAGGGTTTACAATTTTTAAAGATGAATTTGGGTAAAAATACAATTATTAACAATTTATAAGCCACTGTAAGATAATTATGGCTAAATGTTAGAATTTTAATTCTGGGGACAAAAAAGAAAACAAAATAATTAAAATAAAATTGATTAGTCTTGCAACAGTGTTAAAAAGCTAATTGTTTTGTAATTGAAGTTTTATAACACTATGCTATTTACGTTATTCTCAAATAAAATCATCCACCCAACACTAACCATTTCATATTTTCCATATCTTTCTCTCCGTTTTTCACGCCGTCACGATTTTAAAATTTTTTCAGTAGTGCCGGTATCCTCCTCATGCAAAGATGATCGAGAAAAGATTTAAAGATGAATAGACTACAATGGTGGTTTGGCCAAGGACAAAAGAACAATCAAATGCAGATAACACATCTTTGGGATTAATAATGAACTATGGCTGATGGGTCAGATAAAAAACTTTACAGCACATGATTATCAGACAGGGATAACTGTGATTAGTTTTTCTCGTCATTCACCAAAATTATCAGACAGGAAAGTGCTAAATTGGCATCAAAGAGAAGAAAAGAAGTTCAGATTTTGTATTGGTCAATGAATATAGAACATGGGCAGTATCTCATGTCATATTACAAGATGTCAGCAGACAATTATCATCAGGGATAACTGTAAATGGTAAGTTCTCATCATCCATGGTTACTGCGAATTCTACATATTTAACAACAATTTTTTTTTTTGAAAAAAAGAAAAGAAAAGAAGAGAATGGAAAAGCATCAGTCCGTCCTAGTTCATAATCAATCAACATTGCAACGTAAGCTGCATTTCTGGAAATAAACTGTTCATCATAGGCTTCCCCAAGGATTAGCTCTTCCAATAAACGTATGGGAAGCTAAAGTTTAAACTGAGGAATTGAATGCGAAAGATATCAGTTCCTGAAATTATCTCATATTTGTTTTTTCAGATAGTTAGTTTGAACGTGTCTGTTGGGGATTTTGATCAATTCCAGATTTTTGTCAAGACGAAAAAAATAGAAATCAACACAAAAGAACACGGGCTTTTTACGTGGTTCGGATTCAATACAAATCCTCCATCCACGGGAGATTCTAACTCTTTATTGATTGTTCGAGATTACAAGATACAAGCTTTCTCTCTTCTCTCAATAGATTACAGAGATTCCTTAAGCTTTTCTTTCTCACTTCTGTAAGAATTATTTCCGCCTGTCTGTCTCCTTTTTCAGTCGATCTCAAATGGGGTTTTGTAACTGATTATACTTAACAGCATGAAGTCACTCAGCGTTCTAACATGGTCAGCACATGTAACTGCTCTAAAACTCCTCCGAAAACGCGTCTCACAATAGCAACTTATTAACTCATTCGTTGCTTCAAGTCTTGGGACTTACTATTTCAATTTCATGCTTTATTTCGCAGCCTTACGATAACCTTCTGCGTCATCAAGTAGTTATCTTTGATATTCACAGTGTCTAATAGTGCTTTGGTTGCAGAGGCCTCTAAGAACAATCGCCATAAGATCTGGTGACGTATATATTCCCCGTGGTGTTTCCGTCCCAGCCCTTGACAAGGACACTATGCGAATATCAGCCAAAGAAAATAGGTTCCTGAACTTAATCAATGTTCCTTGTAACTTCAATACCTTGACGTGAACTGCAGATACACGACACATTGGAATTTGATACAGTGCGATCTTCTTTGACAGGGGAAGGTGACCTTCTGAGTGGCGGTGACTTACTTATATGCGGTAATTTATTACGGAAATATGTAGTCCTTTATCCAAAATGATTATGCAGATGTTGTCATGTTTACCTTTTTTGACCAATATATAATGCAGAATGTATTTGAGAACAGTTTGATGCAACATCATGTTGCTCTTCCTCCTGATGCTATGGGCAAGGTCAATTTTTACTTACGTTTCATCAGTGACAACGCAGAATACATGCCTAGACCTGGCATGTCCGTAATTCGATTGCAAAACCGCCTTGTTCGTTCAGTTTGTAGCTTTCTTGACATAGTGCTATATTGCAGGTTCTTATGGACTTCCCTCAATTAACGATGACTTTGCCTGATGGTCGGGAGGAATCTGTCATGAAGCCTACTACACTGGTGGCCAACACCTCCAATATGCCAGTGGCTGCCCGTGAGGCTTCAATTTACACAGGTGACTTTAGTTGATAATGTAAAATTCATGCTTTCATTTTTTCTCAAAGAGAATCATAAATGTTTACAGTGGTATACCATCCGAGCTTAGCTTTCTCAATGTCTATAAATGACAAATAAAAGCTGAATATTTGGTCTGCTGCCCATAGTGCTCAATGCTGAATAACATGTGTTCAGGAATCACCATAGCTGAGTACTTCAGAGACATGGGGTACAATCACAATGTCAGTATGATGGCTGACTCAACCTCCCGTTGGGCAGAGGCACTGCGTGAAATTTCTGGACGACTTGTATGTGTCCCAAATTATTTTGCCAATTTTATGCTTAAGCTACCCTACATTTGATCATGACGACTGACTGAAAACTTAACTAGACCAAACATTCTTTTATTTTATCATGTAATGTTGTTGACAAGAACCTTCTCCTTATAGGCTGAGATGCCTGCAGATAGTGGATATCCTGCCTACTTGGCAGCTCGTTTGGCATCATTTTACGAGCGTGCTGGGAAGGTTAAGTGGTCCTGAAAGAACTGGAAGTGTTACTATTGTACGGGCAGTCTCTCCTCCTGGAGGAGACTTCTCTGATCCAGTTACATCAGCTACTCTCAGCATCGTACAAGTAAGTTAAAGTGATATAATGTTGTCGGAGTTCATTCTTTGATGCACCTTAGTGATTTGTTTCCCTTATTTAGGTCTTCTGGGGTCTGGACAAAAAGTTGGCACAAAGGAAACATTTCCCGTCGGTGAACTGGCTTATTTCTTACTCGAAGTACTCAGGGGTATATACCTATTTTTGTCAGCTATGTTTGTCCTTTCATTTCTTAAGATCTGTCCGATTTGTAGTTTTGTCTTTTTTCAGTATTCAAGGATATTTATTATAGCAACATGTGCTGTATTCTGAAGATTTTGTTTTTTAGGCACTGGAATCTGCTTTGTGGTTACCTATTTTTACTTTGAATCGCAGATACGATAAATTCTGCTCATTCTACAAATCCGTGTGGATGATGCGCAACATAATTCATTTCTACAATTTGGCTAATCAGGTTAGAAATTCTTACTTGTGCAAGTTTTTTTCCCCATAAAAATTCCAACGCCATGTACAATATAAGAGAGAGAGAGAGAGAGAGAGAGAGAGAGAATCCTGACGTGATATTCTGATATCTCATATGCAGGCTGTGGAACGAGCAGCTGGCATGGACGGACAAAAGATAACTTACACACTTATCAAGCATCGCCTCGGAGATCTTTTTTACCGTTTAGTGTGAGTTTATCGTTCACTAACTCAGATTTTGATCGATTATATTTTGAACCCATTTTTCTTTTTATACCACATAAGATATGGGTATAATCTTTAATATATGTAGCTACAAAGTTGGTATAATGTCCAGTTTTTTATGTGTATAATTATAATAACGTTATTTTATTTGTATAATTAGGGATAATATACGTTAATAATTGAGAACAGTTGGTATAATGTTCTTTTGTGGATAACAAATGTTATTTTCCTTCTTCCTTGAGGTGTTAAACACAATTTTTCAAAAATGCATAGAGTGAACGGGAAGAAATAATTCTATAGTGAATTTTAAACTTCAAGAAATTTTCGTTTAAACCAGATTTATTGAGATACGTGTTACCGGTCTTCAAGGAGTCAACTTGTATTGTTTAATATAATTCTTGGCTAATGCGATGTTTGATTTGTAAAACATATTCGGAGCTATGGATCATATATAACTATAATTAAATAGCTAGTTTTTTCACCTGATTAAATAACTAGTTTTTTAACCTAAGTTCGGTGAATGGTTAGACTAACTTGTGTTGTTGACTCTTGTGCAAACTACAGCTCCACTACTAACCAATTTACTTCGTACAATTCATGGCCGTAGCAGCTTATGCTTCTGTGCTCTCTCTTTTGACTTCTCTGGACAACGTTCTTCTGCCTTCTCGTCGATGGATGATCCCAGACATGTCCCAGATCGAAGAGCTACAGCAGAAGCTCACTTTCATGCAAGAGTTTCTCGAAATTCACTCGAAAAAATCAACTACCAACGAACTACTCCGTGAGCTGGCCGTTGATCTGGAGATCACTGAAGTCGCGCACGATTTATATGATCTCATCGATAGGTATGTCGTAGATCGACTGCGCACTGAAAGACTCCCCGACGATCAGATCGGTGAGAAGATGAGCTCGTCGTTCTATCAAGATCTGCAATTGTTCATTGGAAAATTCGAGTCGATAAATCAAGAGCTGAAGAAATTTGGTGAGGAAGACCATGGAACTGGGGATCGACGACCGTGTATTAGCAACTCTCTTGCAACCTCTGATTCGAGCGGTGAAAAGGCGGTGGGGCTCGAAGATCGTGTGTTAACGATAATGGATCGACTCACTGGGAACGAGCATAGCCTGCAAGTCATCCGTATCGTAGGAATGGGAGGTATTGGTAAGACGACCCTCGCTCGCAATACCTTCGATAAGAAACTCATCGTTGAGCACTTCACCGTTCGTATTTGGATCACACTATCGCAAGAGTACGACGTGCAGAATATTCTTTTGGGTCTCAAAAAAGATGGAGTTATTCATGGTGCTGATGATGATTTAGGAACTTGTTTGTACCAAAAGTTGTTCGGTCGAAGGTATCTGATTGTTATGGACGATGTTTGGGGTACAGATGCTTGGGAAGACTTTAGGCCTTTCTTTCCGAATAATGAGAATAGAAGTCGAATTATTGTGACGACGAGGCTATCGAACGTAGCTGACAGTATAAGCAGCGCTCGTAATAACAGTTACTCGATGGGTTTACTAGATGAGGAGAGCAGTTGGAAATTACTTAGCGAAAAAGCTTTTGGAAAAAACGGGGGAAGGTCGACGAGCGAATTAGAGGAGATTGGAAAGAAGATCGCAAGGAACTGCAAAGGGCTTCCCCTCACGCTCGTCGTGGTCGGTGGACTCCTTTCAGACCCTAACAATATGACCCGCGAATATTGGAAATGCGTTGCAGATGATGTGAACTCATTCTATCATATGGAGATTGAGGAAAGCTGCTTGAAGATATTGTACCTCAGCTACAATCACATGCCCATTCATCTCAAGGCATGCTTCCTCTATCTGAAAAAATATCCCGAAGACTGCAACATCAAAGTGTCTATGCTTGTTGAGTATTGGATTGCCGAGGGAATTGTGCTTCCATGGGCCGGAAATCATAGTAAAACTTTGGAAGAAGTTGCCATGGAATACTTAGAAGATTTAGTCGCCAGAAATATGATCATCATTCGAAAGCTGGGGAGGATGGGTGACATCATAACTTGCGGCGTCCACGATATCCTGAGGCAACTGTGCATCAAGGAATCTCTTAAAGAGAACATTTTAAGCATTTGGTATATGGAAAACTTAAGAATTGGTTGGTGTTTCTCTGCGAGTTCATGCTTTGTATGCCATGATGGAAGGAGTACGACGACGGTGAAGAGGATTAGCATCTGCGAAGTCGTCCTCAACTGTTCGACATCATCAACGGCTGTCATGAATCCCATGGTGTGCGATGATTGCAGCAAAAAGCATCAACGGCTTATCAAATCAAGATTCATTAGGTTGATAAACAAGATGGGTGGCCAGATCGTGGAAATCCCACACACGACAAAGCTGACGTGGCTTTCAATCTACACGGAAAGATTTGAGTTAGGAAACGCATCTCCGTCCCCCATCTCTCTACTTTGGAATCTAATGGTCTTGCGCGAAGATATTACGTATGGGACAGTGCTATTATCGAGAATATGGGAGATGCCACAACTTAGGAAAGTGGATGCAGACAATGGCGTGCTGCCCGATCCAACGGACGAGTTCATCGTATTGCAAAACCTACAAACACTTCGTAAGGTTAAAAACATGAACTGGACGGAAGTTGTAAGAAGGGTCCCAAATCTAGTCGAGTTGGAGGCTTACTATCGTTTAGGAGGTGACGAGGAACTAAGCGGCTACTGCCTCAATAACCTTGCCCTTCTGCATAAGCTTCGATCCTTGACACTATATTTTGATCGTTGCACTTTGCGCATGGAAAACATCGCCTTCCCAAACTCGCTGAAAGAATTGTTTTTGGACGGTTGTGGACTTTGCTGGGAAGACATGACATTGATCGGTTCGCTGCCGAACCTCCAAGTGCTTGAGCTATCGTACGATGCCTTTATCGGGGAAGAGTGGTACATGATTGAAGGGCAATTTCGGAAATTAAAGTACTTGAAACTTTGTGATTTAAATGTTGTGGCTTGGAGAGCAGAGGCTAGTAACCTTCCCGCTCTTGAGATACTTGTCGTTATCAGCATGCGGCATCTGAAGGAATTTCCATTAGGCATCGGAGATATTGATACCCTTCGTAGGATAATCTTAAGAATCTGTGATGAATCTGTTGTCGACTCAGTGAAGCAGATAAAGGAGGAACAAGACGACCTTGGTAATGAGATTCTTGTTGAGCTGAGGTATTGGTAATGAGATTCTTGTTGAGCTACGGCGCTGACAAAGCTGACGTGGCTTTCAATGCGCATGTACATATACATGTTAGAATACGAATCTCCGTCCCCCGTCTCTCTACTTTGGAATCTAAGGGTCTTTCGCGGAGAGTATATGCATTGGACAACGCTATTATCGAGAATATGGGAGATGCCACGACTAAGGAAAGTGCATTTACGCTTGCCCTATCCAACGGATGAGAAGAAGTTCGTCGTATTGCGCCATCTACAAACACTTAGCACGGTTTTCAACTTCAAGTGGATGGAGGAAGACGTAAGAAGGATCCTAAATCTAGTCGAGTTGGAGGCTTACTACCTATTAGAAGGTGACGAAGAACTAAGCGGTTACTGCCTCAACAACCTTGCACTTTTGCATAAACTTCGATCCTTGAAACTAGATTTTCGTTATAGCAATTTGCACATGGAAATCGCCTTCCCAAACTAGCAGAAGGAATTGTCTCTGGCAGGTTTGAACTTTGCTCGGAAGACATGACGGTGATCGTTCGCTGCTGAACCTCCGTGTGCTTTAAGCTATACTACAAGGAATTTCAGCGATTGAAGTACCTGAGACTTGGTCGTTTAGACTTAGTGAAGCAGATAAAGGAGGAACAAGACGACCTTGGTATGAAATCCTTGTTGAGATATTATATGACGAAGATTAGTTCTATCTAACAGCTGTGTAATTACTAGTCCTCCGTTTTGTGTTATTAATGAAAGCTCATATACAAGTAAGTGTCCGTGAATGATTACCAAGAAAACAAATTGCTACGAGTATGTTTTATAGAACTATTTTTTATTGTTTTAAAAAAGGCAGGTTATAATTAGTTTGTTACATGGGATCGTCCATATCAGGGTGCAGTTGCTTCAAACAAGGGAAATAGACAATATTAACAGAAAGCTAGATCAAATTTTGTTCATGTGTATACGCAAGTGACTTGGCAAATTATATTTCACCTACTTTTCGCAGGTCTCAGGACCTGTGGTTGTTGCTGATGGAATGGCTGGACCTGTGGGTGGAAGGAGATTCTGCCACTATTGAGGGTTGGTGCTTTCTGATTCCTTCGATATTCATTCTTCCTTTGCTTATGCTAAGTTGTACTATAGACAGTGCCCTTCGCTTAATTTGTACTTAACTACGGAGAAACATTGTTTGGATACAAAATAGAATATACTTTTTCCCCCTTTACACTTCTCTACGTACACATCTCCTGACTGAAAGAAAGGTAGTAGTTACATGCGATCGTTATATATGTATCATTTCTTCTTTGTACATAGTGTATGAGGAAACAGCTGGGCTGATGGTAAATGACCCTGTTCTTCGAACAAGGTAATCTTATTTGATTTCTGATTGCAAATTCAGTAACTTTTTTATTCCCGAATAGAATACAGAGAACTAATACATGCCCGTGTGCTGAACTTTACAGCCTTTGTCGGTGGAATCCTGGGAAAATATCTTTGACGGCATACAGGTTCCTGAAATTTGCTCACATTTGTTTTTAGGAAAAATTGACAATAATAATCCAACCTATCGGTTTTCCGCTCAAAATAAACCCAACAATCAATTATTTCAGAATAATCCTAACTATATAGCGAGTCTTCCGAAATTGCACCAATGACACTTGAAACTTGTTTAGCAGGTAATTTTTTTATTTTATTACCTATATATCTTTACGATAATTTTTCAAAATAAAATTAGTAAAATCAGATTTTTTATATTTTAAATATCATTTGAGTTTTTGTTACGTATCAATTAATGGCGGCCAAAGTGGCGATTAGTCTAAGTTTATTATTTCGTACCGAAAATTCACATGGTAACATTTTATTTTAATTAAAATTATCAGTTTTAAAATATATATGTAATTGTAATAAAACAAATGCATAAATGTACCTGCAACACGTATCAAGTGAGACGAGCGAATTGTTTTAAAAAACGTAAAATAGCGCGTTTTGTAGTGCCCCATATCGCACTTTAGCGCAAAAAGCGGCGCAAAAAATATAGTGTTTTGTACTAAATAGTGCAAAATCTGAGTAACATTAGTTTTAAATTTTTTTGTGACTCTAAAATAAGATTTTAATGCTATTTCATTTTTTTTTCGAAAGTTTGACTGTTTGTAAAAATTATTTTTTTGCTTGTATTGTTATATTATATTTTTTCATTATAAAAAAATTTATATTACTAACTTTTAGTTGAGATTATTTCGAAATGATTCGTAGTTGGGTTTATTTCGGGTGGGCAAAATCAATTGGTGAGATTATCAACGTGAGTTCTCCTTACTAATTTTATTTGAAATTTTAATTAATATAAGAAATACCTGCTACGCAAGTTCTAGGTGACATGGGTGCAATTTCGAAAGACTCGCTATATAGTTAGGATTATTCAGAAATAATTGATAGTTGAGTTTATTTTGAGCGGAGAACTGATAGGTTGGATTATTATTGTCAATTTTTCCTTGTTTTTATTTGCCAGCTCTGTTTTTTCAGATAGTTAGTTTGAACGTGTCTAAGATCTGGTGACGTATATATTCCTCGTAGTGTTTCTGTGCCAGCCCTTGACAAGGACACTCTATGGCAATTTCAGCCAAAGAGTTCTTTGTAACTTCAATACTGACGTGAACTGCAGATACTCGTTGAAGGTTTGTCTCTATTAATGATAAAATATATCTCTTCACTTCATTTTTTGGTCTAGAGCTGTAGGTTTTTGTGGTTTTAAGCATTTCCCTCGGTTTTCAGGATACAGATATCGAGCTTGAATTCAAGGAATCAAGAAACAGCTCACCATGCTTCAGGTTAGCATTTGGAAACGGGTGAATTTACTAACGTTTCATCAGTGACAACGCTGAAAACATAATCTTCACCTTCCATTTCAGTGTTCTCCCCTGTGAACTGATTACTTAATTGTTGCAAAATTTGATTACTTTATTTCACGCAGCGTGTTCTTGATGCACTATTCCCCTCTGTTCTTGGAGGTACCTATGCCATTCCTGGTGCGTTTGGCTGTGGGAAAACAACCATTAGTCAGGCACTTTCGAAGGTGAATGTGTTTGTAGAAATTTCATTTCAAATAAACTTGTGTATTCGTTTCATGATTATGACCCCTCCTCTCTTCTCTTAAGATGCAGTATTCCAACTCTGACACTGTCGTTTATGTTGGTTGAGGTGCGAGGAGAAATGAAATGGCCGAGGCAAGTAGATTGCATGATTATTAGAAATCGAGGGTCCTTCCTAAAACCAATTGGTGATAGGAAGAGAAAGCCTCTTATATATATACTGGCTCGAAGAGCTTGAATTAGTCAATGTAGGACGATGCCCACTTTTTAGAATCTCAACAATGATTGTTATTCAATTTGTATTCTGTTTGCAGCTTGTTGGAAAAGATGCATTAGCCGAAACTGACAAAATTACCCTGGAAACAGCTAAGCTCTTGAGGGAGGACTATCTCGCCCAGAATGCATTTACTCCGTTAGGATCTTGTCTCCTCATCTGACTTTCCTTCCAAATCTGCTTTGTGATTACGTATTCTTACTTTGAATCGCAGGTACGATAAATTCTGCCCATTCTACAAATCCGTGTGGATGATGCGCAACATAATTCATTTCTACAATTTGGCTAATCAGGTTAGAAATTCTTACTTGTGCCCATAAAAATTCCAACGCCATGTACAATATGAGAGAGAGAGAGAGAGAGAGAGGGAGAGAGAGAGAGAGAATCCCAAGGTGATATTTTGATATCTCATGTGCAGGCTGTGGAACGAGCAGCTGGCATGGACGGACAAAAGATAACCTACACTCTTATCAAGCATCGCCTTGGAGATCTTTTTACCGTTTAGTGTGAGTTTATCGTTCACTAACTCAGGTTTTTGATCGATTATATTTTGAACCCATTTTTTTTTTATACCCCATATGATATGGGTTTCTTTTTTCTGGAAAATTATCAGTTCACAGAAGTTCGAGGATCCAGCAGAGGGAGAAGAAGCCCTCGTAGCTAAATTTAAGAAACTTTACGAGGATCTAACCGCTGGTATCCGCTAGGGGTGAGCAAAAATATCCGAAAACCGGATTCCGATCCGGTATCCGGTTTTCAAAACCTGGAAAAACGGATATCCGGTTTAAAAAACCGGATCGGATATCCGATCCGATTTTTTAAAAATAAACCGGATCGGATACGGATAGTGGTTTGTCTAAAAACCGGATATCCGGTATCCGGTTTTATATTTTAAAAAAATAGAAAATAATAAAAATAGTCCAAAAAGAAAATGAAGGTCCAAAAAGGAAGAAAATCATCAAGTAGAATATTTAAATTTATATTATTTTATTATTGTAAAAAACTTTGTTAAAGAATTGAGATAAAAAACATAAAAACATCGAGATGTAAGTTAAAAAATTAATGTGTATTTGTTGTATTGTGTTTATTATTTATTATGCAATTTTGAATCATAAATTCACATATTGTGTGAATTACTATGTGTAGATATTAAAAAATTTAACTTTTTAATGTGATAAGAAATAAAAAAATGGCAAATCTACTCATAAATCCCTACACCCCAAAATGTTCATCAACTAACTCCCCCCTTCCAATTCATTTATCACTTAACTCCCCCTCAAACTTATATATCACATAGCTACCTAATGGACAAATATACCCCTGTAAAACATAAATATTACACAATAACCTTGTGAATTCACTTACAGAGAAACGACGACGAACAACAGACGACGAAAGCAGAACGAAAACGAGTAAAGAGAAGTCGGCCGATTCTCAGCTTTACCTTCACAACGAGCAGCGAACGAGATTCTTAGGGCTTCACACCTTTATTTGACTTGTAAGACGGTACTGAAAAACGGCCTCTTGACACTGTTTTTTGACTTTAATTATTCGTTTTTGTGGCATTTTGAGTTAATGTAGAGATTAGGGCTTTCATAGTTGCATTTCCTGAAGGATTTAATGTCGGGCTATGTTTAATTTTGTGATTACGGCTCGAATTTGGGATTTATGGCAAAATTAGGGTTTAATTATTTTGTTTTTCAAATTAGGAACTTGGTATTATTCAAATTAGGGTTTGTTAGCTTCTAATTTCCCCTGCAAAGGTACATTTGTGACTGTCTTGGTATGAGTCTTGGTTGCTTTTGCGTACGATAATTGAATTGGTGCTTGTATATGTTTTTTAGTACCGTATTACACAGTTAATAGGTACCGTAATTTCATTATTTGATTCTCTCGTTTTTGTCGCATGCAGAAATGGCACCGAAGTTGAAACAACCACCGGCTCAAGAAAATCGAGAAAGAATTACGAGACGACATCACGGTGTTTGAGTCCACGAGGGAGCAGAATCTAGAGCATGGATTGCGGGGTACATAATGCAATATCCATGGATCGATACACGTCGGACCGGTAGCTCGTGGGAGGTATCTTGATGAAGTCGACGTTGAATTGTATCGTGGCTTCATGGCTGCCACGATATTACGGACGATAGTAGTTGCATGCTCCACCTGTTTGAGTGTTATGTATGTGCGTTTTGGGACTGATATGCTGTTGATCCTTAGTTTTCTGATTTGTTTGTTTTTGTTCCGGTTTTTTTCTTTGTAGTACCTGAACTAACATGTTTGTAGTACCTAGATGACGACAGTTGTAGTACCATAGTATATGCTTTCGTAGTACCATAATTAGGTCGTTTGTAGTATTTTTTCTGTGCCGTGCGAGCGGCTTCAAATATGCCAAATCTAATTTGTCGTACCAATACATAGACGTTTGTAATACCTAGATGTGGTTGGTTGCAGTACCATAGTGTATGCTTTCGTGGTATCATAGTTAGATCGTTTGTAGTACCTTTTATGTGCCATGCGAGCGGCTTCAAAATACACCAAATCTAATTTGTGGTACCAATACGTAGACGTTTGTAGTACCTAGTATGGTACTACAAACGAGCTAATTATGGTATTACGAAAGCATAGCGGCTTAAAATACATAACCTCTAATTTGTAGTACCAATATAAACACGTTTGTAGTACCTAGATGTTGATGTTTGCAGTACCATACTATACGCTTTCATAGTACCATAATTAGGTCGTTTGTAGTATCTTTTCCGTGCCGTGCGAGCGGCTTCGATATACGCAAAATCTAATTTGTGGTACCAATACATAGCGTTTGTAGTACCTAGATGTGGACGGTTGTGGTACCATAGTATATGCTTTTGTAGTACAGTAACTAGGTCGTTTGTAGTACCTTTTTCGTGCCGTGCGAGCGGCTTCAAAATACGCCAAATCTAATTTGTGGTACCAATACATAGACATTAGTAGTTCCTATATGTGGTTGGTTGCAATACCATAGTGTATGCTTTCGTGGTACCATAATTAGGTCGTTTGTAGTACCTTTTCCGTGCCCATCGTTCGGTTGTCGAAAACACGCAAAATCTTGAGCATTAAGGATTTATAGCTTACATAATGCGGCAAATAACAATATTTAAATACATGGCAACGTGAAATCTTGATTATGTGGTAAGATATTGTTACTAGCATCATGTAAGTAGAAAGAAAGTTGGAATTTCAATGTAACAATCCTTGATTGTAAATGTTAACCCGCCTTTTTTTATACCAAATGATCAACGTAGTAGCGTTAACTATCGTAACGCACTCACGGACCAAAAAGTTACCCGAACGACGTCGAAATACGGCAACTCTAATTTGTAGTATCAATATAAACACGTTTGTGGTACCTAGAATTGGACTTTTGCTGTACCATATTATACGCTTTCGTGGTACCATAATTAGGTCGTTTGTAGTATCTTTTCTGTGCCGTGCGAGCGCTTCGAAATACGCCAAATCTAATCTGTCGTACCAATACATAGATGTTTGTAGTACCTAGATGCGGATGGTTGCAGTACCATAGATTATGCTTTCGTGGTACCATAATTAGGTCGTTTGTAGTACCTTTTCCGTGCCCATCGTTCGATTGTCGAAAGCTAACAATCAAAATTAGGTCGTTTGTAGTACCTTTTTCGTACCACGTTTCTAACAATCGAAATTCCTACCCCAAATTTATAGTACCAATATACATATATTTGTAGTTCCGATATATAGATGTTTGCGTTACCATAACGTAAGCTAGTGTAGTACCACGAGTAGGTTACTTGTAGTATCTTTTCCGTACCACGTTTTTAATTATCGAAAACACGTAGATTATTGTGCAAATAAGGCATGTAAACTTCCAAATTACGGTACATAATAAAAATAAACACACGGTAACATGAAATATAGACACTAACTTTCAATCGATGAAAAATCATGACTATGCAGTAAGATGTTCTTACTAGTATCACAATAAGTAGAACGAAAGTTGGGGTTTCAACGTAATAATACCTAATTCTAAACATTAACCACCAATATTGATACAAAATCATTGCAAAGTATTTATAACTATGGTAACATAATCAAGGACCAAAAATAACTCGGACGGCGTTGAAAAATTCCTACCCAAATTTGCAGTACCAATATACATATGTTTGTAGTTCCAATATATAGATGTTCGTAGTACCATACCCCACCATAGCGTAGTACCATACTTATGTTACTTTTAGTATCTTTTTCGTACCACGTTTCTAACAATCAAAATTCCTATCCCAAATTTGTAGTACCAATATACATATATTTGTAATTCCAACATATAGATATTTGTGGTACCATAACATAAGCTAGTGTAGCACCACGAGTAGGTTACTTGTAGTATCTTTTTCGTACCACGTTTTTAATTATCGAAAATGCGTAGATTATTGTGCAAATAAGGCATGTAAACTTCCAAATTACAGAACATAATAAAAATAAACACACGGTAACACGAAATATAGATACTAACTTTCAGTCGACGAAAAAATCATGACTTTGCAGAAAGATGTTCTTACTAGTATCATAATAAGTAGAACGAAAGTTGGGATTTCAACGTAATAATACCTAATTCTAAACATTAACCACCAATATTGATACCAGATCATCAGTACAGTATTTATAACTACGGTAACATAATCAAGGACCAAAAATAACTCGGACGGCGTCGAAAAAAATCCAACCAAACTTTGTAGTACCAATACATATATGTTTATAGTTCCAATATATAGATGTTCGTAGTACCATAACCCACCATAGTGTAGTACCATATGTATGTTACTTGTAGTATCTTTTTCGTACCACATTTCTAACTATCAAAATTTCTGCCCCAATTATTAGTATCAATATACAAATATTTATAGTACCAATATACATATAGTTGTAGTACCAATATATATATGTTCGTGGTATCATATCGTATGCTAGTGTAGTACCATATATGTTCGTGGTACCATATCGTATGCTAGTGTAGTACAAACGAAAGTTGGGTTTCAACGTAATAATACCTAATTCTAAATATTAACCACCAATTTTGATACCAGATCATCAGTAAAGTATTCTCTGGTAACATAATCAAGGACCAAAAATAACTCGGACGGCGTCGAAAAATTCCTACCGAAATTTATAGTACCAATATACACATGTTTGTAGTTCCAATATATAGATGTTCGTAGTACCATACCCCACCATAGCGTAGTACCATATGTATGTTACTTGTAGTATCTTTTTCGTACCACATTTCTATTCTTACCCCAAATTTGTAGTACCAATATACATATATTTGTAGTTCCAATATATAGATTTTCGTGGTACGATAACATAAGCTAGTGTAGTACCACGAGTAGGTTACTTGTAGTATCTTTTCCGTACCACATTTCTAGCACTCGAAATTCCTATCCAATTTGTAGTACCAATATAAATATGTTTGTTGTTCCAATATATAGATGTTCGTAGTATCATAACCTACCATAGTGTAGTACTATACGTATGTTACTTGTAGTATCTTTTTTGTACCACGTTTCTAGCAATCAAAATTCCTACCCAAATTTATAGTACCAATAATCATATGTTTGTAGTTCTAATATATAGATGTTCATAGTACCATACCCTATCAAAGTGTAGTACCATACATATATTACTTGTAGTATCTTTTTTCGTACCACGTTTCTAGCAATTGAAATTCCTGCCCAAATTTGTAGTACCTATATACATATGTTTGTAGTTCAAATATAAAGACGTTTGTAGGACCTATATATGAACTTGTGCAGTACCATATTATATGCTTTTGTAGTGCCATAAGTAGATTGTTTGTAGTATCTTTTCCGTACCGTGCTAGCGGCTTCGAAATACGCCCTCTACTTTGTGGTACCAATATATAGATATTGGCAGTACCTTTATGTGGACAATTGTAGTACTGGTATATATGCTGTTAGAGTACCATCACTAGGTTGTTTGTAGTACCAGTATATAATACCTATAAATATGGTAACATCGGAGTACCAAATGTTATTGTCTTGTGGTACCATGGTCAAAAGCTTGAACAAAAATACCTTCTAGCATTAATATCATAACCCACCAACAAACACAACATCATCACAATATGACAAGAACTTCTATTTCAATAGCCACATTACAATTCGCCGGCGTGTTTATACGACAAAGATTCAGCAAAAAAAATTATACCTCCTCCACATCAAAATACAGCACTCTCATCTGAAACTTAGACATAGATTCAACAAAAAAAATTCCTCAAATTACGACAACCATGTTAGAGTTGTAGTTTTGTTAGACATTTATACGAACACTTTCATTACAATTCTACCTCCTCCACATCAAAATACAGCACGCTCATCTGAAACGCGAAGCTCCGGCTAGCCAAGGCGGCGGCCAACCTCGACCTACCCACAATCCCCATCGCCAAGCCCCTACACCGCCGCATCCCTTTACACAGCGGCTGGACCGATTCGAGCCACAGTGAAAAAATAAAGAAAAAACTACCTCAACTAACCTAGACCGAGAAACCCACGGTAGATTAGGCAAGCTCGGAGCTTTTTCCGGTGCGGGCAGGGGCTTTTACGTCGCCGTCGAGAGCTTTACCAGTTCAGGACTGTTATGTTACGTGGGTGTTTCAATAAGTGGGTTGGAGAAGAAAGATAAATAATAGAGGGGTAAAATGGTCTATAGGAGTTATGTGTATGATTATTTTGGCTTAGGGAGTTTGTTAATAAATAATATGGAATGGGGAGTTAGTTGATAGAAAATAAGGTAATAGGGATTTAGTTGAGGTTGCCCCATAAAAAATTTGTTTTTAAAAAGAAAAATAATAAAAAAATATAAGAAAAATAAATTTAAAAACCGGATGTGGATATCGGGTCTAAATATCCGAATAAACCGGATCCGATTTTCGGATATCCGATTAAAACCGAAGCGGATACGGATACCATTTTTTGATATCCGAAAATCCGGATATCCGAAATTCGGATATCCGAAAATCCGGATATCCGCAACCTTGAGGACGAAACTCGTGATCTACCTGCAGTGAATTCTGCTTTGTTGATTTAGCAATATTTATTATTTTTGTATCTTAGCAAACACTCAACCAATAAGTGGGTTGGAGGCCTTTATTTTTTTCCAAGTGTGGTTTTTGATATTTTAATAAGCTGTAGCGGCACTACGCCGTTATGTTGTGATTTCAGTGGAGAAGAGCTTATCTGTCTGTAATTTCTTCTTTTGTTGTTCTACACCCTGTTTGATCCGCCAGCAAATAATGATAATCAAAAGACAAAAGATAAACTTTTTCTGATGATCAGTCGTTGTTAGAGGCGGTTCCGGCCATATCGATGCGCTCTTCCGGCTACCTCGGATCATTCTCCCCTTATCTTGGAGGCGGTTACTCCTTCGCGACCCAAAGGTGACACCTTTCGATTCGATAATTTTCTAGTACATGACCCCAGGTTTACGTCTTTGGTGGCGGAGGCTTGGCATCGGGAGGTTGCGGGATACCCCATGTTTGCGGTTATGACGAGGCTTCGTGGAATCAAGCGTGCGATGAAGCGCCTCCGACGTCTTAAGGGTGACCTCAACCGCAATGTCCTCGAGGTGCAGCGGTTCCTGGAGATTGTGCAGGAGCTTTCTATTACTCATCCTACCGAGCCGGATCTCCTTCTCCTTGAGAAGCGATGCCGATATGCATATGCCAAGGCTGTTGAGGTTGAGTACATTTCCGTTGCGCAACGGGCGAAGTTGGATTGGCTTAAGTACGGGGATCAGTGCACGGCCTTCTTTTTCAAGAAGGTAGCGACGCGTCGAGTGGCCAACCGCATATTCTCTTTAGAGGATACTTCTGGGGCTGTTTACGAGGGTGAGGAGCGTGTACGGGATGAGATTCTTCGTTATTACACTGAGATTCTGGGCTGCTCGGCTCACACGTCTCCTGTGGATGCTTCTATGGTCACGCCGTTTATCCCTCGGACTCTCGGCGATGAGGACGCGGCTACGATGATTGTCCCGATTACAGATGCGGAGATCAAGCTGGCCTTATCTTCTATTGGGGACAATAAGGCCCCGGGTCCTGATGGTTTTACGGCTGCTTTCTTTAAGCATGCTTAGCCAACTATTGGAGGTGATGTCTCTTTTGCGATTCGGGAATTCTTTCGTACGGGACATCTTTTGGGGGAGCTGAATTCGACACTCATTACCCTCATACCTAAGCGCCTCAACCCACGGATGGCAAAGGATTTCAGATCGATTTCCTGCTGCAATGTACTTTACAAGATCATCTCGAAGATCATTGCTAATCGATTGCGGGGCTGCTTGGGCGACTTAGTGCATGCTACGCAGACGGCGTTCATCCCGGGACGCCGTATATCGGACAACATCCTCTTGGCGCAGGAAATTTGCCACGGTTATGGTAGTGCAGGGCTGCCCGAGCGCGTTGCGTTCAAGGTGGACCTTGCGAAGGCCTATGATATGGTAGAGTGGGACTTCATTCTTGCTACGCTGGAGGCTCTTCGTTTCCACCCTACCTTTGTCGGCTGGATCCGCTCTTGTCTCACGACGACGCGCTTCTCTATCAGCATCAACGGACGGTCGGAGGGTTTTTTCAGAGGACGTCGCGGATTACGTCAAGGTGATCCTATATCGCCTTACCTTTTCACTTTAGTGATGGAGGTGTTGCATGGTATTATTCAGGAGCATATTGATCGCCGGGGATGTTTTCGTTATCATTGGAGATGTGACGTGACTTCTCTTTTTATGCTTGCTTTTGCCGACGATCTTCTACTTTTCTCGCACGCGAACATTGAGTCAGTGGCCATCTTTAAGGAGAGTCTGGAGTGCTTTGCCATGCTTTCTGGACTTAGAGCCAATCATGACAAGAGTGAGATGTTCCTGTCCAGAAGTGCGGATCGGCTGAAAGATGCTATTCAGGTACCATGGGTTTCCCTTTGGGTCATTTACCCGTTCGCTACCTGGGTGTCCCATTGATCACCTCGCTATTGAGCATTTCTGATTGTGCCCCACTCATCGCGTCGTTTGATCGACGTTTGGGATCTTGGACACATCAGTCTCTCTCCTACGCTGGCCGACTTCAGCTGATCAAGTCGGTCCTACTGAGTTTCCACACGTATTGGGCGGGTGTATTCTTACTCCCCAAGGGAGTCTTACGTTGCATTGAGACTCGCATTCGGACTTTTCTTTGGAGAGGGTCGGGAGCTAAGGTTGCTTGGGCTGATATCTGCCTACCGAGGGAGGAAGGTGGACTGGGGCTGCGTTCGATTGAGGTTGATAACAAGGCACTGCTTATGCACCTTCTCTGGACCCTGCTGAGTGATGATGATACTTCCATTTGGGCGACCTGGATTAGGCGGACCAGACTCCACCGCAAGTCTCTCTGGTCGGTTCAGACATCAGCCCGATCTTCTTGGAGTTGGAAGAAGCTACTTAAGCTTCGTCCTCTCTTCCGACCTTTGGTGGATTTTCACATCGGGAGCGGTAGGTCTTTACACCTATGGACTGATCCGTGGTTACTTACGGGACCACTTGTGGAGTATTTTCCGCGGGGACCACAGGTGATGGGTCTCCCGATTGATTCTCGTCTGAGCATGGTGATAGGCGAGGACGGATGGAGATGGCCAGCCCGCTCGAGGAGGGAGTACCTCGATATAGCGCCCCTTCTTCCCCCTGTGCGCCCCGGGGAAGCTGATTTTGTTCGTTGGAATGGTTCGGGTGATGGTCGCTTCACCACCTACTCGGCGAGGAACAGCATGCGGTTACGGAGGCCGATAGCTCCTTGGCACACGTTACTTGGCGGCCCGATGTCGATCCCTCGGCACGACTTCATCCTATGGTTGGCCATTCGTGATAGATTGGCTACACGGGATAAGCCGTGGATTGCTAGTGTGGCTGGGGCCTCGACGTGTCTCCTGTGCGATACCCTTTCTGTCGAGACTACCACGCATTTATTTTTCGAGTGCCCATTCTCTGGTCGGTGCCTCGAGCTGTTACAGGAAAAGTTACGTCTCGATTGGCCACACGCGAATTGGGGTACGGATATCCTTTGGGCAGCTCGTCGTTGGAAAGGTCGCCATCTATCTCATCTGGTCTTTCGGCATACACTCTCTTCATTGGTCTACCACTTATGGATGGAGCGTAACACGAGATGGCGGGAGGGTCGTCAGAAGGCACCTGAGCAACTTGTTGAGGCGATCGAAATACTTCTTTGCTTGCGTCTTTCCACGCTGTCGGGAAAGTACCAGCTGCAGGCATGCGCCATGCGGCGTGTGTGGCGTATAGCTTGGTAGTCGTCTACTGTCTTGTTTCTTTCGCTTTTTAGCTGGTAGCTTGTTACCAGTTGGGTTGCGGCATGCCGCTAACACTGTACCACACTTTTTATTTAGTGAACATTACCCTCGAGG
Source organism: Craterostigma plantagineum (assembly GCA_027422505.1). NCBI lineage: Eukaryota > Viridiplantae > Streptophyta > Magnoliopsida > Lamiales > Linderniaceae > Craterostigma > Craterostigma plantagineum. Next base: position 2,741,068 of record JAPQWV010000035.1, read on the forward strand.
GGGTCAGCCAAAAAAAAAAAAAAAAATTAATTAGGTGAATGAGGATTTGGTTTTTAGGAGTGGTTTATGGAGGGTTTTAAGTTGTTTTTGAAGTGGTTTGATGGAGTGGTTTAAACCACTCCTCAAACGTGTTTAGCCCTTGAATTATTAAAAAAAATTATTTTAATTTTGGCTATAAATAGGTCATTAGGTCTAAGGAGAAAAGATAAGAAATAAAAGAAGAAAATAATTCCTAAAATATAGTCTCTGTTATCGTTCTTATTCCGTTCGCAGACGGTGTCGTTTTTGTGCTAAACGAACGCCTGTTTTTTCGAAGTATCCTGGGAAATAGACGCTCGTTAAAACCTCTAGCACATACGTGAAGGAGCTAATCTATTTTAAGGAAATTGTGTGCTACACAATCTTCGAATATTTTTTCTTTCTTTTCTTTCCCGGCCAACAATCTTAAAATGGACCGACGATCCCGCAAAGATGTCAGACTACGTGGACTTCCTCAACAACCAAGAATCTACGGGAAATGAAGGAAACATTGACGTTCTCCCTACTACTTTCATCCCCACTGCCATACCTGTGCTTATGAAGCCAAACGTACCAGTCAACCACCTGGAGAAGCCGGAGAAATTTATGGGGACAGCCTCGACGTTCAAAAGATGGCAACAGAAGATGCTCTTCTACCTCACCACGCTGAACCTGGCAACATACCTGAAAGAGGTCGAGCCTAAGGTGAACGACGGCGAGACGAACGCTGAGGTCGTGATCGCTGTTGATGCATGGAAACACTCTGATTTCCTGTGTCGTAATTACATTCTAAATGCCCTAAGCGATACTCTGTACAACGTGTATGGTGCGGTCGCTACGGCTAAGGAATTGTGGGAATCGTTAGACCGGAAATATAAAACTGAGGATGCCGGCACAAAGAAATTTGTTGTCGGACGGTTCCTTGATTATAAGATGGTCGATTCCAAGACTGTGATTAGTCAGGTGCAGGAGATCCAGTTGATCTTGCACGAGATCCATGCAGAACGAATGGTTCTGAGTGAATCTTTCCAAGTTGCGGCTATTATTGAAAAGCTGCCGCCGGGCTGGAAAGACTTCAAAAACTATCTCAAGCATAAGCGCAAGGAGATGTCTTTGGAGGATCGATCTGATTGTTAGACTTCGAATCGAAGAAGACAACAAAAGGTCGGAAAAGAGAGTCTTGAGCTCATCTGAACCGAAAGTAAACGTGGTGGAGCATGGCTCTAAAAAGGGCAAAGGCGCGGTTAAACCCAAGGCGAAACTTGGAGCGACCGGAGGCGTGTCAAAGCCGAACTATAAGTTCAAGGGAAATTGCTTCAACTGCGGGAAATTGGGCCATAAGTCGTCGGACTGTCGTTTCCCTAAAAGGAACAACGAGGCGAACATGGTAAAAGACATCACTAAGGGTGTCGATGATTTAGATCTTGTTGCTGTCGTTTCGGAGGTAAACATGATTGGGTCGAATCCACAAGAATGGTGGATCGATACCGGTGCTACACGTCATGTATGCACGAACCGTAGATTCTTCTCTACCTGTGAGCCGGTTGAAGGAGAAAAGATCTACATGGGCAACTCGACTGCAGCTACCGTCGAGGGAAAAGGAAGCGTGCTGCTCAAGATGACGTCCGAAAAAATACTAACGCTGAAAGACGTGTTGTATGTACCGAAAATCCGCAAGAACCTTATATCGGGATTCTTGTTGAACAAACACGGTTTTCGTATTGTTATTGAATCTGACGAAGTGATATTGTCTAAGTCGAGTGTTGTTGGTAAAGGCTATGCCTGTGATGGTCTGTTCAAGCTGAATGTAATGACTATTGTAAATGAGAATGAAAAACGTTCTTCCGTTTACTTGCTTGAATCTTCCAATTTGTGGCACGATAGATTAGGTCACGTTAATTTTGAATCGATACGTCGATTAATTAACATGGACCATATTCCAACATTCGAAATTAATTCGAAACATAAATGTGAAATTTGCGTTGAAGCAAAAATGACGAGATCGTCTTTTCCATCGGTAGCAAGAAGTACCGAACCGCTTGAATTGATTCATAGCGACTTATGTGATTTGAAATACGTTCAAACACGTGGTGGCAATAAATATTTTATAACATTTATTGACGATTGCACCAAATATAGCTATGTGTATTTGCTTAAGAGCAAAGACGAAGCATTAGAGAAATTCGTTCTCTACAAAACCGAAGTTGAAACGCAACTCGGTAAGAAAATTAAAAGATTGAGAAGTGATCGAGGCAGAGAATACGAAGCGCCAATTGGGAGCTTCTGTGTGGAACATGGTATCGTCCATGAATTGACCGCCCCGTATTCACCTCAATCAAACGGAGTGGCCGAACGAAAGAATCGCACATTAAAAGAAATGATGAATGCGATGTTACTGAGTTCAGGTCTACCGCCAAATATGTGGGGCGAGGCTATCTTGACGAGTAATTACCTATTAAATAGGATACCTCGAAAGAAAATGAATAAAACTCCATATGAGTTATGGAAAGGAAAGACGCCTTCGTACCAACATTTGCGAATGTGGGGGTGTTTGGCGAAGGTAGCCGTACCTGCGCCTAAAGCAGTGAAAATTGGTCCTAAAACGGTGGACTGTATTTTCATAGGATATGCACTTAATAGTACGGCATATCGGTTTCTTGTATATGGTTCGAAAATTTCGGATATACACAAGAACACGGTCATGGAATCGAGGAATGCATATTTCTTTGAAAATGTATTTCCTTGTAAATCCGATTATGGAAACAGTACATCTAAACGAGATGATATAGAAATCGAGATTCCTAGTACGCTTCATGAGATTGAACCGAGACGAAGCAAGCGTGCCCGAATAGAGAAATCTTTTGGTAACGACTTTGTTACATATCTGATTGAAAAGGAACCGCTGACTTATGACGAAGCAGTGAGCTCCGTCGACGGGCCTTTATGGAAAGAAGCCATAAAGAGCGAGATTGATTCTATTTTGCAGAATCATACATGGGAGTTAGTTGATCTCCCAAAGGGATGTAAACCTTTAGGATCAAAATGGATTTTTAAAAGTGAGACCATACGGGTCTGTGGAAAAGTATAAAGCCAGACTTGTTATCAAAGGATACAAGCAACGCGAAGGCTTAGATTACTTTGACACGTATTCTCCTGTGACGAGAATAAATTCGATAAGGATGATACTTGCTATCGCATCCTTAAGAAATTTGGAAGTACACCAAATGGATGTCAAAACGGCTTTCTTAAACGGTGAATTAGACGAAGAAATCTATATGGAGCAACCCGAGGGTTTTCGTGCTCATGGAACCGAAAAGAAAGTATGTAGATTAATCAAATCTTTGTATGGTTTGAAACAAGCCCCTAAGAAGTGGCACGAAAAGTTTGATCATGCGATGATCAACTACGGCTTAAAATCAATGAGAGCGATAAATGCGTTTACTCAAAGGAAACAGGCGATGACTATGTCATTTTATGTCTGTATGTAGACGACATACTCATTGTTGGTAGTAATGACAAAATGGTCAAGTCTACCAAGGATATGTTAAATTCGAAATTTGACATGAAAGATATGGGACTTGCGGACGTGATTTTAGGAATTAAAATCAAACGAACGAGTAACGGTCTTGTTTTGAGTCAAGCTCATTATGTAGACAAAATTCTCGACAAATTCTGCAAGGGTGACTCTGGTGTTGCTAGAACGCCATTAGATCGAAGCGTTCATTTGTCGAAAAATCGCGGGGAGGCTATTTCTCAAGTAGAATACTCCCGGATTATCGGAAGCTTGATGTCTAATGAGCTGTACTAGGCCAGATATTGCTTATGCTATAAGCAAACTAAGTTCTTACACGAGCAATCCGAGTGCGGATCATTGGACCGCTATAATACGGGTTTTGAGATACTTACGGTATACTCGAGACTATGGATTACACTATGGTCGATATCCCGATGTGTTAGAAGGCTACACAGATGCGAACTGGATATCTGATATGAAGGACTCTAAGAGCACAAGCGGCTATGTGTTTACACTCGCTGGAGCTGCTGTGTCGTGGAAATCCTCGAAACTAACGGTTATAGCAAGATCCACTATGGAATCCGAGTTCTTTGCCTTGGATAAATGTGGAGTAGAAGCTGAATGGCTACGCCATTTCTTGGAGGATATTCCTAAGTGGGAAAAACCTGTGCCGCCTATATGTATACACTGCGATAGCCAATCGGCTATTGGACGGGCACAAAGTACTATGTATAATGGTAAGTCGAGACACATACGTCGTCGACATAATACCATTAGACAACTGCTCTCAACTGGAGTTATCTCGATTGATTATGTGAAATCGACGGATAACATTGCGGATCCGCTAACCAAAGGGTTAAATAAAGATGCAGTTGAAAGGTTGACGAAAGGAATGGGCTTAAAGCCTTAAAGTATAGAAGTGCTAAGAAGGAAAACCCTACCTATGTGACTGGAGATCCCAAGATCTAGGTTTAAAGGGACAACCTAATCTTAGGACTTGGTATCACTGTGGGGGATAACCCCGCTCATTCCTGTCAAGAAACAGTGATGACGGAAAATGCTAGCATTATGATGCTTTAATGACTATCATAGAGTATTGATAGAAAATACTCGCGCCGTGAGAAGTCACCTATGTTAGGGAGAAGTGGGGCCGCTTCAAAGGAGAACTGAAAGGCTTAGTTCTTTAGAAACCCTCGCAGAATCAGGACGTGTCCATGGCCGTACTGGACAAAACCATGAGAACGGAACAAGAGGAAAATGGTCTCTGTGTATTGTACGTGGGTTCGTTTACACGAAAAGCGGGACAGTTCAAAGATATCATGTTCTACTGGACTGCAGTAAACCAAGCGTGCATACAAGGAGGAAGTTCAAATGGTAAACATACTATCCTCTATGCAGAGTATCATTAAATTAGCAGAAACATTAACAAACCAATTCTCATTCATGTGGGGGATTGTTAGATAACTAATTAATTAGGTGAATGAGGATTTGGTTTTTAGGAGTGGTTTATGGAGGGTTTTAAGTTGTTTTTTGAAGTGGTTTGATGGAGTGGTTTAAACCACACCTCAAACGTGTTTAGCCCTTGAATTATTAAAAAAAAATAAAAAAATTATTTTAATTTGGCTATAAATAGGTCATTCGGTCTAAGGAGAAAAGATAAGAAATAAAAGAAGAAAATAATTCCTAAAATATTGTCTCTGCTTCGCTCTTATTCCGTTCGCAGTCGGTGTCGTTTTTGTGCTAAACGAACGCCGTGTTTTTTCGAAGTATCCTGGGAAATAGACGCTCGTTAAAACCTCTAGCACATACGTGAGGGAGCAAATCTATTTTTAAGGAAATTGTGTGCTACACAATCTTCGAATATTTTTTCTTTTCTCTTCTTTCCCGGCCAACAGTCGTAAATTGAGCCCCATAATGTTGCGTTGCATGTTATTTTTTTATATATCAACATAATTCGATTGCGAAATCGCCTTGTGGTTCAAATGAAAATAATGTTCTCTAATCCACGACATGTATAAGATAGTAAATAAAATCAGATTGGGATGTTAACAACCGATTACAAGGCCATTTCATTAACAAACAATGACTGGGATGTGTAATATTTAAATAGATGAACAAAATGCAGGCAAATGCCTTTGCAGAACGTTATCTGCAGACTTGTTGACGGCCATATTTTCAGCAGTGCTGGTTTCCTCCTTCATGCAAAGATGATTGAGAATAGATGAATGGGCTACAATGACAATTGTTTCGCCAAAAACAAAAGAACAATCAAATTTTACAGATATAACACCTCGTTTTTGTGATGGAAATAAATTATATAAAATTAAAAAAGTGATGCACTTCCTTCAGGGTTAACCTTTTTAGAAAAAAGTAGTCACTTAACATGGTATCAGAGCTTAAGGACCCGCAGGTCCTGGGTACGAATCCTCACCACCACCCATTTATGATAGTTATACGTCTAAGGCTACATAATAGAGAAATCAGCCTAGACGTAAGGGGGCGTGCTGGAAATAAATTATATAAAATACAAAAGTAATACACTTCTTTCAGGGTTAACCTTTTAGGAAAAGTGGTCACTTAACATTTTGAATTAACAGGAAACTATGGTTGGTGGGTCAGATTAAAACTTAGCGCATGATTATCAGACAGAAATAACTGTTAATAGTTCTACCCATCATTCACCAAAATTATCAGACATGAAAGTGTTAAACTGGCAACATAAAACAGAAACAAAAGGGTTTGAGATAAAGTTCTAAGAACGTTTATCTCAATGTTTTCTCCTTTCTCTTCAAGGAGCTTGATAGAGGTCGACAAATGGTTTTGCGTACGATAGGTTCGTGACCAAAGTTCTGTCAAGCCACAGCGATAGTTTGTGTATTGACAGGTACGTGATCAATGACCTTTCAAGCCGTAAGGATGGCATTCCTCAATTCCTTTTATTGTCACTGAGACCATTAGCGTCTCGATGAATTTTCGCATCTGGAAACCATGACAAGTATCTTTTCCTTGTGATATCAAGAGCAACGAGATCAACTTTTGCAAGGTTAGCCATAACAAAAATGCGTAGTAAAAAACGTTAAGTAAAACGTACTGAACTTACTCATGTAGAGATATACGTCGACGCCGCCTAGAGTCTCGCGTTTATTTCTCATTTTCATCAGGGCCCATAGCTACTTACTAACCGCACCATTATATCATGAGCTCAAATCCTATACGGATAAAATACGATAGTGGCCCACTCCGGCTAAGATAAAATTAGGGTTTATCTCCAATATTATCATTCACCAGGTCGCCCCTCTATCACGTTACTTTCTTGGTACTATAGTTATACTATGTACCTTCCCATTACCTAAATAATTTAGGTAAATACATTCGACGGTTTTACCCCCGTCATGGTGCCTTTGTAGAAGTAGCTATATTCTCATCTATCATATAACTCGCTTTCCACTTGAGTAATACAATGCACGCTCATTTCTCATAATACTCCCTACGATTCGTGCGTGCACATGATCGTGATGCATAAATAATGCAACAATAAATATTCCAAACCATCGCATATAACAGATAATTCACATACCATGTATTCATCGAATCAATTAGTCACGTAACAATACACATATCAATCAATTTATGTGTTGTAGGTGAAATTCCCACTTACCTGATATCCTTAGCTTATCGTACAGTTAAATCGCTAACCTTCGAACCCTAATTATAGAAACATATAAAATTAGAGTTCGTTAATTTATTTATAATTTCATAAAATTGGCTTAATTTAAAAACCCTATTTTCGACTTATAAATTTCGAAACCCTAAAATTCCAAATTTAACTCAAATTAGAGGCTCTAATAACCCCTCAATATAATATTAAAATAATCCAAGACCTTTTAATTATAATATGAAAAGTTACGTGTGAGAAATATTTTGGTTAAAGGAAAATGTCGATATGAATTTGAATATAGATCTCGACATTTCATGCTAATCTGACATTTTATATCATCATCATATCGACATTTGTATATAGATCTCGATATTCATTATTGGATACCTTTCGACATTTTCCTAACAACACTCGACATTTCATGATAATCTCGACATTTTATTCGACAAACTCACATCACAAACTAACCTCGACATCTTACATCCCTATGCTCGTTCGACTTTTTTTTTCTCAATTTCAAATCAACCATGTCAACATCTTACTTCACTGTTCATAAAACTCGGCACACATATAAACATTTCAACATTTATTCGAGATTTACAACTACACAAGCCTCATGTCGATATCTTATAAATTTCAAAACAATCCTCCACCATCTCGACATCCACCCAAACTTCTTCAATATTCACCTCGACATTTATATAAATCTTAGCACTATGTCATCATAAGGCTTGAATTTTATCCAAAAAGAAACCCTAACTTTCAAAATTATCATATTTCGAAATTATCTTTTCAAAAATTTTTAAAACTCCATACCTAACTTCCAAATAATGTAGATATCATGTAGTCACGAAATTATTAAATACCAAATATAAAATCATATAATCACATAGTATGCATGCAAATTTATTGGCCAACTTACTCACGGGACCCGGGTATTACAATAATAATAGAGATTAATATCATGAGGTGATGGGTGATAAGGAGAAGGTTATGAGTTGTATAAGACGTTGAGTGGACATCTCTATAAAATCTTGTAGAAAGAGCCTATGATAAATAAAAACTGTCAATTTGGTCTGTCATAGTTATACAACTTTATCCATAATTGCTTCATTATAATTTACCATTAATGTTTTAGTTTATTACAATTTTACCTTTATATTTAAATTTAATTTGTTAAATAACTTAATTAATGTTCAAAATGTAGGATAAATTGATATACTTGCACGTGTCATACATACTGCGTTTATAGCAATTTTTATTAGGAAAAGTTGTTACAAATTATACATCCTATAGATTTTCTTCTAGAAATAAATCCAACAGTAAATTATTTAAGAATAAACCCAACTATAATAGGTATCTTCTCAACTTAGACTCATGTTACCTTTAAGCCATTCAATCGTTTAAATTTAATTCATTTTATTTATTTATTTTTTGTTTTTTACTTCTTCTATTTTTCTAATAGATTTAATTATTTTACACCTTAAAATAACTCAAAATAAATAAATATGTCGATGAGTTCTGAATAAAATAGTAATAAATAAACAAAACCATAGTTTAAGAAAAATTAAAATAGGCTAAATTGCATATAACACGTGTTTCAAAAAACCCCTGTGATTCATTTATAGCACAATATACCCTGTGATTTATTTAATCACGTGCCCCCGGTACTTTTTTTCAGATTTTCGAGTTATTTTAAAGTGTGAAAACTAATTTATTAAAATAGAAAAAAAATGGTGAAAACAATAAAAGAAAGAAATTTAACCTATTGTTCAGGTTAAAGGTAACATGGGTCTAGTTTGAGAAGATGCCTATTACAGTTGAGTTTATTAAGAAATAACTTAAAATTGGGTTCATTTGTAGAAGAAAAATAAATAGGATGGATAATTTACGCCGAATTTTCCTATTTATTATTTTTTTATTAATAGTTCGTTCGTAGTATCTATCTATACTATATAAAAGTTGGATGTGTAGTCTCATTGACCATTCTCTTAGCCAATCCCAATGCGACATGTCAGCAACAACAACACAAATGACTATTTTAGGCACATTGAGGATGGAATTACACTTGCCATCGCTATATTATATCTTTTATAATTAGGAAAAAGCTCATGCATACACTGTCTACTAGTCTTGCAATTATACATTTATTATATGCAATTAATAGGATAAATACATAGTCGAGAAGGGAGCGTGCAGACGAGTGTACATGGGCTTGGATTTGGATACGAAGATTTAGTGGTGATCAAGCAATTTCGGTCGAAAACATTGCGCATGAGGATCTTAACATTATTACTGTGAGCATTCAGTGTGGAATTTGTTTGTTTTGTGATGAATTGAATCCGCGACTCATCTATCGTTTCAATTTTTTTTCTTTTATGAATTTGATGTTGGAGAAGAATTTAACTAGGTTCAATCATTGAAGAGTATGATGTAGCTAATAATATTTTTCAGGTAGTGCGGTGCAATTTTTTTCTTTTGACCTGCTATGATTGTTCTAATCCGATGGCGTTTGTAATTTTTTTCTTTTATGGTTTAGTTTGGATTTGTCTCAAAGTGCTCTTGAAATTGGGGATGGGTAGGTTTCGTGATCTTTAAGAGTTGGGTTCGTGGACTGTTATAGTTATAGTTATTGTGGCATAGCTTCAGTTATATGGTTTAATCAGCTTAGGCGACTGAAATTTATGGATATCATTTGATTCTTGGATATTAGTATTTGTATCATTTTCCAGAGAATGGGCAAAAAAGACTTATTTTTCAAGAGTTTTGGTTCGTTGACTTTTGACTTTTTGGGTCTACCCACCCAAGAATTGATGTTGTATGTTTCGTTGTGGATAAGTAGCATCAACCTGTCTTTGTTTTTTTTTTTTCAAGTCATGTGCACTCATGTCAAAGGGAAACAATAGAAGGGTTCAATAATTGCGCCATCACATTCCTCACAGCACATTCATACTGCTCATAACATGTTGTGATTATGTGTATTTGGACAATAGGTTAGCGACCGTCTAAATTTACTGTTTGTCGATCTTTTATCCTCTGCGTTTTTCCTTACGATGTTTGCTTGAAATAAAAAGTGCAGATACGTTGAAGCATTATCAGACTTTGCCGACGAATAAAAAGGTCATCGACTTGATGCCTTATGCGAAGCTGGTGAGTCCGACTAGCTTATTACATGTGATAAGAAGTCAAAAATAACTGCTCTTTTTTATCGATACATGTTGTAGAACGTATTGCATTGGCATATCGTAGACGAGCAATCTTGCCCGTTTGAGATAGCTTCTCATCCAAGCTATGGGACGGAGCTTATTCGACTTCAAAACGATATAAGGTCGTTGATGCCTTAGTGATCATAAGGCAAGTCGATGTCAAGGTCATATTCGTGAACGTTTGTTTTTTTCACTTATATAATTATATCATACATACATATCTTAATATAATCATTTGGTCTTTGGTGTTAATAAAAGGTAGACGGGACGGCCCAATACGAGGCTTACCTATGAGTGAAGTCAAACTACACATAACCGAAGACTCGGCATGGATTGTTCTTAAAGGCCGTGTCTACAATATTTCAACATACATGAAGTTTCATCCCAAAGGTAAATAATATTTTGGGTATTCTAATAGCAACTAAATGTCTACAGTATCTAAGTGCAAAAAGTAACTCTGTGTGGATCTCTCTTATTTCATTTCTATTCGCAGTTACTGTATTGGTGATTACCTGGCATGGTAATCTCTGAACATTTAGTTCATTCGAACTTCTAATTGGAAAACAGATCATTATTGATTATTGTGGTAAACCTCCATATGTGTCAGTTTCGTCTCAACATCGTACGATACAACAATTCTAGCAAGATATGAGCAGAAAATGAGGTACATTTTCTCAGCACCACCTTCATTGCTAATTCCTAAGGTAACATAGTCGTACCGTCACAATCTATCCAGTCGTGCATGTATTATCACATATTTTGTACGATTGATGTAGGTTATGTTATTCGATATTGCTTGGTGTTTTCTTAGGAAATGTGTGATGTATATGGTATTAAAATCTCTATTTGATGTATTAACAATTTAACACAACTTCATTCGCATTAGATTATCCTATATATATTGGTAAATAGTTGGTGTTAATACACCGCTCCCTTTATATGTTGCATGATTCATCGTGGTGACTAAATATCCAATCTCATACCGTATCACATATGCTTACATTAAGAAAAAAATGAACAGTCATAAGTTAATATTGTTTATCAGAGCATTCACGTATGTGAATTTGAAATATTCTTTATCATGTGGTTCTGATTTTGAGCGGGAACTGTTACTACAATTTCAAATAATATTAGAATAATAGTTTTAAAATGTTTTTGTGTTAAAGATTTTCTTTACAATTTAATATATCATGGAAATAATGACCAAGAGTTTTATGATAATTCCAAACAAATATTTTCCAGTCATATATATCAAACAACTTATTATTAGGGTTCAACAACATTTAGTATCTTCCAAATATATTTGTATTTGTATTTGTTGATTTTCTTTTTCTTAAAGTAAGCATATGTAATCTTGAATTACTGTAATATTTAATATTGTACGTCTATACTACTGCACGACTGTAAAAATCAGAAATATAAGACTTAAGAATGTAAGACTTCAAAGTATTACTATATCGGGCCCAATTTGGCCAGCGGACCGTCGGGATTTTTGGCCCACGGGACGCAGCCCGCGGGCCTGACAGGTCGGGCCACATGAGTCCAATTTTATTTTGGGCTCAAGGCCCGAGCCCAGTGTTTTTCAGGACCGGGACGGGCTGGCCCACCGGCTCAGACCCACTTCAAGATATAGTTCCATCCATCGGACGGGCGCAAAACTTGTTGTTTTAGAATTATAAAGATCAAACGTTCTAAGGACGATAAAAGGAGTTTTGGGCTGTTATGTTTTTTTCTTTGGGTAAGATCGAAAGGAGAGAACTGGTGGAGGGAGGGAGACGATTATTTTTTCGAGCAAGGTATTTTCCTTTCACATGCTCATACGTTGATTAAGCTTTTTTCTTTATCTCTCCACACACTAATACACAGCCATGCATACATATATATATAGTACATATAATGCATTAGATGATAAATCATATCTTATCATATCACGCGTGATATCTTGTGATATCTTCTTATATTGACTTTCGATATTTTCCAAATCTTCAGCCGTCTCTTGCTTGATTATATTTTATTTTTTAAATCTATTTTCTTCACGTGGGCTCCGCTTTGAGATTATCTAACAAATTCTCCCCTTAATCTCAAAGCGTTTGGGTCTTTCATCGCTCTTTAAATTTGACCCGCTTTCGTCTGTCGTATGTTGCGGCTCGCCACTTGGCATCTTTAATTGCCTTCGTTATTATCTCCATATTTGTTGTCCAGCCGTACTCGCCAGTTACCAGATAGTTGGGTGAGTCGTCGACCGTATCGTAGACCTCGTCTAGCTTCTGCATATCTTTTGTGGCGAAAACCAACGTCTTCTCGTTGCAGTCCTTTACCTGCATAACAACACATTTTTCCATCGCATCAACCACATGCAAAGACTCGTAGCACTTCTTCCTCGAGTATTCGAAGTATAGAGAGCTATCTATAGTCTTTTCGCTTTCGTCGGTGCTGTAATAAATATATGCATGTTTTTCTTCCATCTTCGGGACGTAGCTCGTCAGGCTCGTCAGCTCGTCGCTAGCATCTGACGTGTCGAATCTTTCGAACTCCTTAACAATCTTCTTCTCATTGATGACCTTCACAGGAACTATTTTGTAAGGCGCCGCCTCGTTTCTTGCGAGTACATCGATCTTATTTACGACCACCTCCGCGACTTCTTTTCGGTTTTCGTCGATCTCTTTTTCCTTCAGATTTTGGTTATCGTCCATCAGCTTGGGGGACCTCTTGGTCGTCGTAGCGATCCGTTTGGGGGCCTCGTTGGTCGTTGTAGTGATATCGTCTTTCTCGTTCGTCTTCAATTTTTCGGCAAGCTTGTACTTGTCGTTGCTTCGGGTTTTCAAATTGTTCATGTAGGCCTCAAGGCTGTCTCTCGCCTTGATCCACTCCTTCACTTCTTTGTCTTTTTCACGTACTTTTTCTTCGTGAGCGTGGTCTTTGTTGGTAGAACTGACCTTGATAGGTTCTCCAGTCATTTGTTTAACGACTTTGCGATCAACATGTCGCAGGACCTCCGTCGTGGCTGCGCCGGTCGTCTCTTTCACGCCGCGCTCCTGGTCTCTTCGCATGGCTTCCTCAGCTTGCTGGGTTGTCTCTTCAACCGTCTCAACGCTTTTCTCGGACACTGTCTCTCGTGTCTCTATGGCTTTCTCGTTCGCCACGTGGGTATACGCTTCCTCCGACGACGTGTGCATGGCGTCGTTAATCGTGTTTTTCATCTCATCGGCATCTTCCGATGTCCTCATGTCGATCTCCTCGATTTTTCGGGTGGTTGTCGTGGCGGCGTTTCTTCGACCGCTTCCTCTTTCTCGAGCTTTGAGGGCTCCGCCTTGTAGGTAGGTTCCGTTGGTGGAGTGGTGGTGGATACTTCATGAGTGATATTTTCTTTTATCACTTCAACGACTGCTTCAGTCGTTTTCTCTTCTTTCACGGCCTCTTCGGCCTTTGGAGATTTTTCTTCCTTTTCTTCACCTGCGTCTTTCTTTGACGCTCCGCCTTCACCGTGAGTTGGCTCCTCGGCCTTTGAATATGTTTCCTCCTCTTCAGTGACTTCACTGGCTTTCATCTTTGATGATTCGCCTTCTTCTTTTGTCGTCTCGGGTTTTAGTGGTAGTTCGACTTCTTTCTTTTCCACCATCGGCTCAGCGTGATTTTTATCACGCTCGCTCTCCACGACACGAGCTACCTCTTCTCGTACGGGTTCGCCCTTAACGTTCTTCTCGTCCTCCTTCGTCGTCTCAAGTTCGCCCTGTTTTTGTGGCTGAACTTCGTTGGTGTAATCGGCGTCTTTCTTGTATGCTTTCTCCAACAGATCCCAGGCTTCCTTGGCTTTTTTCGTTGCGCCTATCGCTCCGAGACCGATAAAATCTAACGCTTCGTCGATGAGAACGACCGCGAGACCATTTTCTCTGACGGCAGCTCCCAACGTCTTCCGTTGCGACTTTGTATACTTCGTCTTATCTAGTGAAAATCCATCTTCGACTATTTCCCATACGCCTTGCGATTTCAGCAAAGCTTTCATTTCGACGCTCCACCTTGCGTAGTTATTTTCGGTGAGTTGCGGGATTAACATGTGGGTAAATAATATCAGCTTTGACACCATCGGCATCATCGACTCTGTCGACTCCGTTAACACCTTCGGCTCTGATACCATTTTGTTGTTTTAGAATTATAAAGATCAAACGTTCTAAGGACGATAAAAGGAGTTTTGGGCTGTTATGTTTTTTTCTTTGGGTAAGATCGAAAGAAGAGAACTGGTGGAGGGAGGGAGACGATTATTTTTTCGAGCAAGGTATTTTCCTTTCACATGCTCATACGTTGATTAAGCTTTTTTCTTTATCTCTCCACACACTAATACACAGCCATGCATACATATATATATAGTACATATAATGCATTAGATGATAAATCATATCTTATCATATCACGCGTGATATCTTGTGATATCTTCTTATATTGACTTTCGATATTTTCCAAATCTTCAGCCGTCTCTTGCTTGATTATATTTTATTTTTTAAATCTATTTTCTTCACGTGGGCTCCGCTTTGAGATTATCTAACAAAACTAGTATATCTATATACACCGACACTTTATGCTTATGTGAGACATACTCGAGTGGGTGTACTTGTAAATTCATTAAGGGTACTATAGAAGAGATATTTCTTTCAACTCAATAATCGTTTCTGCGGGAACAACTTGTTTGAATTATTACAATCAGTCATCAATGCTTTGAATTTGTAAATTCATTAAGAGTACTAGAGAAGAGATATTTCTTTCAACTCAATAATCGTTTCTGCGGGAACAACTTGTTTGAATTATTACAATCAGTCATCAATGCTTTGAATTTGTAAATTCATTAAGAGTACTATAGAAGAGATATTTCTTTCAACTCAATAATCGTTTCTGCGGGAACAACTTGTTTGAATTATTACAATCAGTCATCAATGCTTTGAATTATTATCACTCTATCTATTCACTTCCATACAATTCCGTCCATCATCTGTGTAGTTATGGCCGTTGCAGCTTATGCGTCTGTTCTCTCTCTTCTGAGTTCTTTGGACAACGTTCTTCTGCCTTCACGTCGCTGGATGATCCAAGATATGTCCCAGATCGAAGCGCTGCAGCAGAAGCTCGCTTCCTTGCAAGAGTTTCTCGAAATTCATTCGAAAAAATCAACTACCAACGAGCTACTCCGTGAGCTGGCCGTTGAACTGCAGATCACTGAAGTCGCGCAAGATTTATATGATCTCATCGATAAGTATGTCGTGCATCGACTGCGCACCAAAGGACTCCACGACGATCAGATCGGTGAGAGGATGAGCTCGTCGTTCTATCAAGATCTGCAATTGTTCATTGAAAAAATCGAGTCGATAAATCAAGAGCTGACGAAATTTGGAGAGGAGGACCATGGAATTGGGGCAGATCGGCAACCGCGTATTAGCAACTCTCCTCTTGCAACCTCTGATTCTAGCGGTGAGAAAGCTTCTGCGGTGGGGCTCGAAGATCGTGTGTTAAAGATAATGGATCGACTCACTGGGAACGAGCGTAGCCTACAAGTCATCCCAATCGTAGGAATGGGAGGTATTGGCAAGACGACCCTCGCTCGCAATACCTACGATAAGAAACTCATCGTTGAGCACTTCGACGTTCGTATTTGGATCACTCTATCGCAAGAATACGACGTGCAGAATATTCTTTTGGGTCTCAAAAAAGTTATTGATGGTGATGAGGACAATAATGATAATGATGGTTTAGGAACTCGTTTGTACCAAAAGTTGTTCGGTCAAAGGTATCTGATTGTTATGGACGATGTTTGGGGTATTAATGCTTGGGAAGACTTTAGGACTTTCTTTCCGAATAATGAGAAGAGAAGTCGAATTATTGTGACGACGAGGCTATCGAACGTAGCCGACAGTATAAGCGGCACTCATAATAATAGTTACCCGATGGGATTACTAGACGATGAAAACAGTTGGAAACTGTTTTGCGAAAAAGCCTTCCGCAACAATGGAGGAAGGTCTACGAGCGAATTAGAGGAGATTGGAAAGAAGATCGCAAGAAACTGCAGAGGGCTTCCCCTCACGCTCGTCGTGGTCGGTGGACTCCTTTCGAACCCTAATAATATGACCCACGAATATTGGGAATCCGTTGCAGATGATGTGAACTCATTCTATCATTTGGAGATTGAGAAAAGCTGCTTGGAGATATTGTACCTCAGCTACAATCACATGCCCATTCATCTAAAGGCATGCTTCCTCTGGTTGAAGGTATATCCCGAAGACAGCGACATCTTTGTGCCTAAGCTTGTCGAGTATTGGATTGCCCAGGGAATTGTGCGGCCGTCGGCCAGAAATGATAATAAGACATTGGAAGAAGTTGCCATGGAATACTTGGAAGATCTAATCGGAAGAAATATGATCTTCGTTCGGAAGCTGGGGAAACTTGGGGACATCCAAACTTGCGGCGTTCACGATATCCTGAGACAACTTAGCATCAAGGAATCACTTAAAGAGAACATTTTTAGCACTCCGACTATGGATGTACTAATAATTGACCAGAGTTTCTCCGCGAGTTCATGTTTTGTATGCCGTGATGGAACGAGCACGGAGACGACGGAGAGGATTGGCATCAGCGAAGTCAATTGCTCGACATCATCAACGACTGTCATGAATCTCATGGTGTGCGATGATTGCAGCGCTCGGTTTCCACGGTATATCAAATCAAGATTCATTAGGTTGATAAACAAGGTGGAAGGCCAGATCGTAGAAATCCCACACACGACGAAGCTGACATGGCTTTCAATCGACTCGGACTTCTGCAAGTTAGAACACGTATCTCCGTCCCCCATCTCTCTACTTTGGAATCTAAGGGCGTTTAAATGTTACATGTATGTGGTAGCAGTATTATCGGGAATATGGGAGATGCCACAACTAAGGACAGTGGATGCATACAATTGCTTGTTGCCCGATCCAACGGACGAGTTCATTGTATTGAACCAATTACAAACACTTTGTAAGATTATAAACCTGAAGTGTACGGAGGAAGTCGTAAGAAGGGTCCCAAATCTAGTCGAGTTGGAGGCTTACTACATATTAGAAGAAGGTGACAAAGAACTAAGCGGCTGATGCCTCAAAAATCTTGCACTTCTGCATAAGCTTCGATCCTTGACACTAGAGTTTAATCTTGGTTGCACTTTGCGGGAAAACATCGCATTCCCGAACTCGCTGAAGGAATTGGGTTTGGGAGGTTATTGTGGACTCTCCTGGGAAGAGATGAAGGTGATCGGTTTGCTGCCAAACCTCGAAGTGCTTCTGCTAGGCATTGGATCCTTTGTCGGGGAAGAGTGGTGCATGGTTGAAGAGCAATTTCAGAAATTAAAGCACCTGCAACTTTATGGTTTAGACGTTGTGGCTTGGAGAGCAGAGCCCGGTAACCTTCCCGCTCTTGAGAGGCTTGTCCTTCAGGAATTGTTGCATCTGAAGGAATTTCCATTAGGCATCGGAGATATTGATACCCTTGGCATGATACACGTGGCAAGTTGCAATGAATCCGTCGTCGACTGGGTGAAGCAAATAAAGGAGGAACAAGACGACCGTGATAATGAGATTCTTGTTGAGATATATGACAAAAATCTTGTAAGGATTGTGTGAAGAGGGTGAGCATCGTGTGTGTAACTTCTGTATCAAAACAGAGAGAGTCTGTAAACCTCAGAACATCAATGAAATCAATTGTTCTTGGCTCCGTGGATGTAGGATTTGTATAGAATCCGAACTACGTTATATCGTTGTCTTGAGTTTTCTTTATTTCTGTTTTCGTGTCTAAGTTTGATCAACAAACAATCTCCTCACAACACTCTCACTAAATCGGTAAACTCGTCACACAATCCTTACCAATTTTGTTCTATCCGACGCTGTATAATTATTTAGTCCTCCGTGTTGTGTTATTAATTGAAGTACTTGTACATGTAAAGAGACGACGATCACTCATTATTATTCGAAGGTTTTCTAGTTGTTTTGATTATTGAAAAGGACAAAGTATATATATATATATATATATATATATACACGTTCGATAAGTTTTTGCAGCCAACATTCTTCACCAGCAAACTCTGCATTTTTTGAATTGCACAAACAAACATCACTTATGTTATCATCGTATAATCAGTAATAGAAAAAAAACAGAGATTATGTATACTGAAAAAATTGCATCTTTGAAAAATTCATACCAATCCGTTGAATCCTTTGAATGGAAAAGATTAATAGACGGAGCTAACCATTTGGATAATATATCCAAATCTGTTCCTTCTTTCTTAAAAGAAATTCCTAGAAATCCAACAAACAAAGTAAATAGAACTAATACAAGTAAAGGAAATAACATAGTATTTTCCGATTCATAAGGATAAGAATAAGACTTTTTATTAGCAAAACGAACAATATTAATAAAAGGGGAGAGTCAGAGTCGAAAAGAGGATTCCTCACTTCTTTCTCTCATTCAAAACCGTGCATGAGACTTTAATCTCAGAAATATAAACTGAATATACAAGAAATCAAGTAATGACCTTTTGAGCATACCATTTGAATTTCGTGTTGACTTCTGTGTCCAAAACAACCTTCAATAACATCACATGGGTCACACATTTATATTAATATGTGCTTTCACAATGGTGTCATAAAATCACGAGAAAATTACATAAATAGTTTAGTTTTAAAACAATTACAAAATTAGATAACTTTTTTTAAAAATAAAAAAACTAAACTTTTCAACTTTAATTATTATTTCTTTTTCACCACAAAACTGCCTAAAATTTACCTTATTCATCATACATAGGCATAGAAATTTAACTTATTATCACCACGAGTAATTTTTAATCATTTCAACAAATCATGATATCGTTTTTTTTTTTTTTCTGTATTGTTCTTATCTCTCCGGCACTATAATTCTCCAAATCGCTCTCGAATCTATATCCAATTTCTCTCGAATCAACCTAAAATTTTTAAGATCGAAAAAAAAAAAACATTTTATATTATTAAAAAATGCAATTTCTATTAGAAAATGAAAATAAATCAGTTTGGAACTAAAATTAGCTTGGCAAGAAAAACCGTAATGAAAAGTCAAAACAATGGTAACCCGCGATTTCCATTAAGGTATGAAGTTTTGGTTCTACAAAAACCGACAATTCCACACAGACAGAACGTATTAAACACATCTCTACCTACAATTTGCATTCCCAGTATAAGAGAATTATGGCTAAATTTTGAAATTCTAAACTATTCTAGGAGTTGATTAGTTTTGAAAGTGTTAAAAGGTTAAATAATTTTTGAAGTTTAAAACTACAATATTTACGTTTTCTCTCATAAATAAAATCGTCAATCCAATACAAATACAATGGGGATGGTTCTGCCAAAAACAAAGAACAACCAAATTTAAAGATATAAGAGCATCTCCAACGGGTACTTTATTTTTGTGCAAAACACAATAATAGAGTATGTTTCTACTCCAATGAGACTCTATATTTAACACAAAAATAGAGTTTCAATTTCTATTTATTATATTTATTTAATAACACATATTTAATTATATTTAAAATATTATAATAATAAAATTAAACATAATATTAATTGTATTGAATATAATAAAATTAAACTTAAATAATATGATAATTTTATAATTTATTTACTTTTTAATATTATTAATTATAATATATTAACTTTTTAATTTTATATAATAAAATTTAATAAGTAGATTAGGATAGTAATATATATGAATTTGTAAAAATAAAGTTAATGGATTGGAGTAAAAATTAGTATAGAAAATAGAGTTTATTGGTTGGAATAAAATCACTGTTGTGTAGTATTACCTGTATTTTTTATGTTGGAGATGCCGTAACACACATCTTTTGGGATTAACAGAAAACTATGATCGGGGTGTCAGATAAAAAAACTTTACAGCACATGATTATCAGACAGGGATAACTGTCAATATTTTTTCTCATCCTTCACCAAGATTATCATACAGGAAAGTGCTAAATTCGAATCAAAGAGAATAAAAAAAAAAGTTGATTTTGTAATGGTCAATGAATATAGAACATGGGCAGTATTTCATGTCAGATTACAAGATGTCAGCAGACAATTATCAGACAGGGATAACTGTAAATGGCAAGTTCTCATCATCCATGGGTTAATGCGAATTCTACATATTTATCAACAATTGTTTTTGAAAAATAAAAAAAGAGAAAATAAAGGGAAAGCCTCAGTCCGTCCTAGTTCATAATCAATCAACATTGCAACGTACGCTGCATTTCTGGAAATAAACTATTCATCATAGGCTTCCCCAAGGATTAGCACTTCCAATAAAACGTATGGAGAGCTAAAGTTTAAACTGAGGAATTGAATGCGATAGATATCAGTTCCAACCCAAGTCTGTAAAATGTTAAAAATCGGAAATAAGTCGATAAGGCATCAGATCTTCCTATTCAGATGAGCGTCATTACATCCTCGAAACAAAATACATCATCGAGGCGTTCCACTCTCAAAACTTCATCATTTGCCCAGAATTACCCACGCGATAAACCACAAAAGGAGCGAATATGTGCAATTTGTCTTCAAAAACAAAAAACAAAAAGAAAAAGAGCAAGACAACAAATACCATCAGATTACATCGACGTCGAGTATCCGAAGTCAACTCATCGACCAGACAAGAACAATCTCCGATACACAATATTGTTCGACCTGGGTGGATCCAGAGAAGAGCAACGGCTACGGACATTTTGAGATGAACCATGGACGGATACATATATAGAGAGAGAGAGAGAGCTAGGGCTCGCTTCCAAGATGGGCAGCTATTATAGGCCCAAATCATTTGAGTTCTTTTATATTTCTCTCGGATAATGCGAAGGCCTATTGGGCCCATTGGTCTTCTAGCCCGTATAAAATGGATGCTGAGCCATATGTAGCCCAAAATGGCACATTCATCTTTAGAAAATAGGGACATTCATTCATCTATGTCTGGGCTCGTTTGATATCAGTGAATTTGAATTTGATGGTTATAGATTATTTGTGTATGAGTATACAAGGACTTTGTTGATAGAGTATTTATTATGTTTGATATGAATGTTTTAATTATTTGGGTAATGATGTATGATAATGATTGATATGTATGTGTGAGATGTGTATATAATTTGCTAAATACTCGCAATTACATTTTTACCCTTAAAAAAATTAAAGCTATTAAAAAATTAAAAAGCTACAGTCTTCATCGTCTTCATCGTCATCTGTCTTCTTTAGCAGCTCAAATTACACAGCTCAAACCACCAAAAACATTTATTAGCTCAAAAGTAAAATTATAATAATGCTTTTCATCTTGTTTGGCTTCAACAAACATGAAAGAAGCGTAGTAGAGGCAGATGAAGCAGTGAAAGAAGCCATTGTTTGGATCTGAAACCAATTAGGCGAAGGGAAAGTAGACGAGGGGGCGAAGAACACGAAGAGCGTGCAAAATCTCTTAGTAAAGCTTCATCTTCTTCGATTTACCCAAATTTCAGAAAAGCTTCATCGTCTTATAAAGCTTCATCGTCTTCATCATATTCCATTCCAAATGACAAGCTCAAATCTCGGATTAACAGTTCCCCAATGATTCCGCCACTGAAGCCCTAACGGTGCTGGCGGAGATCTCCTCGAGCCACCAGGATGCCGCCGGTAATGGAAAGGATGCGACACGGCGTACAAGGATGATGGACGGACATTAATGATGGGCAAAATTGGAATTAAGAATACGTGTACTGACATACCCATCTCCTTGGTGGGTATTTCTATACCTGTCGGATAAACAATGCGCGTGTATTAGGTGAGTTTGTCCATACAAGCCAGGCATGAGCATACACACGTAACAAACATACACAATTTTATCATACACATCTATTACCCATCTAAACAAGCGTATCAAACGAGCCGATGTTGTTACACTGAAATGCACGTTATTACCTCACGATTTCTGAAAAGTAACATCGAATTACGGTCAGCGGCTTCTATGACCTGTTCGCAACGCGCCTTGTAGGGAAATTTTTTGAACCGTCCTCACTTATCTTTTTAAAAAATAGCCTTTTAGTGGAGTCAACTTAAAAAAATAGCCTCTTCGATTTTATCTTTTAAAAAGTAGCCTTCAATTTAAGGGTATTTTCGCCTTTTTACAGGGTCATTTTTTTCGAAAGCATGTTAAATCGGGACCGCGATAGGGTGGGAGGGTGGGTTGTAGTCCAGTGGTTGTGTAGTCCAACGTTGACGTGCTATATAGCAAGGACCCCACCCATTTGCTGCACCGCATGGGCGGGTCTCCATCAGCATAGCACTGGCCCCCTACACAGCATGGGCGGGTCTCATGTGCCTGCTGTGATAGGAGACCTGCCCATATTGGGCATGGGACCCGTGCTATATAGCAGGGGTCCCACCCATACTAGCAGGGGTCCCGCCCATTTGATGCACAACATGGGCGGGTCTCCTGCAGCATAGCACTGCCCCCCGCTTAGGGGACCCGTGCTATGTAGCCAGGGACCCCGTATTTTTTAGGACCCCAATTAGTAAGGACATTAAAGTCATTTTTCATTTAGAGGCTATTTTTTAACGTTGACAACTTCAAAGGCAATTTACTTAAAAATCCCTCACTTATGTACGAAAAAACTGATGTTTTTGTTTCTGTAATATTTTAGTTGAAAAGAAGTAAAAGTTGATGTTATCATTTCATGTAAAATATCATAATCATAGTAGTTTATATCGGTGGCAATGGAGTTGCATTTGTGGGGAGGATCTGCTGATCGGGGGCTAAGGTGGACTACTGCGTATTTAAAACTACTTGAATGTTTGGCTCACTCAAAGTGTGTGCAAATATATCTAGTTTATATTTTGAATTTTCAAAAAATAAGATTTTCATTTAAGGATTGACATTTAATAAATTACTAGTACATATGCACATTCTATGCATGTGCACTTAAATATAAATACATTATTTTATATTTTTAAGTTTTGTTTATTTAAATTATAAGTGTAATTTTATTGCTTTTATTATGTATAAGAAAATTGATCCAAGGATATAATTGTAATATTACCACTATCATAGGTAAATTTATAATTATGAGTGACACACCAAATTAATTAGAAAGTAGTTACTATAAGCCTATCTCATTTAATAAAATAGAAAGATATTATTGAAGGTAACATTGTACTTAAGCAATTCCTTGTAAATTTATACATAACCTTATCAAATCGATACACCAATTTGACTATTTTTGTTCACCATACACTCTCTTACAAGAATACAGACTACTACTTCTTGCACACTCTAACGTGTGTGCTATAATATATAAATATATCATTTGATATTATCTAACTGATAACTAATATTTTATTTTATTTTTTTTTTTAAATTTACAGACCAAATTGAGACTCAATTGATAGTTTATACACACCCTCAAGTTTTATGAAAGAGTATAGATAATTGAGTTTACATAAAAAAAAAATAAAATAAAATCACGGTATACTAACATGTAGAAATGTTATGGTGCTCACCTTGCGTGAACACCATCCGTGTGCACCTGATATGTGACATTTTTTGTGCCACGTCAACATGACAAATCAACCCCTGATTGGTTCACTAATCCCATGTGTATGTTATAGATCAATAAAAAATCTCATCGGATATCGATTTCGCGTGTTGATGTGGTTGATTGTCACGAAGGTGTCAACGCAAAGTGAGCACCATAACATTACTCTTAACGTGCATTTCAATATACTTAGTTCCATGGGCCTCGAAAGTTGAAAAGTTTAAACATGATTTACCGTAAAGAATAAAAGAAGAAAGAAAGGGTAAATCAGCGAACGATACAGATCGATCGAATCACCTTGAAAAAAAAATGGCGATGCGCGCCTTCTACAACGAGGTTAAGGGAAAGAAGGTGACCGAATTGCCTGGATACTTTAAGCCGATGCTATCGATGAGCTATTTGAAGAACGCCGCGAAGCGTGGGCTGGACACGTACCACGCCAAATACATCGAGACGAGCTCCGTCGAGCCGCTCTACCACATCTGCTTCGGAGGGATGATATTCTCCTACCTCGTCGCTCTCCCCGAGGAGCGCCGCCACCTCAAACACAAGCAGGAACACGAGGCGTCTGGGAATCATTGATGCCCTTACGACGCCGTTTTCAGGTCATTTGCGCATCAATCTTCTTATATTGTTTGGTCATTTGGGGGTATTTTAGCTGCGCTGGTCTCGAATCTGAATATTATTTTCTCGTCGGTTTCCGATAATTTAAAGGGTGGATAACACAGTGCAAATGTGGGTTAAATTTATTTGGGTCGTTTCTTTGAACTTGATATCGATAATTTTTATCGTGGATTTGTGTGTTTCGATCGTCTTTTTGTGAGCCATGTATGTGAAAGGTGGATAGAATTATTGCAAGGTAATGTAAGATTGCCTACTTCGGATATCAGTTATGTACAAATGTGGGTTAAATTACTTTGGGTCGTTCGTGTAACTTGATCAATGATTACTTGGCGTGGAATTGTGTAATTTAATCGTTTTTTTTACCAGCCATGTTTCTGAAAGGTGGATAGAATTATTGCAAGGCTATGTAATATGTCCTAACATTGTTTATCTCGTATTGCTATGCTAGTTTCCTTCACCAGTTGTTGAAATGAATTTCTCTAGATAGGAAATTTTGCATCCTTTGTATGGCTAGTAGTGTCAGGAAGCTGAAGACATGTTGCATGTGGTAGGCCGCGTTTTACTTGCGTATGCTTTCCCAATTTCTGAATCCATAGGTCATAGTCATACATTAAAATTTTGTGATAGTGTTGCTATGCTAATGTTTGGACTTTGGAGTGGCAGTAATCATTTGCCTTTGCCCTTGATTCTACTTCTTCTGTGAATTTTTGTAATTGTTTAATCTATATTGAATATCCTGTGCACTTTGGGATGAAGCTGGTTTATCTCTTTACTATAATTTCTCTTCTCTCTTGACATTTTTGCTGTGCAACTGCAAGCAGACTTCTATTTATGTATTCCTTCATTACATGGATCAAGTTTGTTGCATTGAGCTGAATTCCAATAACTGTGGCGTTGTGGTTGTTAAAGTTGTCTATATAGCTCTGTTCGTGGAAAAGATTCTGATGTTAAATGACCGTTAATCTTTGTTGTGATGTGTTTAATGCAAAATTTTAATGTGGCTATCGCAACCAATATCTTCGAGAAAAGATTTAACTGCTTCTGTTTCCTCGCGCACTAAAATTGTTGATTTGCCATTGCTGGAAATGTCTGTATTTATCTTATCTTACGTATTTTCTGCTTCACTACTGCAGCTTTGGCCCTAATGTTTCGGCGATTCGTATTTGCTAAGGAAGACCTAACACGTTCTTGGCTGTAATTGTTTTTAATGTTGCTTATACTCATAAGTTGGCCAAGACCATGCCGTTACAAATAAACTTCTGTACTTCGCACTGTTTATCAGTTTGTCTTGTTTCACTTATGAGGTTTGGATTTCGAACATGTTTGAGACGAAATAAAAAGTCTTCTGTTTGAATTATGACATTGTTTACATATGACTCATATGTTATGGGTTTGGCCTAATATCAAGAAAGGACATCAAGAAAAGTAGGGATAAAAACGTTGGCCTAATCAATATCTCGGTTTGGTATTTTCACCCATTGAGTTTTGAGTTTGAACTCTACAACTGTCTTAATGAATTTGGAATATATTTACAAGATTTGTGGATAGTAGTCCCCCGATTGAGTAGGAATCTATGTTAATAATTCCCCAAGAGGCTTCTCAATTTCATTTGTATTAATTTTTTATTGGACTTAATTAATAAAGTACATTTTCCAAGAGTCAATTTCGTGATTTCTAGTATTTAGAAGGACGTATCGTAAGTCGATTACGGAAGAAATGTATGGGCCGAATCATTAACGGGTCTGGCCGAACCATTAACGGTTTTGGATTAATATCATGCTGACAAATCTCCTTATATATAGGCTCAAGCAGAACAGCCCACGAACTCCTTACTTTTTAC